>ML675603.1:10593667-10647244 GCA_007922155.1 Mesoclemmys tuberculata
CTACTACGACTCCACACACCACCGCACTCCGTTCTGTTCTCTACTACAACTCCACACACCACCGTACTCCGTTCTGTTCTCCTCCACTTCACACGCTCCTCTGCTCACCACACACCTTCTCCTTCCACTCCACCCTGTCTGCCATTTTCTTCTTCTCTTGCCCCCACTTAGGGGGCACCCCTGCCCTTCCCCTTTTCTTCCCCTATTGCTCCCCTGCTAGCTTGCTCCCCCCCTCCCCTGTTGCTGCCCCCCCCTCCCCGCAATTTGTCCCCTCATCCCTTTGGTTTGTTTGTTTGTTTGCCCAGCCCCTGCCTTGGTTTGTGCCCTGCCCCGCCCAGCCCTCGCAGTTTGCTGCTGGGCCCCCCCCACTCCCCTCCCCTGCCCACTGCTGCTTCCCCCTGATCTGGCCCCCACACTCTGGCCCTGGCAGCTTCTATGGTGCCCCCCGAATTGATCCCCCCCTTTTTGTTGACCCCCCCCACACTGCACCCCCCCATGTTGCTTTAGCCCTGCCCCACCCCTGTGCAGCCGGAGGAGCCGCTATCATATCTTGGGCTGGTGAGTGCACCGCCCCTACCCAGCTTGTCCCCCCGCACTCCCTTGTGCTGGTGCCCTCCTCTCCTGCTTCCAGCCTAGCGGGGAGGAGTGGTCACCCCCCTCTCTTCCCCTTCCCTCCCCACACACTGCCACTCCCCATACCTCCTCCTATTCAACCCCCACCCCAGCCAACCCATCCCCACCCCCTCTCAAGATGGCAGGTGTTCCTGGGGCCGGGACCCCCTCTCTAGATGCTCCCACCCCTCCCTCTCACCCCGAGGCCCCGCCCTTGCCTGCAACAACCGGTCTCGCTTTCCCCACTGAGCCACCGGGTGTTGTTCCCCCAAGTGCTGGCGGAGGACGACTCCAGTGGGGACACCAGGGACTTTGCCGCTGCCACAGCTCCAGCCCCCCTGACTCGGGGGGGTGAGTCCTTGGTTGGGAGAAAGAACCAGGGGGGGGTAAAAAGAAGGGCAAAGGCCCCGCCCAGAAGGCGACGCCTCCTGTGGCTGGGGCCCCTCCTCCTCCCCCTCTATCCTCTCCCGCTGTCCCTTCCACCAGCTCTGGGGGTGGCGGCACCCCCAGGGCATACACCCAGGTGGCCACAGGCCCCCCATCTGCCGCTACCAAGTCACCCACCCCGACCGCCACCTCCAACACCATCCCAGGCAGCCGGGGCCCCTTCCTCACCCTTACCAGGAGGCATGGGGTCCGGTGCCTCCTGGTGCCTGCCTCGCCCCACATGGAAACCTATGTGTGGGTGATGGCGCGGGTGGTGGGGCCCACGGCCGTGGTGGCAGCCTCCCGAATGTACAGCAAGGTGGTCTTTTTCCTGTTGTCAGAGACCGCCGCCCAGGAGGCGGTGGAGACGGGCCTGGTGGTGGGGGGCGTCCACGTCCCAGTGCAGCCCCTGGAGGACCTGGGCATGTGGGTGGGCTTGTCCTCCGTTCCGCCCTTCCTCCCCAATGCCGCCCTTCTGCCTTTCCTCGCCTTCCCCTCTGGGGAAGCCCCTCTCCACCATCAGCCCGCTTCCCCTTGGCTGCAAGGACCCCGCCCTTCTCCACATCCTCGTGTTCCGCCAGCAGGAACAGCTGCAGCTGCTGCCGGTGGTGGCGCATGGCAAGGAGGCGCTCGAGGGGTCATTTCTGGTGCCCCATCAAGTACCGGGTCCATTATGCAACGGGGGAGGCCTGGTGCTACCTTTGCCAGGCAGCGGGGCATGTTCGGAGGGACTGCCCCTTGGCCCAGCATGGAGGGAGGCCTGGGACCCCCTGGCTGCTGACGGCACCCCCTTCACGGATCCGGTGGAGATGCGTGGAAGGACCAGGGCCTTCTACGCCGACCTTTTCTCCCCAGATCCGACCAACGTTGCCACCTGCAGGGTGCTCTGGAACGAACTTCCCATGGTCAGCGCAGGCGACTGAGGCCGGCTGGAGCTACCTCTCAGTCTGGTCGAGTTCTCGGAAACCCTCTGCCTCATGCCCACCAATAAATCCCCGGGCATGGACGGGCTGACCGTGGAGTTCTGCCACGTGTTTTGGGACATCCTCGGCCCGGACCTCGCCACCGTCTGGGCCGGGTCCGAGGCCAGCGGAGCACTACCCCTGTCCTGCAGGCAGGCAGTGCTCGCCCTGCTACCAAAAAAGGGGGACCTCCGTGACCTTCGGAACTGGTGTCCCATCTTGCTCCTCAGCACGGACTATAAAATTGTGTCCAAGGCCGTCTCATTGCGGCTGGGGTCCGTGCTGCAGGACGTGGTCCATCCCGACCAGACCTACACCGTCCCGGGCCATACCATATTTAATAACTTATATCTGGTCTGGGACCTCTTGGAACTTGGGTGTAGGGATGGTCTGTCGTTCACCCTCCTGTCCTTAGACCAGGAGAAGGCGTTCAACAGGATGGATCATGGGTATCTCCTCGGCATCCTGCAGGCATTCGGCTTCGGACCCCGTTTCGTGGGTTTTCTCCGGGTGCTGTATGCTTCCGCAGAGTGCCTGGTCAAGCTCAACTGGACCCTGACAGAATCAGTCAGCTTCGGGCGAGGAATACATCAGGGCTGTCCGCTGTCGGACCGGCTCTATGCTCTGGCCATGAAGCCCTTCCTCTGTCTCCTCCGCCGGCGGTTCACAGGGCTGGTGCTCTGTGAGCCGGAGCTGAGGCTGGTGCTGTCGGCGTACACCGATGACGTGCTCCTCATGGTCCAGGACCCGGGTGACCTGGTGCGGCTGGAGGCCTGCCTGGCCCTCTACTCGGCAGCCTCCTCGGCCCGGTCAACTAGGCCAAGAGATCTGGCCTGACGGTAGGAGCCGGGTGGCGGGCAAGCTCCCTCCCACCTGCGCTTCAAGCCATCCAGTGGAGTGCGGGTCCACTGCTCTATCTGGGCGTTTACTTCTCCGCCAACCATTCCTCCCCGGCAGAGAACTGGCAGGATTTGGAGGGCAGGGTGTCTGAGCGGCTGCAGAGATGGACAGGACTGCTCCAGTGCCTCTCCCTCCAGGGGAGGGCACTGGTGATCAACCAGCTGGTCCTGTCCATGCTCTGGCACTGGCTCAACACCCTGGTCCCGACCCCGAGTTTCCTGGCCTACCTCCAGAAGACAGTTCTGGAGTTCTTTTGGCCAGGACTGCACTGGGTCTCTGCAGGGATCCTGAGTCTCCTCCTGGAGGAGGGCGGGCAAGGCCTGTGCTGCATCTGCAGCCAGGTCCACACCTTCCGCCTCCAGGCCCTGCAGAGCCTCCTCTATGGTGCAGGTAGTCCTGCGTGGAGCCATTTGGTGCGCGTTTTCCTCCGCCGCTTCCGAGGGCTCCTATATGACTGGCAGCTCTTTTTTCTCCACCCGAGAGGTCTTCCGCGAGACCTCTCCGAGCTGCCGGTCTTCTACCAGGACCTCCTCCGGACCTGGAGGCTCGTCTTGGCCTCCAGGCCCCTTGTGGTCTCCAAGGGGGAGGATCTCCTCGTGGAGCCCCTACTACACAATCCCCAGCTGCGTGTGCAGGCGGTAGAGACCCCCTCGGTGCGACTGAGGTTCACCTGGCAGGAATCACCAGGATTGGAGACCTCCTGGACTACGCCCAGGGGGACTGGTGGACCCCCATGCGCTGGCTCGGTGCATGGGGGTTTCCACCCTCCGAATCCCCTGACGCATACTTCAGGAGGTGAAGGCAGCCTTGCCCCCTACTGCTTTGATGTACCTCAGGCGGATCTTGCAAGAGGGTGCTCCTGGCCCCCACCTCAGCCTTGGCTCTCTGATGCTTACCATATGGCCTCAGCTTCGCGAACCACCTCGGCCCCCCCATCCTCACACCCCAAGCCGGCTGCTTGATCTGCAGCCAGTCCCCTTCTAGACTGTGCTGAGGAACCATCTGTATGCGCTCGTGCTCCACACCCTTCATTTCCTCACCCTTGTGTCCTGCCCAGACACGAAGTGGCAGGACCTACTACCACTCTTGGAGGGCGAGGACCCCTGGTGGGCCAGCCTGTATTTCACTTTGACCCCACGGCCTGCCGGGGACATCAGTTGGCAGCTCCTTCACGGAGCCGTGAGCACAGGCGTGTACTTGGCATGGTTCACCTCCCAGCCTGACACCTGCCCCTTCTGCGGCGTGAGTGAGACCCTGGCGCACGTATACTTGGAGTGCGCCAGGTTGCAGCCCCTCTTCTGGCTCCTCCAGAACCTCTTGTTGAGGTTCTGGCTTCACTTTTCCCCTCACTTGTTCATCTACTCACACCCCATCCGTGGCCCCACAAAGTCGCGGGACCTCCTTGTCAAATTCCTCCTAGCCCTGGTCAAACTAGCCATCTACAAGACCAGGGAGAGGAGGTTGGCAGGGGGGTTCTCTGCAACTGTGGGGTCTATTTCTGTTCCCTCGTCAATTCACGTCTCCAGGCAAAGTTCCTCTGGGCACCTTTGAGGAGCAGTGGGCGCTGTCCGGGGTTCTCTGCTCGGTGTCCTCTTCTGGTTTCCTATGTTTGACCCCCACGCCCTTTCCTTTTTTTCATTTGTTGGCCCCAGTGATCTGTTGGACCCAGGTCCAGTGGCTCTGCTCCTAGGCTTGGGGGGGGGAGCCTTTAGCTCACGCCCACCCACCTACCCCCCGGATTCAAATAGGAGAACTTTCCTACTGCCCTCTGTCTTTGCTATACCACACTAGACAGAAGGTTTTTGGAATGCAGTAGTGGTTTCCCTAGTGGATGTGAGGTAATCTGACTTACTTATAGGCTGTATGCATCAAAATTACTTCGAATGCTTTGTTGTGATAAGGCTGGTCAGCTGAAGTAAGATGATTATCACAACATTATTGATAGGAAAGGCTTACTTAAAATTTTGTATTTAAAAGCTTGGACATCTAGGTATCTTTGTCTTTTTTGTCTGAATCTATCCTATCCCCTATTTCCATCTTTCATTTTATTGGAGGAGTACAATCACATAAAGCAGAGGTTCTCAAACAATTTTTTCTGACTCCCCCTTTGAAAATATTTCAGTGTGTGTAACAGACTCACACCACTCACCCTTGGATTGGCACCTCCTGCTCAAGCAGATGCCCACATCTGTGGGTGTGCTCTGTCACACTTCCTCAGGGTTCACCAGTAGTCCTTCTTGCAACCATCAGGACCCACCGCATCTTCTTCCTGACCTGGCCCCTTGGCCAAGCCACAATCCATGTGTCCCCCGCTTCCAGGGGGGATTCTGTGGTCTTGGTTCTGCCACTTACTTTCAGTGGTCGTTGCATTCTATGACCACTGATCTGGGGGAGGCAGAGAAGGACCCGGGCCCACCCACTACTCCAGATCCTAGCCTAGGGACCCAGCTTTCACCACCTCTCCCCCCAGGTCCTCGACAGACTTCCCTGGGCCACTTCCCCAGAGCCCCACTGCCTCTTCCACCCTTGTATCAGGACATCTGCTCGCTGAGCTCCAGCAATCAGCCACCACGCTGTCCCAGGTGCTGACCACCTTCCACCTGCAGGGTAGCCAGCCTTCCCTCCCCAGGCTCCTGGAATTGACTGCCTCTGTTCTGCTTGGCAGCTCCCTTTTAGACTGGACTCCCGGGACCTGATTTTCTATCCTGCAGCTCCTTCCCATTGGCTGCTTCTCCAAGGGCCAGCTTGACTCCTTTCTGGCCAGTGCAGGGCAGACAATATTGCAACCTCCCTAAAATGGTCTTGTGACACCCTTTTTGGTCGAGACCCCCAGTTTGAGTAATGCTTCCATAAATATAAGAATTTAGCAAAAACAGCTCTCTACTAGAAAAAGAGACCTGAAAATACTTTCCTTGTTACAGGCAGTCAGAACAGTACTTGCAGCTTCAGGCCAAAAATGAGAGGAATAATAAGGTAATAATTCTTTGCTGTTATTTGTTGGTTTACTTAGAAAATATTTTGTCAAAATGTGTAAACTACATAAAATAAAAATAGAGAAACTATGTAATAGAGTGATATCCTAAAAGGATTAGGTGACCATTGGTGAGAATACAGAATAGTTTTTTGCCAAAGGTTTCATGATTAAACTTAATTTATTTTATTTTAATTATCAACTATATTGTGTTTTATTTAAATGTTCTAATAAAGTGAGTCTGAAGTAGATGTTAAAGAAACTCATTCAAAACTCTATAAAATTGCAAAATTGGTGTCAAAACCTTCATACAGCTTTTATCCTATTCATTTTTAAACTTTTCTTGAGAACTGAAACATACTTGTTATATTTGTAGCATATTTGGAGCTTCCATAGACTCTCAGGTAACCTTATATTCAAGACTTTATTAAAAGAAATACCTATAACAATATATGAGTGGTGTAACCTCTTAGTACACTGATATGAGGCTAAATTTTGCCCTGACTTATATCCCATGTAGCCCCATTGAAGAATTTGGCCCCTTGTTTAAGGAGATTTACTTAATATACTTACTTACTGGTTAAGGGTGGGATTTTGAAAAGAACCTTCGGAGAGTTAAGTGCCCAAATTACACTGAAATTCAGTCAGAGTTGGCTATGTAACTCCTTTAGGATCCTTTGAAAATGCCAGCCTAAAAGCATGATATATGCTGTAGTTTTCTCCTGATTTATTTAATAAAGGCTACCAAATGAAGAATTAAACATGCAAAACAGCAAGAAAAGATCAGTGGATTCATAGATTTTAAAGACCAAAAGGCCACTTGTGGACATCTAGCCTCACATTCTGAATATTATAGCTCATAGAATCATAGAATTAATTCAGTGATTCCTGAATCAAGCCCATAATTTCTGCTTGAGCTAGAGGATATATGATAGAAAGACATCCATTCTTGTTTTAAAGACTTCAAGTGATAGAGAATCCAACACATTCCTTGGTAAATTGTTCCAGTGGTTGGTCAATCCCACAGACACTGCAGGGCATATTAAGTAATTTGTATCCAAAAATGTCAACTTTATATTTCTTCTTTAAGTGGAAAAAAGAACTAAACACGTTTATATGAAGTTGTTTTATTTAATCAGTGTTTACATGATTATTCTAGCTCTTGTTCAACAGCCAAAGACCATTAGATGGCAGCATCTACTGTGCTTAAAATATGGTTAATCTTAATTGAAAAAAATGCAAAACTTGTTGTACACGTCCTTTGGATGTATTAAAATATATTTGCATAATAAATAAATATCAGAATGAACTCACAATTGAAATGAGTCTTTCTCATCCTGCACATGCTTCCCGGCCAGCTGCAGATCTTTGCAAGAGCTTGTCCCCTCAATTTGATATATCTTTTTATTTGCAATATCTTTCTTTTATTTGCAATAGACCTTATTTCTTCAGCCACCAGTGCCACCAGTCTTCTACTGTTTCCCTTCTTACTGCCTCAACAGATCTTGTTAGAAGAAACCACAAACAGATCTGCCTCTGGCATGTGTAGCAAGGAGATGAGGGGATTAGGGAAATTGAGGAGGTATTTTTTTCTTGAATGTTGGGAAAGAAGAAAAGGTTGAAGGAGCCAAATATGAGAAGTAAACGATCATAATACTTAATAATACTTTACTTTAGATGTTCGTTCCTCCTGTGCCACTGACACATTGGGCAGCACAGCACCTCCATTGATTATGGTTGCTCACTACTTGTGGTGCTTCTCAGGTGATGGCACACCTGCCAGTTCTGCAGAAGATAGCGGCAGAAGACGTAATAAGACTAACATTTTTCTTTAACTCAATCTGACCTTTATGTCTTAAAATGGTGGGGTTGCTGAATACAAATATAATTTAAAATAGTGGATGCTAATATCTGCTGGTGTTGAGGTAGAAATAAATGAGAGGTAAAAATACTTTTTCATTTAATGGAGGCTGCAAATTCAGTGATTTTGGACAAAAACACATGCTGTAACTCTAGCAACAGAGAAATCTCAATGAGAAATTCCATGGAGTGTGTTTAAAAGTCTGAGCTAATTGTATATCATCATCATGAGGTAAGTATTAAAGTGGCTTTGGTCCACATTGAATTATGTGGCCGAGTCAGAGGAAGGATGGTGTTGTGGTTAAAGTACAGCCTTTGAAAAAGTAGACGTTGATTCTCTATCCAACAACGCCAGTCACTCACTTTATAGCCTTGGGAGAGTGTCTTAGACTCTCTGTGCCTTAGTTTCCCCAGATGGGGTACAACAGAAGTGTTAAGCATTATCTAGTGTTTACCTCTGTCCATCCTTGGTGCATGCTTTGTAAGGGAAGCTGGTCAGTACTTTGAAGGACAATTTAATAAACCCCAAATCTAAAATTAGAATTGCAGAATGCTTACATTTATATGTTATTTCTTGTCTTCTGCAAGTTTGTTTTTTCTCTAGCTCATGAAAGTGTTGTAGCTTCCTCACTAACCCTGCTAAAAACTGAGGAAGAATAAGTTATATGTGTTTATATTTTTACCACCTCTATTTTCTAGGTGATGCAAATTAACCCAGGCATTTTCCAGTAGCATTTGAAAATCATTGTCCACAACCAAGTAATGTCTAGATTGCACTGGCCAGGGATTCACTATTTTGATTTCAATTATTGGACCAAAGTTTTGGCTCAACTAGACCTTTTGCACTGCTCTAGCGATACGAGAGGCCATAATGTCAGCTTAATTGACTTGAGAATTTGCCCTGCAGAAGATGAATGTTTGGGTCACATAGATCCACTATAGTGGCTTTATTTTACTCCTTTTTCCTATGCCTTTGTGAAGGGGACATGACCAGGGAAGAAAGAACCTAGCTGCAGTGTTTCTGTGCTTCAGTTATCCCCAGCTGCCCACACTAGCCTTTAGGAGCCCTAGGCAGCCAGACACAACTGATAGCTGTCTTAAGGTTGCTCTAAATTGCACCATTGGCTGAAGTGGCCTCAGGCCAGCTCCAAGATTGGAGAGCTGAAACAATGACAGGAACTCACCTTTCTCCCCTCACCTCTCTCCCCTGTGCCAAACACAGCTTAGCCAGACCAAAGAATCTGGCCATTAGGTCTGCCAGAAGGTTTAAAGTGTAATTCTAAATTAATAACATTGAATTCACCTTCATTATCTGTTGTATTGGAAAAAGCTCTTGAAGGGTCAGAAGAGAAGCTGAGACCCCAAATACCTGGGTTGACGAAATGACAGTTGATGGCCCAGTCAGGACCAGAAGGGACTAACATTAGCAGTGACAGGTTTGGATATGATGCATTTGAAGAGAGTTTCTGTATGGGAAAGAAGATTATGAGAGAACACTAAATCATTAAAAACAATAGAGAAAAAAACACGAAATGTTCAAAAGAAAAGCTAGGAGGGAGAGAAGTGAAGTGGTTAAATGGTAAGTCTCAAATCCTGATTCAACTTTTAAAATTTCTGGAGTTTCTTTTATTAAAGTCCAAGTTGCTTAAAAATACATAAATAAATAATAGAAAAGTACCTGTTAAATTCTAATTTGAATTTAACTATCATCCTTTGCTTCTGTTTCCTATTTTGATGGAGTTTGCTGATTCTGTTATCATGTAAGTTCTTCTGGACAGGGATGGTATCTTAGTCTGTGTTTTGTAAATTTCTGTGTAAACTAATGGTGTAATGTAAATGTTGAATCAGACATCAGAGTAGCAGTGGAGGCAAATAAGCAGAGTCCTAGGGAAGCAGCATTGTGTAGAATATTTGACTCAAAACTAATGTACAGAAAACCAAATTTTAGTTCAAGTTCAGTCAGTATTCACGAACTAGTAGTGGTTTGTTTAAATTTTTGTCATGTCTGCAAACTTTTCAGTGTGTATATTAATTAGTAATAATGTCTGTCTTTCAAACTGTAAGCTCTTTGGAGCAGAGACTGTCCTTCTTTGAGTCGTATTAGTAATGGTTATGTCTTTGAACATCTAGTTGCTGTTAAGCAGCTGATGCTACAAATGAAGTCAGAACTATTTTACTTTACAAACTGTCTGCTTGTGCACAATGTCTGGTGCCTATCACAGGCTCCAGTCCGGGGTCTGTGGTGGGTCCCTTGCAGGGCTTTCCGAGTCTCTCAGTTTACCCCCTGTTTGGGATAGTCTCTGGGGTTAGTGCTTCTCTTCTTTTTGAATCTGTAGGCATGGGGTTGCTTTACAAAGGGATTTGGGAAGGCTGTCTGGAGCAGAGCTATGGCTGTTCTGCTATCTTAGATCTTTCTTCCCCCTCCTTTTTTGTTGCTCTCCCCTTTTATGTTAGGCTTTGCCTCCTTTATGAGGTTCAGCTGTGACTGTCTGCCTCCACAATTGGCAGCTCTTGTGGCTATGTGTGTGGGGAAATGAGTCTACTTGTATGCAGGTAGAGAAGGCTTCCCTCCCCCTCCTGCCTAGGTCTTGAATGTGGCTCATAGACCCCATTACAATGCACGTAGTAGTGTTATCGGTTGTTGGCTGTGGCTGTGTGTTCTCGTTTTGTGCAGACCTCTATTAAACTGCCCAAAAAGACCACGGACTCAGGTCCATAGAGAAGGCACTTAGCCAAGTGTGCTGCTGACAGAGTACGGTACTTCCTCCTCGGATCAATGTCTACGGTTTCACTAGCACATGTATGTCTGTGCTCAGCTCAGTGAATGGCGGGACTTTCCGTTCCCCCTAGGCCAGACAAAGACACCCCCATTTCCTCTCCTTTATATAGTGATACAAACAAGTCACTCATTGCCCTTGTGACATGGTTAGTTAGCATCCTTTACCTTGTACATGTTGGTTTGATCAAAACATCCCTATCCATCACGCTGTCATTCTAACCTTATCTTTAGGAGGAATCATAGAATCATAGAATATTAGAGTTGGAAGGGACTTCAGGAGGTCTTCTAGTCCAACCCCCTGCTCAAAGCAGGACTATCCTCAGATAAATCATCCCGGCGAGGGTTTTGTCAAGCCACAGCTTAAAAACCTCTAAAGACGGAGATGCCACCATCTCCCTAGGAAACCCATTCCAGTGCTTCATCACCCTCCTAGTGAAAAATTTTTTCCTAATGTCCAACTGTACTCCGCTGGGGCGGAGGGTTCGTGATTTATTTGTTTGTGATCTCGGTGGTGGAAGGAAGCAGACCGACAGCGAAGAATAGCTAAGTAAAAGTGTTTTATTGCATTAACAGAAGCTGGGCACAATTCCAAAAGCAGTGGTGCTAGCAGCCACCCCCTCCAGCTATCCCAAGCGGGAGCTGGGCAGTTCCAAAGGAGTAGCCCTAGCAGCCACCCTCTCCAGCTTTCCCGAAGCATAGGAAGAAAGCACCTACCAAAAGCAATAGAGTGGGGAGACCCATCAACCACTCCCTAGGTGAGTCGCCAACAGGGAACCGACCTGCCCGGGGCATCCGATAAGGCCTTGACGGATCCACGGAGAGTCTATCCGAGCGGTTCCCGGGGTTGCTTGTTATACCCCTGTCTCCCCCTGCCTTAGCAGAATTTTCCTTCTAGCAACACAATACGTCGCTCTCAATCCCGACTAGGGATTGGGTTTTAAACTTGTTTTCCATTAGTTTATTGGTTAGTAATTACAGGCGCCTAGGCTGGCAGCAGGAAAGGGGAAGCTGCCCGTTACTGATATTTATTTTAGTTCTGCGGTTAGACATCTTGCTGGCCTGTGGTTAGTCACCCACTGCTTATCTCAGACAATTTCCACACAGCCAGCTATTTTATACTGGAATAGCAGACAGAGGTTAGTTCTGCTTTTTAGTGCAGGGGCTATTCAAGCAGTTACAGGCCTAGTCTTGCTCACAGCCTAAGCTAGATTTTTAGGGTCTAGCCTTGCCAACTACACTGGTTCCGCGTGACAAATTCTTCCGAGCCCTACACCAACCTAGACCTCCCCACTGCAACTTGAGACCATTGCTCCTTGTTCTGTCATCTGCCACCACTGAAAACAGCCTAGCTCCATTCTTCCTGGAACACCCTTTCAGGTAGTTAAAGGCTGCTATCAAATCCCCCCCCCCTCGTGCTTCTCTTCTGCAGACTAAACAAGCCTAGTTCTATCATCCTCTCCTCATAAATCTTGTGCTCCAGCCCCCTAATCATTTTTGTTGCCCTCCGCTGGACTCTCTCCAACTTGTCCACATCCTTTTTGTAGTGGGGGGCCCAAAACTGGACACAATACTCCAAATGCAGCCTCACCAATGCTGAATAGAGGGAAATAATCACTTCCCACGATCTGCTGGCAATGCTCCTACTAATGCCATTAGCCTTCTTGGCAACCAGGGCACACTGCTGATTCATATCCAGCTTCTTCTCCACTGTAACGCCCAGATCCTTTTCTGCAGAACTGCTGGCTAGCTCGTTGGTCCCCAGTCTGTGTGTCCCTGTTATCTTCGGGGAGTGTGTTTATACCATAGTTGGTATCAGGGTGTGAGGTTCCCTTTTGCAATCTGGACTGGCATATTGTTATGTCACCTCAATCCCCCCACTCCTGAGGCCCATCCTGCACTTGCCCTGCAAGCAGTCCCTAATTTAGTGAATGAGTGCTTCTGGCCAGTCACTCATAGGATTATGCAATGGTGTGATCCCCAGTCAATATCCCCAGTCCCAGATGCAACCCTAGGAATTGGCATATTACTGAGTTTAGTGCTGCCCACTGAATTCTGCAAGCTCATTGGTTAGTCACTTTATCAAAGAAATTGATATGCCTAAACGAAGAACGTCACTCTAAACGAAGTCTCTGCACATACCCAGACCACAAGCACTACTTTAGAAAAAACCAACAAATAAGTTTATTAAGTACAGAAAGATTATAAATAATTTTAAGCCAGAGGAATATAAATCAGATTTGATCAGGAAGAAATAAAAGCAAGTCACATTCTAAACTATGCTTAACACTTTCAGTAGCTTCCCAAAGTTAGATAATGCTCCCCACCAGCTGGCTGATGACTCCTCCTCAGCCAGGCCCTCCCCTGGTGGACAGTCTTTCAATTGCTTCGTGTTGTCGTGTAGATGGAATGAAAGAGAGAGCTCCAGAGACCAAAATGCCTCTTTCTTTAAAAAGTTCCTCCGCCACCCCCTGGAGACAGGTGATCAGCAATGTCCAGCATGGTTTTGCTTCCACTTGATTCAAATGGGCATCACCTTATCAGATACTTAGGCCAGTCCATTGTTCCTGGAAGAGCTTTGTTGTTTTATGCATGTCTCAGCGAGGTGTGAATTACCTCTGCTTTTAGTCTTTGCCTGGATCTTTTCAAGCCATGTGAGACACATATTTGGAAATATTACATAGCAGATCTTCATAACCATACACATGATATTGCAAGAAACATACTGCCATAACAATAACGTTCAGCATGTCATGAGCATTCCAAAAATACCTTATATGACATACTTCACATTAAACAATACACAGTTACATTATATAAGGATGAGCATGAATGATACACAGTCATACCATAAGGGTGTACACAGGGTGCATTGTGTCATGTGGGGTGTTCGGTATCCTTCTGGAATGTGAGTAAGTGCGTGTCCTGTGCTTAGCACTTCTTAGGAATGTTTGTGTTTTTGCAACACCAGCCCTGTTTGTGCCAGGTTCTGTGAACTTGCTAGTATGCATGTTTTGTAACAGGACCTGACTGTTGCTCACATCCTGCCTTTTCTTTGTATCAGCAGGGTCTGACTACTTTAGTTCAGGCCTCAGGCCTTATACCAGGCCTCATGTCTAAGACTCTCTCTTGCTACTACAAGAGGTATAGAGATTACATATTGGATACGCTACTGGGATCTGTTTAGTGTTTCAGACGGCTTCACTGACTGAGAAAAGTGTTGGGAAATGGTGAATGACCAGGCACATACTCTGATCTCTGAGCCTCTAAACAAAATGGATTAAATTTTCCTGACAGATCGGGGAAAGAAAAGAATAGATCCCACTAAGACAACACTGGTGAGAGAGATCTTCAAATCAGCTGATCTCACCTGAATGGAGGAAGTAGTCAGAAATGTAAAAGTCCTGTGAAGTGTGACGTTAATGTTACCTTTTCCACTCTGACCAGAACTGTGTGACTGCTTGTTTGAGACCTCTGACTTAGTGACCTGCAATGTATTCCTACAACTACCAGAGTTTCTCTGAGGCTAAGTAGGCACTAAGGACTTTGGTGACCTTAGGGGAAGCAGTGTGAGTCTTTCCCTATGTTCATTCAGAAGCTTTGTGAATTCCTTGCAAAAGAAGAAGAGACTTTAAATAAGGTAACAGGAGTTAGAAAAAGGAAAGGCAGGTAGATGGTAGTCTAGCAAAAGAGAGACCTCAGAGTTGGAAACAGTAGTGAAGGTGAAGAGGATGGAAATAGGGATAAAAATGAGAAGAGGAGGAGGAGGAAATTGTCAGTTTTGTTTTAGACTCCCATTGCCTTCAGTGGGCACTAGATCAGTCCCTTTGTTTTTTCTCAGTTCTTACCCATTGTGTTGAGTAGGACGGAGCATTGGCATCATATAATCAAGGTGAAATACTCCACTCAATCAACAGGATGCTGAATTCTGTCACTACCAGAAGTAACATAGACAAGAATAGCAACAGCAACTAACCACCTTGCCAGGTGTAAATGGTGGGGGAGGGGAAGGAAACAGGTTTGGTCATTTTGCTGCTGTTTGGTCAACTGGAAATAACTGGAAATCTATCCAGGCCCCAGATTTGCAAACTTTGATGACAAATAATATCTGAACATCCTCCATCAGGAGGGCTGATATTATCTAATCCAAATCATCTGCTTTCCTTTTCCATCCCACCACAATCACCTAATGCATAACAATAGGAATATAATAAATGATTTAATAATAATTGTGGCTAAACAGCACTTATCCACAAACAACAGTTGTTTGTATCCAGTTGGGAATTTGAGTCTGCTCCAAGTAATATCAAACATGCAATTCTGTTCCCTCTATATAATACAAAGGGTGATGCATTAGAGTGTGGAAATTATCAAGGGATCTCCCATCTATCTGTTCCTAGTAAAACACTGGCAAGAATGTTCAATCAGATTCTACAACACTGTGTCAGATTTCTTTTTGAGAGACACTTGGATACCTCGGTGATGAGTGCATTATAAATGCTTGGACAGAGAGTCACTGAGAGGTTTCAGAGTAGGGTGTGACTTTGCTGGTATGATCTTTATTCTTTGCCAACTCCAGAGAAGATAAGTGAAGATTACTGTTAAGGCTTTCCTGCCCGATCTCAATTCCCAAACATGTTCACAGATAGAAAGCAGCAGGCCAGAGTCCAAAGTGCAGGCAATGCGGTGTTTATTGGGGCTAAACCAGCAAGCATAGAACCATAATCTTTCACACGTCAGGCTTCTTTTCCCATAACCGTAGCTCTATACACTAATATAGTTTCCTTCCCCCCTAACTATAGCTTCATACGCCGATAAAACTCCCTTTCCCCCTCCTCCTTTTTGGTAGGCTTAATAATACCTGCAGTGCTCCCTCCCGCCAGTACCGCCCCTTCCAATTTATGGTCATATTCCATCTTGGAGGGCCTTGAGTCTGGGGGCTTTGGTACCATCTCTTTTGTACCCCATGGAAGGGATAGGGAGTGAGGTTACATGTGAGCCATGGTCTCTTAGTGGCCCCTTAGTGTTTCTTTCTCACACCTCCCTTTACCCCCTTGTTCCTCCCAATCAGTTGCTCGCCCTTGCTCTGGTGTCTGTCTTGAAGAAAAGTCAGAGCTTTCCTTCATTTGCACGTCCATATATCAAACCCCCACTACACTTCAAAACATTTTAACTACATTCCTTACTTCTTCTCAAAGTAATAAAGAAAACCTATCTGGTTGTGGTTGGGCAAGAGTAACATATATCTTTGTTCACATGTGTATCTTGAAGCCCTTAGCTTTCAGGCAGACAAGCAGGCCCCCAATACCATCTCAGGCAAATACACAGACCTAAATACTTATTCAAACCTAAATTTTATACAACTAATCCTAACAAATACCAACCATAATAAGTATCTTTTATTGATCTACAGTGGGCCTTTGAAAGTATTAGAAAAATATTTAGGCAACTCCTCAGCAAAAAAGATCTTTCCCCAGCAAGTCTGTTGCAATCAGTCATTTATTCATGAGGCTTTACCTAGAAGAATCAATTATTGCTATAATATCCTTCGTGATCCCAATCTGATCAAGACAGGTGTGAAACATATTTGCCCTGGGCATGATTCAATATGTTCTTTGCTGTTCTTATTGATGAAGTTTGTAACAATCTGCAGCCAGGAATCTGCATTTATTTTGGAGAAGGTAGATTTTTCAATCAGTCATACAAGAAAGCAAAACCCAAAATCACTGACTTCCAAAATCTGCATTCTGCTGCTGTTCTTTTTGTCCTTTCTGAACAGGAGCTCCAAGAAATTGCTACACATTTTAATATAGCAGCCATGAATTTTGGTCTCACTGTCAGTATATTTTAAAAAAATAAAGGTCCCAAATTCTGTCAGTATCCCCTGGGTTACTGCTTTGATGAACCTGATCTTTGAAACTATGATGACTACATATTATCAATGTTACTATTTTTTTTTACTTGTCATGTAATATTGTAGATAATAATGCTCTTCTGGATTTCAAAATCATCACGAAAAGACACCACCTTTACAGTTTTATAAGAAGTTTTTATTAACTAACGTTAAAAAAATTCAAGCTTCATCATTCCAAATCTCTGATATTCTGCTTCAGCCACATAACTTTTTAAATACAATGGAAATAATTTTTAAAACAAAAATTTATCACAATGTTATTTACTGTTCCTGCAGTAAGTGTGGTAGTATCTATAGAATGGGAAATATCACAGATACTGCGATAGAGTTAGATACTGTGCATTTTTAATGGCAACAGCTTTATCTGTTCAAAACAGAATAGTTAGGAGGCACAGTTCTCTTCCCATTAAATTTTTGTGGCCTGGTCAGCTAATGTGCATCTCCTTTTGTCTCAATGCCAGTTCTGATGGTGGCTTAGGGCAATCCAGAGACAGAAGCCTCTCTTTCCGGCCTCTCCCTATAACACCAGATGATTCTTCTTTTATGACTGGTAAGACAATCTTACTGTTGTTCCTCTCCTACCAATCCCTCATCTGTAACTAACCTTAATTATTAGTCTATCATTCTGCCGGTTTCAATTAAGTTTGCTTAAGTGAGGAAAGAGTGAATCTCATCATGTAGATGTACTTGCATCTGTGTCAATCGTATAAACAAATAACATACCTGTAGGTCGATGGTATAAGCAATGGAGCATTCAGAATAAGGTCCTTAAGTTTTCAATGATGGGGAAAAATTAGTTTGTAAAAGAAAGCGTTATATTTCAAATGACATTTAGCCACCGTAACAATTATATAGTGAGTGAAAATAGCTTTTAATTTATGATTATTGGTTCAATACTTATACCTGTTGTGACAGGGCCAGACCTGAAGGCTATGCAAGGGTGCTCCTGTTGAAAAACCAGAGTAGGTGGGTGGGCGCTAGCCCACCCACTTCTAAAGGCCCCCCTCCAAGCCTGTGGGAGGAGCCACTGGATTGGTTTCCAATTAAATATGGGGGACAACAGATGAAAAAACAGAAAGGGCGTGAGGGTCACAGATTTAAGAGAAGAGAACCAGAAGGGAACACCGAGCAGAAAACCCTGGAGAGCACCCACTGCTCCTCGAAGGTGTCCAGGGAGCCAGCAGACGCCGCCCAGAGGAACTCTGCCTGGAGGCGTGAGTTGACAAGGGAACGGAAATAGGCCCCACAGTCGCAGGGAGCCCCCCTGCCAACCTCCTCTCCCTGGTCTTGTAGATGGTTAGTTTGGCCAGGGCTAGGAGGAGGTTGACGAGGAGGTCCCGCGACTTTGTGGGGCCACGGATGGGGTATGAGTGGATGAACAGGTGCGGGGAAAAGTGCAGCCAGAATCTCAACAAGAGGTTCTGGAGGAGCCAGAAGAGGGGCTACAACCTGGCGCACTCCAGGTACATGTGTGCCAGGGTCTCCCTCATGCCGCAGTAGGGCAGGTGTCAGGGCGGGAGGTGAACTGCACCAAGTACATGCCCATGCTCATGACTCCGTGAAGGAGCCGCCAACTGATGTCCCCGGCAGGCTGTGGGGTCAAGGTGGAATACAGACTGGCCCACCGGGGATCCTCGCCCTCCAAGGGTGGTAATAGCTCCCGCCACTTGGTGTCCGGGTGGGACGCGAGGGCGAGGAAGTGAAGGGTGTAGAGTATGCACACATACAGATGTTCCCTAGGCGCAGTCTGGAAGATGACCGGCTGCAGATCGAGCAGCTGGCTTGGGGCGTGAGGATGGGGGGACCAAGGGGGTTCGCGAGGCTGAGGCCAAATGGTAAGCACTGGAGGGCCGGGGCTGAAAGGGGGGCAGGGAGCACCCTCCTGCAAGACCCGCTTGAGGTACATCAAAGCAGTAGGGGGCAAGGCTGCCCTCACCTCCTGGAGTATGCGTCATGGGGTTCGAAGGATGGAGAGCCCCATGCGCCGAGCCAGCACATGGGGGTCCACCCAGGCCTCCTGGGCATAGTCCAGGAGGTCTCCGACCCTGGTGACTCCTGCCAGGTGAACCTCAGTCGCACCGAGGGGGTCTCCACCGCCTGCACACGCAGCTTGGGAATGTGTAGCAGGGGGTCCGTGAGGAGATTCTCCCCGTTGGTGACCGCAAGGGGCCTGGAGGCCGAGACGAGCCTCCAAGTCCAGAGGAGGTCCTGGTAGAAGAGCAGCAGCTCGGAGAGGTCTCGCAGAAGACCTCTCGGGTGGAGAAAAAATTGCTGCCGGTCGTATCGGAGCCCTTGGAAGTGGTGAAGGAAGACGTGCGCCAAATGGCTCCATGCCGGACTACCTGCACCATAAAGGATTCTCTGCAGGGCCTGAAGGCAGAAGGTGTGGACCTGGCTGCGGATGCAGCACAATAAGTTATATTAAAATGACTTGTAATAAAAAATCTGCACTAACAGGTAGTAGCTGCTAACTATTTGCAGGTAAAGTAGAGAGCTAAACGCACTGGCTACACAGAGGAAAAAATGTGAGGCAAACTGCACAGGGAGTTCTAACTTGGGCCACAGGCTGTGGGAAGAGAATGTTTGGGGTTGGGGCAGTTCCACCATTCTATTGCCCCAAGAGTAGCTACAATGATGGCCTATCCCAACACTTATTGCTACAGAAAATGCTCCAGCTCCAATATTCTAGTCTCTCACACACCTCAGTGGGACACGTGTGCAACAGTCAAAGAAGAAAGTAAAGTTCTGGATATCATCAAAAATGAGGGTAAGATGAACAAAAGAAGAAATTGTAGATATTTTCCAACATGTTTCTTGATTTTAATATGATATTTAGGAATGTTTTCCAAGAGACAATTCAAGATGTTTCATTTAGCAGAGTCCAATTATGCATTGGCTTCAGCCTAACGATATCTATCAAAGTGTCACAGATGCTTTCATGTATGAAATATATTGCTTTGTCAGACCCTAGAGAGAAGATTCAGGCACCACAGAGTTTTCTGCTTAAGTAGGTGTTTAGCAAATTATCCCATTGTATTTCAGCATGCATTAGTCCATTAAAGAGATGAAGATTCCTTTGTGTGACAGGTTTCAACCTGTATTTAGACTAGTAATTTCCTGTTACTCCATAAAGTTCTTATCATCTTTTACTTAAAAGATGAGTTTTTACGGGACCATAACTGTAAAAAAATCATTTGATAAACAGAAACATTCTCTTATATTTGGCAAAGTAATTAACTGTAATTAATAACATTAAATCCATTTACACAGTGAGTTGAAGAACATTGTTTTTCTCTTAATTTATTAACATTCTGGGTAGCTTTCCGAAAATGGATGTAGTTCCTGATTTACCAGAAAAAAAATCTCTATTCCTTTATTTTAATGTTAGAAAAATCCTGCTTTGAGAAAGCAAAAGGACAGGATGAATACAACATCTACGGCAGTGATACTCTGACCTCAGTAATTCAGGAGCCAAACTAGCAATCCGTAGTACCCAAAAGACCAACAGTAGTGTGATTTCATTTGTTCATTTACTATAGTACTATTCATATTTAAACAGTATGATGGGAATATTTAGTTAATATATATATATTATTCTTGTAGCAAATAAGTAATAACTTAGTGCAAGCTGATAATGTAATTGGTTTATAACATAGTAAAAGGAATTGGTTAATAACTTTAAAACCAATAGCTGGTTAATAACTTTAATATCATGTGCTACAAAGAACTGCAGGAGCCACTTGCAGCTTGTGAGCCTCAGTCTGAGTATTACTGACCTAAGGGGTATTGTTCATTTCTTTGTTCTATGATTCTGTCATTTAGAAAAACCCCAGTTCTCCTTCAAGCGATTGTGTGTATTACATTCCTCTTTAAGTCTTTGTGTGCTCAATGCACTCAAGTCAGAGACATTTGCCAACAGTACCACTAGACAGCACACATGCCCCTAGTCTCCTCGTGTGCCCAGCCAAGGGCATAAAAGGAGTGTATTCACTGCCTTCCTCTCTATTCCTTCTCACCACCCCTGGTGAGAGTTGGAGTCCCCATAGCTTTGCTAACGATTCAGCCAGCTTTCTAAGAATCTCTTTCTATAAACGATTCTTTAGATTAGTGTTAATTTAACTAGTTTAGTTTTAGACCAAATGTTGGGGGTTTATTATGAAGAAATCCCAAGGTTTCAAAAATGTGCAACATTCAAGGGTGTATTCCCTGTCACAAATAGATAAGAAAGACAATCTGCATAGGGGAAGGACGTTTGAGAGGCAAAAGTAAAGAGACTGTCATTTAAAAGCTCATCTGATGAGGGCAGCCATGAGACCTGTGCATCTGTCATCAGAATTGGACCCTGACTGAACCAACAGATGTTGACTCTGTCAGGAATGCCACTTCTTTTATGCAGGACTCTAAGCACCAGTTGGGTGAGAAACATCATTCTTCATTTTCACCCCCATCTCATCCAAGCACTCTAAGCATTCTCATTCTGAGAAGCCCTGGAATCAGTTCCTCAACCAGTCTTTCCTCCATCAGTTTAGGACCCTGTTGAAAAGGGAGAAATAGTGGAGGAACCCAGATGTCCCTCCACATATATTATCATTGTCTCCAGATAAGGTGGTCAGATTTTAGTCTGTCTCTCCTCCCTGGGGGGTTAAGTTCTTTCAGGACTTAATGAGCTAATGGCCTATTCTTTGGGAATTCAGATAGGACTCATAGAAGAAAATCTGCGTACCATAGCTGACATTTTACAGACCAGAGATCTATAAAGGGTTGTCCTTCTAATTAATTAGGCTTTGCTAGAGCCAACAAAAACTGTCTGGCAGGACCCCAGGATCCATATAATCAACTGCCAAGAGAACAGATAGACATTACCAAGTTCCCCAGAAGGACTTGGATTACTTCTTCACTCATCCTGCTTTCAGTTAATTAATGGCCATCATGGCAAATGAATGCTCCCACCAATCATACCCTCAAGCCACTCCTAAAGAGGAGGATTATAAGAAACTCGACGTCTATGGCAGAAGATATTACTTCAAATGAGAGTGGCCAATTATCAAGCTGTTTTGACCAAGTATAAATTTAGTAATTTCTTTGTGATTGTTAAATTTATGGACAAACTGTCAGAAGACTGTAGAGAGCAGGTAATGACTGTGGTCTCTGAAAGTCACTTCACAGCAAGAACTTCATTCCAGGCAACTATTGATGCAACAGATACAGCCACACAATCCAAGGTCACTGCAATTGCCATGAGACTTCAGTCCTATTACAAGTCGTATTTTCCTCAGAGATCTCAGGACTCCACCAAGAGACAGTGCAGGCCTTCGCGATGATGCCAAACATCATTGTCTACTTCAGGTCCTTCTCACCAAACATTGGCAACTGTTAAGCAGTTATTTTGACTACTTACATAAGGACAGAATGTGGAACTCATCACCTATCCCACCCTTTGGAAGATGCCTATTGCTCTTTTACACCACTTGGAAGGAAGTAACATCAAACAAATGGGTATTCAGCACTGTAAAGGAGGGATATGTTATCCAATTCACCTCTGTCCCATTCCCCCTCCTACTTTCTGCATCCCTTTTCTTTGACCCATCTCACCAGATCATATTACTCCAAGAAGTACAGTCCCTTCTGCTGTAGGGAACAACAGAGGAGGTTTCTCTCCATCACAGAGGGGAACGATTCTATTTCTGTATTTTCTCATTCACAAGAAATCTGGGGACCTCTGTCCTGTTTTAGACCTCAGGAAATTGAACTATTTCATCAAACAACTTCAGTTCAAGATGGTTATCTTCTCTTCTATTATCCCTTCCCTGGACAGTGGAGCTTGGTATGTTGCCCTTGATTAGCAGGACACATACTTTCAAGTGGCAATACATCTGTCCCACAGGAAGTACCTTCACTTCGTAGCAGGAGGCACCCATTACCAATATACAATGCTTCTTTATGACCTGTCATTGGCCCCAATGGTCTTTACAAAATGCATGGTGGTAACAATGGCTCATTTGTGCCACCTCATCATCTAAAATTTCCTTTGCCTGGGTGATTGGCTGGTATGCAGACCCTCAAGTGTCCAAGTACAGCACAAAATCCTCATTATTAGACAGCTGTTCACTTGTCTTAGCCTGAAACTGAATTTGGGCAAGTCAAAGTTACAGCTGACACAGAACATAACATTAATAGGAGCAGTCCTTGTTGCCACAGCCGCCATGGTCTATCTATCAATGGACAGGTTTCAAGCCATACTGTCTCTGGTCAAGCCTATAAAATCCAGTCTAGTCAAAATAGCATATTTCTGCCTTCAGCTTTTCGGGCACTTGGCCTCATGCATGTATATGACTCTCATGCCAAATTTCACCTAAATTGTTTACGGCTTTGACTCCATTTGGTATATTGTCCAGCGAGACACTCTGTGGACGTGTGCATTTGTGTACGTGCATAAGTGCTTCAGTGCCTGGACAGGTGGTTACAGGTGATTTCTACTCCCAGAATCAACCATGCTGCTACTAACAGATGTGTCTGTGACAGGTTGGGATGCCCACTTCAGCACATTGTGGACAAAAGTTCTTTAGTCACTCCAAGAAGTCTCTTGCCACATTAATGTGCTGGCATTGCGGGGGATTTAGTGAGCATGTAAGATGTTTATGCTCACTGTCCAGGTGTCTGATATGGCTTAAAATTGTAAGTGCCAATCTCAGGTCAGACTCAGAAAATGGACAGAAACACCAAACGAGTAGTATATTCTATAATTAGATTTCACCAAGCCAATAACATGTGTGCACTCCTGGATACCAGTATTACCATGGAGTCACAGACAGTCCCTTTAGGCTCCCCAGCCTACCTTGCCACCCAAACAAACTAGACTTCATAATATTGGTCAGTATGCCACATATCACATCACATTAGGTGACTCCCAACCCCAAAGGGCCAGTCACTTATCCCAGGTCAAATTGGTACTCTCAATCTCACACCAAAGACAACGTTGACAACCAGTTTCTCTAGTAAACTTACTAAAGGTTTATTAGCTAAGAAAAAGAAAATGAGAGTTATTCAGAGGTTAAACAGGTAAAATACATTAACAAGTGAGTCAAAGTTTGTAAGTCCAATATGATAGTAGAGATGTAGTGATCTGCTAGTTTTCCATAGGTCTCTCAGGGTTATCGAAAATAATTTTGGGGATCTCTGTCCAATCACTCAATATTCCACCCTGTCAGAATCCATCAGTCTGGAGATAGGATCATTCCCATAAGTGATACATCCTGCTCACAGAAGACAATCTGAGCAATGCTTTCACCCACATGGGTTTTAATGAGTAACAATTGCAGATTGAGTCTGAATTTCCGTTGTTGAACAAAATGACCCTTGCTTTGAAGTTAGCATTTTATTTCCTGGTGTTCACAAGTAATTTAGTTATAATAATATACCTGCCTGCCATTATATTATAATAAGGATGGAGAAGTGAAACAACACAAGTATCATGTATTAGTATTCATGAAATTCTAACACCTGAATATACACACACTGATCTAGAGTTAATAAAGTACATGGATATACATAATGTAAAGTGATAGCATTCAATAGGTTACAGATAAGTGAAGATGATAACATTAGCATTTCATTAGTTTTCATGAATTTAGAGCAAATGTAAATACCAGGGCATATGCCATGTAAATGTAATGTGATAAAATCCCTCTTTGTTCAATTTTAAGAAATGAATTGGCTTGAACACATTATGACCTTTTAGCATTTCTTTGGTATTCACACATAAGTGAATTGCCCTGTTGCTCTAGCCTGAGTTGACAATCTGTTAGATGGCATCACACCCACCCTCTGGAATCACGTAGTGCAAGTGCTTACATGCAGAAACACTGGTCATGTTTTACCTCAACAGACAAGGGAGTGCAAGAGCCAATCAGTTATGTCAGAAAGCTCTCTACCTTTGGATCATGTGCATCAGGAACAGCATCTCTTTAAAAACCTTTAATCTCCTGGGCGTGAAAAACACCATTGCAAACTCCCTCCACAGGTTTTTGTGGACTGTCATGAGTGGAAAGGACATCCTCCTTTGATATTTTAATAGTGGGGATGCCCAGTAATAGATTTGTTTATGAACAACCTCAACAACAAATGAAGAACGTTCTGCTCCTGGGCAGGCCACAGTTCAGGTTCAATGATGGACACCTTTTTCCTCTCATGGTCTGGTTGGCTACTATATGTATTCTCTCCAGTTCCTCTTACCCCAGAGTAGTCAGGAAGCTGAGAAGAGACAAAGCAATATTCAATGTTATCTGAGTTACATTAGTGGAAAACTGTAGTAACACAGTAGTGAATCAGTTCCACAGGCTGTGAAGTTCAAACATTGTTTCTTCTTTGAGTGTTTGCTCATGTCAACTCCATTCTAGGTGTGTGCGCATTTCCGTGCAGTTACCAGAATTTTTTTCCCTTCAGTAGTACCAGTAGGGTGGGCTCCGGCACCCCCTGGTGTCCTGTACACATGCTGCAGTATATGAGGCACCTAAGTTCCTTCTTTGTGCCTGTGACGGTTGCTGGAACTGCTCTGCTTGCTTTGCAAGTGCTTAGTACCATCAGTAGTTTTGATAGTTGTTGTTGTTATTCGTTCTCTAGATACTTAAGTAGTTGTTAATAGTTGAGCTGTTGAATAGTTAGGTTAGGAATAGTCCCTGCTGGAACTTTTACCAGGGTACGTGAGGCATGCCCCGGTCTCCAAGTTTCAAGTCCTGTGTTTCTTGCAGCAAACCTTCCCTCTTAGTGACCCCCACAATAGTTGCCTGAAGTGCCTGGGAGAAGCTCAGAGGAAGGAGAAGTGCAAGATCTGTAAGACTTTCAGGCTGTGGACCCAGAAGGAGAGAGAGATCCACCTGAAGGCCTTACTGATGGAGGCAGCACTAAGACTGGCCTCTGCACCAGATCAATCCACCTTGGTGCAAAGTATGACGTCAGAGCAGAGCGCACAGTCATCTCTGGCCGCAACTCGGCACCAGACTTCTTCCTTCTCCCCATCAAGGAAGAAACAGAAGAAGCAAAGGATGAAGAGAGGCCACTACCCTGCACCGAGAAAGTCCAAGGAAGCAGGGTTGAACGCAGGGCCTGTTCCAGACCAGCTGGCCAAGGGCCAGCAGGTGAGGGGATCACTGCCCAGGAGTTTGACCCCAATGAGAGAGCCACCCCTGACTCCTGGGAGCGGAAGAGGGCCTCTTTTACTGATGGTGCCATCAACGTCGGAGGTATTCCAGGTGGCGAGGAACTTGATGGCCCGGCTGTTGCCACCTTCTCAGCTGCCGTCAAAGGGAAAGGCTCCGGTCTCTAAGGGGAAGCCTGCAATAGGTCCCCTGCAATGGCTGCACCACTCCCCCGAACAGAGGTGCCCATCCCTGGTGGTCAGGGAGTCAATGTCACACCAGTACCTGAGAGGGTGATCCTAATCCCCATCTCCGGGGTGCTCTGCGATGGAACATCGGAGGCGATCACTGGGTGCTTCACGGCACCAGTTGTGATCCCCAGCATGGAGGGCCTCCACTCAGAAGGGCAGCATTATTCCCATTCAACCTCCCACAGGTGTTCTCCAGAAGGGAGTCAACGCCATTCCTGTTCCCTGGCACCGAAGTGTTTGCCCGTACAAGCATGGTGCAGAACCCAGTCACCAGAGAAGGAGTCGTCACCTAAAGGGGGCAAATGACGCAGCAAGTCTTCAGTCCCGAGGTGCCGATCTTCAATGTGGCACCAGTCCTATTCCTCCTCGGGCTGTAGATTTTCAGCAGCCTTGCATCAGTCAGGCAAGTGGCACCACCAGTCATCCTCCTCGCACTCCCCAAGACTAACGCAGCGGTCATCGGAGCTAGAGGACACTTGAGGCTTGGTGTGCCGCTACTCCACTCCACAGCACCACACTGCAAAGGACCCAATCTACTGTCCCCCACCCCCCATGGTCATCCGGCATTCAAGGAGGCCTTAGACAGACTCTTTAATGTGCTGACAGCGGCAGCACCGGCCTGGGTCAACCTGCATGTACACAAAGGGTTGCTTAATGTGGTGAGAGCCCTGTGGCAGATGCTTTTGTCTGTGGCCCAATGTCAAAAAGGGCAGAAAAAAACTACTATGTGTCCGTCAAGGGATTTGAATGTCTGTTCACCCACCCCATCCTGGGTTCCCTGGTAGTGGCAGCCATGAATGAGCGTGATAGGCAGGGCCAGCTTAGTGAGCATCCCAAAAATAAGGACAACAAAAAACTGGACCACTTTGGGAGGAAAATTCATTCGACAGCAAGCCTACAGTTTCTCCTTGATAATCAGCAAGTGCTCCTGGGCAGGTACAACTTCAATTTTGTGACTCCTTCAAGCATTTTGAGGAGTCCCTGCCCCAGGAGCAGGCACCAGACTTTGCTACTCTTCTTGCCACTCTTGCTCTCTTCTCAGACCAGACTGACACCAAGTTACACAGTCCAAAGGATTCAAGGGTTACACTGCACTCCTTGGGCCTCTATACACCTCAGACCTCGAGGCACCACTTCTGCTCGCAGCAGCAACAGAGATACCAGCCTCCTTGTTTTGCCCCCTACAGATGAAGGGACAGAGATAGGGGATCTAGTAGGTGCAGGACAAATGCAGGGTCTGCCCCAAAATCCCTGTCGGGGTCTTCCAAGTGCACCAATGGCCAGGGCAATTCCTTTTGAGGATGCTCCCAAGGATGGTGTTCCAGTCTCTGAACAGGATCCTCCCTCCTGTACATTCCTTAACAGCCTCGCCACCTTTCTATCCAAGTGGACCAAAATAAGATCAACCATTGGGTCCTTGCCATAATTTCAGCAGGATATGGCCTGCAGTTTTCTTCCCCCCCTTGTCACAACCCTCCCTCCCTGTCCCTCTTCAGAGACTCCTTTCATGAGCTATTCCGTGTGTGGGAGGTGGAGAAGCTTATTAACCTGTATGCTGCAGAGGAGGTACCAGTGGACATGAAGAAGAAAGGTTTTTACTCCCAGTACCTCCTTATTCCCAAGGTGAAAGGAGGTCTCAGGCCCACTCTAGACCAATGTCATTTTAACAAATATCTCAAGAGACTGAAATTCCTCATGGTCTTCCCAGCCTCCATCATTCCCTTGCTGGATCCAGGAGACTGGCATGCTGCCCTCGACCTAAAGGACGAATGCTTCCGCATTGTGATTTTTCCCGGCCACAGGCAATTTCTCCACTCCCACCACCAATTTACAGCATTATCCTTTGGCCTCTTGTCTGCCCTGAGAATGTTTACAAAGTGCATGGCGTTGGTGGCGGCACATCTAAGATGCCAGGGCGTGTAAATTTACCCTTACCTAGCCAGCTGGCTGATCGAGGACAGGTCTCAGTCTCAGATCTGGAACAGTCTGATCCACATATGTACCACCTGTCGCCATCTGGGTCTCTTAATAAATTAACAGAAATCAACATGAACACTGGTACAGCATATAGAATTCATTGGAGTGATTCTGAACTCCACGCACACCAAGGTATTTCTGCACCAGCCTCGCTTCAAAGTCATCTCGGATGCTTTCGCTTGCCTGCGCAAGCGCCCTATCATGACAGCCAGAACTTGTGTGCAGCTGCTGGGCCATGTGGAGGCTTGCACATACATAGTAAGGCTCGCACACCTAGAGCTCAGGTCACTCCAGTCCTGGCAGGCCTCACTGTATGCCCCGAGTAGGCACTCCTGGGACTGTGTGGTCACAGTCCCTCCCCATGTACTGTCATCACTGGCTTGGTAGTGGACCCCGGCTCAGTGTTGTGTGGCATGCCATTCGAGGAGCTAGCCCCCTCGGTCACATTGGTTTTGGATTCCTCAGACGTTGGGTGGGGGCCCATATCAGTTCCAACCATAGCATGCAAGGGGTTTGTTTGTGGGAGTGACACATGCACATAAATGTGAGGGAGCTACGGGCGATACATCTGGCCTGTGGGGTGTTCCTTCCTTTCGTGGCAGGCAGGTGGTGCGGGTGCTGACAGACAACACCGTGGCCATGTACTATATCAACAGAAAGGGGGCTCGCTCTTCGGTCCTTTTCAGGGCGGCATTATGTCTGTGGAACCTGGCAGTGAGCCACAACTTTTACCTTATAGCTTCTCACCTGCCGGGCATCAGGAACAACACAGTAGACTGCCTCAGCAGGTCCTTTTTACCCCACCACAACTTGTCACTCCACCTGAGAGTAGCTGCTATGATCTTCCAGAGGTGGGGCTCTCCCCAAGTGTACTTGTTTGCATCCAGTTGGAACTAGAAGTTCCAACAGTTCTGGTCTCTTCACGGCCTTGAGGAGGTGTCACTATCCAATGCCTTTCTCTTATAGTGGAAGGGGATTCTGATGTATGCATTTCTGCCCATTCTGCTGCTACACATAGTCCTCCTGAAAATCAAGAAGGACAGAGCAAACGTAGTCCTGGTGATGCCGGCGTAGCCCCACCAGCATTGGTTTAGCACACTGCTGGAACTGTCAATCACCCCTCCACTGGAGTTGCCATGGTGGCACGATCTCCTCTCCCAGGACCAGGGCTGCTTGCTGCACCCGGATATGAAGTCTCTGCATCTCACAGCATGGAGATTCCATTGCTAAACCCATAGGAATGGGCCTGTTCGTCGCAGGTTCAGCAGATTCTGCTGGGTAGCAGAAACTCTTCCATTAGGGCGGCGTACCTGGCCAAGTGGAAGTGGTTCACCTTCTGGGCAGCATCACATGGAATTCCACACAAACGGTCATTGATCCAGGCAATTTTAGAGTACTTTTTGCATCTTAAGTTGCAAGGCCTGGCTATGGTTTTGTTGAAGGTTCACTTGGCAGTCATCTTGGCCTTTCACCCTCTGCTAGATGGGAAATTGTTTTTTCATGATGCATGACAGTTAGATTCCTAAAAGGTATAGAGAGGCTTTTCCCTCATTTTCGAGACCTGGTGTTTCCTTGGGATTTGAACCTAGTCCTGTCTCGACTCATGGGTTCCCCCTTTGAGCCTTTGGCTACCTGTCCATTGCTATTGCTCTGCTGATAGGTATCCTTCCTGGTGGCAATTACTTTGATGATACGAGTCTCTGAGATTAGGGCGCTTACTTCAGAGCCACCATACACAACCTTCTACAAAGACAAAGCCCAGTTGCGGCCCCATCCCACTTTCTTACCCAAGGTGGTATCCCAATTTCATTGTAACCAAGATATATTTCTTCTATTGTTCTTTCCCAAGCCACATGGCTTGAATGAAGAATGGAGGTGACACACATTTGATGTTAGGCAGGCGTCAGCCTTCTACATTGAGTCTATTAAGTCATTCTGGAAATCTTTGGTGCAGTGGCAGAAAGGATGAAGGGCTTACTTGTCTCCACCCAGCACATTTCATCCTGGATAACTTCTTGCATCAAGTTTTGTTATGAATAGGCAAAGGTGTCCCTTCCGGGTATTGATATGGCCCATGCCATCAGAGTGCAAGCGTCTTCAGCAGATTTTCTGGCGCAAGTACCAGTACAGAACATCTGTAGAGCTGCCATCTGATCATTGGTGCACATCTTTGCATGCCACCATGCTATTGGCCAGCAGGCATGGGATGATGCCGACTTCAGCAGAGCAGTGCTGCAGGCAGCTCATCTGTAACTCTGGGCCCACCTCCAAGGTATTGCTTGTGAGTCACCTAGAATGGAATCGACATGAGCAAGCACTCAAAGAAGAAAAGGTGGTTACTCACCTTGTAACTGTTCTTGTTTAGATGTGTTGCTCATGTCCATTCCATGACCCATCCCCTGACCCCGCTGTTGTTGTGACAGCAAGAAGGAACTGAGGGGGCATAGGGCCAGTGGCATCTCATATGCCATGGCATGCACATGGAACGCCAGGGGATGCTGGAGCCGGCCTTATGGGTACTGTTGAAGGAAAAAAGCTTTCGATAACTGTGCACAGAGGCGCGCACACACCTAGAATGGAATGGACATGAGCAACACATCTTGTAGAACAACAGTTACAAAGTGAGTAATCGTCTTTTCCTCTTCCCACCTTGTCCTCACTTCATACAAAGATCAAATTCCACACAAATTTTTATGAAAGTCAGATATTATGTGCTGGGAGCCAGTTCTCTTTTCCCAAAGATCATAGAGGCAAGTAAGACCCCTGACTTAATTGAAATTACTCCTGATTTCCATCCATGTGAGAAAGGAATCAGGTTTCTGTGTTTTGCTTCTTCAAGGAGATTCATAATAAAAATGTTTCTACTTTTTGGTTATATTTTTCTGAGCATGCTATTAAACTGATTTCTTCTTACTGTATGTGTTTTTGAGTGATAAAGTGCTTGGTATTGTCAGAGCAACCTCCTAGATATACTTAACCCTAGTTGGTATAAATAGTATTAGTGATGCTCACTTTTTAACTTGACTTTGAATCATTACTGTAACACTTAGTATTGTATAGTTAGACCACCAAGAGGAGAAAAATGGAGCAATGCACAGTACTCTACTTAAGTACTTAAATAAATTTCCTTGCTGTTTGAAATGTGCATTAGACCAATTAGAAAGCTGAAGATTACGGTATGCAACAGAATGGTTTCAATATGTTCTTAAAATGAAAGTCATTTCCTCTTATTCTTTAACACCAATTATCCATTTAAAAGAGTTTGGATTTTACATCAGTGTCATTTCTTATTTCATTCTCCGATAAAAGGAAATGGGAATCCTTTATATTAGCTCTTTATTTTGACAAAGATGCCAATTAACTACTTTATACAATTAGACTACACTATGTTTTGGACTAGAAAATGGCTTGGGTTTTCCTCTAAAAGGAAAACTGAATTTAATAGTGTAAAAGCTTTTCTAATCTCCATGTTATTACAAAGGACTGCAAATCACTAAATACTTCTTCAAGTCATTCCCCAGCCTTTAAATTGGGTGAGAAATCTCCATGTAAGTTAATGTTCACTGTATCAGCATTGATTTATGAGGGTTTCCCCACTGTACAGTAGCCCTGTTTTCCCATGGAGTTGGATTGTCAGCGGCGGCCAGTAAAGGGGCTAGAACTTATGTGGAGTCAATAGATCCTTGTACAGATAAACTTTATCCCTGCAATATAAGAAAACTATGTTTCTGGGGAAATCCACGTCTATTTCTATGGGAATGAGAGAAAATCTCACAACAACATCCACTAGAACAATAAGTTGGAACCTCTGTAATACCAAACTCACTGAGTTTTCTTTTTCCTATAGAGGAATAACCTGCATGGGGGACAGTTTGGTCTTTTATTTGCTTTGTTTGAAATGTGAATGTTTGAAGTTCTTTCTAGTTCACTGAAACTACTGTCCTATATATGTCCACAGAAGTTGCAGAATCCTATTTTTGCAGGATATGTCTCTTTAGAAATTAGAAATTATTGTGTTTGCAATTAAGAAGCTATTCATTTTTATTTTATTTAATCCATTACAGCATGTATGGGTTCTCTTGATTAAGTATTATATAATTCCACATTAAAAATTTGAAATCTGAAATTTGAAAAATTTGAAAGAATTGTAAATTGAAATATTGGTCTTAACAGTGAAAGAAAAAGAACATCATATTGAAAATCTCCCATTTCTGAAAGAATGTTACTTTAGAAATTGAACCCTACTACTAAATATTAAATACTACTACATATTAAATATTACTAAAATTTTCCATATATATATCATCTCTCAAATGTTACAACATCCCCTCCCTCACAATTTCTAATTTCACTAATTATAACCATTGAATTTTTCAGAGACAGAACATGACATCACTGTGGTTTGGTATTTTTGTTTCATGATCAGAAGGATCAGATCTTTCCAGTTATGGCTCATGCTTTCAATCCCACTCTATAATTAAAAACAGATTTTATTGAAATGAGAATGGAATTTACAGTAATGTTTCTAACATCTAGACTATCTGGAAGGACCTGATGTTTATATTTTTGATGATGATGCCAGCTTTCCAGAACTACATGCAAAGATATTCAGTCAGGTGCATGTCTAATTTGCTTTCACAGTTAGCATAACTGCATTCACAACTGTGGTAATTGCATGAGCAAATGACCAGGTAGACATGGCTACTATAGTGATGATATCCATATAGAAGCCTAGCTAGGTAGTGCATAGAATAGCTGCAATTACATGTGTAATTCCCCCTTGCCTTGTTATTCCCACTCCTTGTTTCTTCTAAAATTAAATAGTAAATTCTTCATAGCAGGGACTGTGATTTTCTATCCATAATGCAAAATGTCTAAAATGGTGTAAAATAATATAATACAACAGATAAACTGTATATACAACCATCAGGAAACATAAGGAATTATGCTATCTGTTTAAAGAAAACTAGAAACTTAAATTCCCTGATACTAGAATAACAAACGCTTTTTAAAATCTCAGTTTAGTACTCCAAGGTTCTTTTTACACCAAGGAGGGCAATAATTAGGAGGCTTTTGAATCCAGTAGTTTCAACCGAACATGCAACTTGCTTGCACATGACATTACTTGACATTTAATGAGTGCTGTTCTTTTCAGATAGCAAATATATATAACACTGAAATGTTTCTCTTGTCTTTAAGTATTAATTTATATTAGATTCAAATATCCATTAAGACCCATCCAGTATTTACTTTGTCCATTTAGATTAAGCCATTTTCTACACTATACCCATTCTCAGGTGTATTGCTTAGCCTTTTAGCGCCTCTGGATCACCTTTATGCAATTGCACTTTGCATTTATTATTTTGCAAAACACATCCAAGTGATTTCTTTCCGTTGTGAATTTTTTTTGCCACTTCCTGTTTTTGCAAAGACTATAGTTTATTAAAGCAGCATTTACAGTTTCCCCCTTTTTTTATATTTCTTTAACCTTAACGTAAAATTCCTCCAGCCTTGTTTACTGGTCCATGCATTGTCCCTTCATTTACCATCATAATTTATTTGATGATCTTATTTATTTGAGATCTAAAGGTCTTCTCTTTTTTACATTGATGGAGTGGAGAAAACCAAGGTGGAAATAGAGTGGGGAGCATATAAATAGGCAAACTCCTCTTATACCATGGTTGGCGATTCAGAAGATGAGGTTGAGTGAAACAAGTTAAGGTGAGAAAGGATTGAGTCAGATAGCAGTTGCTGTCTAAAGTATGCACTCCTCTAAACATGGTGGATTTCCAATAGGGAACTGCACTGAAGTTAATTCTGCACCAAGTAGCATTAACTCTTCCTCCAGACTTCTCAGGTGGTTGAGACAAAGGGAGATAGGGCACAAGTGCAATGGGGAGAGCAAATGGCCTTATAGTTCTTGAGGGAGCAATGCTGCCAAGAGTTAGAGAAAGACCAGGAAATATTGCAGAAGAGAGGAGTTTGCCTGGAGATGGACTAGGATTGTTCAGCTTTCTGCACTGCTTTTTACACTGAGCTGAAGAAATCTGGCCTATTGCTTAGCTCACTCAGAGTAAACCTCATGGGTATTACCACTTTTCACCACAAAGTGGTTGGGGTATCGATATTTGCCCATCCTATCACCAAACACTTTTTTAAGGGTATCAGAAATGTCTATTTTGAAATACAAGTTCCTACCCCACCTTGGGACTTGAACCTGGTACTACACTGTCTTACTTGGCCTCTAGTCGAACCATTAGCAACATGCTCTCTGATACATCTCTCAATGAAGGTGGCCTTCCCAGTTGCTATCACATCTTCCCACTGAGTGGGAGAGATAGGGGCCCTCATGGCACACCCACCATGTACCATCATTTTCATAGACAAGATCATCCTAAAACCTCATTGTTCAGGAAGTCACCGAGGTTCTTTATTTCTACTTCCACTATATCTAAATAGAGGCTATCTAAATGATTTTTGGGTGCATCCACCTTTGTTACCATCAGAAGTATCTGCAACCCCTGTGGGGCTCTGAACTCATTCCACCAGGTCCTTATCTACTTCAATAGCCTTTCCAAACAGTGTACCGATCACAGACATACGTATAGCAGCCACCTGGGCATTGGAACACCCATTCACAGAACACTATGTGATTGACCAGGGCTCAAGGTCAGCCGCTTTGTTAGAGCTTACTGTATTATCATCAGTTACTTATGCAACTCTGAAGCCCTTTCCATCCACAAAGGCATTGCTCTTCAGCCACCTGAAGAGGAGCACCCACAGGGACACTCCTCGAAGGAGAAGAGAAGATTAATTACCCTGCGCAGTAATTGAGGTTCTTCAAGATGTGTGTCCCTGTGAGTGCTCCAATACCCACCCTCCTCCCCTGTACTTTGGAGTATTATGGACTCTGCAATAGGGAAGGAACTGAGGGGTGTGTGGTTGTGCAGCACTAGATAAACTCTCACAACGGTGCAAGATGAGGAGAGTGCATGTACAATCCAGATGAGCACTGCTGCTGAAATTCTCCACTCAAAGGCATAGAGATGCATGTTTACCTGAAATGGAGCACCCACAGGGACACCCATCTCGAAGAACCTCAGTTACTGCACAGGGTGAAGTAACCTTCTCTTCCATCCTCTTTACCCTTACTTTGGGATTCTACAATGAGAGGGAACCGAATAACAGCTGATGCTTTTCACCCATATGTGAGGTGAAATGAGGACAAACAAACACATGTGTTTCCTATGGGTATTGCTGGCCAAAAAGACTCCAATGTGTGGCACTTGAGTTGCATGCACACCCATTAGTGGAATGTGTATATGGACAACACATTTTGAAGAACTTCAGTTATTGTACACAAGAGGTAACTTCTCATTCTCCAGCCCATTCCTTACCCATAAACTTGAAGGGGATGAGAGTAGGCACAGAGGGACAGGTATTTAGGCACCTAAAATGCAGAAAGATGCCTACTGAGAATTTTAAAGGCTTCTAGTGGCCTGTGATGGGATGCTCCATGCACCACTAGGATGGTGCCTCCCCCTGATCACTCTAGGAAATAGCTTATCAGGTCGACACTATGACCTGCATCACCAACTCCCTGCCTCTCTCTCTGGTTCTGCAGCCCCCATCTAGCTTCACAAGCTGCTGCCGCCACCTCTTCGGGACTTGGCCCTCCAGCCAAATCACTACCAGTGTTGTTCCCTTCCAGAGTATCAAAGTCTTCCTTCAGCAATCCTGGCAGTCCTTCCATTCACTGCCCCGTGGTGCCACTCCATCAGTGACTGTCAGGGGAACCCGGACCCACCCTCTACACTGGGTTATGGCTCAAGGGCCTCTGTTCGCTTCTAGACCTTACTGCCTTTCCCTGAGTACTGTCCTACCTTCTGGGCTTCCTCTCTGTGTTTGCTAGACCAAATGTACCTTTCTTCTCTCGGGGAGTGATGTAGAATTTCCCAGCCACCCCTTTCTGTTGCCAGTTTCCTGCTTTAATAGCCCCTACTCAGTTCCAGCTGGGCTCCCTTATTCAGTCAGAGGATTATTTAGCCACCTGATTCCTCTCAGCTATGGTCTGTTGGATTAATTAGCCCCCTTCTTTGTCTTCATTAACCCTTTCAAGGCAAGTGTGGGGTAATCCCCCCAGCACATGGCCTAAATGCTATTTATTTCAATGGGAGTTATGAACTTGTGAAAATCCCAATAGGCACCTATCTGCATAATTAGGCATCTAAATACCTTTAAAAATCTGGCCCAGAGTGCTTTTTTACTCCTGTGTGTCCTGTACCCAAGACCCAGGTAGCCTATGCAGGGAGGAAAAGAGAGTTTTACTCTCTGACATGGGCATCTAATCCAAGTTACAATCTAACCCGAACAGAACAAGATCACGGTTCAGCAAATAGATGTATCAGAGACTATGATGATGAGGGCCATGTAAGAACTAAGTTAAATAGATAGCATAATACACTGAAAGGAACAGAGATAATACAAATTGAGTTTATGTCATGAAGTCTGAAATGTGTTTGATTGAACTGTACAACCTGCTCCTACTTTATGCTGTTAATTTAAAATAATAGTGAAGAAAATAAAACTAAATGGATAGACAAATATTTTGGTTGTTTCTCTCTAAATGCAGTGTGTATGGGTAATTCAGCAGCACTATGAGAAATAAACTGAAATAAATTGTGTCATTAGCCTTGACTGTCTGTAGTTCACAGCAGAACCTAGCACCAAGCATTACAAACAGCTATCATGCTCTGCAGTTAAAAATAGTGCTCACACTTGGAAAAGCTTTTCAGTATTTGAAGCTATTGTCCCTTATGATAATATCCAATTACCAGATTGCTTTCATCCCTTGAGGTCAGCCTTTCCTAACCAGACGAAATATTATCAGACACCCTGAAGGAGACACAACTCAAAAACTGTGAATAATGCCCCTTCCTGTCATTTTTGGTAAGAGAAAGTCATGAGCAACTGGGGCCTCTTCTGACTTAGACTGAATATGCTTCATTTGGAGAAGGAATCTTCCTTCCCCCTTAAAATATGTCTTAGTCTGACCAGTGCTTAAATAAACTCTTCTGGATGCATTTGTCTTGGTTAGCTACTGCCCAGTATCAAACCTTCCATTCCTGATCGAGCTAATTGAGAAACTTATCAAAAGTAGCGACAAGCTCATTTAGCTAAAGCCAATATCCTAAACCCTGCACAAATCAAATTCAGGCCAAGACACAACAGAAACAGTGATAGACTGATGGATAGTCCTTTGCTGATGATGGATAGATTTCCAGCTTCATATTCATGCATATTCTACACAGCGTTCAACATGGCTGATTACAGGAGAGAGGAACGTTGGGACCCAAAGGAATGCACTAAAATAGCTTAAATACTTCCTGGAAAGACATTTCCATAGGGTGATAAAAACTATACTTCTCCCACTAGACCACTTACTTGTAGAGCTCCACAAGGATCAATTCTCTTTCCATTCTTATTCAACAGCTGTATTCAGTCACTGGAGAACTGGTGAGATTTCATGAGCAAGAGAAGCCCTCCACCACTGTCACACACACTTTACTGGTTTCTCTGATCAATCTGTGCTTTCAAACATTCACTCTGAATTTGCTACAAAGCTTGGTCCTCAAAATTAGAATTTGTTAATGATTTTTGAGTTAGTAACAATATCAAAAACATTAGTGAAGGTGGGTTGCAATCTTTCACTACTGCAAAAGCTATACATATTTTTTCAATTAACTTTTTCTTTCTTTCTTTCTTTCTTTCTTTCTTTCTTTCTTTCTTTCTTTCTCTTTCAGTATAGTTTTCAGACTCAGCACCATATATGTTTTGAACTATTTTGCCAGTGAAGGGAAATGGAAAAATATTTAAATAATATGGAAGTTTTTATAGTGAAAGTGTTTGCAATACAGATAGGGAGGAAAGCCCACTACATGCAGAGACGAGGTTGTAAAACAGATTTTGCCTTTGTATTTCCTATCTTCTTTGTTCAGATTCAGTGTTCAGATTCAAAGATACTCTTATTTCTGCAGAGACAGAATAATTTTTAAATGAATACTTAGCTAGGAGCCTCCACAGTTTTTGCTTACTCGAGTTACAATCTTTCCCATGAGATCTTGTAAAATCACAGTTACTTTCCCATGTAAACAAACACACTCTCCTCCTTTACTCCCTCCCTTTCCTCCATATGCACACCCCCCATACAAATAACACCCTCTCTTCAGTAAGAGCTTAGCCAGTGTGGAGAGGAATTGCTTAAGGGGGAGATGGTGATACACTGAGGAGAATTTTTTAACCCTTGGGAGATAGCTGGATTGAAACTTCTTTCTCTTTGAATTAATTAAATGAATTCTAGAGCCTTTCTTTAGAAGGAGTGGAAAATAATGTAAGTTGTATGTACTTAATACATTCTTTTTCTTGTTGGGAATAGGAATATTATTGCTGGGAACTTTTACTTGCTTCAGTGACATATTACCTGCTTAAAAGACATTCAGGAAGATAAGCCAAACCTTTCCTCTAGGTGAGTGGTTTGAACAGAACATTAAAAGTGTGCAAGAGTTAAAGAAGATGTGAATGTTTACTTCTCTAAGAAGTAAAATGGAGTTTCTCTCACTCCAATTTTAGTACATTCTATCTTTAGGATATCAGATAGGATCAAAATACCATTTAAAAGACAGAATAGATGGTTCAGTAAAATTTGTATGTGCTCTGATTTTGAGATGCCAGAGGTAACACTGTTAAACATAAAGATTCTTTAGTTATATATTTTTCTTCAAAACCAAAGGGACCCCTAGAACCTGGAATTATTTCAATAAATTAAAGTGAATACCTCCTTATTTTATCAGAAAATGAATATGTTTATTTTACTTATGAACACCAAATGCTTAAATCAGACACCTAATCAGGTCTCTTTTTTGTATTTGAAACCAAAACAATTCAGTGGGGAAACTTGGAAGATGATATTTGGCAACTATGATTTTATCCAGGCAATGACTCCAATGAGAGAACATTGGTGGGAAAATAAATTAAAGAGTCATGTAGCCCAGGGAAAAGTGTCTGAGATTTAATTGAATATTTTGTGCGGATTTGGCTGATAAACTTTTTAAAGACACGTAAATGGCAGCCAGTTTTGTTTGCTTTGATCAGTTAGGAGGGGTTGATCCGAAAGATTGCATTTGGGGCAAATCTCTGGAAAGATTATATCAAATGGAATAGACGCCGTATATGGTACACAGACACTTTGTCAATCCTCACAACAAATAAACCAATACCCAGCTCTGAGTGTTTTTATAATGCTGTCCATGGTTCTGGTATGCATTCCAGTAGCATGTTTCATAGGTTTAACTGTTCAGTACTTCTGAATTGTTTTTGAAATTTTGTGATTTGAACTGAAACTGTTTTCTGAGTGAGGGAGATAAAATGCTTACTTTTTGATCTTGGCTTCTTGCTAGGATAAACAGGGCAAGTGGAGATGCAGATCAGAGTAAGCTGGGAACTTTCATTGTCTAGATAGCCCTTTCAGATTACTTTGAAGCAAAATGGGATCTTCAGAGCTCTATTCTGCATATGTGAGTTTTCAGGTTCTTTTTGAGACGGCCAAATTACTAAATACTTTTAGGCTAGAATTTGATACAAGTTGTGACTTTTTTTAGATTTGGAGGTCAGAATTTTAAGCCTTTGGATGATTTTCAGTAATCCTTTTATAAGTGTTCAAACAAAGTTAACGATAAGATTATTTATTTGAAACCAGGGCACTGAACTCTTATATGATTAAAATTTTCTTGTGTTTTATTAGGGGTTTTTTGCATTTATTCTAAGAAATGTCTGAATCATTTTTAAAAGTAACAATTAAAATTCTATTGACAGTGGGAAAAATGTTTTCCCTTAAATTATACATGGTTTGTTACTCTTAACATTGTACTCTGGATGTGAACTCCTTTTTTATGTGGGAAGATACCATCTGTGAACAAATTTCAGCACTTCAAAAGTGGAAAATTTTTGGTATTTTCAATGTATATTTTATAAAAAAAACCTCATCATAAATTTTTGTTTCAGTTTTATTTAGTTTCATCAGTTTTAACCTAAACTTTGATACATGCAATAGAAATATAACCAGTTTCTAATTTAAAATGTTGCTCATTTTTGGGCTAGAAACACATACATAAATTTATATTTATCTTAATTATAATTTTCAATACACTATCCTGGATAAATGTACTGCTTATAAATTGAATCAGCCTTTTTAGGAACAATCTTAGGAGTAGTTTGTGATTTTCTAATTAACCTAGAAAGAAGGTTACATTCTAGCTTGATAATATTTATCCTATGGTTGTTCATACTGAAACAAAATTAAAGTAGATGTATGCAAATGCATATACAAATTTACTTCAATCCCTAAGCTTTCTGGCCATTTGCCAGTATGGCCTTTAATGTCACAATAATTGCACTCCACTGTCTTGTGCAGTTTATGATTTCAACCCATTTGTCTGGTCCAAAGGATTTGTGTACCCTTAAACAATGTTAGTAAAAAGGTTTCTTTTTTTTGTTTCCATTAAAAATAGTAATTGTGTGATAAATAATTGAGAGCTCTGAAGACTGAAGTCCTGTCCTCATTAAAACTACAGCACAGGCACTGAGGCACTGGAGGTTCAAGCATCCTCATACCAATCTGCCAGTGTTCTTCCCCCCATCTCAAGGGGAGCACTGTTAGTAGGAAAAAAGGGTAATTCACTTCCATACTCATTCAGTCCTTAGTCTCTCTGCTATGACTATCAACAGTGGTCCAAATTGTGATAGTGTCTGTGATTTAGACACCAGTCCACTTGGAATTTGACTCAGACCACCAATGAATTTCAAATATGGCACTGAACAGCCATCAGATGGTAATAACTTTGTCACTACTAACCTGGAGTATATTGAAACTGCTTTGCTATATCTAAAATGTTCCAAATACTGTTACCAACCTCTTACTCATCCAGTCCCTGCAATGCAATATTCTTTGAACCTCTGCAGTGCAACTGCAAGTGGTTATATTTCAAAGATTCTGAACATCCAAGGAGTGGTTGGCACAGCTCAACGCAGGAGGGGGTGGTGATGCAACGCTATAGATAATATATATAATCAATAATCAATAATAATATAATCAAGTTGCGCTGGATTAACACTTCACTGCAAATAAGATGAGAAATAAGCTTTTTGTAAACTGCTACACATAGGTAGGCAAAATGACGTGAGCATGATATTTTCAACTCTTAGTTTCTTTGTTTTTTCATCTTACTTTATACCATTCAAATGATTGAAAAATGGTTTTGTGTTAATCTTTGATTTTTTAAGAAATGGCAGTACAAAATATGTCTTTATAAATTACACTGTTTTCTTTCAAATATATTTTTAAAATTCACCAATATCATAATATCTGTTTGATATGTTCGTTTAAGATTATCACAGTTTCATAGAATATAACATATATATAGCAGCTTGGAACTCTTCTGCCAGCCTCAACACTGCCTTACCCAGCTCCCAAAATATCCCTGTCAGATGGCTTAGAGCTACCATAGTGCAGCTAGAGGACAGGGCATGACTAAGGTAGTCCTATATCTTAGCTATCCTGGCTACTAGAATGACCCCTTGGGGCCTAGGCAGCCAATGCAACTTAGAGCAGCCACCTTTGCAGCTGGTTTTCTCCACGGACTGGATAAAATCAATGTCTAAGAGAAAAGAAGGGTAAAATCCTGGTCCCATGGAAGTCAGTGATAAAACGACAATTGACTTCAGTGGAGCTAGGACACTTCAGATCTTTAAACAACAGTTATTTCAGTTACTTACAATATAACATATGAATATATGATACAACAGTCCTTAACTGATCAAAGGAAAAGTTTAAAAGGATCAGGAGCAAATTACCCAAGAGTTAAGAAATGTGACCCTAGTGACAAAATTGGTCAGTATGAGTAAGTATTCACTCTGTCTCTCCCCCCAATTCCCAATATCAACTTAATAAGTCTCAAACTACAGTTCTAACCTCTGTTAAATGGGTGTACTTCCACTGATTTAACAGAAGACAGAATTCAGACTATAGTTACTACAGGAAAAAGAGAGAGAAAATCTCTTCTATGATAATTTAATTTCCTTAAACATCAGAAGTAACATCCATAAAAAAAACCAAAAAAACAAATTAAGAGGGAAACAGCTTGACTTTAATCGTTTAAGTACACATTTGGGTAATCATCTGTTAGGTTATAATTTACAGAACATATATAAAAAAAAGCTAAAGTCTCAGTTCATCAATGATATCTTTGGTTGTTTGCTCATTATTTTGACTCCATCTTGATCTCAGTTTGAGTGTTCAGGACTTGAAACTGGTTCCAACAAGAAAACCCCTCATTTTAAATACCCTCAAAGTATTACAAGAAAGGCCAAAATGTTTTCTATGGGCTATTGTTACTTCCACAACATCGGGGTGGGGCGGAAAGCTCTTTATGGCTCTGGATTAACAATTTAATCTATTGATAGTCAGATTGCTAAATCTAGCCTTGATTGGATACAAATGCAAAAATAACCAGAAGTGCACTTTTAGGTAACAAAAATTACTTTATGGGATATTATTGAAGAGTTTTGAATAAACAAGGAACATTTTTCTTGAATCCTGTGTGTTAAATAATAATAACATTTTAGTTAGCAAAAGTTTAGGTTCCTCAGAACACTGTAGTTAAAAAGTATATTTTAGAAACACTTCTGCTCCCATTTAAGTCAATGGGAATTTTGCTTTTGACATCTGTGACAGCAGGATCAAGCCTTTTCTTGTGTGGCATCTAACCATTGCCCACAGATGAAGATGTTTGCACAAACATTTGGACCAGACAGCACTCTCTAGCCTTGATTTCCAGCTTTGGCCAAGGAGTATTTGGTCAAGTCACAATCAAGAGGGATTCTAGAGTGTCTTTTGAATCCTACCCCCAATTTTGGGCCAGCCAGGCCCTACCCATATACTAGAGTAACTTCAGCACTGGCTGCTAATAGTCCTTAGGAGAAGGGTAACATAACAATTTTCATTTAAATTTGAAGAAATGTTGTAGTTTGTAGGATGTTTTGTTGCAGGAAGAGAGAGAAATCTGTAACAAAGTCTTCAAAAAAACAACAGCATGAATGGTGAGATTGGGGGGAGAAGAAGTGTTTTCAATTATTTTTTTAATAACGAGTTTTAAGGCTTGTAGACTTTTACGGAAGCATTTTTGCTGATGAACACCCATGTAACATTTGGCAAATAACAGCAGAGCAATTATTGTATTCCCTCTGTGTACTGCACATAAATGGTATCATTTCATCAATCATTTACAGCTCTCATTAGCAATACCACAACATCTGAATTACCCCAAACAACAAAAAACCAAACATTAGTTTGGACTTTAATATTTTAGAGCAGGTTGCATTTTAACTTCACTACAATATTCTGAGCTTCACTGATTTCAAAGTCACATACATGTAATATAAAGTTTCAAAGAATAAAATATGGCAGGTATATTGGCCCTGAAAACATTGAAGAACATGATTTCTGGAATAGGGATGAATTGAAGCATGTACTTAAGTGTTTTCCTAAACTGAGGTCAAAAGCACAAAACTCATCTTCCTCTAGAAAAAAACTAAATCAACTACCAAACAACTTCTATTTCAAGATTCATTATTTCTTTTTTTCTCTCACTCTTTTGTTTTGGTATTCTGATTCTCTGTGCAATCTCCTCTTCCTGGCCTCGTGTTACAGGCTACAGTTTTAGAACATAACTCAGTCAAATTTCAAAGAAATTGAAAAGAAGAAATGGAAAGTTAAGAATAATCATGTGCACTATTGTGCATTCCACCTGAGAGACTCTGCAATTTCTTGACCAGAGCAATCTGGCAACACCGCCAGAGTGCTCTCGTGAACATTGCCACCTTCCACTTAATAGCAGTAAGGCAAGTAGTAAGCCTTGACTACTGCTTATTTTACTACAATATGTTCATTTCACTCTTGTCTTCTGAGTGAAAGCTCTCTAATTGTTCCCATATTCTTATGAGCCAGAATGCAACCCTACAACAAGGGTTGAGAAAATAAACAAATAAGTAAGAAGACTACCTTTCTACCTCATTAATACATTGATTAGTCTGGAGCTATAGTAAACTAAGAGTACAAAACTCCCCTCTGTCCATTTAATAAATTTAATATGTCTTGTATCATGTTTGTCCAAATATTTCTGTTGTACTCTAATCTTAAAATATGCTCAGTCACTGTGGGTAAAAATTTCAAAAGTACATAAGTGATTTAGGAACCTAAGTCCCAATTTCAAACATTATTTATATATTAAGAGCCCAAGAAACATTGAAAGTCAATGGCAATTAGGTTCCTAGGTGCCTAAAACAATTATGAAAATTAGACTTAGTTTCTGAAGTTACTTAGATGCTTTTGAAAATTTTACCTTCTATGTATAGTAGCTCCATTAACTCTTTGCTCACATAATCTAATTAAGCAAAAAGCCACAAAAATATGTGAATTATCCAGCTATTCATTCGTACTTGAGAGGCACAGAGAGTTAAATAGCTTCCAGTTTAGCTTTTATTATAAAAAGGAATACCTGAGACTGCCTTCAGATGTGTATGACCAGTATTGATAGAGAATGTGTGTATGGCATTTTATATTAAACGTTTTTGGTCTAGTTTTAATGTATTTTCTGTTACATCTTTTTCTTGGTTACTACATGGTTTGTGATTGGTTCGTTGTTGTTGTTGTTTTATTTTAAGTGCCTGGAAGGATAACATTGATGCTAAGAGGACTGCTGGAAGTATAGAGTGAAGCTGAAAATGCCCTCTTTTCCTCCTTAAGCCCACCCCTTTTCCTTTCAAAACAATGGCCATACTAGATCAGATCAATGGTCCATCTAGCCTAGTATCCTGTCTTCTAACAGTAGCCAGTGCCAGATGTTTCAGATGGAATGAACAGAATAGGCTGATTCTCAAGTGATCCATCCTCTGTTCTCCAGTCTCAGATTCTGGCAGTCATAGAATCATAGAATATTAGAGTTGGAAGGGATCTCAGTAGGTCATCTAATCCAAACCCCTGTTCAAAGCAGGAACTTCAGCTAAATCCCAGACAGGGCTTTGTCAAGCCACAGCTTAAAAACCTCTAAAGATGGAGATTCCACCAACTCCTTAGGTAACCCATTCCAATGCTTCACCACTCTCCTAGTGAAAATGTTTTCCCTAATATCCAACCTACACCTCCCCCACTGCAACTTGAGACCATTGATCCTTGTTCTGTCATCTGCTACCATTGAGAACAGCCTAGCTCCATCCTCCCTGGAATCCCCTTTCAGGTAGTTAAAGGCTGCTATCAAATCCCCCTTCATTCTTTTCTTTTGCAGACTAAACAAGCCTAGTTCCCTCAGCCTCTCCTCATAAGTCTTGTGCTCCAGCCCCCTAATAATTTTTGTTGCCCTCTGCTGGACTCTCTTCAACTTGTCCACATCCCTTTTGTAGTGGGGAGGCCCAAAACTGGACACAATACTCTAAATGCGGCCTCACCAGTGCTGAATAGAGGGACATAATCACTTTCCTCGATCTGCTGGCAATGCTCCTACTAATGCAGCCCAATATGCTATTAGCATTCTTGGCAACAAGAGCACACTGTTGACTCATATCCAGCTTCTTATCCACTGTAACCCCCAGCTCCTTTTTTGCAGAACTGCTGCCGAGCTTGTCGGTTCCCAGTCTGTAGCTGTGCATGATATTCTTCCATCCTAAGTGCAGGACTCTGCACTTGTCCTTGTTGAACCTCATCAGATTTCTTTTGGCCCAATCCTCCAATTTGTCTAGGTCTCTCTGTATCCTATCCCTCCCTTCCAGGGTATCTACCACTCCCCCTAGCTTAGTATCATCTGCAAACTTGCTGAGGGTGCAATCCACTCCATCCTCCAGATCATTAATGAAGATGCTGAACATAACCAGCCCCAGGACTGACTCCTGGGGCACTCTGCTTGTGATCGGCTGCCAGCTAGACATGAAGCCATTGAACACTATTACTTGAGCCTAATGATCTAGTCAGCTCTCTATCCATTTTATAGTCCATTCATTCAATCCATACTTCTTTAACTTGCTGATAAGAATACTGTGGGAGACTGTATCAAAAGCTGTGCTAAAGTTAAGGTATATCACGTCCACCACTTTTTCCACATCCACAGAGCCAGTCACCTCTTCATAGAAAGAAATCAGGTTGGTCAGGCATGACTGGCCCTTGGTGAATCCATGTTGATTGTTCCTAATCACCTTCTTCTCTTCCAACTACCTTAAAATGGATTCCTTAAGGACCTGCTCCATGATTTTTCCAGGGATTGAGGTGAGGCTGACCGGTCTGTAGTTCCTGGTTCCTCTTTCTTCCCTTTCTTGAAGATGGGCACTATATTTGCCTTTTTCCAGTCACCAGGGACCTCCCCCAATTGCCACAAGCTTTGAAAGATGATAGCCAATGGCTCTGAAATCACATCAGCCCTTAGCACCCTTGGAAGCATTGCATCTGGCCCTATAGACTTGTGTATGTCCAGTCTTTCTAAATAGTCCTGGACCTGTTCCTTCAGCACTGAGGGATGTTCACCTCCTCCCCATTCTGTGCTACCCAGGGCAGTAGTCTGGGAACTGACTTTGTCTGTGAAGACAGAGGCAAAAAAGGCACTGAGTACCTCAGCTTTCTCCACATCCTCTGTCACTAGGTTGCCTCCTCCCCCACTCTGTAAGGGGCCCACACTTTCCCTATTCTTCCTCTTGTTGCTAACATACCTGTAGAAATCTTTCTTGTCCCCCTTCATGTCCCTTGCTAGCTGCAACTCCAATTGTGCTTTGACCTTCCTGATTTCATTCCTGCATGTTCGAGCAGTCACCCAATTTTGTGCGATCTCTCTGTCACTGCTTGCAGTCTGCTTTGGATTTAACTATTTTGAATAATTTTGTATCATCTGCCAATTTTGCACATCCCTGTTTACCCCTTTTTCCAGATCATTTATGAATACATTAAACAGCACTTGTGTCAGTACAGTTCATTGGGGGACCCCACTATTTTCCTCTCTCTACTGTGGAAACTGACAGTTTATTCCTACTTCTTGTTTCCTATATTTTACCTAGTTATTGATCCATGAGAGGACCTTCCCTCTTATACCACGATTGCCTACTTTGCTTAAGAGTCTTTGATGAGGGACCTTGTCAAAGGCTTTCTGAAAATTCAAGTACACTGTATCATCACTAGATCACACTTGTTCAAATGCTTGTTGACATCCTCAAAGAGTTTTAATAGATGCGTGATGCATGATTTCCCTTTATAAAAGCAGTGTTAACTCTTCCTCAACATATCTTTGTGTCTGATAATTCTATTCTTTCCTATAGTTTCAACCAATTTGCCAGCTATTGAAGTTTGGCTTACTGACCTGTAATTGCCAGGATCACATCTGGAGCCTTTTTAAAAAAATTGGTATTATGTTAGCTATCTGCCAGTCTCCCTGAGTGCTCCTTTAGCACCTCAGTCATCCAGTGGCCCCAATAATTGTGGGGCAGGCTTTCTGCTTCTCATATACTTTTAAACAAAGCTGTTAGTTTTTGTGTCTTTTGCCAGTTGATCTTCAAAATATTTTTTTTATCTGCTTAATTATAGTTTTACATTTGACTTTTCAGAGTTTGTTTCTTTCTATTTCCCTCAGTATGATTTGATTTCCAATTTTTAAAGGGTGTCTTTTTTCTCTACGTAAGAACGGCCACATTGGTTCAGACCAATGGTCCATCTGGACCACTATCCTGTCTTCTGACAGTGGCCAGTGCCAGGTGCTTCAGAGGGAATGAACAGAACAGATAATCGTCAAGTGATTCATCTCTTGTCACACATTCCCAGCTTCTGACAAACAGAGACTAGGGTCAATTCAGACACTTCTACCTCTGCTTTTTACTCTGTTGTTTACTATTGTGATATATGTTAGTCCTCTTAGTGTTTTTTATTATTTGCGAGATGCATATAGTTTGAGCCTCTATTATAATGTTTTTTAAAAGTTTCCAAGAAGCTTGCAGGCATTTCATTCTTGTGACTGTTCTTTTTAATTTCTGTTTAACTAGCCTTCTTGTTTTCGTGTAGTTCCCTGAAACAGGTTTCATTCATTGCTCAGTTTTTCCTTGTCGTCATATCTGATGATTACACCCCCACTTCCACCCATGCTCACAGCGCATCCCCTTTCATTCTCCGGATGTGCTGTGTTCCTTCTTTGTGACTCAGCTGTTCCCTCTTTGTGGCTTGGCCCTCTGGCCAGGTCACTATGTTTTCCCCTTCTTGTGCTAAAGTCCTGAAAGATAAACCATCCCATGAAGTCTTCAAATTTACTTCCCTGACTGTGCCACTTTCCTAATGGCTGGAAGGGCAACCTGGACCTCCCTTTACTCTGCCTTCCAGTCTGGGATTAGAGGCCAAGGTCTGCAATGTCCCACCCTGTTGCCATTTCCCTGATATTTGTCCTATGTTCTTTCTAAGGTTTGCACCCCTCTCAGCCCTTCCTTCTGGCTAAACTCTTCCTTCAGGTCCTGGATCCCTGGGGTTTTTACTCTCTGCCAGTGGGTTTCCTCCTTTTCCTCTCTAATGCCTAGACAGTCATTGCATGTTTCCTCACTGCAGCCCTTTTCTGCTGTCATCTTTTCAGCTTTATACTAGCCCCATTATTTCTTTTTCAGCTGGGCTTCATTATCAATCAGGGGTTATTTAGGCCACTGAATTCCCCTCAGGTGTGGCCCATCTACTTAACTGGCCCCTTCTCAGTCTCATGAACCATTTACAGTCTAATGTGGGGTGAACACACTATCACGGCCCCCTTTTTTAAGTTAAATGCTACTATGGTGGGTTTCTTCAGTATATTTCTCCCTACAAGGATGCTAAAGTTAATTACATTATGGTTGCAATGACCATGTGGTTCAGCTATATTCACCTCTTGGACTGGATGCTATGTGCAATTTAGGACTAAATCAAGAATTGCCTCTCCCCTTTTGGTTTTCCGGGACTAGCTACTCCAAGAAGAAATCATTCAGCAGGGCTCTTATTCTGGACAGTCAGCTTAGGTAGCTTTTACATTTTTGCCTTGTAAGCCTCTTTAACAGGAGATGGAGATAGAACACTGGCAGCAACTGGTTCCATGGCAGTTAGAGTTTGGCGGTTAGGCTCCAACTGTTAGTTCTTAGAATTCCAGACCCCTGCTGTCCATCCGTTTGGGGGCAAGTGGCATCTTCTTGATTGGCGGGAGGGGACAGCAAGAGAGAACTTCCAGGCTACAAGGAAGGACCCTGTTATCTCCTTTTCAAGAAAGCAGATTTACTACTTCTTGGTGGAATTAATGAAGAGAAAGAAACAAGTGTGGCTGGCCACCTCCTGCATCTCACCAGGCTTAGCACTTCCCCCTCTTGCAGTCTGGGGGGGGGGGCAGGTCCGCAGTAAATCAGCCCCGCTCCGCACAATGTTTGTTTTCTCCTGCTGGGTTTACCTATTAAGATTTTCAAGGTCCAAGGAGTACTCCTCAACCATACAAAAAGAAACACATTCCAAACACAGCATAAGGGGGATACCTTTTTCTACCCCTTCTCTGTGGGAGGGTGCTGCCTTGTTACTGGTCCTGGGGTGCCAGCCCTTTCTCTAGACAGGTAGTTAGTGAGCTTGTTTCCCCTGTAGGGAGGAGAGCAGCCTCTCACCCTGGAGAAGCCTATCTCCCTGCTGCCACTAGCCCTGCAACAGCTTGTCTCTCCTCCTCCTCTCTCCCCAGAAGAGGGTTTTTTTTAAACGTCTCAGCAGCCTTTAAGTGGACTCAGGTGTCCCTAGTTGACCTGAGGTAACCGCTTGTCAGTTTTTAGGGAAAAGGGCTGTTATTATTCTAGGGCTAAAATAGCTGCCTTCCACCACTCTTATAGTTCTCTCCGTTTGACCCTGTGACCCCCATGCCCGTTCCTGTTTTTTCATCAGTTGTCCCCCATATCAGTTGTATCCCAGGCTCAGTGACTCCTCCCCTTAGGCTGGGGGAGGGGCTCTTGCCCGCCCACCTCCTGGTTTACAAATCGTACCGCTCTGATAGCAGTCCAGCCTGACTTTGTCACACAAGGAAATAAAACAATGTAGAGTAGACAAATATGCAGGAATAGGGGATGAATGCAACCTGGCATAAATTCAAAGTGACTTTAGTAAAAGTTACATCTGCTTACACCAGGACTGAACCTGATCCAATAAGTACAGACAAACAGGGCATGCAGAATGGGTCTGATTGGTACTAATGTTGGAGAGATGAAACAAGAGGCTCTGAAGGAAAGGAAACAAAAAGGGTGTAGAGAAACAGAAAAAAGACAATCATTTACAAAGCGAGACATACTGTACAGTGTAGGACTAAGCTCCAGCAGGGGATCATCTGACAGCCCCAGATCTTCACGCTATTAGTCCAGCAGTTTTCTGACTTTGCATCAGAACATTAATATCACCCTAGAGGTCATAACCTACACCAGAATAAGTATGTGTGAGAAATTTTCATATAGTATTTGTGATAAAGTTCAGCAGGAGGTTGTGGGACCCAACAAGCTCGGACTCAGTTGTTCAAACCATAAACATGAGATTGCTTGGCTGTCCCTTGATGGGATAGTCTATCTTTTGGAATGGGGGACTCTAACTAGAAAATGGCATTGAACAATGACATCATCATTTTTAACAACAATGAAAATGTTTTTGTCTATTTAGTACATATTTCACAAGAGAGTGCTCTTAGTTTGTTAATCTCATATTCTTACCTGGCCTCTGTAGCTGGAAAATAAATCTGTTAACTTTCCAGTACTTGCAATTATTAAAATGTATTTTCTCACCTAGGAACTTGGACATCTTTTATTGAATTATTTATTTCATCAGGATTGGTTTGGTTTTTGCTTTTTTCTGGATAATTTTTCTGGATAACTTGCTTTAGTTACTACACAGTGATGATATATCTGAGATGCTGCAGTATTTCAAGCATTGTCCTAGTGTCTTAAGTGTTTGCAAATGTCCTTTTCTTTTATTGGTAACCTTTGTACCTATAGCACTTCAAGGAAAACTATTAGTTCCCCATGTTGTATATCTTTAGGACACATTGCTTTTCAGAGCACGTTGCCAAGTATAACTATTCATCCATGGTTACTTTGTGGGCCTGGGCAGAGTGGAGAGGGTCTCTATTTTTGAAGAACTGGAGGTGTGTAGAATTGTTCTTTGATTATTTTTAATATGTGCTTTAAATATTGATATTGTACTTGTCTGACATGCTGATATCTGCCTTGTATAATGTGTAAGTATATAAATAATGAGTAAATGTGAATAGTAAAATAACATTTCAATTCACTTAGTACATTTGCATGCTAAAATCATTGTAAAATCATAGGTGTAACGTATTTTATATTTTAGAAGTAGCCATATACTTTTGGGCTAGATGTGTAAAGCATCATTTCTTTTACTCGCTTCTTACTCCTCAGGGGGGCAGGAATCACAAGTCTCATGAAGTCAGTGCCCTTAATCGTGACTGGGAGCTCTTTCTAGTGCTTAACAGTAATGACTCTGAACAATGTAGTTGACAGTCACTGAGAAAAATTATCTTTAATCCTCCTTGGCTGGAAGGATGGTGTCTCAGATTCAAGGCTTCTGTGATATGGTGGGGGAGTAAAGGAACAGAAAAATTATGAGGACCACATGGATGTGGTTGATCATCACTAAAACTCTAGAAAATAATTCTACCAAGGAGCTTTTCAAAAGTACCAGTCACCTGAAATTCCTCTTGAAGTCAATGGAAGGTCAGACACTAAATCCAAAAAATCTACATAGGCCCTATCATTTACATGTAATCTAAATGTGAAACCCATAGATAACTCATTTAAGAACTAATACAGGTTGTGGTTGATGTTTTGTTGTTCTTTGCTTTGTTTTGTTTCCCTAGGAGATTGATGGCTACAAAAGCAGGTGCAGTTATAAGGCAACTGGAAAGCCAACAGTAGTTGGTTGTTTTTGACAGATTTTTGGTGGTCATTTATCTTGATACCTCTTGTTAGCTGTTTCCACTACTAGGGATAAAATCTATAACAGGAGGAAAAGGATGAAAAGATGGCTGACCTCTCACTATCCTGTTCTAACAATTTCCGCAAGTTCACACACGAATCCTTGGCTGCTATTGAGAAGCGAATTGCTGCCAAGAAGGAATACATAGATCAGCAGCCTGAAGAGAAACCTCGTCCCCAGCTTGACTTGCAGGCTTGCAAGAAGCTGCCTGCTCTCTACGGGAATCCTCCTCAGGAGCTCATTGGGGAACTACTCGAGGATCTGGACCCTTACTATAGTTGTCACAAGGTTAGAGCCATCAAAAAAGTTAGTTGTTTTAACTTTGCTTCATTGAGAAGTTCAGAGCAGAAAGGCTTATGCTAACAGATCTGATTTTAATGCCTCCTTTGAATTATTACATTAAGACAGTTGTATTAGATCAGTTTATTATAAAACAGGTACCTAACATACTTTGAGCATTAAGTGATAATGTAATAAAACCTTAATTTTATATTCTACTAATCAAAGAGAATGAAATTCATCAGCATGAGTCATGTGTACCATTTACGTGATCCTTAAGCCCTCCATCTAGGGCTCAATAGGGTCAATAGGGTCTTTGGTGGTACAAAGCCCTCTGCACAATGTGTAGGCTGACCAAAGCCACTACATTACATGCAGCTTCTCTCTAAAGGCTGCTAATAGTCAGAACCACTTACTACAGTCTGTTTTCCTGTTACAAATTTTAATAAGGAATTATGGCACATAAATACATATATTTTTACAGAATCACCAGTTCATCAGCAATGTTTACTATAGAATATACTTTAGCCATTAAAATATATATGAAATTCTGAGACATGAACCCATATCTCCCACAGACCACATTAGTGCCCAACCAAGCTAACAGGGTGAATTTTTCTCAGTTATCGCTGTTACAGTTGTTACACTTTGTATAAATAATTAAGCATTCATTGGCACAGGGACTCTAGCGCAGGTCTCCTGCATCCCGAGTGAGTGTCATAATAACTGAGCAATAGAGTTGGTTTCTCTCTAGTCCAAAGAATATTTAGTTATTTATTCAAAGAGGAACAGCTCCAACAGGAGAAACTGAACACGGGAATGAGAGTGACTGACTGTATATCCCAGTTTTAGAACACTCCCCACTGCCTTTTTCCAGTTTTTAGCAGAAATTTCAGGTTCCCTGGTTTTTCAGAAATTCCACCCTGGATCTGAGAAACCTTCCCAATTAAAATTTCAGCAAACCCATCCCTTTCACGGGAAAGGTTTCAGGTTTGACAAATCAACATTTTTCAATGAAAAACTTCTGTTGAAAAAATCTGGAGCAGTAGTACTATCAATATTAATGAATTCTGAGTAAATGGTTCAGCAAATAAAGGCCCCTGATCCTGGAAATGCTTACAGACATATATAACTTGACTCTCACATGAGTAATCCCATTTATGTTAACGGGAATACAGGCATGAGTAGAATGATTTATGTGCACACTCTTTTTAGGATCAGAGCAAACTGAGGGAGTTTCATCCTGAGCTGATTATTTAACAGCCTAAATTTTCCTTGGGGAAAAAAACATGGAATATGTTCTCCATACTACACAATATTTCTTCCCGATTCTTTGAAAAGTGTGTGGTGTAAATGTATAACCAATCAAAAGGAATAGACAATTAAGAAAAAAGACTTTCAATTTAAACAAACAAGCAAAA
>ML675603.1:10647644-10696453 GCA_007922155.1 Mesoclemmys tuberculata
AAAATGCAAGTCAAACATCAAACTCCTAGCTATAATCTGCAGCTCTAGCCATAAATACAAACTGTTAACATCTTTAGTTAAATTTCTGGAGAAGCTTAATTTATTTAATATAGTCTCTTTCATGTTTTTCTTTTCCTTAAAGACATTTATGGTACTGAACAAAGGAAAAATAATCTTCCGATTTAGTGCCACGCCTGCCTTGTATATACTAAGCCCTTTCCATCCAATCAGAAGAACAGCGATTAAAATTTTGGTACACTCATATCCTTTCAGTTTTCTTTACTCATTCTACTTTTTTATGATAGGTGCAAGATAATATGTGTGTTAAACTGAGCTTGTCATATTTTAGAACATATCCGGGCTCTATCCTTTTTCTAAAAGCAATAATGCATGTGCTCCAGATATCTCACATACTTTTGAATTATTTTAGAAATGACTATTATTAGGATATGAAACTGGAAAATACAGGGGAAGCTCTATACAAAGGAAGGATGGGCCTTGGAAACCAGGTAACAGAGGGCCCGATTCTGATCTCATTTATACTTGTGTAAATCAGGAGTAATGTCATTAAAGTTAGTGAGGTTGGTTCACTACAGTGTTTCAACATGTGACGGTGCTGGGAACACCCGGGCTGATTCAGCCTCCTGCCACTGGTGCCCTAATTAGAAGGAATGGGAAGAGCCTGAGTAAACCCTGCAAGGAATGGGTTAACGAGGAGCAGCTGCTGCGCTTGTTAGGCAAGGCTCCATAAAGGCTCCCAGGAAGGAAATTGGCAGGAAGGGTGGGTGAGGGCAAACAGCCAACAGAGGGCGAAGTTGCAGCAGAGGGCAAGCTTCCCTTGACCTGTGGCTGGAGGAGTGAGGCCCCTGGGGCAGTTAGGCTGGAGTATATGTTAGTAGGTGGTGGTGGGTTAAGTTTATAAATAAAGAGCACTGGTGGGTGAACGAAGCTGACATATGGGTGTGATTTGGGGGCGCAGAGGACCTGAGCAGCAGGTGGGCCTTCGTGGACCTGCTGCACACCAGTTTTACACTGCTAAATTACACTGGAGTACCATAGCGATGACTCAGACCGAAGATAGGGCATGATCCTGCCACAGTATGGCTCTCAGAATGCCATCAGTCACATCTCCAGCGTACTGAGGTGGGGTCGCATGGGCTGGTCAGCCTAATTCAGATATGCCCCTTCTCCAGTTGGGCTGCCTGCGTTCGGGTCCTTGGTGCTTATGATGCAGCTGTTGGGTCTCTGTATGGGAGGTCTGTGTCCTCTGTATGAGAGGATGGCTCCTAAACTTGCAGCTGGTAGGCATATGGGAAGTTGAGGTGGGGCATCTTCTGCACGCACCCTGTTTCCTGAATTGCATGTCCACAGTGGATATTGTATCCCACCCTTTCTGACCTCTGCACACTCCTCCGGAGCTTGGTGCATGTGGATCACATCTGCTATGTGGTGACTGTATGTGCCTATCTTTCTGCACCAGTTGCAAGTGGGTATGTGTGCCAGAGAGGCCACTGACCTGTGTTCTAGGGTTCCTGCTCTCCTAGAGAGCTTATGATACAATTTAAGATAGAGACTCTACACATGAGTGTAACAAATTATATCAGGGAAAAGAAAGGGTAGAAGGAGAGTAGTGCCAAGCAGTGACATATTTTCCATACATATCTTTTTGAACAAACTGTTTTTGTGTGCGGAAGGATGGTCTTGTGGCTAAGACACTGACCTGGGACATTGACAACTGGTTTCAATCCAACCTGTCACAACTATTTGTGTCACCCTGGACAAGTTACATAGGCCTAGTTCCACAAAGTTACTTAGGTTCCTTAACTTCCATTGAAATCTAAATACCTTTGTGGAACTGGGGCCTTTGCCTCTTTGCACATCAGTTTCCCATTTGTAAAATGAGGATAAAAATACATCCCTTTTCCCAATCTTTGTTATTACCTATTTAGACTGTGAATCTTTTGAGGTAGAGACAGTCTCTTATTAAGTTTTACATGTGAAGCCTAGTGCAATGAAGTCCCAATCTTAGTTGTTTAGGCGCTACTGTATTATAAATAATGTAAATATTAGTATATTATGATGTGGCATTAATTAAAATGAATAACACCAAAATAAAATTGTGACTCATGTCAAAATTTGAAGTCAAATATTAAATCGACAACTGTTAAAATACTTTATGTATTGGTGAAATTTTCTGATTACTATAATGTTCTTTGCCTTAACTCCTGTTATTTACATTGTTCACTATGTTTATTATGTGCACTATTTTAACCAATTGTTTCTTCATGGCATATGATCCTTCTAGGAAGATTAAGTCTCCTTCATTGAACAAGTATATTGAGTAAGTATTTTTGTAGAAGTTTATTTTTCCTAATTCTGTTGCTTTAATTAATTAGTTAATTGGCCTCATCTTGTAGTCCTCACAAAAGGCAACCTCATAAAGGAGTCAGTAGGAATTTTGCTTGTGTTAGAACTTCAGGACTACTGCTTTGTGGATATAGGGCCATCATCTAATTTCATTTGCTCCAATGTAAATCCAGAATAACTCATTGTGTAACCCCAAAAATGAGTTTTGGGCACCACTGTAGTAACCTGCCAATCGCCTCCTTAGTTTGTTCTTCCTGAGGTAAAAATTCCCAGGGTTCTTAAGGGAACACTAAAAGGACACAGATATAACTTTTCGATAAAATAATTGTCACGGGCAGTCAAAGTATTCTTTCCAAAACAAAGTTTATTTTTACTGATATAACTGATAATCCCTATGTGAGGTTCCCCTGGTGCAATGTGGACTGGTGAATTGCTGCGGCACACACTCCCCCATCCCAGGAACACATTTTACTCTGCCCTACTGTGAGAACCCCCACTCCCTGGCATGTAAGCTGCTCCTAACTAAGTGAGTGGGTGATGCTAGCCAGCGACTCCTTGAATTATACAACAAAATGACACTAGTTAATACCACCAGTCCCAGATACAACCCTAGGAACCTCCATCTTACAATGTCCAGTTATGCTTACTTAATAATGTAAACTCATATAAGTTCATTAATTTAACAAAGAAATTGATATGCACCAGCCTTGTTATTTTAAGTGGAGTCTCCAACACACTTCAAACCAAACACACTGCTTTAGGCAAAGCAAACAAAGTCGTACTAACTACAGAAGGATTTTAGGTGATTATAAATCAAAGAATAAATCAAAGCTTAAGAAGTCAGATTTGGTCAACAGAAATAAAAGCAAAATGTATTCTAAGCTTAACACTTTCAACAACTTTACAAACTTAGGCGATTCTCAACACAGGCTGGTGGGTTTCCCTACAGCCAAACTCCTCCCTTTGGTCAGTACTTCAGTTGCTTGATGGTGTTTGTAGATGAAGGTGAAAGAGAGGAAGAGCATGGCAAACATCTCCCCTTTTTATAATATTCTGTCTCCTCTCTTGGGCTTTGCCCTCCCTTTCAGGATGAGGTGACAAACAATACCTTATATGGAATCATTCATGTCCTGACTTAGTGAGCATTACTTCACCCTGGTTCCAAACTGACCAAGGGAAGGGAAAAAACTTACTTGAGAGTTCAGCTGATCATCCGTTGATGCCCAGGCCAGTTCTTTGTTCCTGGAAGGCTGATCTGGGTTTGTTCTATACATGCCTTGATGAGGTGTGAACTGACGCTCTGCTCCTGGAAAGTTTTGCCTGGACATGTTTAAACCATGAGGACACATCTTTGGGAATATTACATAGTGCAGCCTCATAACTATACACAGGAAATTGCAACCAACATACTACTATAACAATAATGATCAGTATGTCATGAACATTTCAAAGACATCTAGCATGACATACTTTGCATTATATAATGTGCAATCCTACTATAAGGGTGAACACGGAGGTGCAGGACATCATATCCTACTATAATATGATCTAAGAAAACCTAAACAAGGCATAAAATCCCTGAGACACAAATCCCTTGCAAGTTAAAGAGCATTTAAACTACAATAGCATATATTTTAGGTTATTCTAAGCAGATCAATTTGTTGCAAGTGGCCAATTTGCAACAAATTCCTAACAGCAGATCTTATAGTTTACATAGATATGTTGCAATTAATAACACACACACACTTCAAGCATACACGTATTAAATACTATGCTATTTTTATTCTATACTTATACTAAACTATGATTAAAAGAATATTAAGCTTACTCTGTAAGTCCATTTTAAAAATCGCAGCTGCTGTTCAGTTCCTGGTCAGTCAGCTCTGCGCAACTCCAGTTTTTCTCTTTCTTTGCAACCACTTTTCTGATTTCTCTTGCTGGTTTTCCAATTTTTTTCACACTGTTCTCTTCTCCAATGAAGACTCTGGATTCTGAAACTGTTTGCAGCTGGACTTTTATGCTACATTGTAGCCCTCTTTATATATATATATATATATATATCACACCACCTCATTATATTGGGGAAGTGTATCCCCACCAGCCACGATTGTATCAATGAACAGAAGAGTGCACTGTGGGTAACTATCCTACAGTGCAACTACACGCAGGGGCTTTTGGGATGTCTTCAGCCTCCCATGATGCAATGCCATCTTTCTTTTCCTCCCTCTACTGATGTCAATAGCAAACAAACTAACACTTTTTCGCACCACTTTTCAAAACCCTGGCTCAGCCGTACACACACCATTGCCCAAGAAGCATGACGCTCGCTCTGCTCTGCACTATCATTGTGAGTTTCACAAACACCCTGGAACTTATCTGCAGTATTTCCAAGGCTGAGGGAAGAGCCACAGCTCAGAAAATTATGATGTTACTCAAGCTGCACTACTGCAAACCACAGAATGAAACAATTCCTGGTTGCTGCTGGCTGTCATACCATGAACTCAATGGAACACCATTTCTGGTCCCAAGAAACAAGCAACGACTGGTGAGATCACATCATTACAAAGGTCTGGGATGATGAGCAGTGTCTGCAGAACTTTCAGGTACATGAGGCCACTTTCCTGGAACTTTGTGCAAAACTGTCCCCAGCCCTGAAATGCAGGAATACTAACATGAGGCCTGCTCTGACAGTGGAAAAGCGAGCAGCCACTGCTCTATGGAAGCTAGCAATGCCAGAAGGCTACCAGTCAGTTGGGAATCAAGTCGGAGTCTGTAAATCCACTATGAGAGCTGGTGTGATACAAGTCTGCAGGGCCATTAATAGACTTCTGTTAAGAAGGATAGTGAGTTTGGGAAACATGCAGGACATAATGGTTTGCTATGATGGGGTTCCCTAACAGTGGTGGGGCTCTTGATAGCACTCACATCCCTATCTTAGCACCAGACCACCTTGCCACAGCGTACATAAACCAAAAGGGATACTTCTCTATGGTGTTGTGAACACTGGTGGATCACAAGGGGTATTTCATCAACCTCAACATGGGGTGGTCTGGAAAGGTACATTATGAGTGCATCATCAGGAATTCAGTTTTGTTCAGAAAGACGCAAGCAGGGACTTTTTTTCCAGACCAAAAAATAAATATTGATGATGTTGAAATGCCAATAATGATCTTGGGAGACTCAGCCAACCCCTTGTTCCCATAGTTCATGAATTCATATACCAGACCCCCGGACAGTGATAAAGAGCAGTTCAATAATAGGCTGAGCAAGTGCAGAATGGTGGTGGAATGTACTTTTGGACATTTAAGGGCTTAGTGGTGCAGTTTGTTCACTAGGTTAGACCTCAGTGAAAGCAATATCCCCATAGTTATCTCTGCCTGCTGTGTGCTCTATAATGTCTGCGAGACAAAGGGAGTGAAGTTTCCCCTGGGTTGGGTCATGAAGGCAGATCGGCTGGCTGCAAACTTTGAGAAGCTAGATACCAGTGCAATGCTGAGAGCCCAATGAGGAGCTCTGCTTCTCAGGGAGGCATTGAAAATCTGTTTTTGCAATAAGCCACAGTAATGTGCATCACTTATCTGAGCTGAATCTTCCCATCACATTCCCTCCATTGCAGCACTGTGCCTGCACCTCCCTTCACCCTCCACCCCCATTATTAAATAAAGAGTACTTAATAAGAAAGAAGTTGATTTTTATTGCACATACGTAACAGCAGAAGGAAAAGAAAATAATTTAACTGTTAGCAACCATTCTAATGGAAGTGGCAGGGAAGAAACAAATGCTGATTGTCTCTGCAAACGACAAAGCCAGCACATTGAACGTTCTTAGAATGGCCACCTTCTCTTCTTGCACCCCTCTCCCAGTGTTGAGTGGAGCACATACTACACCTTGCCCGTCCTCCTCCTGGAACACTTGGGGGTGGTAGATTGGACAGAGGGTGATTATTGCTACAGTTCTGCAGGGGCTGCAGAGGGAATCTATCTGCCACTGCTGTCCCTGAAGCTCAACCAGATGCCTCAACATGTCTGATTGGTCCCTCGTTATTTGCAGCATCTTGTCCTGCGTGACATGCTCATGCTCCTGGGCTACTTTCCTGCTCTCCATGTCCATGTCCAGTTTTTTGGACAATGAAATCCTCCAGGCTCTTCGCTCCGTGTCAGCTTCCCCAGAAATGTTTATTATCTTGTTGAACACGTCATCCTGCATTCTCTTTTTCAGCCTTCTAATCTGCAACAGCCTCTTCGCAGAAGTGGAGGATGAGCTGAAGTTTAACCTCCCAAAATTCGTTTTCTGTAGAACGCAGCCCTAGGAGGGTGAGGGGGGGGATTGCCCAGGAGAAAATGCATTAAGACTCATTCTCAGATCCCTGCCATCCAGAACAACCTCATGTTAGAGAAACTGTGGTTGAGGGACCCAGAAACCGTTGCGGGTGGGGGATCACACGCACTGTTGTTTTTGACATTAGCACGTGTATTGTAAACTTGCACCATCGCCTCTAGGTGACCCTAGGTGATATTAGTCTCCTGAGAGTAACACAGGTGGAAAGGGAGCAGTTGCTGCACACGTCTGGTGATGGCAGCTGATTTTAATAATGGAGTACCATGGGAAAGAGTCCTATCATGTTGAAGAAATCAGGCTACCTTCCAAGTACCTCCATGAAATTTTCCTGGAGATATCCATGGAGGGTTCTTGGGCCATCCTTGTGCTCATAAACATTCTGAGGGCAACATATCTGGAGCACCTACAGGGAAGCCCATCCCCACTACATCTAATAATTTTTTTCATATTAAATGGAACACATCAAAGGATGTAACACCATCACTGACACTGAAATTCCATATTCACTAGAAGTACCTTCCCTGGCATCTCGGTTAGCCAAGATGTTGTCCTGTATTCGGTGGGATTGCTCTCAGGTTAAAAATAGCTCCTGGTTGTTTGGGAGAATGGATTACCTGTCCCCTGTTCTCCTCCTCCTCTTCCTCATCCACAGTCTCATCATCATTGGCCCAGGACTCAGATTCCACTGAAGTATCAATGTTGCATCTGGTGGCAGTGGTGGAGTCACCGCCAAGAATTACATGCAGCTCATCATAGATGGCTTTGGTGACAAACAATAACCACTATTTGCCTTCCTTGTCTTTTGATACGCCTGCCTGAGTTCTTTGATTTTAACACGGAACTGCTGCATGTCCCAGTTGTGCCCCGTCTCCAACGTGCCCCAGGATCTCTTTCTGTAGTTACCAAAACAGATTCTACTCCCCATGGACTGATGAGATCCAACCCCCCCAGGGTACTCTAGACTTGAGCACATTTGGGGTGCTAAGTCACCATGATCACTTATACTAGCAAACTCTCCACACTGACCAAACAGGAAATGGGAGTTCAAAATTTCCTGGGGCTTGACCAGGGAAGGGGCTTTTTACTGTGTACTACTTTCAATGTAGTTAAAAACAATGTCCACAGTGATCACAGCAGAGTATTGCAGGGCACCGCCAAGAGGCCAATGATGTTGATTTACACAATGCTCCACCTACACTGTCTCTCATTCAACCCATCCACTTTGATTTTAGTACTATGCCTCTCGTGGAGGTGGATTTATTAAGGTGATGTTTCTGGTGAGTTAGGTCAGTGGAATGGACCTGGCAGTAGAGACGCATACATTATGTGGTCAACGAAAGGTGGCTTCCGTCAACCTAACTTTGCAGCATAGACCAGACCTCAAGGTCTGCAGCATTCATCTCAGGGTGGAGTGACTTTTGCCTATTCAGACTAGAGTTTAGAAATACAAAGGAGAATTTCTCTGGTGATAATTGGAGTCACTCTGGATTTACATTGGGGTAAGTGAAAGCAGAATCTGAGCCACTAAGCACAAAAAAGTGCTAAATTCTTGTATTGGTTACCTTTCTTCCACCTTTCATGCTCTAAGCCCTGAAGTCCTTCCTCATTTTTTCCTCATTCCTTACCTAAACAAGTCTTCCACCAATGTCACTACTGAATAAGGATTTCAAGAAGTGATCCTTTGTCTTTTTAAATTCTTTTCAATAATGTTGATTTGTGCACTATTTGCTGTAGTAAAATATCCTGTCAGAAGTTTCTTCCCTGTGGAACTGTGTTAGTAAGTAAGGCCCTTGTCTTCAGCATGGCCAATACTCACAATTTTATCACTTTCACCAAATAACACAATATTTAGTGTTTTGTCTTAAAGCTCCAGCTCCTGGAGTAATATGAAAACCTGAAAATCTCAGATTACAGAAAAAAGGTAAAATTCTAGCCCTCCCACTTGTAGCAGAAAGCTTGAAAATGTAACTCCTAGTGGCTTCAACAATAGAAGGCAAAGAAAAAGAACCCAAATGTCATTATTTTTAAGCCAATCACATGACATGTTGGGGCCTGGCTCATGGGTTTTGAACACTTGCTGCAGGCTACACTATGTCTTGCAGTGCTATGTAACTGGATTTCTGCACCTGTATGCATTCCATTAACATCAGTGCATCTCCTGCCTTTGTGGAGCATGTTGCAGCATCAGTGTCTAAATTAACAAATTTAAGTCTATCAGCTCATCTACTTTCCTAACTGTAATATCTGAATAAAACCATGACATGATTTTAATATACATCTCCATTTGTAACTGGTGTGCCTCCCTACATTTCTATGTAAGGGAGTCAGAATTTAGACAGAATAGTATGTGCTGTTCTGAACTGAAAATGCTGTTTGAATTAATTCAGACAGTATTTTCAGAACATTTTTTCTCAGTGAAAAGGGCTACATTTCTGTTAAATAATTTCTGAACATATTTTCTGAGTATCAAATGCCTTTAGAACTCCCTCAGGAGATCTTGGTCTTGATGAAGTGACAGAAAAGCCAGCAGAGCATTTCTTGATAATTTCCATTTAAAACAATGCTACCTTTAAAATGAAGATCCTGTAAGTTGTATTTCTGTAAAATTTTTCACTGTTCTTTGAAGAAATGGATATCAGATTCACAAAGTGAACAACATACTGTGCATTGAACAGTTATTTTTAAATGGCCTGTGATTTTCCATGCCTGAAATTTGGAGTGCCCAACCTGAGATCTCTTAAGATTTTATCAAATAAAATTGTCAGAGGCAAACTTGTATAGTGCTGACATAGATGTTGATAACCACGTCCAGACTGCTGTCAGCTAATATCTCAGACTGCCTGTGAGTTAGGTCCTGATCCAATAGCCATTGAAATCAGTGGAGCCTTTCCATTATCTTCAATGGGGATGTTCAATGAGCTCCTTTGGGCTCTGAGGAAGCTCACAGAGTGAGCAAGCTAAATGTGTCTCCTCCATTAGTTGCTAATGCTTTTGCATTTCTTGGACACTTTACTCCCCAGGTACACTTTCACTGGCATTTACACTTTTGAATTATTGATAAAAATATTGGCAAGAGGATTCTGTCTGAATGAATTCACTTTCCTCCGAGATCCATGGAATTGGTTGGATTTCAGTGTTATTGTTATGGCGTAAGTAAGAGTGCATATATTATATATAGATAGATTAAGGGATATATTATATAGATTAAGGGATATCAATCAGTTAAATTACTTTTGCTTGTGTTGATTTTCTCTAGAGCTTTTCACTGAAGTGGCTAAAGTGCTATACTGTGCACTCAAGATTTTAAGGAGTGATAACTGTATCTGGCAAAGCTATCTAGTACTCCTGTATCCCCCTCATTGTATGGTATCGAGGATAGCAACAGCATACCAATCACACACACAGAAAATAAAAATAAAAGGGATTGTACAGAGGGCAAAGACAGCAAGATATGATACACTCTATTCCCTTGCATAGAAACCAGCACCCCCTATATTTGAGATAGGAAAAGAGTCTGACCTGACAGGGAGTGAGATGTAATAACTGTAGTGTGATGAAGTGTATGTGTGTGCACACGTGTGTAAATGCATGTTTATGAAGACATTGTGGCCACATATGTACAGACACCATGGTGGTCAGTTGATCAAATCTGGGATCTTCATCACGAAAAACACAGTTTGACCTTGAACTAGCTGAAGTTAGAAAGCTACTACAGTGGCTGGGGCCAGCCACAAGAGGGAAATAAAATCAAACTTATTATAGGCTTTTCCTATTATTACACAAGTTTGTCAGGAATATTTCCAATCCACAGTTCAGGACCCATAGGGCATGTCAATTTTTTATGTCTACTTCCTTTCAAACATAAGTACCAAATGGAGGAAGAATTTGTTAATCCAGTTGATTGCTCCAAACATTCCCGAGTATTCCAAAGAAACTGGGTCTTTCAGTCCCTTCTGTTTTGGTTTCTTTTTATCACAGTAAGGCAATAAACAGACAATTCTATCATCCATAGTGTTTCCAATTATTTCATTGTACATTGTACTCCAACTGCGGTTGGAGCTACTTCCTGCAGAGTTCCTCTGAGCTGCTGCGTGGACAGCTTCTCACTCACTGTAATCCTAGTGACAGCTTCCGACCTCACACACAAATACAGCCATGGGACTTTATAATTCCAGTATGTGCATAAATCCCTTTTTGTTCCTAGTTCACATGGCGCTATTGACTACAATTCTAAGGGAAAGAATATCAAAATTATACCATTAAAGGAAAAGAGAAATTTGGAGCTACATGTTTCTCTCTCTCTCTCTGTGTAAAAATGAACTTTTGCTTTTGTCTTTTCCATCTTTGCACCAAACAAACTGGATTGCATATAAAATAAAGAAGGAGAAATGTTTTGAATCACCCTTTCATTAATATCTCTGCCCATGAAGTCATGACTGACTTGAAAGTCTTAAGCTTTACCTCCTGCTTGGCCAAAAGAACAGCGTGGGTGTGGGACTGGGGGAGACAACAAGGAGCAGGGGTAAGCTGGTAGAGCAGAGAAAATAGCAGAGAAGAGCAAAGGGTGCAGTAGACAGGTACTGGGGACATTGTGTGATGGGAGGATGTCAGGCTTCTTTTGTAGAATGGGGCGGTTTGGGGGAGAATTGATTGCTTTGCACAGTGGGAATAGAGGACACAGTGCTAAAGGATCAAATTGATTCATTTTGTTTTGTTGAGGAAAACAGATGGGTTTTTTTAGGAGATAGGACTGTGTTGCAGGGGGATTAATAGATTTATGTGGAGGAGGCATATTTTGAAGTTTTACTTGGGGATCTAGTCAAAAAGAAATTATTCTCTTCTTCGTCTGATTGAAATATATAATTTTGAATAATTTCTGTCTAACTTTAGTTTAAATTAAAAAGTGCAAAGTATTGTAGGAAGTTGGTGGCATGCATAACCAAATATTATCCCATAAGAAGGTACTATTTAAAGTAACCTAGAAATGGATTTCTAATATACAATGCTTAGGAAGAAACCCTTGATACATGATTTGTTAATACTCAAGATATTATATACTCAGAAGGGTTAACAATTAGGAAAAAGCATGTAAAATAGTTGCTTTGTTCATTCAATTTAATAGCATGTTGTGTCATGTCTTGATTTTACAGATATGCAGGACACTTTAGTAAACTAGGCAGTGTTTCAGTCCTTCGCACATTCAGGGTTCTGAGAGCTTTAAAAACTATTTCAATACTCCCAGGTAAGAAACCCTGATCTCTGAATATTTCCTACTAACTACAAGTGATTTTCTTCTCCAACTATTCACCATTGGTTTTTTGCATGTCTTTTGTCTTTTTTTATCTGCGTGACTTTCAGCCATTATAGATACCACTGAATTTGTGGACATGGATGGTGTCCCAGTCAGAATAATTTAAGCACTGGAAACAATTTCCATCTAATTTATTTTATTTGTTTATTACTTTGAGGATTTTGTTTGATCTTTATAATGTCTATTATACATAGTTCATCTAATTGTTCTTGTTTATCCTTGTTTAGACTGTGCATTGTCAATACATCAGCAGGCTTGCGCTTTATAATTAATATTTATTATTATTGGGTCAAATACTATTCAGTTTTTACTTATTCCTTAATCAGGAAAGTCAATTAGGTATTGACTTAAGGAAGGCTGAATAAAACTTGAATAAGGTCAATGGATTTTGTCCATCGGTCTCTTTCTGGTCCCTTTGTATTGTTTTCTCTATGTCTGTAGTGTTCAGGTCCTCCCTAAGTAGCATAATAGTATATTTTATTAGCACGATGTTTATTCCCCCTTCTAGATTATGAAAGACATACTATCCCTGATCCTTGCGCAGATGAGGGTGCAATACATGGGGGAAGGACATAAGGAACTTTCTCCCCTCCACACACACTGCATTCCCTGCATAAGTGCTTGAGATAAAAGTGCAGGGGAGAAACCACATTTCTCACATTGATCACGTCTATCTCATCTGAGCTATTTTTGTATTGCAAAGATGCATGTAACAGTGGCCCTGTAATTATGAACCTGTGGCTGCTGTATATTGTTTTAAATCTCAACAAGAATGGTACATCTGTTTCAGTTTCTCAGTCTATACACTGTTGAATTTTATCTCCGTAGGACTGAAAGTCATTGTCGGTGCACTGATCCAGTCTGTTAAGAAACTTGCAGATGTGATGATCCTCACTGTTTTCTGTTTGAGTGTCTTTGCCCTCGTAGGCCTCCAGCTCTTTAAGGGCAATTTGAGACATAAGTGCGTTAGGAGTTTTAACTCCACCAACGGAACTATTACTTATGGTGATAAGACATGGAACTCCTTTGATATGTTTATTAATGATTCAGGTAAACTGTCCTATTATTTCCTTTTTAAGTGATTTTTTATAAAAATGTAGACCCCTGCACTGCAAATGATGTTGAAAATACCAATGAACTGCTACCACAACACTTTAGTCATCAAAATGCCAGTGTGGCTTGCAAATGTTCAGGGATGATTTCAGCTATTGGTGGACAATTTTCTGTCTCACTCTTCCCTCGCCACCATCAAAAATATTGGAACCAGTGTTTCCAATAATATTCATCTGCGTTTCCCAGAAAGATACCATAGTAACTGAAATGCACGTTAGTTCATTCTGTGATGTAATTTCCAGAAGTTCTGCCTCGTACAATATAATAAACAGTAATACCCATACAGTTTGCTGTACAGTTAAGTAGTCTGCAGATTTATGTGTTTTGATGTGGATGGTGAACAGTTTTACTAATAATTCAGCTAAATCACTTGCTTTTTCCCTTGAAATAAGTTGTGTATCTCTTTATTCTATATGTATGCTGAAAATATGGATGAGAACAGAGGTATGTGAAAACACACCAAAGCATTCTCAGAGGAGAGGCACCAGTTAGAGGCAACAAGGGAAGAAAGATTTATTCAGAAGAAATATCCCAAAATATACCAGAGGAACCACACCAGAAAAACGGTGTGCTTGCACTTGATGTTTGCAGGTCCTTACCCTTTTATTTGCAAAGGACTAAGCACTTGCTGAGACAATGAAAAGTCAACCATTTTCAGACAAGAGATTATCTAAATAGGTTTCCTTGCAAACCAATCCCATTTTGGGCACGTTTAAGCCACAGTTTGGGATTAAGTGTATGCTATTACCAAGCATTTTTCCATAACAGAAGCATCAAATTGGACACTTCCTTTGGCAGAGTGCTGCAATAGCTGATCACCGCTTGAGAGACATCAAGAGTGGAATGAATATAGATATAGAGAACATCTCAAAGAAAGAAAAATTACTTACTGGTACAATAATTGGAATTCTTTGAGATGTGTTACCTGTATATATATATGTGTGTGTGTATATATATATATATATAAAAGCAACACATCTCAAAGAATTCCAATTACTGTACCCAGTAATATATAATATACCAGTAATATATAACTTTTATATAGTAACTTTTTAAAATAATCAAATGCCAGTTTTACCTTTATGTGTATGTGTGCACGTTTATATACATATATCACAATTCATATTAAGCTAGCAGATCCATGATAAAAAGTATTTTTATTTATGCTTTCAATTTTTGTAGAAAATTTTCTCAAGAAGAATGGCACCAAGGATATCTTGTTGTGTGGCAATGGCTCAGATGCTGGGTAAGTGCAATTTACAGTCTTTCTTGGTTCCTTTCTTTCTTTGCTTCATATTTTTTGGCTTAACTCAGTCCACCAGTGACTAATGTGAAGAACAAATTTCAAGTTCTTAATGACAAGAATAATAATTAATAAATAAGACAGTTTAAGTGAAGGATAGGGGATAAAGCTCAAACTTGTGGTTTCCTGACTCAGGTCTCAATTCTTTCCCGGCAGTCTGGCAGAGGTTTTTGCAATGACTTTAACTTTCTTCTCAGGATGCACTTAATATATATATTTCCATTTAGTGAATTATATTTTAAAAGAATGAGGAGTGGAAAAGGAAGAAGGATTAAATTTCAGTGTTTCTAATAAGGGTGAGTGCATCACTTTAGACAAAAAAAAAATCTATCCCAAACTTTCCTCTTCCCAATGGTGGAGAAAGAGAAGATTGAGAAAAAGGCTGGAAGACGCAGCTGCATTTCCTCTCCTCTACCTAAGACAGCAACCAGGATTTAAAGGGTCTGGGACAAGATAACATCACACCTCTCTCCCCCAAGGTTCATGAGCATTAGTTTAGAAAGAATCGACTTGAATTTTCTCAGTATATTTAATGTTACCAAATTTTTCTGAGTACATATTGCTATTCCTTTTAAAATACAAATATTTAGAGGTACCTTCCTGAAGAAATTAATAGCTGTGAAGGTTTTACTGTGTGTACTCTATGCTTGTAGATATATATACAGTTATTTAGTATGGGCTATATAGTGCTGTATGCACAGTCCCATGTAAAGGGTAGCACATAGCTGCCCTATCCTGGAGGAGCCCAAGGAAGGAATTCCTAGGGGAAAATAATTTGATCATGACTCTTATCAATTTCAGAATGGGGTGGGATTTTGGAGCCCAGACTCAATCTACTCCTTGCCTCTTTTCATGGTCTGGACATGGCAGAGGAAAACTACTGTCTGTAGCCCCTACTTCCTTCTCCACCCAGTGCTCTGTGCCTGCAGCTGAGATATGGGGAGACTGTGTGGGAAATTTTGGAGAGTGAAGGTCTGAATTCTTGTGTGGCTGCATAAGCCTAGGCCAGTCTGACAAGTGCTGTGCTCTGTGCAAGACATACAAAAGTCAACCTCTGCCCTGAAGGTTTTGTAGTTCAGTCTAAAGCTCACTTTAACTCACAGTGCAAAGTTAAATGTACAGATCGATCCTCTAAACAGTTCCTCCTTCACCCATATTCCCTTTGATTTCAATAAGATTATGCACAGGAATAACTCTTTACAGATTTAGGCTTGTGTTTAAGACTGGAAGACTCAGAGAAAGCGTTGTCTTAGAATAGGAAATACTTTATATAATACACAAACGTATACATTCATATATACCGGTAATTAAAAAGCACATCTGTGCATCTGTTTTTTGTATTACTCCCTCTGCTCTTTTACTCTACATCCCTCTTCCCCATCAAAATATTGCATGAGTGTGTAGGATATTTGCATAGCATGGGTTAATATTTCAAGGTCTCATGGAAGAAGTGAGTGTTTATATTTGAGTTTTAATATAGTTGAATATATTCTGAACTGAAGCTGTTTGCCTTTAAATGTGCACATTTGAAAGTTTGTCACTTTTTTGTTCTCATCTGTAGCTCTTGTCCAGATAAATATGTATGTCTGAAAGTTGGGGAAAATCCTGATTATGGCTACACAAGCTTTGATACGTTTGGCTGGGCCTTTCTTTCTTTGTTCCGCCTGATGACGCAGGATTCCTGGGAGCGTCTCTATCAACAGGTATTAGATTTACTTATTTCAAATGCTAATTTGAGCAGTCATCTAACTGGATAAATGTCTAAAGTATCTAAAATTTAAAGAGAGAAAAAGAAGTTCTTCAAGAGATTGTGCACATATACATGCCACTGTAGGTATGTATGCACTCAATGCCCTTGAGTCGGAGACTTTTGACAACAGTAACATTAGATGGCACATGCATCCCTGCTCTTCTTATGCTGTCAGGCAGGACATAAAGGGTCTTACTACCACTTCTCTCTCAGTTCCTTCTAACTGCCTATGGTGACATTTGGAGCTTCCCAGTGCTTTGTCTTCAGTTAACATCTTTCGTAGTTTTAGTATATATAGTTAGAGTTTTACTAGTTTACTAGTTTAGTTAGTCATTGCAATTTTACAAGTTCCTGCGAGATTTATTATGAAAAAGTCTGTAGAATTTAAACAGTGTGCAACATGTAGGCTATTTGCCCTCTCATGGTAGGCATGCCAGATGCCTGATCTGTTTAGGTGAAGGACATGTGAATGACAAATACTCCACTTGCACCTCCTTCCCCACTAGGACTAAAAAACTAACAAACAAACAGTTTGAAGACTCACCTAATGAAGGAGGCAATGCAACATGCACCTGAACTGGGGCCAGAGCATGACACAGACTTCTGATTGAACCTCCAGTGCCCCTGCAACCACTTCGCACCCAAAGCACAAACACTTTGTCTTATTTATCACATTTGAAACATTCCATACTCTCTGACTTTGTTAAAAACTCTTTAAAGTCCTCCAATACTGATTCCAGACTGTACAAATCTAAGCACTCCCCAGTACTGTCTGAGGAGGTACTCCGGACTCTGACTCTGTCATGGCCATCAAAACTGGTGTCTTCATCCATGCTGGGTCCTTTTTCCTCTCCTTAACTGTTCTAGTCTGTTTCTGCACCATCGGCACTGTTGGCATAGATATTCTTACCTGAAGTGCCATAGACTTCACAGGGTTTTTTGTTGGGTTGGGATTTCCTTTGGGCAGCTGAATCTTCCTCCTTGGCCTTATTGGTCTTGGGATGCCCCAGAACATTCTAGACCTCCATTTAATGCACCTTCTAGGAGAAAGTCTCCTCCCTGTGTAGTGCAGGCATCTTCTTCTGAGCATCCTGCTACCTGAGCAAAACCTGCTGTATTGGATCCTCTGGAAGTGGGGGAAGAATGGGCGGGGGGTTCAGCAGATATTCCTCTTCCATTTCTTCATCTTTGCCAGATGGAGTCAACTTCTCTCCCCACCCCTGAGAAAACTTCAGCGTTTTTCAGGACCTTATGAGGAGCATGGCTACCTCTTTCAGGGTCCAAGCGGAGAATCTCCTGGACATTTTACAGACTCCTGTTGTAAGAAGGGTCATCTTTCCTATCAGTGAAGTCTATTAAACCCACAGAATTTTTGGTAGACTCTAGCTTCTATGTATTCTATTGCTAAGACATTAGACAGAAGAGATCAATTCCCTCAACAAGATTTTGATTATTTCTTCACCCATACATCTTCTGATTCCTTGGTGTTTGCAACGGCTAATGAATGATCTCACCAATGCCAATCTAAGGATACTCCAAAGTATAAGGAATCAGGCTTGGCCTACATTGACAATGGAGGTTGACATAACATGGCTTATGTCGATCACCTAAAGTATGCGTCTCCACTGGTACGTCAGTTCTAGCAGCCTAAATCGTGGAAAAATTAAACTTAATGAAACCACATCCGCAAGTGGTGTAGTGCTGATGTTGAATTCTGTGGGTCGAATGAAAGACAGTGTAGGCAGAGAACAACATAAATTGACATGATTGGCCTCTGGGAGGTATCCCATAATGCTCTCTTCTGACTGCTCTGCATATTCGCAGTCTGCTGCACTGTGGCCACATAAATGGGAAATGGCTCCTCCCTGCAGTCCCTAGGAAATTTTTAATTCCCATTTCCTATTTGGTCAGCGTGGCGAGAGCTTGTCAGCATAACTGATTATGGCAACTGCATGCCCCAAATATGCTCCAGCCTGGAGTTGACCTGAGGTCTTGGATCTCATAGGTCTGTGGGGCGAGGAGTCTGTTCTGGCTCAGCTCCAAGCAAGCAAAAGAAATTTGGATGTTTATGAGAAGACATCTCACGGCATGTTGGAGAAGGGGCACAACAGGGAAGCGCAGCAATGCCATGTTAAGATCAAAGAGATGAGGCAGGCTTATTAGAAAACTAGGGAAGCCAACAGCTGTTCTGGCTCCTCACACAAAACATGCTGCTTTTACGAGGAGCTGCATGCGATTCTCAGTGGAAACCCTACCACTATGCCACCATGCAGTATTGATACCTTGGGGGAATATGAGGACGAGTCCATGGATGAGGAGGAGGAGGTGGAAGTGAACAGGGGGCAGACTAGTGTGGTATCTCTTCTCCCTGAAAACCAGGAGCTGTTTGCAGCACAGGAGCAGCTCACTCAGATGCAGGAAACCATGACTGACCAGGATGTCAGGGAAGGCACATCTGGTGAGTATACACCAGAGTATGCATCTGGTGAGTATGCGCATCTGGTGAGTATTCACATCTGGTCAGTTGGATGTGTTTGGTTATAACCATTGTCCAGAATCTTGTATCAGCAGGAAAAAGTGGTGTGTGTGGCGGTGGGCCTGTGCTTCCTCGTACTTGGTGTGCTTAAGCATTGGATTAACCCTGGAAAAAATTATTTATGTGCACAGGGATGCTCTGAGAATTCTCCATGAATATCTCCAGGAAACTTTCATGCAAGTACTCTGCAATCCTTTGCAGAAGGTTTCTTGGGAGGGCAGCCTTATTTCTTCCACCGTAATAGAACACTTTCCCCCGCCACATCATCGCAGACATCATCGTGGAACACACACAGCAGTATAAGGGCCAGGCCTGTAAGCCAAAAGATTGCAGCAAATCCTCCCTTTCTGCCTGTGTGACCCTCAGGAGCTAATACCACTTATGGTTACCTTGGGAAGGTGGCACACATTTACAGGCCCCAACCAAGAAAGTTTTTTAAAGTGTGTGTCCACAGATGAGGATGGTTTCTTGATTCAGCACACCACACGTACCTAAGCAGGGCATTGTTGTTAGGGTCTTTGGGCATCCACAAATGGGTTCCCATTCTTTTCCTCCCGATATGGTTAACCCATACTGACCCCTCACTGTTTCTACCGTCTGTTGAAAACTTGAATACTGTGTGCAACTCTGGTCACCCCATCTCAAAAAAGATATATTAGACTTGGAAAAAGTATAGAGAAGGGGAACAAAAATTATTAAGGGTGTGGAACAGCTTCCATATGGGGAGAGATTAAAAAGCCTAGGATTGGTCAAAAAAGATGACTAAAGGGGTATATGATAGAGGTCTAAAAAATCATGAGTGGTGTTGAGAAAGTGAATGAGTATTATTTACATCTTCACATATCAGAAGAACCAGATGCCATCCAATGAAATTAATAGGAAGCATGTTTAAAATAAACATAAGGAAGTACTTCTTCACACAGGGCACAGTCAGTCTGTGGAACTTGTTGTCATGGAATGTTGTGAAAGCAAATATATAACTGGGTTCAAAAAAGAATTAGATAAATTCCTAGAAGAAAGGTCCATCAATGGCTATTAGCCAAAATGGTCAGGGATGCAACCCCATGTTCTGAATGTCCTTAAACCTTTTACTGCAAGAAGCTGGGACTGGATGACAGGGGATGAATCACTCGATAAATTACCCTGTTCTGTTCATTCCCTCTGATGAATCTGGCACCAGCCACTGTCAGAAGACAGGATACTGGTCTAGATGGACCATTGTTCTGAACCAGTATGTCCATTCATATGTTCTTGTGACAAATGCAAAATAACGAATGCAAAAATGACAAATAACAAACGGAGAAGATTTTGTTCCAGAATGGTGCAGCCAGCTGATGCTTGTCTCCTTTCCTGATCCTGTAATATATTGTATTCATTCCCTTCCAGTTCCTCTCATTCTGAGAAGAAGCTGAAATGAGACAAAGCATTATTAATCCTTATTGCATTGGTTTGGACAAGGCAATATTGGTTCATAGTTCTACATGGACTGTTCATCTGGTTGTCAACACCTTTACCGCTACTCAAGGAGTTTCTGTCCCAGAACCACGGCAAGTCCCTACATCTGAACTTTGAATATTTCCACCTTATAGTGTGGATTATCTGGTTGAACATTCATGAGAAATTGTGCTTCCGAGAGGTTCAGGCCATCTTGGTGAGCAGCATAAAGAAGTCAATGAGAGCCACATATGCATCAAACTGGAAGAAGTTTTCCATTTGGGCTCATTCACACAGTTTATCACGCCATCACGCAGAAGTTATACATGTGCTGGACTATGTTCTGCAACTGAAATCATCAGGCTTCTCAATAGATCTGTCAGAGTTCACGTGGCCTCTGTTTTGGCATTACCTCCAACAATAGATTTTTTTTCATCTTCTCCTACCCTCTTGTTTCTTGGTTTTGAAAACCTGACCCAACACTTATTCTCCTGTGCCTGCTCCTGTATCTGTATGGGATTTAAACTCATGGGAGTGTCTTTTGAACCTATGACAATTACTTCATTATCTTTGTTGTCTATGAAGATGGCATTTTTGGTTGCAATCACTTTCCCAAGGAGGGTTTCAGAACTCCAAGCTCTTCTAGCCAAATCCCCTTTCAGTCTTTCATAAGGACAAGGTGTCCCTTAGGCCACATCCTAAGTTTATGCCTAATGTAGTGTCATCCTTCCAATGTTTTCTGAAAACCTCCTTTCTCTGTGTCTGAAGAAGGATTCCATAACATGGAATTTTGTAGAACCCGGGCATTTTACTTTGACCACACCAGGCCCCTCAGATCTTCCCCCAGACTCTTTGTGGCCTATGCTGAAAGAGCTTAGGGTCAATCAGTGTCATCTCAGCAAATCCCACATTAGTTTTCTGACTGTATCAAACTCTGATATGAGCTTGCTGAAGTCCCTCACCCTAACGGCTCTCTCCACCACTTCAGCTTTCATGAGCAAAGGTCCCATAGCTGATGTATGTTACGTGTTTGTCTCTGTGCATACCTTCTGTACTCATTATGCCATCACTTAAGCCTCTTGTAATGATGCCAATTTTGGCCAGTCAGTGCTAGTCTCTCTGCAGATGTTCCAAAGTCCCTCCACATGTAAGGGATTGATCAGTCGCCTATGGTTGAAAGTATATGTGCACAATCACACAAAGGAGAAAAAATGGTAATTTATCACTACAGTAGTTGTTGTTCTTTGAGATGTGTTGCACAGGTACACATTCCACAAACCTCCCACCTTCCTTTTGCCTTCAGACTTTACTTATGGTGTTGTGAAGGAACAGAAAGGGAAGCAGCAGTTTTATGCCTTCACCTGAGAGCAGGAGTGCATGCACCACCTTGTGGTACTGCTGGCAAAAGTCTCTGACTCTAGCACACACCTAGAGTGGACTGTATATATGCACAATGCAGCTGAAAGAACAACAGTTATTGTATAGGTAAGAAACCATTTTAAAATGAATTTAAGAGTGCAAGTCACAGAATAAGTGACTGTGTTGTGCACATCAGTATGGTGGAAAAACTATAGCGCATTCACTATACTGAGCTTTCAGTTAAGAATTTTGACAGAGAAATTAAACAGATTATGAAAAACACTTCCTAGACTGTTGTATGAGGGTTAATAATGACAAAGTAGAAGATTTTACTAGCCTAGAGGAAAGAGTCACAAAAAGGGGGAGCATAAGGGACTGGGATTGGTCACATATCACAGAGTCTTGCACCTCTGAGTCTGATTAAAACCACTCCCTCGTTGATGGCTGTTTGGCAAGAGCATAGACTCTTTGTACCATTGTGTTTGCCCGACCTTCTGCAAGGGGGAAACAAAATGCTGCCATAGCCCTTTAAACTAACCCTAATGCTCTGCAGCCCCAGGGAGTGCAGAGCAGCAGAAGGGGACAGTCGCACAATAGAGCCTTCCCCGCAGATTTCCTTTCTGTTTACCCAAATAAATCTTTACTGGCCACCATCAGGAAGATCATTAGGGCTCATTTGGGATGGTAGTGGAAGTGGGACAGGACGCCCAAGAAGAGCAGGATTCTTTTAGGGTTTTTTCAAAGCATTTTATTCAGGAATGTGACATATGATCAAACTTTTAAAAAACATTTTAGAATAGTATTTACTACTTTCATATAATGCTTTACCTCTTAAATGTATTTTACAATATTAACTAATCTAATTAGACTTGTAATGTCAGTCTTCTAACTTTAGTGTATACTTTGTGCTTACAGACTCTTAGAGCTTCTGGGAAGATCTACATGCTCTTTTTTATTCTGGTCATCTTTCTGGGCTCATTTTATCTGGTGAACTTGATCCTGGCTGTAGTAACAATGGCATATGAAGAACAGAACAAAGCTACTATTGCTGAAACTGAGGCAAAGGAAAGGAAATTTCGGGAAGCCATGGAACTGTTAAAAAAAGAGCAAGAGGTCCATGAACTATTCCCTTGTTAAAATTAGGCAATCTCCACTTACAATATGTAAAATTGTACTGAACTTTATCAGTCACTCCTTTTCTTTGTGTGTGTATAAACAATGATACTACAGTCACTGATGAGGACATGTGTCAGCTACTATCTTATTCAAAGTTATCAGGTTGCTGTCCAGAGCAATAGGAATGATTCCTTATTTGTTGGTAAATTTTAGCTGTGAGCAGTGACAGAACATAACATTAGTCCATGAAACTGTAAGCAAAGTGGTTTTGTAAAGTATGTCTAAAATTCCACTGACCTATAGTTTCTACAGAGACATGTGAACATTTCTTGTATTCCTTTGCTGTGCTGGACCATGCTTGTGAGTAGGCTGGGTTTTGAAATATACAATAATTCTGATCTTTCACTGCTTTAGAGTTTGTCCCAAAGCCCACTGTAGTCAATGACAAGACTCCAGTTGACTTCAGTGGATAAGGCTTCTAGAGAACAGGATTCTTGTATAGAAAAATATCACTGAAAACTCACAAATTGAAGGGATAACAGCAGACTGTTGTGTGACTGCATAACCAACAGAGAGGGTGTGAATTTCAGTGTTCAATCTCTCATATTGGGAAATGGATAGATTATACAGAATCAGTTTAGAAATTTAGTATTTTTATAGTAAGCAAATCTATAATGTATAGACAAAAATGGAACTTGAATGGTATGACTGGTCCATACTTTTATATTTTGTCTCTGCTAGGGACCATGTTTTGCACATAAACACATTGCATGTAACTAATCGTTCAGTGTTCTATATGGAGTAGGAAATCCTTCCTAATTCCTGCAGTGATCAGTGTGCACCAAAAGCAAGGAGTGTTTTAGGAGTATTTTAAACATCTATATGAAATGATAATTGTTAACTAGAAAGCATTATAGAACACAGCAGTCTTTTCCCTTAATGAAATCCTAATTGTGCAGCTATAATATCATCTATGTTTTTCTTTGTTTAATTTTAGGCATTGGCTGCTAAAGGGAATGATACAATGTCACTGTGCTCTCTTGAAATCTCATCTTTACCCTCAAAAGATGTCAAAGATAGAAGCAACAGGAGAAAGAAAAATAAATCCTTTGAGATAGAAGATTACGGGGGAGATCCAAAAGTTCCCAAATCACAGTCCAGTGATGATCAACGAAAGCTGGTATTTCATTGTGTAAATCCAGGAATTGCTCAAAAGCGTAAATAAAACCCCATTAAAAACAGTAGGCTGTGTTTAGAGATGGAAGCTAACATCTGCTCCTTCAATCTTAAAAAAAAATCTTTTTTGGGCTGGGAAAGAAGCATATAATGTTACAATGCAAAAGTGAACCTTTTGAGAAAGCTATTTGTGAAAGAGAGAATATAATGAAAGTGAGGGCATTAACCTTCACAGCAGCAGTATCTGAAAGAGGAATAGTCTCATGAACATTTAAAAAAATATAAATAAGAAAAAAGCATTTCCTGCAGTATTGGGAAATGAAACAGAACTGCATTGGAACTCGAATTTAATTAACGTTCCATAAACAGTTTTTTTCAAAAATTAAATTAATAGTTAGAGAAATGAAGATACAAGGATTACCAAAGATTTCTGCTTCTGCTGGTAGGATTTCAATAATTTTCATTTAAAATCTAAATACATTCTTTCTGAGTAACTTTAAAGAAAGTGGGATTTATGGATCTTCCATGGCTGATGGGTAAACTCAAAATCTTTATCATTCCCAAGAAATGTATTGCTTGATGCACCATTTCCTCCTTTTTCCTTTTTTGGGACTTTTAGGCTCTCCTTGGTCCTACTTATGGTGCCAGTGTAAACCAAATGAAGCGCAGGCTCAGCCAGGGAAGCATATTCAATTTTCAGATATCTGGCAGAGATGCTGGATCCAAAGCAGATTTTGGTGATAATGAGATCATCAGTGCCACGGCAAATGAAATCCAGTATGGGTCACTGTTGGTTGCACGGACGAGAAGACTACCAAGTGTGCAAAGTCAAATAAGCCATAGTTCTTACCCCGCTACTCCAAACTACCTGCAGAATGGCAAGTGGAACAGCACAGATGGTTACAATAGCGTGGTTTCATTTATGGGAGGAGGAAGCACCAGGGCATACAATTTAGAACCACCTTCTCCTGAAGGGTTATCGCTACCCCCAGTAATGGAAAACCCAAGAATAGGTGATTTGGTAAGAAAAGTGCAATTTAAAAAAATCTATACGTCACATAATGTTTTCCTCGAGAAGCATAAAGTTTTCTAGGATTTCTTTACATTCTTCAATACTATCAAAGATCCACTAAAACACAGTAGGGGAAAATCTACTCTCTGCTACACTATTTTAAATCTGGAATAACTCCATTGAAGTTGAACCTGGACCAGCATGAGCACCATGGACCAAATTAATCACTTTAATAATAAGATGATAGATCTTCACTGATGTAAATGGAATTGCATTTGCTTCATCCAGCAGTGAAACTGGACACGTGCCTTTAACATGCTACTGACAACTGTTGTTAAAGTTGTCAAAATATTTCCATTCTAATTTGCCTTTTTTAGCTGTTATAGCTCTATCAAACTTACTTTTTGTGGAGCTATAAGATTCTAGGTCTGGGCTCTACCCAATGGTGAAAATTTCACCAAAATTAGGTCAGCCGTTTTTGAAAATGAAAAAAGAATTCCTGTGACTCTTTGAGCTGCTTGTGTACTAAAATGATTTGCAATAGAAAGATTCAATTTGGCATGAAAATACTCCTTAATGAAGATAAGTGATTTTTGGTATCCCCGTGAAAATCCAGTTTCATTTGGACAATTTATAATGATTTTAAAATTGTACTCTGCCTGTAATATAACCATCTCTCAGTGTACTAAATCAAAGAGCTACACTGTACATGGGTGTGTGTTAGATTTTGAATCTTTTGAAAAAGATTTATTTGGGATGTCAGAAGTTTTGGAGAGTGTGTAAATTTTCCCACTGGGGTTGAGGTGAATAGGCACGACATAGAGAGAAGCAATAAAAGAAGCCAAGGAGAGCTGGCGTTGTAAAAAGAAAATTGTATAAACACAATGGGAGATCTGCAACGTGTTGATCTTGCTCTAAAATAAGTGTTGAGAATATAGGGAGTGGGAAAGATGTGCAAAATTTTAGGCATTATGTGTGGTCATTGCATTTATTCAGCCCTAGTTGAAAGCATACAAACTCTCTAAATTTGTATTTGATTCCAACCCAAATCCTTGAACTGGGGAGAGGGGAAGGAACTCAGGATAACAAAATTAATAGAATATTATGGCATAGATTATCTGCTTGGGCACATATGTGCACCATGCCAGATATTTAATGATGTGCAGAAACAATAAAGATAAGTTCAGGAAAAGGAATGCAGAAACCTCAATAATAAAGGAATTGTAAATAGGCAGAATCTCTTTAATCAAACAGAAATTTGTGCAGAACACTGGAATGCAAACATCAATGGAGCTTGAATTACTACATGGGATTAGGGTCTTCGTTTTATATCTCATTCTAAAAGGCTATTTCCTGCAGAAGAGGCTCATTTATTTCACGGCATGTCATCATTCATATTAACCTCCCTGTCTGCCTGTTAAACTTCACTTTGTCATGTGGTATTTTACTAACCATGTTCACTTCTTTAAGCAGAGCCCTTTATGTGATGAGGCGAGCGAGATGTACTTGCCCCCTCGTCTATCAGTGGACTATTTTAATGAGCCACTTCAAAGGCAAAGAGCAACCAGTGCAGTCAGTATCATTACCAGTGTCCTTGAGGGTAAGTCATTTCTCATCATCTTTTAATTCAAACCTAAGCAGATGTTTATGTGAAAGATCAAAATATCATTGAAAGGTCAACAATAAAAAATGTAAAATGGTTAATAGAACGTTGGTAGATACTATAGTTGGGAAATTCCGGAATTAATGTTGCCCGCGCAACCTTAATTTTGTACCCTTGTGAATAAGTGTTATGAGACAATCTTTAATTACATGATCACACTTTTTATTCTGTAGGACCATCTTCTCACTTAGTGCACAGGATGGATGGTAAATGAAGCAGGAGCTGCAGAAAGAGAGAGGATGTTGTCTTGTGTTTAAGGCACTGGACCTGGACTCCAGAGAGCTGAGTTCTAGTCTTGATTTTGCCATAGTTTGTGATGTTGGGAAAGACTGTCATAAGCATATGCACAAGGAAGCCAAATAAAGATGGCACTGGCAAAATTAATTCTGTCAGTTCCAGACTTTTCAGTGCTTGATTTTGCCATCTAAAAATTCTTTTAATGTAGTTTTTTATACATAATTATAGATGGGGCTGCTAGCATCACCTATTATTAAGGTTACCTGACATGTCTCATAAGATTCTCTTTTATCTGCTTAAAACTTTGCCAAGTGTTAACCTTTTGGTCTGAAATCTTATATGTTGGGTGTCTATGTTAGGCTGATCATTTGGAGAAAATTTCAGCTGAAACAGTTTAGCCATTTCTGAAAAAAAAGGCTAGGGAAAAAAAACTTTTGTTTTGCCCACGTTAAAACATTCTGGTGACCTTTTATTTGAGAAGCTCTAGTGTCCCCATTCTTTGAACAGAGATTTGGAATTTGGCAGAGGTGACTTTTGTGTTAGTTATATATATGCTACATATGAAAACAAAAACCCAGGTGTGGGGATAAGAGTGGTTTTAGGATGTAACCTGGATTTAGCCAGGATTTTTGGAGTAACTTTAACAACTGGTTGAAATCCACTGACTGGGTTGTGTGCATGTTTGTGTTTGTAAACATTTCATATCCGTTCTTTGTTAGTTGTCATGCTGTAGCATTAGTAAAAGCTTGAAATACAGGCGGCATTATAACATCTCCCCTGTTCTGCCACTCTTCTAAATCATTTTTCACAGGATAATGGAAATAGTAAATAAATAGCATTAACAAAAGCATTGGGAGAAATGAAAATTGGAAGCAGACCTGCAAAGCAATGGCCCCTTCCTGGGCACACACCTTGTTCAACGCCAGCGTCTCTAGGTTGCCAGTACAGCCTTTTACTCCTCTAATCTCCCTCCCAGACGTTTGCCTGTAAATATTGGACTTAACTCTAATTCAGGAGACCTGTAGGTCCCTTCAGAATCTTCCAGTTGGCTACACCTCCAACTTCTGGATTTGAAAAATCACTACATTTTCATTTCATCAGATTAAACATAACAATAGCTTTCAAAACCGTTCTGCTTCTTACTCCACTAGAGGAAACCTACTCTTATAGGAGATTGGCTGTGCTTCATTTCTTGAACACACTCTAACTCTGTGACCTCCACTTTGATCCTGCTCCTTTTGTCCTCAGGAGCCAACTGAACATTCTTCAAATTCAACTCCCGTAAAGTTCCAAATGGATGAAGCTTCCATCCAGAAGTCCAAGCCTCTATGTCTCCATATGCCCAACAGCATATATGCTTTTTGGTCTTTGTCCCACCTGTAAAATGTGGATAATAATACCCCTCATCTTGCAAAAATCAATTGTTTGTGAAGCACTCAGATACTATATGATGAGAGCCATAGAAAAGCCCACAAGGAATTTAATAATTTTGACTTCAGAGCACGGTTAGATTGTGTGCAGTAAATAAGGCATGGGACCACTCTTTGATCGATGAGAAGAAAACAAAATATTAAATAGTTGCTTATTGAGTGAGAACCATCCATCCTGTTCACTGAATGAGGCAGGGGTGCTATGGAAAAAATTGTGTGTAATCGTGGAATTAAAGACTTTATTACAGTGCATATGTACAAAGAGGCCAAATGAAAGTTTCACGGCTGACTTTAATTCTGACATTTACTATCTTTTGAGTGCTTCACTTTGCAACTTTAATAATGTTCTTTTAAGATAGGGTTTTGATTGTTTTTGGTTGTTTTGTTGGTGTGTGTAATCTCTATAATAAAATTTCAGGAAAGTATGTCACTTTGAAGCTTAGAATGTCTATAAAGTCAGTGTGAAACTATGCAAACAGCAACAAGCATGGCTGAGTGAGTTCTATTTTTGGTGAGAATATCACCAGGTTGAATCATCACTGGGTTTTGCAGTCTCTCACCGTACAATTTTTATGTTCCTAGCCATTCTGACTTTATGAATTATACCCATGTGGTATATGGTTACAGTAAGGCATGCATCTATGCCATTCCAAGAGTCCTAGACCATTGTGATATCAGACCTAATTCAACCAATCACCACCCTTATTTTACAGCTAGTTTGTATTGATCCATTTCATTGATGCTATGAGGGAGACTGCACAGATTGTGGATTACTTGGCCCAGCTCCAAACCTGTGTGCCCAGCTGCCACCTACACAAATCCACAAAACTCTCCCAGCACATCACAACACACACAAATCAACAGACAACACACAACAACATAACCAGCATACAAAATCACCCTAAACGTCAGCTTGAAATCTAGAATGCCCGTGGACTCAGTGTGAAGTGATGGAAATAGGTAAAAGTATGTTGAGAGTTCTTTTTGTTTGGAATATCACCAGGTTCAATCATCACTGGGATTTGCAGTCTGTTACTTTCCAGTTTGTAAGTTCTCAGACATTTTGTCTTTTTTTACACACATGAATTTACAAATTACACCAATGCAACAGCATGGGCGGTCAGCTATTAGTAAAAATAGTATACTAGAATCCAGAATGATCATTTGCTGCAGATGTAATACACTTGCTGCCCTTCCTCCCTCAGAATAGTGTAAATTACATCTTTTTAGTCACATGAATACTATACACCACATGGAAGAATGGCACCCCTTTTTTCATCACTCTCAGATGCTCAAAGATAGCTGTTCACCTTCCAGTTTCAACCAGCCCAGTCCAGATCCACTGAAAATTTGGAGCCTAATAAATGTCACCTATGTATATGTACTGAGCTTTGCCTCTAGTATCTTGGCTTTAAGTGAACCTGAAACGTTCATCAAATTCAGATTTGATATCATGAGAAGTGGGTCTAATCAAAATGTAATTGTAATTCCCGTGTTTCACATTGGCATTAATCAATCTCAGAGCTATTGCCTGCAGCATACTCATTGGTGATTCTGCACACAAGATTTATGACATGCAAATGGGGGAGAAAGCACAAAAGTAGTTTTAAGTTTTATATTGGTTGGTGTATCTGGAAGCCAGGTTTTACCACAGTCCTATTTTCTAATGGTGTAGACAGTAGGAGTGTAAGTCTCAGATGAACAAAGGCCTGATCCAAAGCCTACTGAAGTTCAATGGATTGTTAATCAGGCCTTATCTGAAGAAAATGAGTTTAAATACCACTGATCTGGGAAATGTCTTTAAAATGAATGCCTGAGTGAGGGAGTGCCTTCTGTAGAAAATGAGTGATATGATTTGAGAAAGTGTCAAGAAGAGTTCCCTGATTGCTTGTGAAGTGATGGGGTTCGGGGTTGTTTTTTTTCTGTGATTTCATTAGTTGCAATTCTTCTCTTGCCACATGGCTCAGCACTAATTACCTGGTTATTGTTTAATTTTCTTTGTCATTTAGAACTTGAAGAATCCCAACAGAAATGCCCTCCCTGCTTGAAAGATTTGGCCCTAAAGTATCTTATTTGGGACTGTTGTCCACTGTGGGTGACAATTAAGAACAAAGTAAAAATTTTAGTAATGGATCCATTTACTGACCTCACTATCACTCTTTGCATCGTGATGAATACTATCTTCATGGCACTAGAGCACTATAACATGACAAGGAAATTTAAATTCATGCTTCGCAAAGGCAACATGGTAAGTAAATTCTGATATTCTATCTCAAGAATGAATTTATAGATATTTCTACCTGGAATACAAAGAAAGCTTTCTTGTTTTCTTGCTTTCAACTACAGGGTTATGGGATTCCCAGATGTCACTTTTGGTTTGCAGACATTCTAAATATCCTTTATAAGGCAGCAGAAAAGCTTAGAATTTTTATTGACAATGCATAAAAATAGGTCTACTGTTCCGATTTCATTGACCTATCTATAGCTACATTACTATAATTTAGGGGAAGGTAGCCTAGAAAGAAGATGTGCTTGTGCTACTGTTTTGGCTGACATCATTTACTGTTTCTTTGTCACAGGTCTTTACTGGAATTTTTACTGCAGAAATGATCTTGAAAATCATTGCTCTAGATCCCTATTACTATTTTCAGCAGCGCTGGAATATTTTTGACAGCTTAATTGTCATCGTTAGCATAATTGAACTGAGTTTACCGAGAAGTAAAGGAAGACGTGGAGGAATCCTATCTGTTTTACGTTCTTTCAGACTGGTAATGTCTCACTGATTCAGTCTCATAAAACCTTTTGCATGAATAGACTAGAGAGGATTTCAGTGCCCCATTCAGTGCAAGGAACATAAATCTGTAAACTCTCAGAACTAAAAATGGGAAAAATGTTTTGCCTTATTTCAAACCCATTTGGATTTGACTGGAATGAATAAGACACTTGTATTTCATTTGGAGATGGATAAAAGTACATGGAGTGAAAAAAGTAGGAAAATAATACAGTGTTAAGATATAGTGAAAGCTGGATCTGAGAATGAACAAAATGAAAAGCAAAAGCAGAGAGATTGAGAAAGAAGAGCTGGAGATGGGGGAAAATTCTAATTAAAATAGCCATTATTTACATTGTATAATCACCAGATAATTCTGCGAGCCTGGGTTTTAGGAAGGTGGTTGGTTACCTATCCATATAATATATCACAGTCTTCTTTTATCTAGAAACATTGGAGTCAACAGTACTAGTCACATGTTCAAAATTAAGTATGTGCTCAAAGTGTTTTGCTGGTTCATTACCTTGTATACTGTGGTGATGGATGCTGTAAAAACTCAAGATAGGTACTTTGCCCGATTACAAAAAATGCTGACCACCCATAACGCCTACTTATATCAATGAAAGTTGTGGGTCCAAAATTCAGACAATTTGCATATAAAAGTTTGATTTTGTAAATGCAAATCAAGTACAAATTAGGCTAATCAGAAAGTTTATTAAAGTTCTTTTTCTAAGAGACATGGAAATATAGGAGGAATGAAATCTACCAATGTGCTATCCCCCCAAAAAATTTTCCTGAGAATTTCAAAATGCAAGTTGGTAATAAATTACTAGTAGGGATAGTAGTAAACATTTATGTTATGGAAGTGTGCCTACAACCAGGATTGAGGCCTTACTGTGCTGGACTCTGTATAAACATAGATAAGAAACAGTCATTGCCCTTGAGGGTCTGAGAGCAAAAAGATACAAAGAGATAAAGTGCAGGGGACAAGGATATAATACATATGCAAATCAATATGGCTATATTGCATTGATCATATACTGACTTAAAAATACCCTACATTTCCTAGTGTTTGAGTCATTTATAATGTCTGTATAATGTCTTTAAAGTTCAATCTGAAGAATATCTAATCTTCTGTTGTCTAACGTTATGCTTTACTTTTTACACAGCTGAGGATCTTCAAACTGGCAAAGTCTTGGCCAACTTTAAATACCCTCATTAAAATAATTGGTAATGCACTAGATGCGCTGAATAACCTCACCCTGGTTCTGGCAATCATCATCTTTATTTTTGCTGTAGTAGGAATGCAGCTTTTTGGGAAAAGCTACAAAGAATATTACTGTAACGAATGTGAGGATTGCATGCCACGTTGGCATATGATGGATTTTTTCCACTCATTCCTGATTATATTCCGAATTCTGTGTGGAGAATGGATTGAGACCATGTGGGATTGTATGGTAGTAGCTGGGCAACCATTATGCCTTATTTTCTTCTTGCTGGCGATGGTGATAGGAAACCTAGTGGTGAGTTTCCAGATATTTTTCTCTTCTTATTTCATATATAGTATACAATATACTGACTTGTCTTTTTATCAATAAATGGTATAAATCCTGTAGAGGTGGTGGTAAAGAGGCCACCCGATGTCTGTTGTGCTCTAGAAAATACCCTGTTTGTCTTTGATCTTTAGAACTCCTGTTAATATTTACAGTATGACACTTTCAGAAATGTATAAATGAACCTTTTCACATGACAATGTTCATTCCAGGGAGGAATAATTTTACAACAGAAAAAAAATACTGGCAACAATTTTTCTTTCTTGTCAGGACTTTGATGTAAATTGTCACTAAATGTTTGCATATCAAAACTTGTTGCTTCACTGAGTTCTTTGCAAACAGACCCTGGAAGAACATTTAGCACCACTGAAATCAGGTTTCTTCTACTACACACCTCAAAGCAGGCTCATAGTTCAGGTTTCTATAGATGCAAGACATTGGATCTGCTTCTTTCTTTTACGCTAGCCTAAATCAGGAGTAACTACACTGAATTCAATGTAATTACACTCCTGTATAACTAGTGTACATAAAAGGAGATGTTGGCCCATTAACTCTGAGATGATGTTTTCATTTCTACAGTGGCTTTGAATGATTTTAACTTGCTTTCTGTGAATCAGTGGAATCTCATTTGTTTTTTAAAAACAAATATTAACATGTGAATATTTTTATTATTCCCACTGTGGCAAGGTCGGGGCAGGGGAGGGAGAAGTACTCCGCCCCCGTGGGTCCTGCGCTCTCCCGGCCCAGCCGGTGGTGCAGCTGGGGGAGGGTCAAGGGAGGGGCCAGGGCCTGCTCTGCCCCTGAGTACTGCTACCTTCCCTCTGGAGTAGTCCGTGATCCACTCCCTGCTTCTCCAGCCAGGTGCCCTGCCCTCCGGGGCACCGGTGACAACAGGGGAAGCTGCCAGCCTCTGTAGGCTGCAGCCCACAGGTGGCAGCCTGCCTGCTCCAAGCTGCCAACTCCAAAAGCTGTGAACTGCAACTGTACCCTGTAACTATACCAATAACTTCCACCTCCGTCCTCCACTCCTCCTCTCTCCAAGCTCCATATACCCACAACTGCCTGCCTGCCCTGCAGGCTTTTAAGTGTTTGGGGCGAGGCCCCTTGATTGGCCCCAGCTGGCCTGATTGGTTAAACAGCCCCAGGTGGCCTAACTGCCTAATCAGCCCCAGCTGAGTTACCCAGGGAACAGGGCTTTGTGGAGCCTTGGGCTGATATATAGGCCCTCCAGCACTCTGGCGTAGCCGTCAGGCCTGACCCTGTCACACCACACAAAAAACTATGTTATTTTGGAGTTAAAGTTGAAAGCACATAACAATAACTTAAGGTTAATAACACACAGTACAGGCATGTTGTAGTTATTCCTAAAACAAACTCGGGACTTTCAGAGTTAATCAAAAACATCATCCTGTCATGTTCACATGGCATTATCTCCAACACAGTCCCATATTTCAAAACACAATGCAAAATTAAATATATATAGCCAAAGACTCATGGGGTACAGGACTCAATTTTTCTCTTGCTTACACCAGTGTAAATCAGAAGTACCTCAATTGGAGTTACACTGGTGTAAATGATAGAAGGCTCAGGACCAAAGATTCTCATTATATATGCTTATTTGAAAATAGTAGATTGGAGCTAGCAGTGATCTCTTATAGCAAGAAGCTTAGTGCAATGAAACAAAAAAATGTAAAGCTGTCAAAAACTGTGTGTGGCAGGAGAAGTGGTAACCCTCTAGTCTTCTCCAGAGCGAAGCATCATAAATGATCATAGACTCCATATATCTTGATCTGATCACAAGGGAGCTGAACAGTCCACATACATTGAGGTAGCTGGACAATAGGACAACCACCCGTGGAGACTAGCTGGCCTGAACCTGACAACCACTTTGAGAGAGGGTTTTCCCTGAATCTTGTTGCTCTTTTTCTGCTGCTGAATTTCCTGAATCAAAGTTTCAACCAGAACTGGCATTTTGTCAGGGGAGAGTTTGAGGAAAGTCACAGTAGAAGAGTCAATGGACTTGTCTACAAAAAACGTAGTCCATTTCAAAGCAGATTGATCAAAGCTCACTATGGAACTTTTAGTGCACAGTTACACGGTCCACACATTTAATTAGTAGCAGGCTAATGTGGGGCCAATTTACACCCTAGTTTGACGTGAAATGAGAGAAGAATAGTGATATTAAACCAAATAGACCTGCTGCATCCCCAGATTTTCCAGTTATGCATGATCCCTTCTTGCTGCACAAAACACAGAACCCTTCCGTTGTATCCCCGACCTGTCCTCCAGCATACCCTGCTACTCCACATCCCTATCCCACTGCCACCACCCTACTGAATGCATCTTGTGATTGTGATCTAGTGGTTATAGAAGCCAAGGAGAAGCAAGAACTTGGGAATGCAAGAAGCCTGGGAAACAAGCAGGAGGAATTGGAAGTCCTTCCACAGTCAAGAAACTATGACATGATTGCAGTAACTGAGACTTGGTGGAATAAGTCACACGACTGGAACACAGTCATGGATGGGTATAAGCTATTCAGAAAGGACAGGCAGGGGTGAAAGTGTAGAGGAGTTGCACTGTATGTAAGAGAGCACTATGATTGCTCTGAGCTCCAGTGTGAAACTGGAGATAAGCCAGTGGAGAGTCTCTGGGTTAAGCATAGAAGCAAGGAACAATAAAGGAGATGTTGTGGTGAGTGTCTGTTATAGACCACCAGACCAGGAGGATGAGGTAGATGAGGATTTCTTTAGTCAACTAGGGAAAGTTTCCAGTTCACAGGACCTGATTCTCATGGGGACTTCAACCACCCTGACATCTGCTGGAAGATCAATACAGCAAAGCACAAACAATCCAGGAATTTTTTGGACTGTGTTGCAGATAATTTCCTGGTGCAAGTGCTGGAGCAACCAACTAGGGGTTGTGCTGCTCTTGACCTGCTGCTGACAAACAGGGAAGATTTGGTAGGGGAAGTAGAAGTGGGTGGCAACCTAGGCAGCATTGACCATGAGATGGTCGAGTTCAGGATTCTAACAAAAACAAGAAAGGATACAGACCATGGACTTCAGAAAAGCAGACTTTGACTTCCTTAGGGAGCTGATGGGCAGAATCCCAGTATGATTCTGGAGGCTAGTATGAGGGGGAAAGGAATCCAAGAGGGCTGGCTGTATTTTAAAGAAACTTTATTGAGGGCACAGGAACAAACCATCCCGACGTGCAGAAAGAATAGTAAGTATGGTAGGCGACCAGCTTGCCTTAACAAAGATGTCATAGATGAGCTTAAACACATAAAAGAAGCTTACAAGAAGTGGAAGTTTTGTCAGATGACTAGGGAGGATTATAAAAATACTGCTTGAACATGCAGGAATGAAATCAGGAAGGCCAAAGCACAATTGGAGTTGCAGCTAGCAAGAGATGTGAAGGAGAACAAGAAGGGTTTCTACAGGTATGTTAGCAACAAGAGGATGATTAGGGAAAGTGTGGGCCCCTTACAGAATGGGGGAGGCAACCTAGTGACAGAGGATGTGGAGAAATCTAAGGTACTTAATGCCTTTTTTGCCCGTGTTTTCACAGACAAGGTCAGCTCCCAGACTACTGCACTGGGTGGCACAGAATGGGTAGGAGGTGAACATCCCACAGTGCTGAAGGAACAGGTCCAAGACAATTTAGAAAGATTTGGCATACACAAGTCCATGGGAGAAGAAGGCTAATGGCATATTGGGCTGCATTAGTAAGAGCATTGCTAGCAGATCGCGGGAAGTGATTATTTCCCTCTACTCAACATTGGTGAGACCGCATTTGGAGTATTGTGTCCAGTTTTGGGCCCCCTACTGCAAAAAGGATGTGGAAACGTTGGAGAGAGTGCAGTGGAGGACAACAAAAATGATTAGGGGACTGGAGCACAAGACTTATGAGGAGAGGCTGAAGCAACTAGGCCTGTTTAGTCTGCAGAAGAGAAGAATGAGGGGGGATTTGATAGCAGTCTTTAACCCTGAAAGGGGGTTCCAGGGAGGATGGAGATAGGCTGTTTTCAGTGGTGGCAGATGACAGATCAAGGAGCAATGGTCTCAAGTTGAAGTGGGGGAGGTCTAGGTTGGACATTAGGAAAAAGTTTTTCACTAGGAGGGTGGTGAAACATTGGAATGAGTTACCTAGAGAGGTAGTGGCATCTCCATCTTTAAAGGTTTTTAAAATGTGGATTGACAAATCCCTGGCTAGGATTATTTACTTGAGTTTAGTCCTGCTTTGAGCAGGGGGTTGGACTAGATGACCTCCTGAGGTCCCTTCCAACTCTAATAGTCTATGATTCTATGAGACAGGAAATTTTGATTCTCTTTCTAGCTGTATCAGTGATTCACACTGTATTTTGCCAAATGTCACCTAATCTCTTTCTCCCCTGGTTTCCCTAACTGTAAAATGGGAATGATATTTACTCTCTCTACATCTCACTGGGATGTTGGAAGATGAATTAATGTGTTTCAGGTGCTTTGAGATCCTTAGATGAAAGGTGCTGTAGATGGGCACTACTATAATGAACAGGCTGATGTGTATTTACTAAATGAAATCAAGAAGTGCTCATCTGTGCATCATTGGTCCCTTACTGTTCTCAGAGATTCTGCTTTAACTTCAGTGGCATGGACCTGTTGTTGTAGAGCAGTGGTCCCCAAACTTTTTTGGTATGCGCCCCCTCTTATTCCATCCACACACAGGAGCCATAGCCACTAATGGGGCTGGGAGCTAGAGGCCAAGGCGAGGCCAGAGCTGGGGCCAGAGAGGGGCTATGGGGCATTCCCTCTCTGCCCCCCCACGGTAGCTGGCCCAGATCCTGTCCCATGCCCGTGAATGCTTCTCCATGGCTCTGTCGGGGGGGGGGGGCACACCCCACAGTTTGGACCATTGCTGTAGAGTTATATCCCTGGAGCCGCTGTGAAATTGTAAGTTGTCATGGTTTTCAGAGAGCAGAATTTTAAAAAAATCAATCCCTATATACATAGCACTTTTAACTTACAAAAGGTCACCTGGGAATTCACTAACATCATAAACTAATCATGCTCTTTGTCCCTTCCTAGTGGATAGCATCTAACCTTCCACAACCTCTTATCTTTGCAGTCTGATACTGCAGGGAAGATTCCCCCAAAGATGTCAGGGTCTGGTGGACATGTTTCCCCAAGGAATTCTCTTCTGTTCCTTGCTGCCTCTGTCCTGCCCTTGGGGAAGTTTCTCAGTCTGGTCTTCTAGAGTCTCTATCCTCCCATTGCTGAATATATTTACCTGGGAGGCAGTGTTGGGGGCAGTGTCCTTTGAGGTCAAAATCTCGTACAGTTTCACTAGGTAACCACCAGACCTAGCAGAGGGAAGGTGGTTGCCCTCACCCACTCACACATGTTGAGTGTCTCCTGATTTTCCATTTTCTTCCTGCCTTCTTAACCATTTTATAAGTGATGTTTCACAGAAACATGTGGTTAGAGCAGACAGGACTAGAAGACAGGACTTTTGGATTTTGACCTTAACTCTCCCATTTTCTCACTGTGTGAACTTGACAAAGTTACTCCATCTCTGCACCTCAATTTCCCCATCTGTAAAATGAGGATAATAACATTCCTTTGGCCCACAGTATGAATGCCTGGTTATGAAAAAAACACATATGTCCAAATGAATAGATCCACTAGTCCATTACCTCTCCTCTCTTAGCCCCGCACACATATGCCTGGACATGAGGTATATCCAAGACCAAGAAAGAAAATGTTTGTGGGAGCTTCCTCTTAAAATATTGGCAGCACCAGATATGTACCAAGATTTTAACTCAAAACATTCTGCCAGAGCTGCAGTTCAGGGCTTACCAAATGACTTTAAAGGAATTTAAATTCTCTGTCCTCTGGATTTGCTCAGACTTCTCTAAAAGCTGATCCAAAGCCCACTGAAATCAATGGAAAGACACCTGTTGAATTCAATGAGCTTTTAGACAGACCTTCATAAGTGAAATTCCCTTTTGCTTCTACACCTTCCTTTTTCAAGAGCCCCATTTAAAACAAACCATCTCCCTTCAAACCCAAACTGATGCTTCCAGTGCTTGTCCATATACATTCCACTGATGGTGCACCTGTGCCCCATGCAGTCAAGTTCAGATTCTTTTGGCCAGCTGTGTCTATGGGGGGCCATGCCTGCACTCTCAGTGTCATTGTGCCTCCAAGTGAAGGGCATGAATTTGACCCCACTGCCACTGTTTCTTCTCACCACCTATGGCTCAGACTCAGAACCCTGAAGTAGTGGAGCCTTTTCACTCTCTGTGCAGCTGTAGCATTCCTTGTAAACAGTTAGACTTTTCCTTAATGATTAGAGCTAAGAATAGAATAGTGTTTCTGGTTTTGACTCTCCCCCTTTTTTAAGGCCTCTTAATGACTGACACGTCAGTGGCCCATTGTGTCTGGGGGAAGGGCACATAGTTGACACGTGGTCAATTGGTCAGTTGTTCTCCAAGAGAATGCAGAAGACTAGGGAGGCATACCTGAAAATGTTTTTGATTGAGAAATCTGGCCAACCCTCCTCAGACTCCAGTGTGAGTTTCTGCTGGGATGGTACCAGAACCCAAGTCTGTGGGACAGCTGACACCTCCATGCTGCTACCTGGCAGCCATGGTAGGAGTACATGCATTATCACATAAACCCATTGGAGATAAACACCACAGGAAGTGCCCCCTTAGGCGGCTGGATTGACAGCTTCGCTTATGACTCTGATTGGTCTAGGCACCCTTTTTAAGTACAGAAGGCGTTCCAGAAAAAGTCTGTGCAGTAAGGTTTACTCCTCCACCAGTTATAGTGACAAACCTTATCCTTGACTTGCTCTCAGACTCCCAGTCCAGGCTTGGACCCTTGGCCTCCACCTTTGAACTCTGGCTCCAATACTTGTACTTTGACTCCAGCTTTGACCCCCGACTTCAGTGTTTGAACTCTGACTCTGCCTACAGATCCTGGCTTTGTCCCTTGAACTCTGGTTTTGATCCTGCCTCTTGCCATTGGTACTAGGACCTTGACCTCAGTCCTGAACTCAGGCTGCTGCTCTTAGACTCTGATTCCAGTTCTGAACCCCACCCTCTGCCTCTGGACTCTGGCACCACCCATGACCTCTAGGCCTAGCAGCCCAATCCCAGGTCATGACACCTAGACTCCCTGGAGCTGAAAATCCTGAGTGGTCCTGTCACCTTGCCAATGCACTTCTATTGCATGGATGTTATAAGATTATCTTCCTCCTCAGTACCAGTCTCCTCAGATGCAAACCGTTGCCTGGTACAACTCATGCAGCACCAAAGCACATGGCACTGGCATCTTTGGTATTGTCTTCCCTGGTCCTGATGCCATAGATTCATCTCCCTCCAGCACCGAGGAGTTATATGATACTGGGAAAGCTATCTGTTTTGATGATACCAGACTCACCACTCCCAGATGTCACTTAAAGTGCCCTCTCAAGCACTGACTATAAGTAACATTGAACATATGCTTCCCACCTCTGTCTAATCAGTTACACTTCTTAAGAAACAGTCCTCCTTTACTACCATCAGATGCTGAGGAGGAAGAGAGCCTTTTCTCTCTCATTCCCTTGGCTAAGGTCTATAGCATATACCTCTGGAACAGATTCTAGTGATCACTACCATTACTCTAGTGGTAGAAGACACAGGGACCTAAATCTGTGCTATCCACCTCCATGGTCTGCAGCTTCTTATGATTATAAGCGCCATTGGCACTACTTGACTCCATGGAGTGTTCACTCTGCAAGGCAATCAGCTTCTGCAACACGATCTAAACGTAAATCTTCACCTCCACCATCACAGAGTAGCACCAAGATTTATTCAAGAATCTGCCCAACTGAAGAGCATCTGTATCAAGACTCTGAGGAAGAGCTACAGTCAGAGGATCACAATATTCCAGCTCCCACGTCCTCATCATCTTCAGGTGAGTTTGTCTTCCCATCGAAGTCATCCTACCAACTAGATAACTACAAATCCTTTCAAGCACTTCTCAGGAGGATGGATGACATGGTAGAGATTATTATAGAAGTAGTCCAGGAGAGGTCACACAAACTCCTCTATATTTTGCACACCTCTAAACCAGGACATCTAGTGATCCTATTAATGAAGGCCTTCTAGATATTGTTCTTGAAGATACCAGCACTCTAGCCCCTATTTGTAAACATGCAGAATGTCAATAACATGTTCTGTATATTGGGTTTGAGCAGTTCTATGCACATCCAACACTGGTATCTCTCGGAATATCTGCAGTTCACAAAAGATCAAAACTTCAGGCTTCTCCAAAACCAATCCAACAGGACAAGTAGTCCAAACAGATCTGTTTGCGTGTTAAAATTACTCATCTGCAAGGGTTTTGAGAATTACCAGCTACAAAGTTTTATTGGCAAAATACAAGTATTTGAATTATGATTATGAGAACATGTTAAAATTTACTGAGAAAATCATGCCGAACTGCAGAGAAGAATTTAAATCACTGATTGCTGAAGGACAGCTGGCATGTATATGGACAAGCACTCAAAGAGGGATGGTTACTTATTTTACAGTAACTAATTCTTTGAGATGTGTTGTCTGTATACAGTCCATGGCCCACCCATCTTCCTTGATACAACAGTCTTACAGTATTTGGATTATGTATCGGTGAAGTAATTGAGGGGCAGTTGAGGTCGCCCCATACTTTATGCCCTCAGTTGGATACATGAGAACACTTAGAGCACAGCTGAAGTCCTCAGTGGACATGCTGGCCCAAAAAATCCAGACGTGAATGCACAGGATATATGCAGATCGTTCGTGGAATGTACATAGATAACACATCTCAAAGAACCACATTTACTGTAAGGTAAGTAACAATTCCATCCTCTTTTATCTTAAAATAAATATAGAAATAGGTATTTGTCTGCTTCTTGTGGGATCGATGAAGTACTGTGATACACCAATTTTTTAAAATAATCTTGTTTGTGTTTCAGTGATATTGTGTGACTTTTATTCACAGCCCTTTATTGGTGAAAAGGTCATCATTTTATGCTACACAAAACATACTTTTTTTTTGGAGGATCTTGGAAACATATGCCTTTGTGAGAGCCATATATGGTGCATGAAAAATAATTTGCTAAACAATACTTTCATTTTGTCTTGTTAAGATTGGTGCATTAAAAAAAATTGTTTAGAAAGTGACTGTAATCTTCAAGTACACTATTTACATGTCAGAATTATATTGCTATTGATTTTCTTAATTTCAAATATTTTCAGGTTCTCAATCTGTTCATTGCTCTACTGCTGAACTCCTTCAGTGCTGACAATCTTCAAGCGGCAGAAGAGGATGGAGAGATGAACAATCTTCGGATTGCGTTTGCTCGGATCCACAGGGGACTTCACCTGGTGAAACATGCAACTTGGGAGTATTGTTGTGGACAGCTCTGGCATCCAAAAAAAGCTGCCAAAAAGAAAATGAAATTGGCTGCCAAGAGCATCTGTGTGGAGACTGGGAAAGAAGGGAAGAATTTGAAAGAGAATCATGGTAACAATGGGACTGAGAAAAATGGGGACAAATGCCCAGTTAATATTCTTGAAGATATTATCATCAACCCTACCACACTTGTCTGTGTCCCTCTTGCTGAGGCAGATTCTGATAGTGAGGATTATGAAGACATTAATAAGCCAAGCATGTTCTCAGAAACAGAGTACAGTAATCAGGTAAGAAGCCTATACAAGGAGAATGTGTTTGATACTAATGGGGTTTTTAATTTAGCAGACAGAGGCAAAGGATGCTCCAGCTGCAGCTGAAGTTTAAAAAATTCCAACTGAAAATAAGGTTTAGATTTTTTAAAAGTGAGGGTGGTTAACCATTAAAAGAACTTACCAAGAGGTTGGATAAATTCTCCATCATTTGGAGTCTTTAAATCAAGATTGCATGTCTTTCTGAAATACAGATCACAGGTTGTTGGGCTTGATACAGGAATTACTGGATAAAATTCAGTGGCCTGAGTTATGGATGAGTTTATACTAGCTGATCATCATGGTCCCTTCTGACCTTGAAATCTATGAATCTATGTTTAGCATCGGTAACCTGGTGGAGAGGAAATAGTGTCAACAAATCAAACTGTGAACTCTTCACAAGGAGACGTCTCTTTCTGTTCTGCCACCTCAGCAAAAATATGGATGGTTTAAGAATGGAATGGCTCTTTCAAACCTATATTATAGTTCAAAGAACCACATTTTTATGTTTGTCTGAATTTTTGCAGTTCCCGTTCAACTATGGAGTTGTGATCCATAAGGACCTCTGGATGCCAACTAGCAGAGGACATGAGGGTTCATCTAGTTTTACTGGGATCCCCTGAGTCAGTCATATGCATAATAATTCACTAAATGGTGGCATGTGAGGTCTCTGGACAGCATAATCACTGCAAAATGCGTGTACTGATAATATTTAAGAAGATGTATGTCTATACTGAAAAAGAGATTCTCAAGGCAGGTAACCCAGAGGTGATATACCTCAGGAATGTTCCTTTCAAACAGCAAGTAATAGGGTTTATTTCTCTGGTCTGGTCATGTGTGTATTAGGCATTGTATGTCCCACAATGGGTGGCTGTTTGTATATTGAGTCAAATGTTAATGAAAAGATTGCAAAATCTTGAAAATCAGAAATTTACAGGGGAAAAATAAACAGTAGGAGAGAATCCTGTTTATGAGTAAAAACAATGGATGGTGGGGTATATTTGGAGGTGCAGAGGTGTACCCTGCATCTTTCACCTAGGAGGCAAGCTGACAACATGACTTGTCTCATGAACAGAAGATCATAGCCAAGTCTGGCAGTAAAGTGCTGGAAGGACTTTGGGTGAGCATTGCTTTATAAGACATGGAAGTATCTAGTACAGTAAGTCTGGGTTCTAGAATGCATGTGATATTTTATTTGATATATAACCATTTGTTTCCAATACTGCAGCTTGCTATCAATTGAAGCTCTATACTTCGTTGAATAAACTTTTACCTGTTTTCACTATAAATGTATCTAAGTGCTGAGTGTTAAACGGAGCAGAGATCTGAGGTATAACTGGTGAATCTGGGGTGTACGGCTTCTTGGGGAGCAGCGAATCTATGAATACAGTGAGTGTCCAGTGGACCAGGGGCTGGTCACTCCAAGGAGATAGGTTCAGGGTTTGGCAGATGCCTATTTCTAAGCTAGAGAGAAAGTATAGTGCCTGTGTAGGTGTAGAGAGCATGGCTTGTGTTACCTGTGCCTGGTGGGGTTGGAGAGGTGGCCCACAGCAGGCACTGACAAGATTTCCTCTTGCTAAGGGCATGTGGTAGCGTAGTGCCTCAGAATCCTGGGTATCCCTAGCAAGTATTGGAGGAGTCATGGCTGACTGAGACTCTAAAATCACACCTGCTGGTCCTGAATGCTGCTACATAGTTATATTGAGTTCTTCACGTGGTCCTCATGCAAAGATTCCCATTTACTTCAGTCAGCTTCGGATCAGGCCCTTGACCAGCTGCCTGAACCGTAAACTCCTTAATTTATTCTAGGTAACAAAGGAAAATTTTCCCCACTTTGTTTCTTTCCATAAAGATCAAGACTATAAGGGTTCAAGGTACTTTGTATTCCATTTGGAGTGTTCTACTTTAAAATGACGTGTGCCATCTCTGGGCCACAAAAAAGAAAAGAGAAAATAAAATAAACCCATCTAAGATTATCTTCAGCAGGAAAACCACTTCAGACAGAGGGAAGAGCAATGTAAAAGCCCAGGAGTTTGGAGTAAAGGATCTGACATTTTCTCTGAAGACTTAAGTGAGTTTAACATATGTAAACAATGGAAGGCTGAATCATCACAAGGACAAAATGAGGTAACACAGTGTTCTTCCCTAACATAAAATCACCAACATTGGCCAACCTCTGTACGTTTCTGTTTCAGTTTTTCAGAATCTAATAAAGATAATGACTCAAGTATAATGTTGTACATTAAATGTTATCTTTATTAATCTATTCTGTGTTAAAGCACAAGAGCTCTTTCGTCAAGTATTTGGGAGCCTCAGATATCTTATCCATACAGGTGTTCATCATAGTTCTATTTTTACCTCATAACATGACTGACAAATTTAGTTACATCAGATATATTTAGCTTGAAGTATTCTGTCTCATTGAGTAAGGGTGGAGTAGTCCAATCTCTATGAATGGAAATGGCACAATGCTGTATTTGTAAGTATTGATTAAAAATGTTGTTAGGAAGAGAAACTGGGTTCTGAATTGCCTTTGATTCAGAAAAATTACCTATAAAATTAACATTGCCTGTTTTACATCTCTTGGCATCTGAATTAACAAAAAATGTTTTCTCCCAAAAAATGGTTTCAGAGACCATTCTTGTATGTCCCAGTGTCTTTTTTTTCTATACAATTTGGAAACCCAGTAAGTGAATTTTGTATATGTAATGTTGGATATTGAAATATTGTGTCTAATGGTTCTATGCTTCTCCTATCAGAGAGTGGAAACATACAATGTTGTCTATGTGTCCAATCAAAACAGCTCAGATTTAAAATACAGAATACTTAAAATGAATTGCCTACAAAAAAACTAAAATCCTATGATTATTTACAGAAGTCTTTGGAGAATAATTTTTAATAAGGGACATATTCAAGAAAATCACAAATTACTCATCAGCAATTTGGAAACAGGAAAAGAGGCAGAATTGAGTAAATAATTTGTTATAAATTATTCACACGTTTAGTGGTGTGAAGTGTGAAATATGTTGGAACAGAAAGACATTTATGGCAGTGGAGAATACATTATGTTTATGAGATTATATGTTCTACTTCATGCAAATTATCAGGGGCTTTTTACAGTACTTTAATTCCAAATGGGCCTTTGATGAAACTATATTTTCACCTCTCTTTCTCTTTCTCTCTTTCTCCCAAAATGGGGTGCTCTGGTTTTAAGTGTTTTCAGCCCTAACTAGTGCAATGTTTTAAAGCCTGTCCATATCTGAGAATTATATGCACATAATTCAAGAAAAGTTGGAATCATTACCATTGGCAAGTTTTATTAGAGTGATTAATCTGATACCTTTAAATGTAACTTTGGCTTCTTTTTGAATTTATATGGAAATAGTTCAGGGATGATACACCTGTAAAGCAGAAACCCCATTGCAGAATTGCCATGTTATTAATACATTTCAGTACCCAACTAAGCTTTAATTTTTGAATATTTTCCTGAATTAGAACTATTCGCTGATTTATTTACTCAGTTTATTTTTAAGCACAGTGACTGCATTAAGCAAAAATTGATACGTTGTCTTCTCTTATGTAGCAGCTTGATGACATCAGCTGTTCTGAAGGCAGCACAGTGGATTTCACAAATCCAGAAGAACTTCTGAAACAGATCCCTGAGCTGGCTGAAGACTTAAAAGAACCTGATAACTGTTTTCCAGAAAGTAAGGATCTGTTAATTTCACTATGACTAGGAAGCGAGAAGGACAATCCAAAGTAGTCTGTTCTAGTTAATGCTGAGACACTCAGGCACTCAACACCAAGACACTCTGTCTACTTGCAGAATATTTAATAATAATATAATTACTGAGTAATTACATAGCACTTTTCATCCATCAATCTCTGCAATAGCCAAAACACATGTGAAACAGGCAGAGAGAAATAGTTAGCATTCAGCTGAATTTCTGTAGGATGGTAAGTCCAGAAGCCAACTTTAAATTGTTCTAGGGCTTTGCAAGTTTTCTTCATGCCAGTATTTGTGCTCAATGTTCATTTAAATTTTCACAGCTGGCTCCAAGCCAAATCTAAAAATGTTGTGGTTTTCACTAGAGAAAAATATAAATTTATTAATATTTCCTCCAAACCCCTACTTTATATCAGTTACCCAGAGCAAACGGTAGTCTTCCTGAACTATCTGTAGTAGATGTAACAGGGCATAACATGTCATCAGAGTCAATTCCCTGTTAAATTCATTTCCTCCTGAGTTATGATTCCTTATGACTATAAAGGACCAATGTTTCTGGAGAGCTAACTGATTTTAGAAAGCCCAACTATTTAGGTCCTTTCCCACAATGCCACTCTCATCATCTGACATGCTCTTTCCTCTTTCCAGCTGGCTCACAAGATACAAAGGCCCCTCCTTTCTGCCTCTCCACCAGCCATCAGTTGTTACAGTTTGACTGGCCGAGCTTCTCAGTCTTCACTTTCTCTCTTGTAGCCATTCACCATGTGACCTCAGTTATCTGCTGCAGCTCTGCATCTGCCATCCAGAGTCTCCCTTCACTTACTAACCTTGCCCAACTGCCTCTTCCTCACTGTTCCTCACTGCCCCAGCTACCCCTCTCCTGATTTTGTTCTGCTCCCCATTCCTGTTACCTCTCTCATTATAACTACTTTCTAGATAACCTACAATCCCTCTTTACCATGATCTCTCTTGCCATCTATTTCTCCACACTTTTCCTTACTCTCTGTGTTCAGGGCCCCTTCTATCATTCCACCTAGCCCTCCTCCCCTGCAACTCACCCTTATTTCCTTGCCAATTGCTTCTGATCCCCCTCACTCTTCTATTCCTGAATTTTGGCCAAAAATTCAGAATAAGGCAGATTCATTGTATCTGCTAGTACTAAATTATTGTGGCTTTTTACAAAGGGTACATAAAGTAACCCTGGAGAAGATACAAGTGAAGCTGATACCGTTGTGGTGCCATGCTTGTGTTTTAGGGTGTAAATTAATATATTAATTGTAATATAGATAAAATATCTGTAACGGAGATACTGGCTGCAGAATAGGCAAGGGAAATAAATGTATGTGAAAAATCCATGATATATGAACATTGAAGCTAATAAAGAGAAAAATGTACATTGGAATAGCTGAAAACAAGAAAGATAATGCAATATTTACACAAAGTAAATAGATTGATGTTCTAGTCTGATATATTTGGAAATGTTTCTACTTTCAATGCTGCTTTAAATGGAAATTGATACATCTTGTTTGGCTATGAATTACAAATCTACAGCCAGATCTTTGGCCCTGGTCAGGCCCCTTTGTCTCAATTTCTAGCAGGGAAACTGGGGATTTCCCCAGATAAGAGGCACCCGTCTCCTGCAGAAGTGACATTGCCAGCTCTGCACCACTGCATCCTGCCCTCATTACTTGGTGCAAGTATCAGGAGTGGGAGGTATGTATTGCACTCCAGTAATCTCCAAACAGTGGAACAGCTCTTTGGAGGCCATTGCTGCTGGCATAGGTTAGAACAGCCTACAGATTAGAACAAATTAGAGACTGGTTTAATTTACATCAGGGTAGAACTGGCTCTGGCTTCCACCAGGATAGCCACCTTTTCTTCCTCATCTTAGGTCCTATGCTGAGAGTAATTTGGCTGGATCTGAGGATCTAGTTTGTAATAATTTTCTGTTTTAAAGCTGAAATTGTTTAGATACAAGGGATACAGCTTCTTCTGAATTAGTTCATGCTATAAATATCATGCTAAATTCCAGAAGAATTACATAAAATCTACAACAGTCTGTCATCAATAATGTTATTACAAGGAATTTCTAAGGAATTGATATATTATGCATGAAAATCCTATTTGAAATATTAATTTAAATGCCACAGGATATGAGATCACATGGATTAAAAACTTGCTGAAGGATCATAAACAAGTTCACTGGTCAACATAATAGCTAAGTAAATTCCACACAAAAAATCCAGTGACTATTATGATTATTCATTATTGATTTGTATTCTGGTTATGCCAACAATGTGCTAGATACTTTTTACACACAAAGGCAGATGTAGATCTTGCACTGCAAAGTTTACAGTCTAAGACCCTAAGCCAGCGGTTCATGAACTATGGGTTGTGCCATCAGCAGATGGGGTTGCAGCAATCTCTAGTATGTGGAGGATGCCATTTTGCTCTACACAGCATGATCTTGCATGTATAGGGCATGTGAGGTCATACTGTGGGAAAAGCAAAATAGTGTCTTCCAGGCTGTCTGGGGTCATGGAAAGAGATACTTCATTAAAATGGGGTCGTGATGACAAAAAGTTTGGGAACCCTTGCCCTAAGCACTTATGCATTTAATTTAATTTGAGGTACGGGAGTAGATCCCTTGAAGCTTACTCACCTGCTTACTGTTAAGCATGTATGAAGGTGTTTGCAGGATTGGGGCCAAAGCAGCATACAAAGGTTGTCAAAGAGCAGGATAGAGTCAAATTAAAAACTGATTTATTTATTTATTTTATATGATATCCATTCGATTGTTTCATTTTGTAACAAATATCCTAGAGGATGAGTTTAATGGCAGGAAAGTTTGTTGAAACAATGACCTTCAAGTGAAAATTAGAAA
>ML675603.1:10696853-10730784 GCA_007922155.1 Mesoclemmys tuberculata
TCTAATGAACTTTTGGACTATATATGCAGATGTAACTTGCTGTAGATCAGGGAAAGTAATGGTCCCTCTCTTTATGGTGAAACTGTTCTTAGAACAGTGGTATCATTCCTTGTTGACAAACTGGGCAGAATTCAGAGAAGAAGAACAAACAAACAAAGTTAAGGGTCTGCAGAGATGACTTTATAAGGCAAGATCTTAAACAGTGTTTATCAAAACACCGAATAAGGTGGTGTTTTTTTTCTTTTGCTATTTACACAACAAAAATAATACGAGTACCTGTACTGGTACAGTTTGGTCCCAAACTGCTACATTTATTAAATACTTATAAACACACAACGCCTAGGTACACATACACTTGCTCTGTGTAGTGTAGGTGGCTCCTCGAAACATAAAACACAGTGAATACCACTACATTGAGTGGTGTTCCTGTGTGTGTTCCACTTCAGGTGTCTGGTGTGCCACCATATCTGGATCGGAGATCTTTGTCAGCAGTGTCTTTTTGAGTCGTGCATGCATGGCCTGTCTTGCAGTGCCATTGGCACCTCAAGCCGCACATGCGCAACCCAAGTCCCTCAGTTCCTTCTCAACCATCCATGTTCCAAGATGGAGCTGCAGCAGTTCCTTTCAACCACTTGTTCTGACAGAAAAGTTTGATTAAACTCTTTTACTCTACCCTTTTGTGTAGATAGTAGTTATTCAGTTACCATGCCTGGTTCCCTAGGGTTCAAAAGATGCACTTCATGCAGAGATGCCATGCCTGTGTCTGACAGACATGCCCAATGTATTAGCTGCCTCGCTGAGGGGCATCTCTTGCCCCCACTGTAAGAACCTCAGGGCAAGGGCCAGGAAGGATAGAGAACTCAGGTTAAATTTAATTCTAATGGAGAATTCCCTAAGACCTGTCTCAGACACTGGGCGAGAGCCTTCATCGCTACCATCCGACAGTCAAGGCAGAAAGAGGGCTTCAATGCCATCTAAAAGCCTGCCAAAAAAGAGGCCGGCACTGACCTAAATAACGGTCTCTCAGAGCCCTTTGGTGCCTGCAGCCTCAATGGCACTGAAGCATCATAGCAATGGTATGGAGTTGAGAGTCAAAACAGTCCGATCCAGCACTGATGAAATACCTGCCGGCACTGGCAGCCACGCTGAAGCGGCCCCGACCATAACCTCGGCACCAACTCGCACAATGTTGTGGACTGCAGCCCTGGCACTGGATGCAACTATGACATCAAGACAGACAGCCACTCACACAAAGGCACTGGCCACTCCATCAGAACTGCCTCAGATGTCGGTACCGACCGACTCCACGGCACCCAGTCCAGTACCGAGTAGAAAACACAAATCTAAGAAGAAGCACCAGAAACAAGAGGATTCTCTACTATATGGCACAGACAAATCACCACCAATGTCCCCAGTACTATCATCTAGCAGAGAAGATGACAATATCAAGGAAGGAGTCTTTTCTCCTCAACACTCCTCACCTCTTAGACCCATGTCTTTTCCCCCTGCTCATAGGGGATATGGAGTTTACCCAGAACAAACATGGTTTGCCCCACCAATGACATACTCCATGCAGTGGCATAACTGTGAAGCATGGCCTCAGTATGCCAGGCACTACAACAGACTCTCTAATTCCCATAGGGCAGAGACATGTCACCACAGCAATCAATGCAGTCGGCCATAAACCCTCCATCAAAAGCCACTGAACAGGTAGATGATGCATTAGAACCACAAGCATCACCAACACCACATAACTCTTCTTCACTGGAAAATCCCATAATGCTGCCCCCACATACTAGTGCAGATGACCTCAGACAGTTTCAAGAGCTGTTCAAAAGTGTGACACAGGGCTTGGAGATACCGCTGGAAGAGGTATCAGAGAAACATCAAAAATTCTTGAAGATCTTGCACACCACTGCACCATCTAAGATAGGTTTGTCAATGGATGGAGCACTAATGGAACCAGTAGATACCATGTGGCAAACTCCTTCCACCAGCAAAAGAGTCAGTAAAAAATATTATGTCTACTCAAAGGGAGCTAAATTCCTGTTCACCCATCCCCCTCTGTAGCGTGTTGCTTGGCCGGTCCCTCCTGGCCCTCGGGGTTCCCCCCTTGTACAAAGGACTCACAGCCGCCTACGTTGCAGTCACCTGTGCTCATTTATTTACAGTGCACACCGTCAGTTCCCCAGTCCTTGCCCCAGGCACTCTAGGGGCTCAGAGGCTCAGGGTTGCTTGGCCCTGCTGATCAGCAGGCAGACTGACTCACAGTCTTCTTCGCCCTGCTTGGCCATGCCTGTACAGTTGTTTCCCCTTGCCTCATTAGGCACGGCTCTGGCTTGCTCTCATCAGTACCTTCAGTTGTGGCTTCCTTGCTTGCAGTCTGGGGCCCTGATGACCTTTACCTGAGCCCAGGCAGCTGGGTTGAGGGGGGAGAGGCACAGATGGTCTTGACACCCTTTAATCTGCCACACCCCTCCAATTCCCTGGTTGTGGAAGCAGCTCAACAAAAGGGCAAGCAGACTCTGCAAAAAATCCACACCACAAGACAAAAACTGGAACAGAGTCGATCTATTCAGATGGAAAGTCTACTCTTCTGCCACTCTACAGTTTATGTGTAGCCAACTATGCTGTGCTACTTTCAAACTATGACCATGACGCACATTCAAAATTAATGGAATTTATTGATGTCATCCCACAGGAAAGATGAGAGCAATTCCAGTCTCTTGTCACAGAGGGTCAGCTTATATATAGAACAACCCTGCAGGCCACATTTCACGCAGCAGACACAGCTGCAGAACCACGGCCACGACGATTGTCATGCAGAGAGCTTCCTGGCTTCATTCAGCGGCCCTACCCAGGGATCTACAATCTACCATTGAAGATCTCCATTTGACAAAGTCAAATTATTCAACAAGAAAAAAGATGACGTCCTCCTTGCAGTGAAGGATTCACGAGCAAGGTTGAGGACCCTTGGAACATACACTCCTGCAATGAGAAGGAGACAAAACAGATATCAGTCTTATCAAAGGAGCTACCTTCAATATCCATATCAACAGAGACAATATGACACAAATCAAGCAAGACAAAGACTTCAAAGAGAATGGCAAAATAGCCAGCAACAGCAGCAATCAACATCTCAGTTGCCTTTGTTGAAACAACAATTTTGAAAGTTTGGTTGAGCACCTGAACTACCTTCCTCAAGTTTCAGTGCAAAGATTACCCATTACAATATTCAGTCATCATCTCCGTTCATTCCAAACTATTTGGGCATCCATAACATCGGATAAATGGGTACTAGAAATTATACACTTGGAGTACTCCATCTCCTTCACCTACATACCTACCACCCAATACTCTTCCCCATCCCTCTTCAGGGACCTCACCCATGAGCAACTCTTTCAACAAGAAGTAGATCATCTAGTATCCCTTGGTGCAATAGAACAGGTACCACATCAGTACATGGAGAAGGGTTTCTATTCCTGGTACTTTTTAACCCAGAAGAAAAATGGAGGATGGAGACCTATATTAGACCTCAGAAGGCCAAACAAGTTTGTAAGAGAACAAAGGTTCAAAATAGTCACACTATCGACCATCATACCAGCACTGGAACAAGGGGACTGGTTTTCAGCCCTTGACCTGCAGGACACCTCTTTTCACATGACCATACACCATGCACACAGACGGTTTCTCAGGTTCATCCTGAGTACTTTCATTTGGCCTCTCCACAACGCCAAGGGTATTTTCAAAGATACTAGCTGTGGTGACTGTATACATCCACAGGGAGGGAATAGTTATATTTCCATACCTGGACAATTGCTTATTAAAAGCAAATACTCAAATCAAGGGGTAAACAGTCACCTGGCTATTCCAAGCACTGGGACTCATGATGAAACACCAAAAATCTACACTGGTCCCAGTACAACAGCTAGAATTTATAGATGCACACCTCGATTCAATTTCAGTCAAGGCATCACTACCAGAGAAGAGATCTGATAGTATCAGGAATCTAATTTCTTCTATAAGAAATAGTCCTACTTTCACAGCCCACACGTGCCTCCAACTTCTAGGCCACATGGAAACCCATCTGCAGATGCACTGCCTACAAGCATGGCTATCCACTGTCTACAAACCTTGCACGCACTGCTTACTCAAAGTGTTAACAGTGCCCAACTACGTCAAGGACTTACTATGGTGGTGGATTTACCCTTCCAACATGCTGGCCAGCATCTCATTCTACCAGGAACCGCCTTCGATTATACTCACGGCAGACATATCCCTTATCAGATGGGGAGCACATCTATTACATCACATTATACAGGGCAGGTGATTTCCACTGGAAATGTCCCTACACATAAAACTGCTAGAACTTTGGGCAGTACGCAACACACACTTACATTTTCTCCCTCTTTTAAGGAACAAAACAATAAAAGTCATGACGGACAACATTGCATGCATGTACTATATAAACCATCAAGGGTGAGCCTGATCATACTCGCTATGCAGAGAGGTTATGAAACTATGGACATGGTGCATCCATCATTGCATCAATATCTCAGCTTCATGAATCCTGAGGTGCCAGAATATAACGGTGGACACCCTCAGCAGAAACTTCACACAGAAACACGAATGGGAACTTAACAACACAGTACTGCAAAACATTTTTGGCAATGGGGCCATCCAACTGCTGAACTCTTTGCAACCCCACAGAATCAGAAATACCCACTATTCTGTTCCAGAGGGGGGTTGGGTGCAGATTCAGGGTCGACATATTCCTTATCAGCTGGCACAGAGGTCTACCCTATGCGTTTCCCCCCCATACCGATGATTCTAAAAGTCCTATACAAAATATGCTTGGACAGAGCGAGAGTGATCCTCATAGCTCCTGCAAGGCTGAGACAAGTATGGTATCCTTACCTGCTCCAGATATCAACGTGCACACCAGTAGTCCTTCCAACACACAGAGACCTAACACATCAGGACATTGGCTGAATTCTGCATCTGCATTTAGACAAACTCCACCTCATGACATCAGGGCCCAAGCATAATATTTTCGGGCCCAGTACAAACTTGTAATACGGGCCCCCTCCCACACACATACCACAGTCCGTCATCCCATGCATACAATCTCATGAGCCATGAAAAAAGTTTGAATTCTGAAATTACTGTTACATAGTCTACATTTCTGAAAAATTGACCCTCTTTGTTATTTTTGTCTAACATAACACCCAGCCTGAGAGTCCTACAAGTTTGCTGACTATTTTGTAAATTTTTGGTCATTATAGAGGTATTATATCCTGTCAATGTCTTGATTTTTTTATTCTAATAGACCAATGTGACTGCAAATATTTTATAACTAGGCCAGTTAACTTTAAAGTTTTATTCTTCTGGCCTTTTTCATTGCAAAATCATAATTTAGCCCCCCAGAGTCAATTTCTTTTGAAAGGTCACACTCAATAGACAAGATAGCTAGGTGGGTTAACTGTTCTTCCCCCATTGTAGAACGCCTGCAGTTTTTGATGAGTACTAGCTCTCTGAAACTTCATTCAGCTTCTGCCACAGTCACTGACAGTGTACAAAAAATCTGTAGGGCTATGCACACTTCACTGAAAATTAGTTGCAGTTGTTTTTTGTAAATCTCATTTAATAAGCTAACTGGGGGAACTTCATCTTCTTTTCCAAAAGTAGACTTGAAAATTTTTTTCAGGTGCAACATTTCACAAGGAAAATTCTTAGAAAGACCTGTAGGATACTTGTGAAGTAGACATTTAGAAGCTTCTTCCAGTTCCCCAGGCTCTAGCGTCACATATTTTAGGACTGAACAGAATGTCAAACAAATGTTATTGGTTGCTTTGAATCTGTGCTCTAATTCGCAGATGACTTTGTCCAAAGTTGCATCAAAAACATTCCTTCTGAATAAAGACTCTGATTCATTTTCAGAGATGGTAGAACATGATTCCTCAGGCTCAGATGTCTCACCATGAAATCTTTTCCATTTTAGTCCTCTCTTCTTTGGCAATTGTGCCAAAGTTCCCATGCCTTGTGCTACAAGACATGCTTCCTGTAGAATTTTGGGCCACTGATCTCTAAGTTGTTTTATTTCTTCAATAATACCAGCAATGAGAGCTACCTCTGATTCAAGAGAGATTCCTCTGGCTTGTAAAATCTTGTTTCTGTCCTCAGTACTTGAAAGAATTTTGTACCAGAAGCTAGTCATCAAAAGGCATAAAAATGAGCTGAAGTACCTTTTCAGTGCTTCTACCTGTGATTGAGCATCATGCGTCAAGTTTAATTCAAGAGCACATTCCAGTGCTTCCAGAATACCTGGAAGATGCTTTGTGAACGGACGGACAGCATCAGCACATGTACTCCAGTGTGTGTCTGAGTGAGAGTGGAGTGAGCAGTGTATCCAAGCTGTTATAATCTTCCACCTCACTGGGCAAGCACTGAAAAACAAAAAGTTGCTGAACACAACCAAAAAATGTTAATGTTTCAGTACAGGCTGCAGCAGCATTAACTCCTACAATATTTAGTGAATGGGAACCACAAGGAGAATACATACAGCAAGTTCATTTTTGGACATAATGCAGGCCTGAACACCTTTTATTTTCCCTGGCATATTACAGCCATTATCAAATCCTTGGCCTCTACAGTCATCCAAAGGAATGTTATGATGCTTCAAGCTGCCAATTAGCATTTCAGCTATCTGTTCTCCTTTTTTAAAATCAAAGTTGATAATCTTAAGAAACCTTTCTTTAATGTTAAATGTAGCACTGTCTTTGCTGTGAACTACAAATCGCACTATCAATGCACATTCATGGTGAGAGGCATCAAGATGGGCATCACATATGATAAATGGCCTTTTCGCTTTCTGCGAGGACGGCCGTCTGCACACTCCCACTACATAATTCAATAAACTCATTCTGACTCTCCCATGAGAGGTAATTGGGCCTGTCGTTTCATTGTTCTGCCCTCTGTTTGCTTCTGTTTGACTTTAGCCAAATGGTCATGAGTGATGCTGTCATGAGCTATAATCTCAAGTGTTCCAAGAAAGCTACCATTGCGTGGGTCACCTATCAGATTATTATCTCCTTGGAATGCTAAATCTCGTGACGCAAGAAACAAGGTAACATCCAACAATCTTTCCAATATTTCGTTCCATCTTGTACCTTCTGTTAATATTTGTTTTTGAATCTCACTGTCCACTCCATGTCCACCTGAGAGTGATTGCTGTAACTGCTTCCACTGGCAGTAGTAAGTTTTATGTTTTATGCTCTTTTCATGTTCAGGAAGTTTAGTATATCGTTTACACCATTTTTTCACAATTGGTGAATACACTTCATTTTTTGGCAGCATACTGTGTTGTGTAAGCCTCCCTTTAGGAAATAGCCGATATGGAAAACAATACAGTGCTTGGTTGGTAGCACTCCAAACAAGCCAGTCTCTTGGTATCTTTTCTCTCTTGTTGGAAGTCTTACATTTGAAAAGAAATTCAGGAAAATTATGCCCATCAACATCTTTTGGCATTGATTTTGCTAGCTTCCACATTTCTTCAAAAGTCAGGACACCAGATAGAACAATTTTTTGATGGATAGAATCTGTTATGTTTTCAGGCCACAAGCCTGGATCTTTGAAAAGACAAGAATCAGATAGTGTAGCACTGCTCTCTCCTGCTTCTTGGGGACACTACCTGACTATCTTCAAGCATTAGATTGGAGTCACATGATGCATGTTCTGGCAGCTTTCTTTGTCATCAATTGCTAGTGCCACACACACAGACTCTATATTGAAATAATTTTCATCTTGATTTTGTTCATCTGCTTCCCTAGTTAGTATATTGCCTGACTGCAGAAAGGCCTTGTCTGATTTGAAAAACTGGAGGATAGATTGGTGTCCATTAGCTTCTTTTAGTTCCCTTTCTTTTGCCTCCTTACGTTTCTGAGTGCCTGATTTGTATTTATAGCCACCACCAGACATGGCAGTATGGGTGTATGTGACTGTGAGCGAATTAGACACTTACTCACATATATTTTGGGCCTGCGAATCCTACCAGAAGAAGACGCGGCATTGGCTCCCACTGTCTCATGGTGCTTTGCTTTGCCCCTTCCACCAGCTGTCCCTCCCTCCTGCCTATGCACAAGGAACTCTGGGGCTGGTAGTTCTTGATCTTGATATGGTAGACCATGTCACAGAGAGGAGCACAAATCTCTCTGTGTCTCAGTCTCAAACTACAAGTCCTAGTTTAACTGCACAAGCACACACTCTCTGTTTCAGAGGAGGGCCTGGGCGGGGCCAGCAGACCCAGCAATTCACTGTTCACTATGTTGCTTGAGACTGCTCTAACACTGCTTCTGATTGGCTCCAGCAAATCTCACAAGATCTGGACAATAGATACATAGATACAGGGAAATAAGTTTATAATAATATCCTGGGTCATGATCTACAATTTAGCCTCAATTTTGTCCTCATGGTAATGGGGGTTGCAGCCTGGACTAGGCCTCCCAAAGCCTCTGGGCCCCCGTAAAGTATACCTTTTCTCTCCCCCCACCCCATGTGGGGGCCTTGCATGGCATGGCTCCTATATAGTTTCAAGGAAAAGAGTTAGAAAGTTCAATACAGGTCAAAAAAGTGTTATTGAACAGCAGAAAAATCAACAACTCACAAAACTTCCAAAATGGACTAGGTTCAGTGAATGGTGTAAAAACAGATATAACTTACCTGTATTGATTTCAATCCCACATGCACTGGAGTAGATGCTCGAACCTAAAAACTCAGGCCGGTCACTCAGCTCTCTCAAAGTCCACTTGGCCGCTATAGCTGCCTTTCACCTGAAAACAGCAGACAAGACTATTTTTACTCACCCATTAGTCAAATGATTCCTTTACAGCATACAAAAACATACCACAGGCCCACTATCCCTTGGAACCTGAACTTAATATTACACACTTTAATTGAACATCCTTTTGAACCTGTAGTGAAATGTTGCTTCATGCATGTCTATGAAAGTATCTTTTCTCGTGGCTAAATCATCTGCACAACATGTAGGGGAAACTGGGGCACCATACACAATCTTCTACAAAGACAAAGTCATACTATGTCCCCACCCAAAATTTCTGCCAAAGGTTAATTCATCATTCCACATTAACCAACAAATACACCTACTTACATTCTATCTGAAACCACATGAGAATGTGCAGGTGTTAGATGTCAGATGAGCATTAACTTTCTACTTGGACAGGACTAAATCCTTCAAGCAAAAATCAAGACTCTTTGTGTCCATTGTGGAACGTTATAAAGGGGGAGACCATATCTAAACTGAGACTCTCTAAGTGGATAAAAGATTGTATCCACTTCTGTTACACCCTAAAGAATGTGCAACCCCCTCAAGGGATCAGAGCACACTCCATCAGGGGAATGGCAGCATCCACAGCCTCCTTTAGAATGTCCCCATAGTAGACATATGTAGAGTGGCTACATACCAAACATTATGCCCTTGACCAAGCTTCCAGATCAGATGCAACTGTAGGTTTAAATGTTCTATCATCTGTAGACCACAATAACCCTGAAGTTCCCTCTGCCAAATGAGGGATACTACTCCATAGTCACCTGAGTAGAGCATTCACAGTGACACCACTCGAAGAAGTGAAAGTTACTTATCTGTGCAATAACCGAGGTTCTTTGAGATGTGAGTCCCTGGGGTGCTCCACTACCCTCCCTCCTCTTTACTTCAGAGCACGACCTATTATTGCTCTATGGTGGGGAAGAAACGGAGGGACTTGAATTGTGTGCATGTGGCGCCAATGTACTGAGAGACAGGCCGTGCATGTGCGACCTGACTGGGAACTGCTGATGAAGATCTCTGATCTGGATGCGTAAGCGTGCCAGACACCTGAAGTGGAGCACCCACAGGGGGCATATCTCGAAGATCCTCAGTTACTGCACAGGTGAGTAACCTGCTCGTCTTCCTGCCCCATCTATAATAAAGTAAGTACAAAAAAGTATATGAGTGATGTGCTGAGATTGAAAGGAAACTTTTCCTGATTTTCAACCTCAATTTTCTTAAATAGTAAGATCATCTAGACAGTTGAGTGTTCTCAAAGGGTGTGTAATCAGTTTGTACATTTGAATCTAGAATGGATAAATGACTAGAAATTAGAAGGTAGGGAATAATTCTGCAGTCAAAGGGGATGGACTATATAACCCTACAGGTTATCTTTATCTCTAATTTCCAAGATACACTGACTCCTTGTGTCAGTTCTATTATTCCTCCAGCTCTCAATGCTAGCCATGGAGTTTAGAATGCTGGGTAAATTTCCAGTGCTATGAAGTCCAGCCTTCTGTTTGTTACCTTTGTTCTGCAAACCTGGCCATCAGCATTCTGAGACCATTACCAGTGTTCTTAGCAATTTCAAGTGAGCTGGAAGGTAGCTCATTAATGGGTGCAAGATATTCCTAATTGCTTACAAATGATTTTGTAGTTTGCTTTCAAATAATGAAGGACTGAGAAAGAGGAAACAGGAGACAGACAAGTTTAAAAGACTAAGGACTTTCCCCTGAACCCAGAAATTTCCATGCCTGCCCTGGGTATTCATGTAACATGTGTCCCTCTTTCAGGTTGTGTTCGACATTTCCCTTGTTGTGTGGTGAATACCACAAAGTTTCCAGGCAAAACATGGTGGAACCTGAGGAAAATCTGCTACAAAGTTGTTGAACACAACTGGTTTGAAAGCTTTATCATATTCATGATTCTGTTGAGCAGCGGTGCCCTGGTAAATTTTACTTAATCTCATCTCAGGTTGAATTATAATTGTATGTAGAGGTGTTACACAGCTGTGACTTTTTTTTGCATGGGGCAAAAGGGTATATTTTCAGACTGCTTGGGAAAAGAGGGAAAAAATATTTAGCATAGGGGTAACTTTAACTGTAAATTACTGTAAGTTACATGACAGATGATTTCCATTCTGCTTGTATATTGCTTTATCTATGACTTTTTCTGGCAGTTATTTCACATACATAGATTATCATTTTTAGGTGTTTCATTAAAATCAAAGATTCTTACCTGGTGTGTTAATTCTCTAGGAACAAGAAGTGAAACTATTTGAAATAAAGAGACAAAGCAGATTATGTAGTATCTTTTATTGGACCAACTTCTGTTGGTGAAAGAGACAAATTTTCAAGCTTACACAGAGCTCTCAGGCTGCATCCAACGCAGCTGATGCATAGAGGAATGTGGGTTTACTGCCCTCCTCACTCCCTGGAAGACAAGGGAAGGAGGCAGTGGCAGGACCCCATCCCAGTTTCAAACCAAAAGGTTTTGAGATGGCAAAAGGGCACAAGCCACATGAAAACTCCTTGTGTACCCTGCTAGTGTCATCTAAAAGACAAGACCAAAGAGAAAATGTGAAATTGCTTTGAACTGTGCATGGGAAAAATATAAGTTTGATTGATCAGAAACTGTGCTGTAAGAATTTGAAAGTGCCTGACTGGACAGCTGCCAAGGTGATGAGAAATATGCTGTGGCATCCATGAATAACATTTGTGACTTTGAACTTCCCAGGTCACTGGTTAAAGTGTTCCTGCTCCGTTCAGTCTCAAAGGGGGAAGAGATGTGACAAAGTGAAAATTTTCTGTAATATTTTTATGAATCCTAGGCATGCCTGAGTTTCCCTCTGTATGTTGCATTGCTAACAAGTGAGTGCAATAGGGTTAACACTGCTCCTGGAATGTGCAGGTATATGTGTGTGTTTCCCCTTTCTGTCTAGGGAGGGATGAATATAGTCATTAAAAATTAGACCAAACTGACCCAAATCAACAGAAGGTCCAGCAAGACAAAGAGATGCCCCAACAACTGAATAAGCAACACCCAGCAGGTGGGTCTTGTGAGATGAGCTGTAAAACAAGGTGTCAGGTGACTGGAAGAAGGGGGCTTTTTGGAGGGAGTGAGGAGGAGTCCCTGCAGGCAGGGCTGTTCCTAAGGGGGGTATGGGGCCCGGGGCAAAGCAGACTGTGTGGGCCCCCTGCCCGGCTCCAGTGGCATACCCTGGGTGTCTGACACTTGGGGGCCAAGCCTACATTCAAGGCTCCCCCAAGCCTCACACCTCCCCCACGCAGGGCAGGAGGGGTTCCTGGCTCCCATAAGACAGTGCTGCCTCCCAGCTGCCCCAGGGATGGTGGGATCTGTACCTGCAGGAGGGTGCAGAACATGATGTTTTCCTCCTCCTGTGTCGGATGGTGGACCCTGGCTCTACTCCCCCCCCACTTATCTGCCACATGGTGCCGAGCTCTAGTTGGGCTCCCCCAGCCCACCCCCCCATGGCACCTGGCTGTCCCGCTCCAGCCACACAGCCCGGCGCCAGCTCAGATGGGGTGGCCTCATCCCCGGCCCACTGGACTGGCCCTTCACGATGGTCAGCAGGGATGAGGGATGCAGGACACTCCGTAGAACGGGTGGCTGCGGCCCCGTACCCCCACTGCACATCATGAAGGGCTGGCCCCTTCGGTATGTGACTGCCCATCTCCCACCCCGTCTGGCATGTAGCCAGGAGGCAGGCTGCAGCCACTCGTTTGGTCTGAAGTGGGGACCCCCAAAGTGCGGTGCCTGGGGTGGTTGCCCTGATCCACCCTGTGCTAGGGATGGCCCTGCCTGCAGGGCAAAGAGGGGAGAGAGAGCCAGAAATGGAGTCCATCACTACTTGGCTGGCTCATCTGGGCACTGGCTTGGCCAGGATGGACTATGTCTTAACTTCTACCTCTCTGTGCTCACCTAAGGATTTTCAGATTGTATAACCAGGTGACTAATAAATGGTTATCTTGTTTTGAAAAGGTTGCCTGTGTCATTGTAAATACTCACTGAGGGCAATGTTTCCTGAAGGGGCACAGTAAGGCATCCCACAGGACTCTGATTTGGCTGGATTCTCTGCAGGGATCCCTGGAGAAAGACAGGAGACACTGGTACTAAAGGCCCTGTATTGGAGACTATGGGCCTACCGCTGTGGAACTGTTTAGGTCCTTGGGGCCTGGCAAACAAAAGGGGTCACTCTCAGGAGACTGTGACATGTCAGGAGATAGACGAGATCCTGTGACTCTGTGACAGTCTCTCTCATCAACAGAAGTTGGTCCAATAAACGATATTACCTCATCCACCTTGTCTCTTTAATATACTGAGACGAACATGGCTACAGCAACACTGCCAATTTTTGTGCGTATCTGAAAATATATTCTTCCCCTAGAATCCACCAAAAATAAAATTCCTTTGGACAGAACTGGTATGTGTGTGTGTATAACTGTAAGCTACAAGTTGGTAAATTGATATGAGTCTGAATGAGTCTAGTGGGAGTCTAAATTTGTGTAATTTATTACTTAGTTTCACTCTAGGATTACATTTTCTTAGATTCACCTCTGAATGTTGCTCTTTGTTTCACAGATTGTGTCTAGGAAATTTTTAGGCCTATAATGAGACTTTGTGATAGTCATCTAGGACTGTATTTGATTGAGAGTATATTTGTAATAGGGACACCTGTTTACACTTTTATTAGGATTTTCACAGAGATAGGTGATGCAACTCCCAAACTTCCACATGTAACATGTACAGCAGCTGAGGAACTTCACATTTGCTGCTGATCCCTCTCAAAATTCTGCTTCCAAGATCTTGATTTCTTTGATGTTCTTCCCTATGTGAAGTACCATGTCAGCTCTCCAGGGATGTTCCTAGAGCTGAAGTGATCCCACAAGTTTCATTAAGAACCTGCTATTCACTTCCTGAAACAAGCAAATAATTATTTATAAGATTTATTTCTTCATTAAAACAATGACCACACACCATGTCCTTTTGGCTTTGGTGCCTGGAGGATTCACTGATGTTGATGCAGGATTTGGGGAAGCATAAGAGATACCAGAATTGCCACATCTTTACATCTTCTCATCCTTCATCTCACCACTTATCACCACTTTGACTGCCACAAATAGATTGTTGTGCCATAAAATACAACTTTAATGAAGGTTGACTATATGTGGTGCAAAATATTGTTCCTTGCATATAGGAGTATTCTGTAGTTCTTCCACAGTATCTAATATGTCCCTTTCGTTATCATCACTAGAACTGGTCAAAATTTTTTTGCAATATTTTAGGGAATCCAAAAATGTTTACAACATTTTACCCAGAATCAAGGTTGTGGACTCAGCTTGCCCTCAAAGGAATTTCTCCCTCTGCTCCTCCAGCTGAGCATTGACAGAGCTCCCAGGCCTCCATTGGTGGCTCCTGGCTGCAAGTGCATGGTCCCAGTCCCTAAGCTCCATAACCTCAGCCTAAACTGCTGTTTCTTCTGAGCTACTGCTCACAGGAATACTATGCTTGGTACCATCTTCCAAAGTAGGAGCAGGTTAAGGTGGTGTAGGCTGCACTTGCATGAGAATGGGTGCTATGGAGCTGGCCTGATGTTGGGATGGGCAGAAACTCTGGGTGCTGCCACCTCAGGTGGGACCACAGAGATGGTCCCTGACTCTCTTCCTCCCTCCTAGAGAGTCACTGTCACAGTGATGATAGGTAGTCACATCCAGTTGCCTTGTCATCACAATGAAGTGCTCCATATGACAGAGGGTTGGCAGCACCTTTGAGAATGCTGAGGAGATCCTTCCTTCTCTCTTCCACTCACCCTCCCCATCTTACCCTCCTCCACTCCATCCCTCATTATTAATTTTATTAAGGTTTTGTGCTTCTTTTGACAAAGACAGAGATTTTCCCCTGCCTTCCCTGAATGATGCAGTGAAAATTTGAATAAACATGACCAATGGGACATTTGCTGTTCTGGATCAAAAAAATGTCTAAACAAAGCATTCTAGCATTTTCCCAAATGAATTTTTTTCTTGATTCCATTCTGTGAAACAATTTAATGCATGATGAAAACTTATTCAAAATCCTGGGAAAATGAATTCTGTTTTTTCAGCCAGTTCTATTATCACCTTCATTGGGACTACTCACATTTGTAAAGTTCAGCTGACATGTAACTGTCTGCAAAATGAGGGTCCAAATTTCATGTGGTTTGAGGTTTCATAATGAAAGGTGAATACATCTCTAATCTCAGCACATCAAAATATTCCACTGAAACTCTGTAGAATGGGATTATATTTAAGATTTATTATTCCAGGCATTTGAAGATGTTCATCTTGAAGAAAGAAAAAACATTAAAAGCATGTTAGAATTTCTTGATAAAATCTTCACTTACATCTTTATCTTGGAAATGTTTCTGAAATGGGTGGCTTATGGCTTCAAGAAGTATTTCACCAATGCCTGGTGTTGGCTTGACTTCTTAATTGTGGGGGTAAGTATTGCATTTGAATAGTTCTGTGGGCTGGATACAGCAACAAAATGTTCATTATTCTTTTTTTGGTTGTACTTTGAAGGGGGACTGAATTTTAGAAAGTGCTGAGCACCCATCATCTGAAAATCAGTTGTCTCAATTTGGGCAATGAAAATAATTAATCTGTTAAAATTTTGGACTCCTTCAGTTTTAATAAACTCAGGTAGCATTTGGTAACACAGGTAAGTACATTTGGATTGTTAAAATATATTGGATGAGATCTTGGCACCAATAAACACAATGGGTATTTTACTATTAATTTCAGTCGGATCAGGATGTCATCCATTATTTTTTACTCATCAGTGTTCCTTTAAGATGCATTTTTATTTGTGCTATGCAGGCTGCTAATTCACACTTCCACTGGTAAGATATTTTAAGAAAGAGTAAAAAAAAAGGAGGAGGAACAGATGGTAGGATTTTGCTAACATTTTGGACTTTTACTTTCTGTCTTCATTCAGGTCTCTTTAATAAGCCTCATAGCTAACTCAGTTGAAGGCTCCAAAATGGGACCCATGAAATCCCTTAGGACTCTCCGCGCTTTGAGACCATTAAGAGCTTTGTCACGGTTTGAAGGGATGAGGGTAAGAGTAAATAAAGCAACCATTTAAGTCCATTACTGTGAACATCAAGCGTACAAAGTGACAATATTTTATATGGTTTTGTTTTCATTATGTTGCACAAGTAGCAGCACCATAGTTAAGGTTACATTTAAGAGTTCATTTTTAACAGGAGCTTTAAATACCTATTTTGTAAAAGTCTCATTGAAATGGAACCAGATGAAACATAGAATATAAACTATGAGCATAATTTGAATTTTTTGTAGTGGATTGATGAAAAATGAATTGATGCAGAGAGAATAATAAGAGTTTTTAAAACATCTCTTTTAGCAATTTTTCACCAGATTCTCTCACTTTTCTTTGAACTCCTTTTAGCAAGAAATCTACAACGCTCTGAGATCTTTTCTTTGCCCACATTGTTGCTCCTCATGTGCTGACCATTCAAATATATCAGGAGTGTACATCAGGAGTGTTTGTGACTAGAGTATTTAATAACTTTTTAGCCATATTGGCAAATTTAAGCACACTTATCTCTATTTTAAACTTGGGTAGCTTTAGCCTTTTGCAAATAGTTTTTGGTCAGTTAGCTTTAGAGTCATTATTTTGTTAATAGTTTAGTGTTAGTTTTAACATTTAGTTAGGTATTGGTACTGGGCGATAAGCAGCTATGCTGGCGCCTAGATCTCCCAGTTTCAAAACATGCCTCTCATGTAATGTTGCTATACCAGCAAGACACACTCATGAAAAGTGTCTTTACTGTTTAGATAAGTGGCATTCTCATGGGCTGATATGTCACGTGACATGCGTCGGGTCACTTGGGCTGGGAAGGCAGGAAAGGCCATTGAGTCAGGGTCCACAGAGTGGCACTCCTGTCTGGGCTGCGTGGCCTAGTAGCCAGAGTCAGTAAAGCAGTCCATTAGTTGGGGAAGTGTGGTCTAATAGCCAGAGTTAGTAAAGTGGCCCTCCAGTTGGCACAGCGTGGCCTAATTGCACTTTGGGACAGTGGAATGCAGTCTGGGGGGGTGCAGCACCCAGGCTGGGGGCTCAGGCCCTTCCTGCTCCTCCAAGCGCTAGCTCAGGGCCCTGTTGGTGGAGGAGGGTACACTTCACAAATCAGCAGGGGTCCTCCTGGAACATGCTGAATGGTACCCCGATTCACCCACCGTATCACCCTTCAAGTCCCCTGGCCTACTTCCTACTCTGTCTTTGGTGGTAATATTCCATGATTTCCTGGGGCTTCTGGGGTCCCCAGCCAGCATGGCCCCTGGCAGCTCGGTCCCTTCACTGAGTTTGTCTGGCAGCCTAGAATCCGCCTGGAGCTCAATGTGGCTTGGCTCTAGGATCGGAGTGTGAAGCAGCTCCCTGGAGAGAGACGATGGTCTGCAACCTTCCTCTTCAACAGCCCACACTGACTGAGTTATGTTGGTCCCTTTTATATCTGCCTCCCAGCAGAGGTGAGGGGGAATGGCCTCTTCTGCCCACAGTGTGTCCTTAGTGCCCACACTGTGTCTCTAGGCAAGGACGGGGCTGGTACACCAAGTCACACACCCTACCCCTCAAGACAGAACCTCACATGGGTTCTTCCTTACCTTCCTCCTCCCATGCTCGCTAGAAGAAGTCCGCGCTAGCATGAACTGTCCCAGGATGATGTGACATGCTAAACTCGTATGGTTTGAGTGCAAGGTACCATCGCATGATCCAGGCATTGGACTCTTCACTGTGTGGATCTATCATAGGGGTGCATGGTCTGTAATGAGCTCACAAGGGCTCCCTAATAGATAGTATCTGAGGGCCTTTATTGCCCATTTTACTGGCAAGGTTATTTTCTCGATCATGGAGTACTTGACCTCATGGGAAATAGCTTCCTACTGAGATAGAGCACTGGGTGCTCCTCCCCTTCCCATTCTTTCAACAGCATGGTCCCGAACCCCACTTCTGAGGCATCTGTCTATAAAATAAACTTCTTTAAGAAGTCAGGTTGAATTAGGATGGGTTCCTGGGACAGTTGTTCTTTCAGAGTCTGGAAGGCCTTTTCACATTCTGTCAACCACTAAACGTTCCACAGTTGCAAGTTCTTCATGAAGTTGGTTAAGGGGAAACGATCTTGGTGAAGTTTGGCATGAATCGACAGTAGTATCCGGCTAAGCCAAGGAGCTGCCTCACTATCCTTTTTGTCATTGGAGCAAGGTAGTCTCTCAGGGCCTGTACCTTATCTACCAGGGGGCAGAGTCATTCTGTCCCCACAGTGTACTCCAAATAAGTCACCTGCTGCTGCCTGGTAGGTTGGTGGTGAGTCCCATTTCCTTCAGGGCTCGCAGTATCTTAATGAGGTGTGTAGGTATCCCTCCCAAGTTACACTATAGACCACTATATCGTCAATATATATGGCACATATTGTCAGTGCAGTTGCAGTGGCTGATCCATCAACCACTGCAATGTAGCTATGGCCCCATGTAGCCCGAAGGGCATAGTGATGAACTGATATAGGCTGAACGCCGTAGGGAAGACTGTCTCCTCCCTGGATGACGGGCTAAGGGGTATTTGCCAATATCCCTTTATCAGGTTGAGGATAGACAGGAATTTGGCACTCCCCAGCTGTTCCAGCAGTTTGTTGATGCATGGCATTGGGTAGGCATCAAAGCAGATCAACATCTGGCTGTATCAGGAGTCTTTGTGTCTGATGGTCTGCCATCCACACTTGCCCATAGGCGCAATCCATTAAGGGGCAGTCTCTCCAAAAGTGCCCCTCTTTCCCACAGTCATAGCAGCAGCCCTTTGGTACTCTGATCCATAGGCTGGATATGGGGCAGTAGAATCTCTCCCCCATGCAGGGTTGGCTGTGTCACCCTGTTCCCGGGTGGCTGGTGTGAACCAGTTGGTTTTGGTGGGGTTCCGGGGTCTCTCTACTTCAGGCTTCAATATCCTGCAATTGGGATTCTGGCTCCATCCTTCTGTACTTCCAGGTCTGGGATTGGGCTGCTCCAGGTCCACCACAGCCTTGTAGTCTTCCATCAGTGAGACCACCTCAGACAAGGTTGAGGGGTGGTGGCACTGCACACATTCTTTCCCCACAGCGGGAAGTATCTATGTGAATTGTTCAAGGACCACAGCCTCTGCCCCCTGGGGGCCTGTTAAGTCCTGGCGGGGCTAACCATCTCCAAAAGTAGTCCCACAAGCATTGGGCCATGGCCCATTTGCCAGGCTCTGGGAGGTGCCATTCCTTCTGAAACTGCTGTTGATATGTCTCTGGGATGATGCCTGTCTGGTCTAATATACTGGCTTTCACTCGGGCGTAGTCCAGTGTTTCACAAAGGTCCAGGTTATGGTAAGAAGTCTGAGTGGGGCCAGTCAAGTAGAGTGCTAGTAAGATAGCCCAATGTTCCATGGGCCAGTGGGCCCTCATAGTGATCCGTTCAAAAGTGACAAGGAATGCCTCGGGTTCACCTATGAGCCACATCTTCATAAGTCTCGCTGGTAGTCCACCCAGGACGTTCCCTGGCCCACCCCCTGTGAGGGCTAGTCTGAGTGGCCCTGCTGGCTGTAAGACCGTTGCTACCTGTTCGATTAGGCGCTCTTATTGGGTGTGGTGCTGGGCAGCCAATTCCTACATCAGTTGCTGCTGCCGCTTCTGCTGCTGCATCATTTGGAGCTGGTGTTCACTGGTGATCTACTAGACCAGCTGGGCTTGTTGTTGCTGCAGTTGTGCCACTTGATGGTGCTGTCTTTCCAACACCCACTTCAGGAGCTTCTCAGTTCCATGGCTAGTTCGCATAGTAATCTTGAGGCCTAGTCCACTCCTTTTGGACCTTTCAACAAGTTCCAGTCTAATGGAAGGGTTCTCAGTATTATCTCACTCCATGTCTGTAAGGTTCATTAAAAGACTGGAGAACCTCTTCCCTCACGTTAAAGCTCTTGCTCCAGTCTGGGAACTTAATCTAGTTCTTAGAGGTCTCATAGGGCCTCCTTTTGAATCTATGGTAACCTGCTCATACCTTTCATGAAGATGGCCTTTTTGATAGCTATTGCATTGGCTCAAAGAGGCGGGGAAATCATTGCCTTAATGGCAAATGCTCCCTTTACAGTTTTCTTCAAGGATAAAGTTTCCCTATGTCCACATCCCAAATTCCTTCCTGAAGTGTCGTCTGAGTTTCATCTGAATCAGACCATGCATTTACCATTTTTTCCCTAAAACCACATAACTCGGCTTAGGAAGCTTCTTTTCATACCTCAGATATCAAAAGAGCACTGGCTTTCTATCTTGAGGGAATCAAACCATTTAAGAAGTCTCCTACACTATTTTTCTCCATTGCAGACAGATCTAATGGTTCTACTATTTCTACCCAGATAGTATCAAGGTAGATTTTGGGATGTATTATTGCTTGCTATGAAGTTGCCAATGCCCAGCTTCCTGTTTGGGTTCTGGCCCACTGTACTGGGTCACAATCAACATCTATGGCCTTTCTTAAGGATGTTCCAGTACTTGAAATGTGCAGGGCCGCTACATGGTCTTCAATGCATATGTTTTCCAAACACTATGTCATGCCTCTAGATCTGATGTGGATGTGGGCAGTATAGTACTTTCTTCTCTACTAGACTCTGTTCCAAACCTGCCTTTTCCTGGGCAGACTGCTCAAAAGTCACCTCAAGTAGCGTGCACATAGGGACACTACTCAAAGAAGAAGGAACCCTCCCTGTGCAGTAGCTGTAGTTCTTCAAGATGTGTATCCATATTGGGTGCTCCATTATACACCCTCTTTCCCTTCTGCTTTGGAGTTTTCTTGGTGGGACTTTGTGGTAGAGAACGAACTGAGGAAGTTCACTTGCACAGCTCTATATAGCCTCAGTGTGGGCCACAAGGATGTGTTGTGCATAGGAGCAGGTTAAATGGAGACTGCTAATGAAAATCTCTAATTGAAGGTGCCTGGGACACTTGTGCACATGAAGTAGAGCACCTATAGGGACACACATCTTGAAGAACTACAATTATTGCACAGGGTGAATAACCTTTTCTTCTAGACTTATGGATCCTTATTCAAAGCATATATATGATGGTCAGAATTCTCCAATGAGTTCTAATGCCCCTTCACTGGTGGTTAAACCCTTCTGAAGTTTTCAAGGGCCTTCCATTTGTATCTCTTCAACCAACTCTAACGAGGATAACAAATGCCTTCAAACTGGGTTGAGATGTGTACCTCCAACATCAACAGATTCAAGCATTATGGTCTCAGTAGGAGTCTCTTCTACATATAAACATGTTGGAATTTTTAACAATTCATCGGGCCTGTATATCCTGCCTTGATTTGATCCAGGGCAAGGTTGTTCAAGTTATGATGGATGATATCTTCACCATGTTTTACATAAACAAATCAGGGGAACAAGATCAGAACCCTTATGTCAAAAAATACAATTTATTCTTTGAGTGATGTCCCTGTGCATGCTCCAGTTTAGGTGTTGTTGCAGCTCGTGCCCTTGATCAGAGAACTTCTCAGCAGTATTTGCTTGGGTCATGCGTGTGCAGCTCCTATCTCGCAGTGCTGTTGGTACATCATCTAGCGCCCATCCAACCCAACCCCCTCAGTTCCTTCTCAACCGTCTACGGTCTAAGATGGAGTATTGCTAACAGTTAAACTTCACTCGTATTTATCAGTTTTAGACTTAGTTATTAGTTTAGTTTAGTCATAGTTAAGTCTCTTTTAGTCAGTTACTTACCTATTCAAAAAATATTTTTTTTTCTCCGAATAGTGGAGCTCATAGGCATAAGACATGCCAGGCTCTCCTGGTTTTAAGACATATACCTTTTGTAGAGGGGCAATGCCAGTGTCGGACAGACACTCCTTCTGTGTACGGTGCTTGGTTGAAACCTATGTACCACAAAAGTGAACACTCTCTAAAAATCTCAAGGCAAGGGCTAAGAAGGACAGAGATGTGAGATTGAAGCTAATTTTACTGGGAAGAGCCCTCAGATCTTCATCTGTCCTCGGACCAGACAAGCCTGACTGAGAACACACACCACATAAAAAAGCCCTATCTCCTACTCCTAGTACTGTGACAAAAAAAAAGTGTTCACCTAAGAGGCTGTCCCCTAAACATAGTATCAAAGAGGCAAAAGGATCCTTAGGTACATATTCAGTACCACCAAAAGTCCCGAAACGTCCAGATGAGGAGTCAAGTGAATTATAAAAACTGTCCTCCTCCAGCATGGCACTGCATAAAAATTCAGTGCATAAACCACTTGACCAATGGTCAACAGTAACTATGGCATTGCTAGACTCAGTGGCACTAAAGAAAAGTACGGTGCCAAGAGAAACCAGGCCACTCATGCTGAGACCAAGACCTATCGCAGCACTGGCAATAGAAAAAATGTTGACCATGGCTACAATGACTGATAAGGTGCTGACAGCAGCACCAATTGCTAGTGACACACCACTTGCAGCACCAACTTCCTATATGGCACCGGTCTCGGCACTGACCACCATCCAACAGGAAGTATGGCACCAACTTTGGCACCATTAGGCAAAAGAAAGTGCAAAAAATATCATACACAGCCCATCCAGACTTCATCACCACAATCAGAAGGGACCGCAGAGTCCCCAGTACATTTTGCACATGACACAATGTTTTCACCAGTATGTTTCCTCAGTGCTGATGATAATGATGCAGAGGAAGCTCAATTTTCTTCTGAGCACTCCTCCCCCACCAGACCTCCACTAGAACTGATTGAATATGACCATCATAGAGGACACAAACCATAACCATATTATGGCCCACTATAGTTTGCTCCTCTTATGCCATACCACTTGCAATGGTATAACTGGAATGCATGGTCCTCCCACTCTAGGGCATATGACAGGCCTACCAGTTCTCATATGAGTAAGATGAAATTGGTGTGACCATCAACTTCAAATACATTGGTTAAGGCGGGGAAGGAAATTCAAACAGAGGACTCCACAGTGGAGCAGCATACATCTCCTCCCACAAATGAATTAACTTCTTCACCGGATGAAGCTGTGATCCCTCTTGCACCTACTGTGTAGATGACCCTAAACAGTTTAATGATCTCTTTAATAGGGTAGCTCATGATTTAGAGATCCCTCTAGAGAAAATGACAGAATCACACCACAAGTTGCTGAAAATATTGCATACAGCAACATCATCAAAAATCGCACTCCTGGTGGACGAGGCTTTAATGGAACACACCAATAACATGGCTGACACCAGCTACCATTTCTCCTACCAACAAGAGGAATGATAGGAAATATTATATCCCAAAGGGATGGGAATCTTATTTACCCAGCCACCTCCAAATTAGCTAGTAGTGGATGCTGCCAACCAAAGAGGAAAACAGATAAATTATTAAACTACACCACACAATGAGGATTGGAAAAGACTTGATTTGTAGGCAGGAAAGTCTACTCATCATCCACTTTACTAATGAGGGTATCTAACTATGCAGCACCACTGTCTAATTATGGCCATAACATTTACAAAAAATTGTCACAATTCATTAATAATATTCCAGAGAGTAAGAAAGATCAATACAAGAAGTTGATTAATGAGGGACAATTTGTAGCCAGAACATTCCTGCAAGCTGCTTTAGACATGGCTGATACTACAGCTAGGACAACGGCCATGGCCATTTCATGTGTAGGGCTTCCTGGCTTCACTGTGTAGGCCTACTGAGGGAACTGTGGACGAAAATAGAAGACCTCTCCTTCAATAAAAAACACCTTTTTGCAGAAAAGACAAATGAAGTACTGCACTCAGTGAAGAATTCTAGGGCAACCCTGAGGACAGTAGGCATATACACCTGGAATAAAAAGGAAACAACACAGGTTTCAATTGTATGCTCGCAGATATCCTTTTCAGCCACAATACAGACAATATGAACCCCAAAGAGGAAAACAGAGATCACACCGATGCAGATAACCACAACAAACATTCTCCACTTCCCAAACTACACCATTGAAACAACAGTTTTGAGAAGTTGATCAAGGGCCTAAGAAACCCAAATCAACATGCAGTGCCAGTCTCACCAAAAAATTTTTTTAGAATTTTGCCTACAATGGTTCCATCTCAATTAGTCAACAATAACAACAGACAAATGGGTTTTAGAAATAATCAGGTCAGGATACACTTTCCCATTTATATCCATCCCCCCTACCCACTACCCCTCCCTGTCCCTATTCAGGCATCCATCTCACATGCAAATATTGTTCCAAAAAATAGATCATCTTCTACAAATAGGGGCAATAGAGCATGTACCATCTCATCACATAGAAAAAGGAGTCTATTCCCACTACTTTGTGGTAGAGAAAAAGAGTAAGGTGAGGATGGGGGTGGAGACCCATACTAGACCTCAGGGCACTAAACAAATTCATGAGGTGACAAAAATTCAAAATGGTCACTTTATCAACCATAATTTGAGCAGGGGGTTGGACTAGATGACCTCCTGAGGTCCCTTCCAACTCTAATATTCTATGATTCTATGAATACCAGCACTAAAGGGTTCTCAGCCCTTGACCTTCAAGATGTGCATTTCCATATTACTATTCATTTGGTACACAGATGCTTCCTAAGATTTATGGTCTTTGGCAGTCACTACCAATACAAAGTTCTACCATTTGGCCTTTCTACGGCACCAAGAGTGTTCTCCAAAGTGCTCACGGTTGTCGCAGCATACTTAAGGAGACAGGGAATTATCATCTTCCCATACTTGGAAGATTGTCTGATAAAGTCATCTACCAAAAACCTAGCCAGACAAGCTACTGGTCAAACCATAAATTTGTTTCAAAGACATGGACTAAGGATAAACATCAAAAAGTCCACTTTGAATCCAACACAGTGTTCAGAGTTCATAGAAGCAGACTTGAACTTGACAATAGCCAGGGCATCACTACCAATGCCAAGATTCAGAGCTATTACAGACCTCATATCAGTAGTAAAGAACAGTCATGCTGTGACAGCACATATTGCTCTACGGCATCTCAGCCATATGGCAGTTACAACATTTGTGGTAGAGCATGCTCAGCTACACATGCGATGCCTCCAAGGATGGCTTGCCTCTGTATATAGACCAAACAGACACAGTCTGAGCAAAGTATTGGAAATATCAAACAAAGTAAAAGACTCCCTTATATGGTGGACCCAGAAGAGCAACCTGATGGCGGGAATCTAATTTTCCCAGATACCGCCCTCAATTATGATCACCACAGCTGTGTCACTCCTAGGATGGGAGCACACAGGTAGGAATGCACAATACAAGGCAGGCGGTCAGAAACCAAAATTTACCTTCACATAAATATTAGAACTTCAAGCAGTGTGCAATGCCTGCCGACACTTTCTACCACATACAAGAAACAATCCATAAAAATAATGACAGACAACATAGCATGCATGTTTTATATAAACCACCAGGGAGGAGCAAGATCCCACTCCCTATGCAGCGAATCAGCATACCAGTGGCATACTTGCCCAGCAAACAGAGCACCTAAGAAATCTAAGAATGCAGGCAATCTAAGAAAACATTTTGCATGCAACCACAAGTGGGAACTGAACAACGAAGTCCTGAAAGAAATTTTTCACTAATGGGGACATTCAGTGATAGATCTCTGCCACAAAACAAAATTGCAAGTGTCATCATTTCTGCTCAACAGCGGGAATAGGACCAGGATCGATGGGCGATGATTTCTTACTCAGTTGGGGAAAGGGACGACTGTATGCGTTTCCATCCACACCAATGATACCCAAAGCCATACACAAAATCAGGGCTGACAAGGCAATTGTGATAATGATAACACCAGTTTGGCCAAGACAAACATGGTTCTCAGATCTCATGAATATGTCAATGCATACAAATCCACAGAAAGCAGCACTCCACACTATGGATGTAAGACAGGCTTTTACCTAGAAAGACTTTTACCTAGAAAGAACAAAAACATTTAGAAAATCAGATAAAAATTTTCATATCAGTAGTAGAATGCACAAGAGGCAAAGCCATCTCCAGGCAAAGACTATCCAAATGTATATCAACATGTATTCACACATGTTATGAACAAAAAGGTTTACAAGCTCCTTCAGGAACCGTAGCTCATTCTATGAGAGTAATATCCACTTCCATAGTGTTCCTGAACAATGTTCCTATCACGGACATATGCAAAGCTGCGACATGGGCATCAGCACATATTTTTGTAAAACATCATGCTATTGATCAGGCATCTGCCAGGGATGCCTCACTAGGCCTAACTGTACTGTCATCCGTACAAAACTATTAACACTGAAGTCCCTTCTCCAATACAGGGCACTGCTCTATAGTCACCTAAAGCTGAGCACCCATGGGGACGTCACTCGAAGAAGAAGAAAAGGTTACTCACCTAGTGCAGTAACTAACATTCTTTGAGATGTGTCCCCCTGTGGGTGCTCCACTACCCACCCTCCTCCTCTCTGCTTCAGAGTTCTAACGGTGGACTCTATGGCAGAGAAAGAACTGAGGGGATCAGGCTTTGTGTGTGCTAGAAGATGCACCAATGACACCGCAAAACAGGAGCTGTGCATGCACAGCCCTGGTGAATACTGCCTGGTGAATATGTTGCGACAAACATATTCCTATAACAATAATGTTCAGTATGCCATGAGCATTCGAAAAACATCTTACATGGCATACTTTGCATTAAACAATACACAATTACACTATAAGTGTGAACATGGATGATACATAATTACACCATAAGGGTTTATATGGGGCTGCAGTATGTCACATCCCTCCAGCTGTGGAACTGAGAGGGTGGTCCAGTACTGTTACTGAAGGCTCCAGAACTAATCTCCACCCTGCTGCTCAGACCACCAGATTTTCTGACTCTGACCGTGGAATAAGCTGGCTGTTTAGTTTCTTCTGACCATCCTCCTCCTCTGGATCAGGTAAACAGTAGCATGGTGGTTTTGCTGCTGCAGTTCTTCCCTGCCCTTTAATGGAGATCAAAATTGGGACCAGCAATGAGTAGAAGTTCTCTGTCCTAATCAGTAACTGACAGCTTTGCATCTGTTGACTCTAGATATTATAGAGATTTCTCCTTGAAGCACCTAGCCAGATATAATAAGATCCCAGTGGAAGTTAAAATCTTCATCAAGTATGAGTCAGAACATGTAAATTGTGTAAATTGATCACAATTTCTATCATGTTCCCAGCAAAGATGATGCAGTCTTATTGGATATTTGATATACTAACACTATGACTACACCACAGACCTTACAATGGCACAGCAGTATTGCTGCAGCTGCATTGCTGTAAGGTCTCCCATGTAGCTGCTCTATGACAAAAGGAGAGAGCTCAGTGAGAGTATATATGTGACTAAAGTTACCCACACGTGATTTATAGTGTCTAGCAAAGTTATGAATTTAAGATCCCAGCTTCATGTTTGAAAGTGCTGTGCAGGTTTCCTTTGAGGATGAGGACTAATAGGTCAGATGCAGAATGATCACTTTGTGAAAAGCGTTCACCCGCAGGAAAAAAGGCATTTTTATATTTTATCATTTTCCAGTGTGAGTTCATTTGAGAGTGTAGTGATTGTCTGTTCACCCACATAGTTGATATTTGGACGTTCATGAGGTACACCCCGTGTTGTGTTGGCAATGGGTAGGACCTATTAATCTTGAAATGTGTATTGTGAGGAGTGTTGATCATTGTAGCAATGAAGATTTATCTGCAGGATTTGCATCGGTTGTTCTGGCAGGGTTGGTGCCACTTTGAGTTGGTGTGTGCTGGTCTGTGGGGAGCTTGCTTCTGATGATGAGTTTGGAGAGTCTGGGGGGTTGTTTGAAGGCCAGAAGAGGGAGTTCATGAAAGATTACTTTCAGGATGGAGTCCTCAACAAGCCTGGCTTGTAGTTGTCTGATGATACCCCCTGTGGGTTCCAGGAAGGGATGGTAGGTAACAACTAGTGGTGTGCGGCTGGAGGGGGGTTTATTTCTGTATTGAAGCAGGTTCTCTCAGGTTCTTGGGTGGACCGTTCCATGATGTAGTCTACCTCTTTGACGGAATGTCCTTGTTGGGTGATGGAGGTTTTGAGTGCGTTAAAGTGTATATCCCAGATTTTCTCCTCAGAGCACATTTTGTGGTATCTGAGTGCCTGGCTGTAGATAAACAGATTTCTTGATGTGTTTGGGGTGGTTACTGGATTTATGAAGGTAGGTGTGGTGATCTCTGACTTTCTTTTATATAGTTATCTGTAGGATTCCACTGTTGAAGATGATTGTGGTGTCCAAGAAGTTGATGCTTGTGTAAGAGTTTTCCAGATAAAGTTTAATGGGCAGGTGGTGGTTATTGAAGTTGTGATGGAAATCTATGAGAGACATTAAGTCGTCTGTTCAGAGGACGAAAATATCTTGGATATATCTTGGGTATATCATTGGTTTCATAGTGCATTTGTCCAGAAATTCTTCTTCAAGGTAGCCCATGAACAGGTTGGCATATTGGGTAGCCATCCTAGTTCCCATGGCTGTTCCCATATTTTGGGCCAAATGTTTGCTGTTGAATGTAAAATTGTTATGGGTGAGGATGAAAAAAAGGAGTTTGACGTGTTTGGGTGGATATCTGAGGGTTATCCATCGTCTTGTAAATGTTCCATCATTGTGAGGAATGTTGGTGTACAGGAAAGTGCTACCCATGATGGTGACTAAGGTGTTCAGAGGGAGGTTGTTAATGTTGTGAAGTTTGTGGAGGAAGTTTGTTGTGTCCTGGAGGAAGCTGGCTCTTTGTGTGGTATGTGGTTTGAGGATGGTTTCTATGAGTCCTAGTCTCTAATATCCTGGGATTGACAGGAAAACAACAAGACTGCAGTCAAAGGACTGCTTAGATTTCAGAACAATTGAATGTAATTAATAGCTATTTAGGGCCATGCTCATGTGAATGCCTATAGTAACTATGCTTTTCTTTCATTTCACTTCAGGTGGTCATAAATGCTTTGTTAGGTGCCATACCTTCCATCATGAACGTTCTGCTTGTCTGCCTTATTTTCTGGCTCATTTTTAGTATTGTGGGAGTGAACCTATTAGCAGGAAAATTTGGAAAATGTGTTAACTTGACCGAAGAAAAATCAGAATTGACTCCACTTATTAAGAACAAAAGTGATTGTATGACCTATAATGAGACACAAAAAATATATTGGACAAATGTTAAAGTGAACTTCGATAATGTTGGTTCTGGTTATCTGGCTCTTCTTCAGGTGGTAAGTTCTGTTTTCTTTTGCTGGCTGGCACACTGGTATCAAGGTTCTGCTAATTTCTCACCCACCACTAAGCAGGGTGGGGAGTGGTGACTCTGCAGATACTCCTTTCCCCCTCCAGCCCATGTGAGTCTTTCCCTGCAGTGTACAGACATGTAGGGCCTAGTGGTGATCTACAAACTGGTGATGTAATCATTTGAACATGTGCTACTCTGATTTGCAGCTATATCCTGGGAAGTAATATGTTTGTTTTAATTTCACAAAATTAATGGCAAAATTCTCTCACTTGGAATGGAGAGATAGCATCAGCACGATAGTTCCAGTTCCTTGATTCTTGGGATCAATTCCTGCCCCAACACAATTTAAACCTGTCAGGCAGCTTTATTCTGCCACTGAATTAAGGTCCTTAATGGGCCAAACACAAGCAGAGGACTGCTTTGGTGGAATATCACTGCAGTATGCTTGCTCCCTCCACTAATATGTCCCCTATGCAAGAAGATGGGCTGGGTGCAGAGCCCTAGGGCCCCATCTGTGTCACAGACATGTCAACAGGGAATGCCCTTCCCCAGAAGTATGTCTGCTGGTCATTTATGCACAGACTGCTTTCCCTTTTGCACCAATTCAGTGGCACAAAGATGTTGTAAACAGGCTAAAGTATCTCTCTCTCTGAAAGTTGAATATGATTCTAATATTTTGTCTTTTATTCTAGGCGACATTTAAAGGTTGGATGGACATTATGTATGCAGCAGTAGATTCACGAGGGGTAGGTTACAAAAATATAAATAGTCTCTCCGGCAACCATCTCTCCAGTTTTTAGCTGTGTTTGGTAATTTTCATACTTGTTATTGTTAAGTGACAAAATGTTAGGTCTTTTCTGTTCATTGTTTCGTTAGTGCTGTCCACTTACGATAAAGCTCCCTGATCTTTATTTCCAGCATCTGATATGCACATTTCACTTGCAAATGACTTGCAGTATCATAATGATAATCAATTGCTACAGTGCATGTTTTAGAGGGAAACTGCTTACTGTCCAATTCAAAGCCCACAAAATTATAAGTAGGGGCAATTCAGGATTGAGTTAAAGTGGATGAACAACCATTTAAAATAGTCAAACATTATTATTTTATTTCATATTTATATTATTGTGACATCTAGAGGTCCAAATCAGAATCAAGACTCTACTATGTTAGATACTGTCTGAACACAGAAGTCTTGTCTACACAAGAAACGGGAAGGCAATTAATTCACATTACATTTTTTAACACTAGGTGGTGCATATTAGATAGTACACATTGATGGCATACAGATTGTCAACTGTTTTCTGATTCAATATGTATCCGTGTGTAAATAGTTGGGACTTTGTGTGGAGTAAGCAGAAGGCATTCCAGGTGGGCATCCCAGGGGGCTTTGCTTCACTGCTGAGCTCTATGCGTTCTGGGACTTTTCTTGCTGTGCATTTTGGGATACATAGTATAAGTCGGTCAAATGTGACTGGAATTCTGATACTTGGGGTCAAACTCAACAATTCCATGATTCTTCTATTGTCATCTCATGATTCATCCCTTGTGGATAAGCCAACACCTTTTTCAAATGGCCAGCATTTTTCTACTGTTATGGACAGGACAGTGCTCTGAGCTGTGGTGCTAACAATTATCAATACACAGAAGGAAGTGGATATTTATTTGAGATCTCATCATAGGATGGCTTTGGATATCAGTCCCCATGCCACCCAGCAGTTTTGGCAGCTGCAAGAGCAACTGTTTCACAACCAACAGAAGGATGAGGAAGATGAGGCTTTTGAGCAGATGCTTATGGATTAGGGCTTTTCTTGGAGCATCTGCACTCAGTGCGGCACTGTTCCTTGGCTTGAGAAACAAGCTTTGATTGTGGTGCCAGAATTTCAGGAGGACAAAAGTCACTTTTCTAAAGATTTTCATGGCAGCATGCATACATGAGATCTCCCCTAAGCATTCAGAAGTGTGTGGCCATCACCATCTGCAAGCTCACAAACTCCGATTACTACTGGTTAGTAGCTAACCAATTTGGCATAGGCAGATCCACAATTGGGGCTGTTATGGTGGAGTTGCACACTGCTATCAAGAATGTATTGATATTGTGACTCATAAAGCATAGCAATGCTTAGGAGGTTATTGATGGGTTTGCATGTTTGGGGTTTGCAAACTGTATTGGGGCAATTGATTGTACTCATGTCTCTATTTTTTGCGTGCTGAAACACAACTTGGAGTTCATAAACAGAAAGGGGTAGTTCACCATAATGCTGCAAGTCTTGGTTGATCACTGTTGTTGTGATCAACACTGGTTGATCACTGTTGTTGTGAACGCTACCTCTCCCCGGGTTTCTGCCAATCTAATCAGGGAAAAATGTCTTCCCAACTCCAAATATGGCAATCAGTTGAACCCTGAGCATGTAGGCAAGAGCCAGCAGCCAGACACCTGTGAAAGAATACACTGTAGTAATTCAGAGCCCTCCGCATCTGGTGTGTCATCACTGGGGGGGACCCCAAAGCAGTGGAGGGCACAAAGATAAACAACAAGGTTCTGGTGTCGTGCAGAGGAGCAGCAATAAGCAGGCCTCAAAGCGAGTGTGAATGAATGGTCTATGCACATAAATGTTAATCCTCTCTAACTGGATTCACAATGAATTTAATACACTTTCAAAGTCAATTATAGATACATTGTCTGTGGTGTCCTGGGATTAACTTTAACCAGTAATCACGCTACAGTTTTTGTCTCTGCTTCCCTCTCTCCTTGCCACCACAGGAATGTAAGACTTAGGGCTTGTCTATACGGTGAGCTAGCGCACAGCAAGCCGGGAGTAAAACGAAAGTACATCAGCTTACTGTGCACAAGCTTATCATGTGTTCACTACTACAGCACACTGAAAGTCCCAGCGTGTGGCTTAGCTGCAGCAAGATGGTGGGTTATAGATTCCCCCCCTGGCTTTCTGTGTACTAATTCACTGGGTAAATAAGCCTGTATTCTTGTGCTTTGCAGACAGGTTTTTTTTTGCATTTCTAGTGGAGTAGCAATTTAGGATCTCTGTGTAGAAGGACTCCTGTACCCATACAAAGCTCATTCCAGGACCAGAGCCACGTTGTTCTGTAATTTTTCATCTTGCTTTTCATTTTCACAGAAAGAAGAGCAGCCACAACGGGAACAAAATCTATGCATGTACATTTATTTTGTGATTTTCATCGTCTTTGGATCATTCTTCACACTGAATCTCTTTGTCGGTGTCATTATTGACAATTTTAACCAACAAAAAAAAAAGATAAGTATACTAGATAAGTCCCCAGGCCCCTGACATATCCCTTACATGTTGTCTTCAGACTACAGGAAGTCAGCTGTGCACTGAAACTCTGAAACATCTATGTACATTTATTACATGGAGCAGCATCAGCATTAAAATTAATAAGAGGCAGCATTACAAGCGCTTCCTCTTCTCTATTTTAGTCCCCTATATTCCAACCATGGAACTCTTGGCTCCAGGGACAGCGCTGATTCTGAAGAGTCTGTGTGGTCAGCTACATTGTCCCATAAATGCTACTCCCTCTGCTCTGGAGCTGAGCACTGTGGGACAGGGTCTGAGAGCAAGCTCTGGGACTGGGCAGTGGGTCTTAGATGGTGGAAGTAGCAAGAGGGTTGGAGGGGCAGTAAGCAAGTTGCTCCTTCCCTCAGATGTCTGGGCTCTTAGCAATCTGCTGTCTGAGCCCCTAGAATGCCACCACAGAACTGCTGCTCTAGGAAATCTTTTTTAACTTGCTGTATTGTTCAGGGTCTAATTAGGTATCGGGAGAAGGGTTAGTATCAGCAAGAGATGAAAGGACAGGGGAAAAAAGAAATGTTGGATTCCAATATTTTAGACTCTTGCACTGCAGGGTTTCACACCCTGCACTATTTCTTTCTCATCGACAATAACAGTAGCACTATATCCATATACTTAGGTGGACAAGACATCTTTATGACAGAAGAACAGAGAAAATATTATAACGCAATGAAAAAACTGGGATCCAAGAAACCACAAAAACCTATCCCAAGGCCATTGGTGAGATCTCCTGAGTTCTTCTAACAAAAATATTTCTAATCAGTGGAAATCCACAGTAAAATTAACTTAGTCTACTGAAATAAATATTACTGCCTATATGGTATATGTTTCCATTAGTGTACAGTGTTCATAGTTAACTTTGCACCAAGAAATTGTCACTGATTATAAAGATTATACAGACTAAATGTTTATGATGTTCAATACAGAAATATTTTTATATATTTATCCTGAAATTGATTATCCTTCCGGATTTGTCTACTTTGATATAAATATATAATCTACCTATAATGGAATTAAATAACATCGTAACATAAATATTGTAGCTATCCACCCGTAAGTATATACATTTCTTTGACAGGGTTACTGGTCTAGGGATGATTGGGGGCAGGGAGAAGTAGTAGATGTGATATTTTGATTTTGGTAAGGCTTTTTACACAGTCCTTCATGTTCACATAAGCACATTTGGGTAATGTGGCCTAGATGAAATTACTATAAAGTGGGTGCAAAACCAATTGAAAAACCATACTGAGAAAGTGATTATCAATGGTTTGCTGTCAAACTGGATGGATGTATCTAGTGGGATCCCAGAAGGATCTGTCCTGGGTCTGGTATTATTCAACATTTTCATCAATGACTTGAACAGTGGAGTGGAGAGCACTTATAAAATTTGTGGATGATACCAATCTGGGCAGAATTGCAAGTACTTTGAAGGATGGGAATAGAACTCAAAATGGG
>ML675603.1:10731184-10760631 GCA_007922155.1 Mesoclemmys tuberculata
TAGAGCTCTGGAACAAGTTTGCCAACTTGGAAAATGATATTAGTGCACAGGAGATGGTAACTGCAAATGGGAGGGCAAGGAAGAAGAGAAGAACAGCTAGTCCTTTACAAAGAGTGGATGAACCAATAGAGGTAACACCAAATAAGATCCTCAAGAAGAGACAGGAAAGGTTCCAGAGGATTGCAAGGGAGAATAGTAGACAAGATGATTTGCAGCCAGAAAGAACAGTGGATAGGCTGGAGAATTGCACCGTCACCAGGAAAAGGCAGGTCTACATGACTGGGGGCTCCCTACTGAGACAGACAGGCCTGTAACCAGAACTGATCCGGAGGACAGAAGGTTGTGCTGTTTGCTGGGTTATCAGATATGGGATGTAGACTTGAGGCTGAAAGGGATCCTAACAGGAGTGGGAAAGTATCCACTGATTGTCCTTCATGTGGGTACAAATGATACAGCTAGATTCTTGCTGGAACATATCAAGGGAGAATATGCCAGGCTGGGGGAAGACTCTTAAGGAAATTGAGGCTCAGGTGATCGTTAGTTGGATTCTGCCTGTCCCTAGAGAAGGACAATAAAGGCATGACAAGATTATGATGATCAACATATGGCTCAGGCAGTGGTGCTATAGGAAGGGTTCTGGGATCTACAGCCACTGGGAGGCATTCTTGGAGAGAGGACTGTTCTCTTGGAATGGACTTCACCTCAGTAGGGAGGGAAATGGACTTCTAGGGTGGAGGCTGGCACAACTGAACTTTAAACTAGAGATTTGGGAGAGATGGTTTGCAGATGCCTGGGTAATTGCCACGCCTGATTTTAACATTGAGAGGGAGGGAAACGAAGTAAGAAAGGACAAAGTAGTGGGGATCAGAATGGACATTAAGAGAAAGGGTAGTGTAGATACCAGTCTAATAGGCAATACTGGCAGTAGGATGATTGTGCCAAATCAGGAAAGGAATGTGAGTGAAGCCAAACAGCAAAAATTAAGATGTTTGTATACCAATGCAAGGAGCCTGGGTAACAAAATGGAGGAACTAGAGCTACTGGTGGAGAAAGGGAAACCAGATATTATAAGGATAACAGAAACATAGTGGAATGGTAGTCATGACTGGAGTACAAGTATTGAAGGGTATGCGCTGTTTAGGAAAGACAGAACTAAAGGCAAAGGTAGTGGAGTAGCACTGTATATCAATGAAGAGATAGACTGTAAAGAAATTAGAAGTGATGGAATGGATAAGACAGAGTCTGTCTGGGGGAAAATCACATTGGGGAAGAAAGCTCCTAGAGCTTCCCCTGGGATAGTGCTTGGGGTGTATTACAGACCACCAGGATCTGATTTGGACATGGATAGAGACCTCTTTAATGTTTTTAATTAAATAAATACTACTGGGAATTGTGTGATTATGGGAGATTTTAACTTTCCAGATATAGACTGGAGGACAAGTGCTAGTAGTAATAATAGGGCCCAGATTTTTCTTGATGTGATAGCTGACATATTCCTTCACCAAATAGTTCCTGAACCAACAAGAGGGGATGCCATTTTAGATCTGGTATTGGTGAGTAGTGAGGACCTCATAGAAGAACAGGTTGTAGGGGACAACCTTGGTACGAGCGACCATTAGCTAATTCAATTCAAACTAAATGGAAGGATAAACAAAAATAGAACTGTGACTAGGGTCTTTGACTTCAAAAGGGCTAACTTTAACAAACTAAGGGAATTAGTTGTGGACGTGGACTGGATTGAAGAACTCATGGACCTAAGGGCGGAGGAAGCTTGGAATTACTTCAAGTCATAGCTGCAGGAACTATATGAAGCCAAATCCCCAGGAAGGGGAAAAAATCATAGGTAAGTGTTGTAGACCAAGCTGGATGGGCAAGCATCTCAGACAGGTGATTAAGAGAAACCAGAAAACCTACAAGGAGTAAAAGATGGGAGGGATCAGCAAGGAAAGCTACCTCTTGGAATTCAGAGCATGAAGGGATAAAGTGAGAAATGTCAAAAGTCAAGTAGAGATGGACCTTGCAAAGGGAATTAAAACTAATAGTAAGAGATTCCATTAATAGGAAGAAAACAAAGAAAGAAGTGTGATCGGTAAGTATTGAGGATGGGGTTGTACCATATGTCTGAAGAATTGCTAATTAATTCCTATTTTTGAGAAAGGGTAAAAAAACCCAATCTGGGTAATTAGAGGCCTGTTAATTTAACCTCCGTAGCATACAAGGTATTGGAAATATTTTTGAAAGAGAAAGTAAAGGACATCGAGGTTAAAGGTAACTGGGAAAAAATACAGCTTGGTTTTACAATAGGTAGATCGTGTCAGACCAACCTGATCTGCTTTTTTGAGAAGCTAACAGATTTTTTAAACAAAGGAAATGCAATGGATCTAATTTACCTAGATTTCAGTTATGCATTTGATAAAGTTCCACATGGGGAATTATTAGTTAAATTGGAAAAGATGAGGATTAATATGAAAATTGAAAGGTGAATAAGGAACTTGTTAAAGGGGAGACTACAATGAGTCATACTGAAAGATGAGCTGAAAGACTGGAGGGAGGTTACTGGTGGAGTTCCTCAGGGTTCAGTCTTGGGACCAGTCTTATTTAACCTTTTTAGTACTGACTTTGGCACAAAAAGTGGGAATGTTCTACTAAAGTTTGAGGATGACACAAAATTGGGAGGTATTGGCAATCTAGAGAAGGAATGGGATATCATACAAGAAAATCTGGATGACCTTGTAAACTGGAGTAATAGAAAGAGGATGAAACTTAATAGTGGAAATTGCAAGGTGATGCATTTAAGGACTAATAGTAAGAATTTTTGCTATAAGCTGAGTGACTCGTCAGTTGGAAGTGACAGAGTAGAAGGACCTGGGTGTATTGGTTGATCACAGGATGACTATGAGCCACCAATGTGATGTGGTTGTGAAAAATGCTAATGCGGTACTAGAATGCATGAGACGAGATATTTCCAATAGAGATAAGGAGGTGTTAGTACCATTATGCAAGGCACTGGTGAGACCTCATCTGGAATATTGTGTCCAGTTCTGGTCTCCCATGTTTAAGAAAGATCCATTCAAACTGGAATAGGTGCAGAGAAGGGCTAACAGGATGATCCATGGAATTGAAAACCTGTCTTACAAGAGGAGACTCAAAGAGGTTGGCTTGTTTAGTGTAACCAAAAGAAGATTGAGGGGAGATATGATTGCTCTTTATAATATATCAGAGGGATAAATACCAGGCAGAGAGAGGAATTATTTAAGTTCAACACCATTGTGGACACAAGAACAAATAGATATAAACTGGCCATCAGGAAGTTTAGACTTGAAATTAGATGTAGGTTTCTAACCATCAGAGGAGTGAAGTTCTGGAATAGCCTTCCAAGGGGACCAATGGGGGCAAAAAGCCTAACTGGCTTGAAAACTGAATGGAGAGCATGGTATAATGGGACAGTCTCATTTGGCAATGAACTGAGCTTTGACTACTAGTGGTAAACATGCCTATGGCCTGTGATGGGACGTTTGATACGGTGGATTCTAAGTTACTACAGAGAATTCTTTCTTGGGTGTCTGGCTGGTGAGTCTTGCTGGCATGCTCAGGATTTAGCTGATTGCCATATTTGGCATTGGTAAGGAATTCCCCCAGGGCAGATTGGTAGAGGCCCTGGGATTTTTTTGCCTTCAGCTGTAGCATAGGACAAGGGTCACTTACTGGTGGATTCTCTGTACCTTGAAGTCTTTAAACCATGATTTGAGGACTTCAATAACTCAGTCATAGGTTAGGGGTCTATTACAGGAATGGGTGAGTGTGGTTCTATGGCCTGCATTGTGCAGGAGGTCAGACTAGATGGTCATATTGGTCCCTTCTGACGTTAAAGTCTTTGAGTCCATTGTTCAGATGATAAAATTAATAATTTTCTGCATTAATTAGGGATTATTTTAGTGATTTGAAACATTTTAATTTTTACTAAACTGCAGATTGTCTTTTCAGACCTTCATGATTATACAATCTTTATCATATGATGTCATGGCTCTAATAAATTTGGTTCATGAAGAAATATGTTGCCAAATATTTTAAATTACATACAATACATTCACATTGTAAAGTAGAATCAGTTGCAAAAATTGAAATTAAAATATAGCATCTTTAACTGATAAATCCTGAATAACATTAGATTTGTGAATACCCAAAATCCTGATATTTGTGGATGTCATGCAGGTTTCCAACAGTTCTTGTGAACAAGCATATTATCTTTGATAATTTCTCTTGTTAGAGCATTAATGCTATCCTATATTGAGAAATCCTTCATCTCATCATCAAACTCATTGATTTTTCTCTTCATGTCTGTAATACATTGCTATAAATGCATCATTTTATTTGACAGTCTTATTTAGACTGCACTGGAACACTTTAGGAAGTCATGAATGAATTTAACACCACCTATGGACTCATATGCAGTTACTGAACCTTGGACCCCTGGATCTAAATGGATAGACTCTACTGCTAATGCAAATAGACCTTGTCCATTAGTTTAGAGGCAGTATGAGACTAACAAACCTATATGTGTGTTCAAGCCACTAAAAAGGGACCAAAACCCACACTATTAGCCTGGATTACACTTTTATTCACTCTTTTTCTGTCTGGTTTAAATGCCTCTCATAATCACAGTATCTAAGCATCTGAATGCTTATGACTTTAGTGTCATGTTTTGTTCTTTTATTTGAGCTTTGTTTTTTTCAACATTTAGGGCCAAATGTTAAAATACATTCACATAACCTACATCTACAAAAATGCACATGTATAAAATACCTACTTTATGTTTTCCATGTGCAACAGTTCAGTTTGTGGACTCAGTTCACAAATAGTTCACAGTTTGTGGACACAACATACACACAACTCCAATGTTTGAAAAATATAGTCTATTAGGGATCTGTTGTTTTTAATTTTGAAACTTCTATAGATTAGCTGTTTAACTTTTAAAGAAATCTTTAACATTTCCTTTAAGACTCAAGATCCATCAGTGGTAGCACATTTCTACTGATATTATTATTACTTTGAGTTACTAATTAGCAAAAATTAGAAATTCTAACTGATTATTCATTTCTGTTTTTAGGCACTGTACTCTCTGGCATTGCTAAAAAATTTGAAAATTATTTCTCACCTACACTCTTCAGAGTCATTCGCTTGGCTCGGATTGGACGAATACTAAGACTCATCCGAGCTGCCAAAGGAATTAGAACTCTCCTTTTTGCCTTAATGATGTCCCTTCCTGCTCTGTTCAACATTGGCCTCTTACTTTTTCTGGTCATGTTTATTTATGCCATTTTTGGCATGGCTAACTTTGCTTATGTTCAGTGGGAGAGTGGGATTGATGACATGTTCAACTTCCAAACCTTTCCTAACAGCATGCTCTGTCTCTTCCAAATCACAACGTCCGCTGGCTGGGATGGTCTTCTCAGTCCTAATTTAAACACTGGACCTCCATTTTGTGATCCAACCATACAAGGAACTGTGGGAGAATGTGGTAAACCTGCTATAGGTATTGTGTTCTTTGTAAGTTATATCATTATATCATTTCTCATTGTTGTAAACATGTATATAGCTGTTATTTTAGAGAACTTCAATGTTGCCACTGAGGAAAGTTCAGATCCTCTAGGTGAAGATGACTTTGAGATGTTTTATGAAGTCTGGGAGAAGTTTGATCCTCAGGCAAGTCAGTTTATTGAGTATTCTGCACTTTCAGACTTTGCAGATGCTTTGGCAGAACCTTTACGTGTTGCCAAACCAAACAAAATTGAGCTCATAGCAATGGATCTTCCCATGGTCAGTGGAAATAGGATCCACTGCTTGGATATTTTGTTTGCTTTCACCAAACGGGTACTAGGAGAATCTGGGGACATGGACACACTGAAAGTAAATATGGAGGAAAAGTTTATGACTGCCAATCCATCCAAGCTTTCTTATGAACCAATTACAACCACAATCAGACACAAACAAGAGGAAGTTTCTGCTGTTATTATTCAGAGGGTTTACAGGAGTCATTTAATTCAACGTTCCATGAAACAAGCCTCTTTTTTATACCATCATAGAACCTGTGATGGTGACGTCCTTGAAAAAGATGCTCCAGAGAAAGAAGGCCTCATTGCACTTATGGTGAATGAAAATTATGGTAGAAATTTAGACAAGTCAGAAACTGTGTCCTCAGCATCTTTCCCTCCATCCTATGACAGTGTCACTGGGAACACTAACGACAACCTCGAAGTGAAGAAGGCAGATTCTCCCCTACATGATCAAACTATAGATTGTCTGCTACCTACAGAGAAAGAAAAAGAAACCATTGTTTAAATTTTTGTTAAGAATGCTTTAAAATATTGTTCACAGCATGTAATTATGTTCAGCAACTGAAGCAACCTTCCTTAAAAAAAAGTTGCAAAAGAAACAGTAGTGATTTTACCCTTAACTTATAAGGAGTTGGTAAAGTTTAACCTTTGGCCCTGCTACATTCAATTTTGCTTAATGTTCATATTTATACATGCACAGGAAGAACCTGTGCAGGGCTACAGCTCTTATATTAGTGACAGTCCCAAATTAAGGCAGAATCCTTAATATGAGGTTACCATGGCCCAGACACAGTATTGATTGAGCTGTACTCCATTTACTTCTACAATCTAAAGAAGCAGGTGTCAGGTTAGGTTTGTTTTGTTGGGGAGCAAGTTCAAGGAGTGGAAGATAAGTTTCATGGTGTCTAGAAATAAATATCTGACTGGGGTAGGTGGTGTGCTGGTAGAAATGTTAAAGTAGGGACGGGGTTGAAATGTAGCCTTAATTCATTCCTAATTAACATTTTGATTATAAACCTGGTAGATTATTGGCTCACAATCTGTTCAGTTCTGTGATCCACTTATCACAAACATAGCCATTGCATGACTAATTGATATGCCAGACTATACCGAAAGTCCTCCAATATGATGAATTTAACACAATAGCCACAGTGTATATACTATTGTAGTCATGTTACTGCAGTATAATGAAATAATAAATGTAACATTTAACATTCCAGAAACAGTAATGAACTGAGTAAAAACTTGCTTTAAAAAAACCTGACATATTTTCCTTTTGGATTTATGCCATTGACCTTGTTATCTTCACCATGTTTTCTTTCAAAAGGTCTTTGCTACTCTTGTGACCCATGATCTCACAAAAATCCCACAAAAGCTCCTACTCCTGGACCTGGTTTCATTCTCTTCTCGCATGCACTGGATATATATCTGATTGTACGAATCATTTCATTTTTCAGTGGATGATTTATCTTCCTTTGGATCACGTTTTCAGGTAGTCATAGCCACAACATTGCCTAGCAGGGCCGCTGAAACAATTTTTATAGTGGGGGTGCTGAGAGCCATTGAACCAAACTGTAAACCCTGTGTGTAATGGAAACCACTTCAAGCCAGGGGGGTGCATCACCCTAGTCCCAGCATCGATGTTGCCAAGCGCCTTACTTCTACTCCATTTATTTAAATAGTACTCAATTTTATATGCAGGTCAATTTCCAAGATAAGATTTTTTTTTTAAAGTTGCAAGATTCATGTTATTATCAAGGGCAGCTGGTCCAAGGGAGGCACAGCTTTCCTTTCTTCACCGCAGTGATTTCAGACTGAGAGGAAATTTGACCTTATGGCTGAGGCACTGGACTGGGACTCTGATCTGGGTTCAGTTCCTTAGTTGGTCACAGACTTCTCATGTAACCATAGGCAAGTCACCTCTGATTGCAGTGTAGACATACCCTTAATATCTCTTTCAGTCAGTGCCCCACCTATAAAATGGGAATAATAATTATACTTCCTCTCTCCCACTTTTGTCTGGCTCTCTATTTAAATTGTGAACTCTCTCAGCAGAGGCTGTCTCTGACTATGTATAAGTACAGTGCCTTGCACAATGGGGCTGCAATCTGAGCTAAAGTTTCTAGGTACTATAGGAATACAAGAAATAATAAATAGCATTTGTAATGCCTTTTAACTTTCTTTCTCTCTGTTGTATTCCCCCTGCTTCACCTGGTCTACATGGTCTCTCACAATGGCATTTCAGCCCCATACTTTTATTTTCTTCCTTTAGTTTGAAGCTAGACACAATGGGCTATATCCTTTGTCGGTGTGAATCAGTATAGTTTTATTGAAGTCAGTGACTCTGTACCATTGATTTACGCCAGCTCAAAATCTGGAAAAATGACTAAATAAAATACTTCCTTTTTATGTGGTTTTTTTATTACACAATTTAAAAATGCACATCCTATTTATAACCAATCAAAAACCAGGGGGTGACCCAAAATGGATTGCATTTGCCCGTTTGTTAGGAATGATTTTGCTAGGCTATTCACCAGTAAACATAAAGTATCTCCATCCATAGATAAAGTCTAATTCTGTAGTAGATTTAAAATCTTACTCATATTAGGGTGAAACTCATCCCTCCCTGTAAAGAGCCGAAGTAATTCATCTTTATACAGGTTACTAAATAAGGCAGGAAAAATGAATTCATCCTTCAACCACAGACAGGCCATAGAATTACAGAACAATCCCTTCATGGACACCATGACAACCTAAGAGCTGGAAAAAATCAGTCACTAAGTCTTTACTACACCTGTGCAGGTGTTTGGGGACTGGATCTGCATAACAGGTTGGTTCTAGTGGTTCTTGAAAAATTATTTAGCTTGAGGAGTCTGTTAAAGCCATTGCACTATATGGAAAAGAAATCACTGAATGATCACAATTATCGTTAGAGATATTTGGGTGGCTGATGGAAAGTTAAATTCAGGTTTTTAAAGTTTTTAAATACATATGGGTGTTTTGATGAGATGATCATATCTAGAGAGATTCAACAAGACTTTTTTACAATTAAATTATCATGTGACTAATTTGTGTCTAGACAATTTAGTTAAATATGTAAAATTAAAATAGAACGATGTTTATTTAATGTATTCTCTCTATTGCGAGAGCACAGTTTCAGGCATCAAAATGAGGGCTTTGTATTTCCTGTCCCATTGATCTTGTCCATAGGGCATAAATTATGGGACATTTCTTCCCAAGCTTTTTCTATTCAGTAAAATGTTCCATGCATGAACAGAATTGGCAAAGTTAATATCTAGTACAATCAAGTATCCATCTAGGTTAGCCTTCTGCACTCTGTGTCTATTTAGTAGTAGTAGTCACTTCTGATTTGGTAGTGGTTTGCCACAAATTGTGAGGCTATTCCTGTTTCTTTGAATTAATAGGTATTGGTTCCAGTTGAAAGACACTACCCCAGGCATGTTTCTCAGATTGGAAATGATCTTTTTATCAATGAATTTTATTCAAAACTTTTCAGACTAGGATCTGTATGTACATTAACCAAGATATGCTATTGAGTTATATCCTGATTGTATATAAGAGGCCAAGTCATCAGCTAGTAGTGTAAATATGCATTGACTTCAATGGTACTATGTTGATTTATATCAGCTAAGAATGTTGCTGTGATCCTTATAAGATCCCATTGCCAGCAGGCAAGAGGCTCCCTTGTATATAGCAGTGAGTATCAGCTGGTCTGACTATCTCAGTATACCCCCATTCACTGGTGTCGTAATCTGTATCTAAAAGGTGCCATGTGAGATATCATCTGTGAGTTGTGAGCTGGTAACACACTGGCCATTAATATTAATATGTGATGCGTGTATGTATGGGTGACATGAAAAAATATAAATGTGCTGGAAATGTTAACATGTTTTTGGCAGATACATTCTTTTGCCTAGGGTAGGGTGACTTAAGCTGTATTCCCACCTGCCTGAATGTATCTCCCATGTAAATTGAACAAAGACATCAAAAGTATATTTACATAAAAGGCAAACAAAGCTATCAAACCAGCAAGTGGGGGAGATTGTCACTTAACTATCACAACTAGGGAGGAGATTGCAAAAATTAACCCAGTAAGGTGAGCCCCCAGAGGGTGGCCTGCCTTTGAAAAGAAAGATTAAATGTTAAGGTTAGAGCATTGAGAAAGACATTTTGGCATCCTTCATCTGAAAGGACAAAAACAAAACACTTTAATTCTGGCTAAGATCTGGTCACCCATGCCAGAAAAACAACCATGGGGAGAAAATTACTTTGAATAAAAGGCTCTAGTTAGTTAAACTAGATTTTAATCTTAGAGTATTTTTACTTTTATTGTTTGTAACCATTTCTATCTCAAGTCCTTCTACTTGGTATCACTTAAATATCAGTTCTTTGTTAATAACCTTAATCTTGTTTTATTACACAACCATCCTGGGAACAGTCAAAGAAAGGTAACAGTTTTATAATTTTGTTTGTTTATTTTGGGTGAGGAAATAGAATAGCAAATGAGCAACAGCAAAGCACCAACAAAGTTAGAAGTGGTTAGATTGGAAAACGAGGGGAAAAAAAGGCCTAAAATGGGAGGCTGAGGAAACAGCATGGGAACATCAGAAATGGGAAGCCAAAGAGCGAGAGAGAGAGCATGACACCAAAAATGGGAAGCAGACCAGTGAGCCAAAGTGAAGGAGGCAGAAAAGCATCCACAAGAAGCACAATGAGAGGCCCTGGAAGCTGAGAGACAGAAAGAGATGAAAGAAGCAGCTGTCTCCCAATGCCCCACACAGATGCAAGAGAACGAAGCCCAAGAAAAAGAAAAAGAGAGAATATATAACCTGAACATGGTGGAAAACCATGGACAGATCCTGCAGCCAACATTTATGCTCTCTCCCTAAGGAGCATCAAGCTAGGATAAGCGGTGCCCCACATATGAAGAAGCAGATTGCACCAAGGAGTATTTTACCACTTTTGAAAGGTTCTGAAGTATATAAATGTGATGGGGTCCATTAACCACAAATGGTGCCTCCTCCTTGCAATTCTGGGAATTAGCTCTGCGTTGCACCCTCTTCTGGCAGTGTCTTCACCTGTCCTGTCTCCCCCATCCCAGTTGGGGCATTATTTTCTCAGGTGTTCCCACCACTCATAGGCATAACACTGCTTTGGCTGGGCATCCAACAGGATAACCAGATAGCAAGTGTAAAATAGCAGGATGGGGTTGATGGGTAGTAGGCACCTATATAAGTCAGACCTGCAAACATCAGAACTGTCCCTATAAAACTGGGACATCTGGCCCTCCTAGCCCCTGGTTTTCTAGCCCTGGTACTTCCGATCTTGCTGTCTGCAACTTCGCTAGTTTTTTCCATCACGAGCTCAACTACAGTCAGATGTTGTTCAGCCAGCTGCGCCAAATAATTCAGGTACCAGTGTGCCTCCCACTGTCTCTGCTGGTTCTCCAACATCTGGCATAGCAAGGCATAGAGCTGTCCCTGCTGTTTGTCAGTCCCCTTCTGCCAGGGTACCAACTCTGGAGTCCAGCCTGGGAGGATGAAAAAAGGCTTCCATATACTGCAGCTCCCTTGTCTCTTTTCCTTTTTTTCTATGAGGTGCTCCACGCTCCCCTTGTATCAAGGTGGCCATTGTATGCTGTCCTTTACAGTCCACCAGAGTCTTTTAAACTGCCTTTGTATTAAGGAAACTGCATGTTCACATTCTCCACCAATTGTTGCTCCCTTCTCTGGAAGTGTCCTCACATATCCTGTCTCATCCTGGGACCCCCTCTCACTCCAGGAACTGAAGTCTCCTCTTCTTGACTCTGCCCTCTAGCTGGGTCGCAAATGTAATCCCCTTCTGGGTGTGGGGTATCAAAAGTTCCTCCATACAAAATAGCAGTCTTCTTTTTTCTGTTCTAACCATGTCACTCTTCCAGTGGCTGGTAGGGGAATCCAAGCCCACCTTCTTCTCCAGGTTCCAGCTCAGAGGCCCTCTAATCAACAGCCGAGGCCTGCCCTGTCCTACCTTGCTGCTTTCCACATGAACCTTTTCCTACCTTCCTGGTTTCCCCATTTCTGGGTTCAATAGCCTTCCAACTCCTTCCTCTCTGGGAGTAAGGGCAGGGCTTGTCCTCCCTTCCAGATTGTGACTACAACCCCCATTCTGCTCTCAGCTCCTAGGCTTTAAATAGCCCCTCCAGCTTCCAGTCAATTCCCTCCCCAGCTTCTCTTCCAGGTGCAACCTGTGGAGTTCATTGGGCCTACGTGGCCAACTTAACCCTCCAGTCCTATGTGGGGTGACACAATCACAATCAAATTCCAGAGGACAAGAAAGTCCCAACTTTGATTACTAAGCTCATGGGTAAAATACTAAATGAATGTCTATATATTGTGTAATTTGATGAGAAAATGGGCCAAGGAGAAAAGGGCAGAGAATTAGGATCATCAGACAGATATTTTCATGCAGGAACAGTTCCTGCACTTATGCTCTGAAGATATAAGACAAGATATTTGGGATAAACCACTAGATTCTATCCAAAAAGCAGCAGATCTTGCTGATGCCTATGTGCAAGATAGAGCATCCAGTGAGTATAAAGGGAGGGCAGAAGCCTTGTGTAAAGAGGGGAGCCTGTTTTACCCCTGGGAAAAATGCACCCATCTTCCCAAAATAGATCCCCTCTTGGGAAACCTCACTTGCAGACCCCCCCCCCCCCCCGGTATAAGAGAATGGTCCAAAAAAGTGTTACCTGTTTGACTCAATTGAGCACAAGAAACACTTGATCTAAGCGAAAAGAAACTAAGCCCACACCACATCCAGCCCATTTTAATGCAGCTGTCATTAACACAGAGGAGCCTGAGGGATCCCTGATTAATTTTCTGAGGTCTGACCATTGGAGGTGGACATGGAATTTATGGAAGTTGCCAAAGTAAATGGCTAGTGCTCAGATTTCTCTGGTCAGGGGAAGTATGGTAAGGAGCCTGATGTGCTACGAGGTGAAAGTGTAGAAATCCTGGCACTGGGAATATACAAAACTACTGTGCCTTTGGCTAATGTGCATTGGGATTAGGAAGATTTTGAAGGTGCCTTAAAAGTAAGGGTGTTAGATTGTATTCCAATGGAAATGGTGGTGGGAAATGATATTTTGAACATGTGGAAAGTAGTTAATATTGTAACCCACAGTAAAAAGGAATATTGTTCTGTAATCCCATAAGGAAATGGTAAAGAAAAGGAAGTGCTGTGGGGAGGGATGGAAGTGTTACCCCCAAAACAGATTTAGGGTACCCACAGATTAGCTCACCTATTGTCCCCTCCCAGGTTTACCAAGGGTTCCCTCAAAGCGGCCCACTTATTAACAAATCTGTTCTCCTAAAATGGCTAAGGAAATACCTGGAGGACACAGATACAGTCTTCCAATAAATGAAAGAGTATTCTTTCCAAAACAAGGCATCTCTTTATTGGTGCAAGTAACAATCCCAAATACAGTAATAACCCAAACCACAAATGCCTTGCAAGTTAAAAAGCACCTCAAACTGCAATCACACACAGTTGAGATGATTCTAAGTGGCTGCGCCCTGCTTCAGACGGCCAGTCTTCCACAGGACTCTGACAGCTTTTAAATGCTTCTTAAATCTTACATGTATACATTCCTTTTACAGTGAACACACACACTCACGCTGTCCTGTCAGACCTTTCTAGAGCCTGCCAGATCTTTCCTGGATGCATGCCAAGGTTCCAAACCTTCCAGTCATCGCAAACTGTCAGTTCTATTTTTAACTTGCAACCGTCGTTTACCTCAGAGTTTCGATTTGCTGACCTTTCCCCTACTTTGGTTTTCCCACCAATTTTATTTTTAGTGCTACGTGACTTGCGGTTTCTAATGATGGGGTGGCTCTTGGCTGTTTAAAATGGAAGCCAGGGATACAAAATGGAGTCTGAGGCATTTCTTTAGTAACAAGAGGACACGCCCAGCTCCAGTTCAGCAGTGTGCTTTCAGGCGAGGGAGGGGTCAATACGACCTCCTGTGTGGCAGAGGAAAGTGGCATGCCTTTGAGACTTGGGAGGAATTAACTTCTGTAACGGAAGCAGGTGTCAGCTGCCGGCATTTTGCAGATGAGCACAGGGCAGACCCTATGCTGGAAAGCAAAAGGGGACACATTCTAGAGGGAACTCCAAGGAGGGGGAACGGGGAATGATTTTTATTGAAGAGAAAGGAATGGTGTACAGAAAAGCTCCCATGGAGAAAGATAAAAGCCCTGGGATGCCTTCCAAGCAACTAGTTGTGCCTGCCTAGCACTGTGGGGATTCAATGTTGCTAGCCCAGACTTTTGTTGGTCACTCAGGGGCACAGAGGAAGTATGATACGTTAAAAATAATTTTTATTGGCCAGGGATATAGGCTAGTGTAAGAGACAACTGCAGATCTTGTGACTTATGCAAGAAGAGAAAGAGAACTGCAGGACCCCCAAAAGTTCCTTTATACCCCTTGCCTGTGGTAAAAGAGGCATTTTTAAGGTAACATTGGACATTGTGGACATTTGGGTAGGTTCCACATCCTACCCAAAGGAAGAAGATATATCTTGGTCATAGAGGAATTTGGCACTAGGTATCCAGGGGCAATAGCTCTGTCAAACATGGAAGCTGACGGGATGGCAAAAAGCCCCTTATTCACTGTTTTCAGCAGAGTGGGTTTTCCTTAGAGAGATTATATCATATTGTGCGTCACATGTCATGTCCCTGCTATTCTGTGAATTTATGGAAGTTGTGTGTACTTGAACAACTAAAGGCTGCCCTATCTCACCCACAGATGAATGGTTTGCTTGAGAGGTTCAAAGAAATATATGTTGGCAATGTATGTAATCAAAAGGGCCCAGGTTTGCAATGAAATGTTACCGTATCTGTTATTTACTTAGAGGGAAGTTCCGCAAAAGTCTACAGGTTTTGCCCCTTTTGATCTTCTATACAGAAGGAAAGTGAGGGGTCCTTTGGCCCTCACCAGAGTCACCTGGGAAAGGGACACTGCGACAGAAGGTGACTCAGTATGTACTAAGGTTCAGAAAAGAGTTAAGAGATATGATGGTTGCGGTTCAAACCAACCTCACTAACAGCATGACCAAATAAAAAGCATGGTATGATAAACATGCTTGTGAACACTCCTTTGAAGTAAGGGACATGGTGTTAGTGCTAATCCCTGTGAAAAGATACAAAATGCAAAACGCATGAGTGGCACCTTTTGAAGTGGTAGAAAGGGTGAATGAATAAACATAAGTTAAAAGACCTCACAGTAAAGCTGCCCCGCAGACGGTCCATGTAAAGAGGCTTAAAGCCTATCATAGCAGGGAAGAAATGGTAAACATGATTTGTTATGTTTAAGAAGAAACTGAGGCCTCACACCTCATTGATTTGATGACTAAATGCCAAAATAACTCATCACTTGAAAGTACTGAGGTTTGCAATGGTTTAACACAAATGAAGAAGGCAGAGGTATTGTCTGTACTGCAAGTATACAAACAAGTGTTCTCCAGCAAGCCAGGGAGTACTTATGTGATGACCCATAAAATCATTACTGTGGGTCCCCAGCCTGTGCTCAGCCATTGGCAAGGTGCAAGAGCAAACTTTGCACAGAAATACAGCGTGTCTGCAAATGAAGGTGTTTAAAGTGTCTGATAGTGTTGTCATTGAACAGTGCTATGATTAAAGTGTTTGACATCACCTGTTGTCTTGGATCCTAAGAAAGATAATGCTGTAAAATTTTTTGTTGAGGATGGAAAACTCAATGCTGTCACTGTTTTAGATTGCATAGCCAATGCCCAGAGTTGATCTGCTTGATATATTGAGCACAGCAAAATATCTTAGCACTTTTGACTTTTCGAAAGGATACTGGCAGATCCCTTTATATGAAGATGTGAAGAAAAAAATTGCTTTTATTACTGATATAGAACTGTATACATTCAAAATATTACTAGTTGGGTTAATTAATGAAAGAGGCACTTTTGAGAGCTTTGCAACCAATTTTTAAATGGATTACAAGACTTTTCAAGGGCATATATTGACGATATTGAAATCTTTAACAACTCTTGGTGAGATCACATGAAACACTTGGGAATTATGCTGGCAAAACTCAGAAATGCAGGTCTGATTGTTAAGGCATTTCCATGTAAAACTGAAACAGCCAAGGCTCCTTATTTGGGACATTGGGTAAAGGGGTCATCAAGTCTCTCCTGATCCCTTGAAGGTAGAAGCTATTGTTAATTGGCCAGTTCCCCAGACTAAACAGCAGGTCCAATCTTTCATAGCCTTGGTTAACTATTACTGCTGCTTTGTGCCTGGATTCAGTGATATTGTGTCTGTAATCACAGACTTGTGCAAAAAGACAAAGCCAAACAAAATTATATGGTCAAAGGCATGTCAAGAGGGTTTTGATATGATAAAGAAAATCTTGTCAGAAAAGCCTGTTTTGGTCAGGCCAGATTTTGACAAGATGTTTGAACTTTGTACAGGTGCATCAGATATTAGTCTGATTTAGTTGCTGTACTGATGCAGCTGGGGAAAGTGACAAAAAATCCATTTGATTTCTTAAGCAAGAAACTAACACTCACTGAACAAAATTACTCTGTCATAGAGAATGTTATGCTATAGTGTGGGCAAGCAGGCAGCTCAGGAACTATCTATTTAACAAGAAAGTCAGAGTCCTGACTGATTGCTGTTCATTGGTTTGGTTGCACAGAATCAAAGACTTCAGCTACAAATTGTTATAATGCTGCATGACGCTCCAGACATATGATACGTACGTATAAAGGGGAAGAAAAATCTGGTGGCAGATGCCTTGTCCAGGAAGAGATTTCTGACATGCTGCCTTTGGCTCAGCCAGTGGCGAACTCTCTTGCAGCTTTGTAAGGGGGGAAATGCGACCCTAAGAGCATCCAAATGCCAGAGGACATGGGGCTCCCTGGTATGGACTCAGCAAGCTGAGCCCCCAGAAGGGCTTCCTGACTTTGAAAACAGAGATAAAACTTCAAGGAGATAAACCAAAGATAAAAGGCCATTTTGGTATTCTTCACCTGAAAAGACAAAGAAACCAAGTTCTTTGAGTTCTGTGTTGGATCCTGACTAAGAACAGGCTAGCCATGCCAGAAGAACAATGGTAGTGAAAAATATATTTTGAACAAAAGGCTCTCGTTTGTTGTTAGGTTTTAGTCTTAGAAGTATATTTTTAATTTTTTAATTTTGTGTGTTTGTTACCATTTCCATCTCAAGTCTTTCTTCTTGGTATCACTTAAATACTTGTTCTTTCTTAACAAACTTAATCTTGTTTTATTACAGAACCATCTCAGAGCTGCGTTTCAAACTGAAAAGTAAAATCCTCAGTCAAACGAACAGCCTAGCATTGTGTACTATCTCTCTAAATAAGTAGTGAACTTGATAAAGTTTGTGATTTTCTATAGTGAGAGGGGCTGAGCACTGCAGAGGAGATGGTTTTGGGGACACTTGGGACTGGAAGGGTTGTTGAGGTCCCAAAGAGTAACTGGACAGTGGAAGCCAATGGGAGACCTTATTGCTTGTATGCTGGCTTTTGGTGTCAAGGTTGTGAACCACAGCAACATAGCATTTAAGACACTCAGAGTTGCAAGGCAGGTTTGACATCACCTCATACTGGCCTGAGTGAACTCAAAAGCTTCATAGTAGCCCAAAAGTATGTGATCTTACGTGTATGCACAGGAATATGTGTTTTATTAGCTACCTCCAGAGGGTGTGTGAAAGCATACCTCCACAAAATGTTTCAATTTTTTTAAGCTCTTGTCCATCTGCCATGGCTCTCACTATACCACTCATCTGCATCATATCATCCGTCCTCCTCCTTTCCCCTCTTTTCACCCAATAAATGCCTCATAGAGCTAGTGCCCAATCCTAAAATGGTGTGAATTGGTTCAGTTCCATTGACTTCAGTCTATGGTGATCTACACAAGGTAAAGCTCTGTCACCACCACATATGTGCACTTTACACAAAGTACAGTATTTAGCATTCTGCACATTAGCGATCTTACATTTCTCAAAGTTATGCATCATGTGTAGGTCTATGAAAGCACATATTCTTCCCACCTGGAGCCAATGTACAATTACAAGTTTTTCCTTTTCAGTTTAACCGTAGCTTGCAAACTAGCCATCTTTCAACTTTAGTCTTCTGTTAAACATACAGGAATCTCTGGGATTCCAAAAGAAAATAAATTCACAGACCTTAAGGCCAAAAGGGACCATTATGATCATGTAGTCTGATCACCTGCATAATGCAGGCCATAGGACTTCCCTGAGTTAATTCCAGAATTAAGTCTAATACTTGCAATTGAGCTTATAGTTGTACCCTCCTGGAGAAAGACAAAGGAAAGTGTAGGTCATCTATTGAGCAAGGAAGAAGAACTAATAACTGATACCATCAAGAAGACTGAGGTCTTTAAATCTATTTTGCTTCAGTGTTCACCAAAAAAGTTAAATAGTGACCAGATACTTGACACAAGTAGAATTAACAAGAAGGAGGAAGGAATGCAAGCCAAAATAACTTTAACTACATGTATATGTGTAGGTAAACTCTAAAATAGGTTTTCAAGGAATGTTGTGGAATCTTTTTCACTGGAGATTTTTAAGAACAGGTTGGACAAAGACCTGCCAGGATGGTCTAGGTTTATTTGGTCCTGCCGCAGCACAAGGGACTGGACTTAATGACTTCTCAACATCCCATCTCTATGATTCTATAGTTAGAAAGTTTGACCTATTATCTAATCTAAATCTCCCTTGCTGGAAATTAAGCCCATTATTTCTTGTCCTATGTTCAGTGGACATGGAGAACATTTCACCACAGTCCTCTTTATAACAGCTCTTAAAATATTTGAAGATTATTATCAGGTCCCCATTCAGTCTTGTTTTCTTCAGACTAAACATGTTCAGCTTTTTTAACCTTTCCTCATAAGTCAGGTTTTCTAAACTTATCATTTTTGTTGCTCTGCTCTGCACCCTCTCCAACTTGTCCCAAATCTTTCCTAAATTGTGGTGCTGGAACTGGACACAGTACTCCAGATGAGGCCTGATCAGTGCCAAGTAGAGTGGGACAATTACCTCCTGTGTCTTACATATGACACTTCTGTTAATAGACCCCAGAATTAAATTAGTCTTTTTCACAACTACATCACGTTATTGACTAATATTCAATTTATGATCCACTATATCCCCCAGGTCCTTTTCAGCAGTATTACCACCTAGCCCCTTGTTCCCCATTTTGTAGGTGTGCATTTGATTTTTTCCTTCCTAAGTGAATGCACTTATCACACTGAATTTCATCTTGTTGAATTCAGACCAGTTCTCCAATCTGTTGAGGTTGTTTTGAATTCTAATCCTTTCCTCCAATGTACTTGCAACCCTTTCCCAGCTTGGTGTCACCCACAAATTTTATATGTGCTCGTACTCTCTGTTGTTAGTGATGCCAAGAGTTGTTATGGGTGCTGAGTGCTGCTGTTCTTGAGCTTTGATGTCAGCTGCACTAGCAGAGACTGCAGCTTACCAATTCAGCAGAAAGACCACAGGATCAGTTCAGTGACGAAGGTGCTTAGCCAGGATTATTGTCAGCAGAGACAGTACTAGCATTCTGTGCACTCTGTCACAGGGACACTAACACATGTATGCCCGTGACAAAGAAAAGGCTCAGTCAGGACACCAGGGTGTTTTCTCCTTGGCCGATACAAAGATGCCTCCCATATGACTTCTCCTTTTACATACTTATGCAAATCAGTTACATATTACACGCTAGATGTTGTTGGTTACCACCCTTATCCTTGTACCTTCTCTTATGAGGGGTTGATGTGTTCTTGTACCATCTCTTAAGAATGTGTTTACATAGTTACTTGAGAGATGTGTCTTTTTGTACCGTCTTCTCTGGTCAGGAATCTGATTAGTTAGCTGATGCATTGCTATTTTGCCAAGGCCAGGCCTGCTCTGGTTCACAGCCTTTGGTTCACATTGTTAGTTGTGCCTAGGCCTCCAGCAAGTCCTACACTCTCTACTGCATGATACAAGCCATTAATGAAACTATTGAATAGTACCAAGATGGATCACTGAGGGACCCGTTAGGTATGCCCTCCCAATTTGACAGTGAACCATTGATAACCAGTCTATGTTTTTTTCAACGAGTTTTGCCTCCACTTTATATTAGTTTCATTTAGACCACATTTCCCAAGTTTGCTTATGAGAATGTAATGGGGGATTACGTCAAAAGCCTTACTAAAATCAAAATATGTCATTTCTTCTGCTTCTGCCTTATCCAATAGGGCAGTAACCTAGTCCAAGAAAGAAATTAGGTTGGTTTGGCATAATATTTTCTTGACATATCCATACTGGCTATTCCTTATAACCCTAGTATCCTCTAAATGCTTCCAAATTGATTGTTTAATAATTTGTTCCAGTATCTTTCCAAGTATTGAAGTTAGGTTGATTGGCCTATGGTCCTGGGTCCTTTTTGTTTCCCTTTTTCAAGATAGGTACTATGTTTGCCCTTCTCCAGTCCTCTGGAACCTCATCCATACACCAGCAGTTCCTGAAGATAATTACTAAGGGTTCTGAGGTTCCTTCAGCTAGTACCCTTTTTCTTGTAGTTGAATTAGACAGAGCATATCTTTTTTGAAATATATTCAACCTTCCTTAAAATTTGACTAAAATACATTTGACTAAAATTACAAGTCATATAAATATGGGGTAGTTTAGAACAATAATTTAAACTTGTTGAATGCTCCACCTAACAACATGGTGAAGTAAATACTAAACTAGGTAGAGCCAAATGATGTGGTTATATAATGTACTTTTTACTTAGTTGGTTCAAGGATTACTGGGGGAATAGACAAATCAATGGGATTTAAACTCTGAAATAACTTTGAAAATGGGACTTAAGTTCCTCACTTACTTAGGTGCTTTTCAAAATTTTATCCAAAATTTTAAAGGCCTCATGGTAGAATCTTTTTTAAAGTGGGCCAAGTCTACATCAAGGTTACAGAGTATATGAGGTTCTATCCAATTATTGTCTACTGCCAGGTTGTAAGTAACTTAGTCATTGAGTCACCAGAAAATTCTGACTACTTTAAAGCCCTGTTATCAGGAACAGGACAGGGTGTCAGGAGACCTGGACAGTATTGGATCCAGATTCAACACTCAGCAGATGGGTTTATCAAATCTTTTTTAAGGCAAAACACTAGTAAATAGTGATTAGTTACCCACAAGTGGGAAGTTCATCAGGACACTTCACAGTCACCTTCAGCAGTGGACAATTCACAGCTTCAGTTGCCCTTTGTCCAGGCTGACATTTAAATTTTTTTGTTTTTTTTATGCATATGTATTAATTTTATTTTTAATATATTTTGCCTGTTAGTACAAGTTTTGTGCTAACTCAAATAATTGTTTTAGCTTTATGATTGCTTTATTTTTTTTTTTGTTTCCACAAACATAATTACTTTCCTTTTTAATTCTGCCCCCTTCTCCATCAGTTCAGCCTCCCCCCCCCCACCCCACCCCACCCCCAGCCTCACTTCTGTTCCTCCAGGTTTCTTCACCCCTGCCTACCAATTTTAGGAAGGGATGGGGCTGTTGCAGTGCCTGTTTTCCACTTTCCAGGCTGGGGAGGAAGGAGGAAACTCCAGGGGCGTTTCACCCTTCTCTGCCCCTTCCCAGGTTGGAAATTGGAGGGAAGGGGAGAAGCAGAGGAACCTTCCCCATCATTCACAGGATGGGAAGAGAAGGAGGGAGCAGAGCTGTCAGAAGCCTTTGGGCTCTTCAGCTTTCTCTTCCCCACTCCTGAGAGAATGGCTTTTGCTGAGGACAGAGGGAGAGAGCGAGCTCTTCCTGTAGTAGCTTTGGTTGCTGCTCAGCACCCGGAGGCAGGTAAGGGGGACAGCCAGCCAGTCAGAGGGCTCAAATTCACTAGAGGGCTAGAGCTTGTTGCCTCATCTGAAGGCAGCTCCAGCCCCAAGCAAAATCCTCATGAAAAAACTGTGAGAGCTGCTTTTGGATCTACATGGGCACACACCTGCACCCATGTGAATCCTTGTTGAAGTCAGCGAAACTCTGTGGCAGTCAGGATGTCTACCCAGCAGATGCAAATTAAGACTCAGGTCTTTAGGTAGGGGCTGGGTCTTTTTATTGGTCCTATAGAGTGTTCAGCTCACTTTTGGGTGCTGTACAAATAATACATAAGAAGACTGGTCTTTAATTCAATCACACCTTCATATTTCATTAAGTGAAGTCATTCAGTGAAATCATGCTTTGAAATGTGGTGGTGAATAAGACTTGGGTTACTCTCATAGCCATTCCAGTGAGGGATACAGTAAGAATCATGAGGGAGCATTCACTGACAGCTAGGGAAACAGCAACTGGAAAGTGGAATTGACCTGAGGAGAGAAACCACATTGGAGATCATTGTAGGGAGAAATAAAACAAAGTTTCCATGATCCTGATTCTGCAATCAGATACCTGCAGGTGGATCTGCTGTAGCATCTGGGTCCATTTTTCTACAGTGTCTTGCACATATATGGCACTTTATAATAAATAATAAAAATGCCTGAGTAAAGAACTATGGAGATGCAACGTACCAGAGTAAGAGCACTGAAGGTAAAAGTGTTGTAGAAATCAAATGGTAATGATAATAGAGATTTGTAATTTAATTTCCTTTAGATTTTAAAAGCACCAATCTTAGTCTCCGGGGCAGCCAACCACTTAATTATATCTGGCCTGATCCTACTCCCACTGAAGTTCATGTGAACAAGAGCAGTCCCAAAGAAGCCTGTAGGATCAATATGAAATTAAAGAATTAGGATTATTTTCGGAAATATATTTTTGTTGTAAAGAAAGGTCCTGACTTGCAAGTAAAAGGAATGCCTTGAAAATAATGAGTTAAAAGGCCAGAAGGAATGATATAGGGAAGACGTCTGGTTTAAAGAATAACTAGTGAGATTAGTGGATGTTTCTAAAATGAAGCCCACTGATTTAGCAAGGTGATTGCAGATGGTATTAAATAAGAGAAAAGAAATCTGTCTTAAACTGAGCCAACATAACTTTCTTACCCCATACAGCAGTTTTATCTCAAAATTCTGTTCCTATATGAATGTAGGTGCTAAAGAAAAACTGTGGGTCAGCAAAAAGGAGGGGAGGAAAGGCCTTGGGGAGAAAGGAGGTAGTAAACCTTATATGGATTAAGACTAGAAATAAGGTGAACTGTCACCAATTGTTTTTTAACTGAAGTTACTAATTGGCAATGACATCACTTGTTTGTTAAAGGGTATAAAAAGTAGGGTTCTTAAAAGGTTCATTTCTAGTACCTGCCTGACTAAAGTGTAGTGGACTAATATGAGTCTGAGCACTCCTGGGATTAGCCCATTTCTAAGTATCTTGATCAAATGGTTATAAGCATTTTGTTAATGTGTTGGGTTTATTTTTATTTTTAGGCTGTTAGACATGTTTAGAGCAACTGTATACAATACCATTTGGCCTTTGGACTTAAGAAAGGAATTTATTAAATAGGTGTTTCCATATCAACATTAATAATTTATAATATTATTAATAATTCCAACAAAGTCTCTGGGATTTAAGTTATGCATAAGCTTTACTGAATCGTGGCCATATACTTCAGCACTTCACCCAATTTGAAAGGACAATATTTGAACACAAAACAATATGCATTCCCATAAATTAAAGACTAAAATGGGAGAAGGAAAGAAGATGATGATTTACATTAAAAATTAAAGTTAATGTACTGGAAGGAAGTTAGTTTTTAATTATTTTTAAGATACTGGAAGGAAGGTCATCATGAATTGTAATGAAAATTGTAGAGATGACAGTGCTGAATACATTAAAATGATTTAATGATCTTCTGTTTGAATTTACCCCTTGCGGTATTCTTCTCATTAGCTGGACCTCAAAGAGTCTCCCTAAAATAGTTTTCCAAATGGAAGATTTAATATGTTGAGCATCATTTATATTTGGTTATTTTGTGTAAAAAGCAAATTTTCCCAGTATGGTAGAGAATTTACTTTTTTTCTCTAATGATAAAATGCAAAGAACGGCCTGAGATAGCCACCCTGCCATTATCCCTAAGCTCTTCATTAGCCTCATTAAAAACTGAGGCAAAGTATTTGTTTAGATAATGGGTCACGCCTAGATTATCCTTAACCTCCACCCCATCCTCAGTGCTTAGCAGCCCTGCTTCTTTTTTCTTTGTTTCCTTCCTATTTATATGGCCATAGAACCTTTTACTCTTGGTTTTAATTCCTTTTGCAAGGTCCAACTCTACTCAGCTTTTGGCATTTCTCACTTTAACCCTACATATTCTGACATCCAAGAAGTAGCTTTCCTTGTTGATCCCTCCCATCTTCTACTCCTTGTAGCTTTCTGCTTTCTTTTAATAACATATCTGAGATGCTTGCCCATTCACCTTGGCCTCCAACTCTTGCCTATGAATATTTTTACCCTTTCTTGGGATGCAGGCTTCAGATAATTCCTGCAAATTTGACTTGAGGTAATTCCAAGCTTCCTCCACCTTTAGATCCGTGAATTCTTCAGTGCAGTCCACTTTCCTAACTAATTCCCTTAATTTTTTAACCTTAGCCATTTTGAAGTCAAAGACCTGAGTCACAGATCTATTTTTGTTGATCCTTCCATTTAGCTTGAACTGAATTAGCTAATGGTCGCTCAAACCAAGGTTGTCCCCTACAACCAGTTCTTCTATGAGGTCCTCACTACTCACCAATACTAATCTAAAATGGCATCCCCTCTTGTTGGTTCAGTAACTATGTGGTGAAGGAATCTGTCAGCTATCACGTCCAGGAAAATCTGGAATCTACAATTATTACTAGCACTTGTCCTCCAGTCTACACCTGGGAAGTTAAAGTCTCCCATAATCACACAATTCCCAGTAGTATTTATTTAATTAAAAACATTAAAGAGGTCTCTATCCATATCCAAATCAGATCCTGGTGGTCTGTAATACACCCCAAGCACTATCCCAGGGGAAGCTCTAGGAGCTTTCTTCCCCAATGTGATTTTCCCCCAGACAGACTCTGTCTTATCCATTCCATCACTTCTAATTTCTTTACAGTCTATCTCTTCATTGATATACAGTGCTACTCCACTACCTTTGCCTTTATTTCTGTCTTTCCTAAACAGCGCATACCCTTCAATACTTGTACTCCAGTCATGACTGTTATTCCACCTTGTTTCTGTTATCCCTATAATATCTGCTTTCACTTCCTGCAGCAGTAGCTCTAGTTCCTCCTTTTTTTTTTACCCAGGCTCCTTACATTGGTGTACAAACATCTTAATTTTTGCTTTTTGGCTTCACTCATGTTCCTTACTTGATTTGGCACAGTCATTCTACTGCCAATATTGCCTATTAGACTGGTATCTACACCACTCTTCCTCTTAATGTCCATTCTCCTACCCACTACACTATGCTTTCTTATTTCATTTCCCTCCCTCTCAATGTTCAAAACAGGCATGGAGATTACTTGGGCATCTCCCAACTTCTCCCCCTAGTTCCTAGTTTAAAGCTCTCTTAATCAGTTGTGCCTACCTGCATCCTAGAAGTCTATTTCCCACCCTACTCAGGTGAAGTCCATCCCAGGAGAATAGTCCTCTGTCCATGAATAAGCATTCCCAGTGGCCATACATCCAAATCCCTCTTTAGAGCATCACTGCCGAGCCATCTGTTGAGCATCATAATCTTGTCGTTGCTTTGTTGTCTTTCTCTAGGGACAGACAGAATCCCACTGACGATCACCTGAGCCTCGATTTCCTTAAGGGTCTTCCCCAGACTGGCGTAGTTTCCATTGATACGTTCCAGCCAGAATCTAGCCATATCATTTGTTCCCACATGAAGGATAATCAGTGGATTCTTTCCCGCACATGTTAGGATCCTCTTCAGGCTCAGGTCCCCATCCTGTATCTCAGCACCCTGAAGACAGCACACCTTTCTGTCCTCTGGTTATAGGCCTGTCTGTTCTTCTCACTAGGGAGTCCCCAATCACATAGACCCACCTTTTCCTCGTAACCGTACGATTCTCTGGCCTATCCCCTGTTCCTTCTCACAGTGAGAGCACAGGATTCAAAGCCCAGAAAGAGTGGGGCTAAGGTAGCTTTAAAGCCACCTTTGCACCCTCCTGATCCTGGGCTGCTCCGTGAGCCGGAGGGGCACCTAGCATTAGACAGTCCTGTCAGCTGCAGGGGTGCGTTTCATCCCTGTAGCGTTGGATGGGGTGTGCTTGCCTCTGACTTGCCATTCTCACCTCTAGCCCTTTCCCTGGCCCTGGAATAGGATGACCAGATAGCATGTATGAAAAAATTGGGATGGTGGTGGGGGTAATAGGTGCCTGTATAAGAAAAAGCCCCCAATGGTGGGATTGAGCCTATAAAATTGGGATATCTGGTCACCCTACCCTGCAATGCCTTCTAGAATAGGGCTTGCAAGGGGGACCTCAAAGAGCAGCTTTATGGCTGTATTCCACAGTATCTGCACCAGGGGAATCCTTCCTTTGACCACAATCGGACGTTTTAGGGCCTCTTTACACTGCTTTGACCCTTTTACCAAGTTTAAAGTAGCCAGAGGATCAGTTTTAGAATTCTAGTGTACTCTTTGGGTGGGTGGAGCTTACTTTATTGCCTCTCTCCTAGTGCTTCAATACAATTTCTATAGAAAAGCACATGGAGAGCCTGAATTCAGTCATGTAAGGATTTTTAGCAAGGATTGCACAGGGTGAACTCCCCACAACCAACACCAAACAGAACAAGAGAAATAAACTTAAGAATTAAGTACCAATTCTAAAAGGATAAGAGCTTAATTTCTACTACATAACAAGGCTATTTCATAAACTACATACATTATCTTCAGTTACATATATACGCAAAAGAAATATACTACTTCCCACCAGGTAAATCCCCCTTCACCCCTCCAAAGAAAAATGACACAGAGCTCCAAAAGCTTAGGTGGAGTGCATTTGAGTCTCAGTTAGAGTCTTTGTTCATCAGCTCTATTCAGTCTGCCAAGTCAAAAGTATTGCAACTGTATCTTCCCTCCTCCTGCTTGAAGAACTCTCCAGTTGAAATCGAGGCAGCCTCTTTCTCCTCCTCTGCTGGAATCACTCAATTAGCTAGTCAATTAACCCCCAACCAATCAGTATGAAGTATATAAATTAATAATCCTGCTGTAAAATGCTTCAGAGTTAGGAGGAATAAACCTGCCTTAAGCTACTGTGAAACAACTTTTCCCAACCCACATGTCCTTCTGTAAAAGCAACTGCACAAACTACTTAGCTCAATCAAATTATAAATCCAGCTACAGGGAGTCTATTGAGCATGCACCAAACTACCACACCCAATTCAGAAACTTCTAGGCATGGAATCCTAATTGTGCATCTGCCTAGCAACAGTGAGCAGACAGAATGCATTCCTCTCCCCCTTTTTGAGTTACACTAGCAGCTGCTGAGAGTTCCTGGGTTTCTGTCTGGGTATAGATGACTGTGTATAAAGAGAGGTAGGAAGCAGCAGTGTTTCTGCTTGTTTGGAGAGTGGGGTGTGTGTGTGAATGTAAGACTGCCTTTCTTTCCTGTTTATAAACCTAGTTATCTCCTTGCTATATACCCCCCGAGCAGCCATTTTTAATAATGGCTCCAAACATTAACAACTAATCTCACACACACCTTGTACTAGTTAGGACTTTTAAACCTGCTGCTTAATAACCTGGAGTCCAGTCAATGACCTGGATACATGGGCCTTTCTTAGGGACAAGGTGAATCAACCAAGATTGGTTTGGCCCCCAAACAAGTTATTTTTAAATTATAACTAAACTTTTACTGTAAGGGTTTCTACACATAGGTTAGTAACAAGAAGAAGGTCAGGGGAAGTGTGATCCCCTTACTGAATGGGGGCGGCAACCTGGTGACAGATGATGTGGAAAGAGCTGAAGTACTCAATGTTTTTTGTTTTTTTTGCCTCTGTCTTCTCAGACAAGGTCAGCTCCCAGACTACTGCACTGGGCAGCACACAATGGGGAGAAGGGAAGCAGGCCTCAGTGGTGAAAGAACAGGTTCAGGACTTCTAGAAAAACTGGACATGCACAAGTCCATGGGGCTGGATGCAATGCATCTGAAGGTGCTGTAAAATTGCTTTTAGCACATTTTGTATCATTATACTGTGACAACCCTGCTCTTATACCACATGGACTCTTGACCAGCCACACAGAGACATAGAGTTGCATCTGACGAAGTGGGTTGCAGCCCATGAAAGCTTATGCCTGAAGAAATGCATTAAATCTTTAAAGAGCTACAGGACTCACGTTGTTTTTGCAACATAGAGACAAGAGCTTCAGATGTTTAAGATCATGTGTGAAACACCTACCCAGTAATTGTGCTGACCTCAGTGTGTCAGCCTTGAAAATGGAGGGCCATCTCTGACTCAATTTAAACTTGAGGCTCCAGGGAGATTGTGTTTCAGACCTATGGTGAAATCCTGGCTTAACTGATGTCAGTGGGAAAACCCTCATTGACATCAGTTGGACCAGGAATTCATACATGATATTTAGCCCACCAAGGCCCAATCACATCTGTCCTAGTGTAGCAAGATCTCAGGAACATGCTACAAGACGGACACCGAAGTGAGGAAACAGCAGTTTATTGATTGCCAGCCACCGTCCCAGCAGTATCATTTCCAAAGGCTGAGCCCCAATTATACTGGGGGGCTGCCTTATATACCCTTATTGATTACATGAATATTCATACATATCATTACATTATACATAGCATGATTGGCTCGTTATGACTTAACAACATTCGCACCTCCCTGTGGGAGGGGGCCTGAACTTGGTTTTAATTAGTTATTGGCAATCTGAACAAATATACTGATTTTGAGATTAATATGGGGAGTTGGTGAGGGGGTTTCTGAGAAGGTTCTGACCTCGGGCCAAGATGGGGAGTTAGGAAAGTGCTGAGGTAGTGTTAATGAGAGAAGATTGGGAAATCACTGGGCAGGTGTTAGTCTGGGGAAGATAGGGAGTTTTAGCAGATTTTTAACCTGTTAGTAATAGGAGGTAGTATTAAACAAAAACATATACAGGGCCTGGCAGCTCTAATCACAGGGCCTGCCTGACCATACACTTGGCATAATCAATTAAAAGCACAAAGTTAACCATAAGTGATTTTATAAGAGTTGGGGTTCTGGGGCACTTGCCTCACTAGGTGATTGGATTCAGGATCTGGACCTCAGGCAACCCCTCCCAGGGGAGCCTAGGCATTCTGTTGGTACTTTATGGTTTGTCTCTGTTTGTTTTCAAAGGCCCCAGTCCTGCCACCACTGAAGTCATTGTAAGATTTGTCTGTTACTACAACTTAAGGATGATCAAGAGTTAAATTAGCTTCCATCTCTGTAGACAATGCTGCTGGACAAACTCCTATTTTCTTCTATACTTCTATTCTGAGCACGTAAGTATCAAAAAGTATGTTTATACTGCAGCTGGGAGGTGTAATTCCCAGTTTGTGTACACATACACACTAGTTTGTGCAGTGTTAGCACACTGAAAATAGAAGTGTGGCTGCGGTGG
>ML675603.1:10761031-10857070 GCA_007922155.1 Mesoclemmys tuberculata
CTGGGAATTAAACTTTCCAGCTGCAGTGTAGGTATACCCAAAGATGGCCTTCTTTCTCAGATATTATAATAGTTGAAACTACCTGCAAACATGTTGGAAGTGGCAGCAGACACCTGAGCATATTTATGCCATTCAGTTGCCTCAAAGTAATTGGATGCATGAACACAGAACTACCTAATAATTAGGTTAAAGTAAGATATGAAAGAAGGACTTTGATAAGTTTGTTTTCCCTCTCAAAAAAGTTAAGAGCAAACTTGAGGTAAATTTTGACCAAGAGTAAGAAGAGTAGAGACTGAAGCAAATCTGAGGAGAAGATCTCCATTTTCTCTCCTGTCTCCCTTGACAGTCCTGAAGTGGTACAGGGAATGTAGAAGAAATATGGACAATCTGTTATGTTTTTAACCCTTCCATTCAAGCATTTTTTCCATTTATGCGGTTATTCATTAGAGCACAACATGGCATGCTGATCCTAACCTTTTAAAATGCAGCCATATTCTGGCAATCCACAGTGGATTTGCTCAGCTGATGGTCACTTTTTGGTTTCCGCCCGTGTAATATCTTCTGCAGTAGGCAAACAGCTGATAATCACCTTGTCTTCCAGTTGATGGAATGCTGTTGGTGGCAAGCTGTTTTGTGGGGACTCTGGGGAAGGAGATTATTTAAATCCTGCTTTAATAACATGGGCTGTAAGGTACATATCAGGACACTGAACATTGGTTTTACACTTCAATACTCAGGCATTCCCTGTCCATATATTCTTGCCTTAAAATACATTAGTCCATTTTCATATTATATGTTTGTTCGATTGAACAAAGACATCATAATACAGTAGTATAGTACAAATCTTTGATGAGAGATTCTGCATCAGTATGGCAACCTAATTTATAGAGAGATACTGAAAATTTATACAGATGCATCCCAACATATCAGCTAGATTTATGTCAGGGTACCATTGCACATGGCAATCAAACAGGCAGATGAGAGGGGAAGTAGAACCCTAGTGGTCCATGAGATAAGGAATTGAATTCCAGAGGAATTTTATGCAGCTCTTTATGCAATAAAGCTGAATAGCAATGATTGCCATTTTGTTGCCTTCTCACACAACTAATGAATTAGTAGCATGACAATGACATGATAGATCTGATACACTCTTCTGTCCCATTCACCCTTCAGTTGTTTGATTCTGTTTTTGTTAGTGCTTTGCTGAAGCTGTACTCATTCAATCAGTCCCACTGGGTTTGGTTATCTCTATTGGCTTTAGTTCCATTGAACAGGCAAATGTGAGGAACCAAGGAATTAAAGTGAGTCTCACCTTTTGGGGTCTGTGATTCAAAACGGGACATAAAAAATCATCCCATAATCCCACCGTCTCTCAGAATCCTTTGTGGCTTGGCCACAGGAAGAAATAATGAGAAGGTGTTGGTTTGGAGTTGGAAGGCTGCTGGGAGAGGGTTGATGCTGCTGTGGAGATGGGGGCTGGTATGTTTGACTGTAAGCTCTTTGGGGCAGGGCCTGTCTACTACTAATTTTGTAGAATGCCTGGAACAACGGAGTCCCAATCTTGGCTGTACCCTAGGCTCTACGATGATAAATAATAATAAGGTCCTGCTTCATCCCTTGTCCTTTCATTTCCCACAGCACTCTGCTTCGTCAGCTCTATATACCTTGAAATGCCACCCTGGAATTAAACCCTGTGCAGGTGAAGAAGAGCTGTTCTGAGATTGGGTGGTATGCTGGAGGGAAAGAGAGCAAACTGTTCCTTCCTACGGAAGACACGGACCCAAGCTTTTTATTTTTTTGTTAGAAAGAGTCCAACCCAGGGGGACAGTTGCCAACTCTTGTGAATTTTTCAGAAGTCCTATTATATAGTATTTTTCTTAATGCCCTGACTCTGAGTGTCATGGAATTGCCTGAGAATCTTGGATTTCATGTGAAGAAAGTACGTTTAAAAAAATCCACATAATATATAAATGTCAGAATTTTGAGGTTTCTGAATTATTATTTTTGAATGTTTGGGTTTGGCTATACTGCAGTGGGCAATCTTTTGTTATCTGGTTCCACTACATCCCATCCAGTTTGAGAAGTCCTGAATTAGAAATATACCTCCAACAAAAATACGGTATGTGTCCATGTTTCCATCAATCTAAACGGCATAAAATGATACCATTCAATTGCCTATTCTCCAAAATAGTCTTCTTTTACAAGAAATGTTGTCATTTAAAAAAAATGTAATAAAAGCAATTTTGCTGTTTGGTTTTAAATATTTCCTTGCACTGTAGGCAAACTTCACATTGCAGCACAATGCTGGGGTATGAGAGCCAGACAGTGATATTGACTATTATATTTTTGTGTCCAAACTGAGTGAAATGCAAAAAGGTAAACCAGCACTGAGTGGACAGTAAATGAGATTTTTAAAATATAAGTTGGTGTTAGTGAAGAAAGGAAATTTGATTTTTTTTTAATTTATATTCTTTAACCTAATAATGTCCCTTTTTAAAAGTGAACTGAACACAAAATAAAAAACATGTTTCTTGTGCCCTTTACTGCTCCTGTATTATGTCTGACGATCTTAAAATTATTTATTTATTTATTTAGACTTAGTGGTTTATTGTAGAAATATTAGAGATACCAACCTTTAATCTTCTGCTTTTGCTTATAAATCTTGTGAAAGGCTAAGTCCTTCCACCATCTACAATATAGTGCACAGATCCAGAGTTATGTCCTGATCCTGCAAAGATTTACTTACATACTTATATTTATGCACTCTATGTAGTTTCACTGAAGTCACTGAGACCACACGAAGTGATTAAGTTAACCACATGCATAAATCTTTGCAGGATTGCAGTAGTGTCTAAATTGATCCTTCCTGGGGTTGTATTTAACTGGCAACTCAAAAATAATAGTTGAGTTTAAGGGTCTTCATAATTCTACCCTCCTGGCTGTTCTTAGTGTGTACCTCCAGGACCTACTCTGGCTCAAAGAAACACACCCACTCCTTGCAGTTCACCTTTACTTTAAAGGTAATTGCTGCCATGTGAAGCAATATTCTCTTTAGCCAGTAGATGGACAGGGATGTTGGTTTAACTGAGAATTATTTATAAATAAATATTGCATTAGTAGTTTATATAATTTATATTTCAAGGTGATAAAAAACTTATTGTAAAAGTTTTTGCATTAGGTCCACACAATAAAAAATAAGGTCTATGTTGTGCTTCACTGAATAGCTGATAATTCATACTCGACATGAATTTGTGTGTGAGAGAGAGAAAGAGAGCTGTCTGACATTTTTTCATCAAAAATTAATTTTGAAGAAAATGTTTGTTGAAAAAATTCATAATTTCATTTTTGAAAAAATTTTGTTTTTTCATTGAAAAGCTAGAAACCAAAGAACTTTTTTTAACCAAAACCATTTTAACCCCCCCTTCTCCCCTCCCTGAATTTCTTTCAAAAAGTGAATTTTTTTCAGTTGTGGATTCAGCTTTTCCTTGGGAAAAAACACAACAAAAATAATGAAGAATTTACACTAAATATTTTTCCTACATAAATAAATAATTGTAATTTTTGGACCAGCAGTGCTTTCCAGTAATCCTTCTAGAACACCTAAGATTGATTCGGAAAAAGCAGGCACATTTCTGGAGAAGAAGATATGGGGTGAAGCAAAGGGCAGCAATTGATCCAATAGTTGGTTTGTACTCACCCCACCTCTCCCACTCCCACAGATACATTTTGCTTGTTTCAGCTGATTGTTTTGAGCTTATTTTAACTCATGTTCAAAACATTCCCTCCAATGTTTCTCTTAAAAAGAAAGTTTTTGGGGTGGCAGGAAATGTCTCTTGTCCCTATTATGTTTTATCTATCTGATCTTTGTCCATCTAATAATTATTGGTATTACACAAGCGCATTTGAGCTGTAGTTGTGGACCCATTGTGCTAGGTGCTGTACAAACATCTCTGCCCCAGAGAACTGACAGTCTAAGTAGTTTTTACAGTCAGGGCCCAAGTATAATTTTTTTAGGCCCAGTCCAAACTTGTAATGCAGGCCTCCTCCCACACACCTACCACAATCCTTGCAGCCTGAGCTGGGCCTCTGGGCCCAGGAAAGTGTACCTCCCCCAATCCCCCATTTGGTAGCCCTGTTTACAGTCTAAGTTACTGCCTTCAATGCTCTTTCATGACTGAACTTTCTGCATATGCTGAATGATGAGCAAATGGGAAGGAAATTTAAAAAACCCACTGAAATAGCATGTACATTTTGACAGTAAAGGTTTATAAAGGAAATAATGAGGACTTATTGGATAGAGCTACTGGATTGGGAATCAGGAGACTTCAGTTCTAGTCCCTGCTCCCTACATTTGGCCAAATCACTTCAATTCTCTGCGGCCTTTTTATTCCTCCAGTCTAGTTGCAAGTAAGAAACTATTTGACTTTTGTGTTTCTTACCTACTTTAGACAGTCTGACTCAAAGAACCCATTTCATTATCCAAAGTAAACAAACATACACATAAATATAGATCGTCCTGGGGGGAATTTCCCAGTCTTTAATGAAAAATGAATTGAAGGTTGGGCCTCTTCTTACTCCCACCATTCCACCCCAAGTTTTGCGGCCGTGTTGTACCCCCACAAGCTTTGCTTTCACGGAAGAAGTGGTAAGTGACTTTAACACGTACAGTTCAGCAAGGGCATAAGGCACAGACTGAGCCGGGACTGCACGGAACAGATGGGGGAGAGCAGCTCACTGCGGAGGTGGGCGCGAATGCTAAACCCTCAGATGCAGCCCTCTCCTAACGTAGCCCGTGAGCAGCGGCCGGGGGACGGCAGAGGGCGCTGCCCGGTAGCTCTGGCTCGGGGAGAAGCGCTCCGAGAGCCCGGCACGTGGGAGGCGGCCGGCGGCGCCGCTCGCACCTGCTGGAGCGGCTGGGCTGGGCTGGGCTGGGCTGTGCGGCGTCCCCCGCGACTCGGAGCGGCTGGCGCCGGCCAGGATGGAGCGGGGGCGCCCCAGGGGCACCGCGCCCCCGCACTGAGCGGCAGGGGCGGGCGCCGGGGAGCGGCTCGGCGGGGACGAAGGCGCGGTGCCATGCGGGGCCCGGGAGCGCGGGCGCGGCGGGGACAGTAACTCGGGCCGGGTAAGTGTCGCGTGCGGACGGCGAAGGTCCGGGTGTGGCTGGGCGGGGCACGCGGGGCCCGGCTCCCCGCGGGAGAGTTGGGCGAGCTGGAAGCGACCAGAGCCCGTGTGCGGGTCGCTGCCGCGGGGCTTAGGCTGTGGAGGGGCGGCGGCTGCTGCCTGGGGCACGTTGTGCCAAGGAACACCGGCTGGTTCCAGGCAGCTGGGGAGGGCCCGTCTCAGGATGGGATGGAGGAGTGGCCCGCCCCTTCGCCAAGGGTCTCTGTCCGCATCGCCTCATCAAAGGGCGAGGGCACCTCCAGAAACAGGCTGCTCAGAGCGCTGCTCTCTTCTTTTGGGAAGTGGCTCAACTGAGAAGTAATGTTAATGTTGGCCAGGCCTGCTGTACAAGGTGTGATCGTTTTAGATCGACATGTCAAAAGGGTTCAGCTTTAATAAGTGAAGTAACTCTTTGTAGGTGACTGATCAAAGTTAATGCTAACACTGTTCCTATACAAACATGGCACCCAGCTCATACTTGACTGGGGATTCGGTTCTGTGGTGTGTGGTTTTTCTCTAGTTCTTGATGTCTACTCTTAAGCAAACAATAATAAAACTTTACATTTATTTAGCACCTTAAATCCAAGGATCTTGAAGCACTTTGCAAACATATGGGTCAGATTCTGCCTCCCTTTTTCAGATGGCGAAGTGTTTTTCCCCGTGAGTAGTCCCACTGGGTTAACACACACAACAACCCAAAGAGATAGGGAAGTGTTATTTTACTGAAGGGAAAACTGCATGTGAGTATCTTGCTCGAGGTCTCAAAGGAAGTCTGTGGCATCACTAGGAATTGAACCCACGTATCTGCACACTTAGTCTTGTGCTTTGGCCAGAAAAACCTCCATGTTCCAAATTATGACTCTTTAATTAGGAGTAAATATCTGTGCTGAAAATATTTTGTTGCCTCCTTTGTAATACCTCCACCTCAGAGAAGCCTTAATTTGGCCCTGTATTTAGAAGTCAGTACCTTGCAAATCTTCCATGTGCAAAATTCTCATTGTTATCAGAGGATACCTAAACTTTAATGGCAAAAGCATGTTATCCTGTTGCTTGTGATGGGCAAAGAAATGCTTTTATATCTCAAATCTATTTAACAAAGTCACAGCTAGTCATGCAGAATCTTTCACATTTTGAAATGCCATGCAGCAAGTAATAAAAAAGTACCAAGATTTTTCTTTAAATTGACAAAATTCTCTGGTAAAATTTACATCCTTAAATGTCCCCCATCTGTTTTTGTTCTCTTACATAATCTAAAACTAGTCAGACTTTTAAAAAACTATTATAATTTGTAAAAGCAACAATAACAAAATACTGTTTCTCTAATGGAATATATACATTAGCTTGGAACTCAGACTGAATTTTTCCAGTTCCCTTATAAATACCTTCAAAACAAGTTTCTATTGTAACATAGAATACAATGTCCTTAACTACAGCAATACCAGGCAGTGCCACCATCACATACAGATGTCTTCTAAAGATTGGCAGAATTATATAGTTCTAAAAATACTCCATATCCAGGTTATAATTTGAAAATATTGTACAGGATGTGCTTTAACTTTGTAATTTAACTCTATGTTAATATGGTACATTTAAAAATTAGTAATACCATTGAAACTCTGTTGATTAAGGTTAGGTACCTAGTATTATTCAGCTAATTATAGACACCCATGGAGTTTCTGATGTTCAGAAGACTTGACCACACCTGAAGATTATTGGAATTGCCAGACTGGATCAGCCCATTTAGTGGTTCATCTAGTTCAGCATCCTGCTAGATTCAGATGCTTCAGAGGAAGATTTATCTCTTCCCCACTCCATGAAGTTGGCAGTTATGGAGTAACTTGACCCTAGGGAAAGTTCTTTCTAAATTTTAATTAGTGGCTATTTTATGCCCTGAGGGGAGAGATTTTATAATCCTTCAAAATACTTGGGTTTTTTTAGAATTCTCTTTTATTATAACTGAATATTCTTGTTATCCAGATAAATGTCCAATATTTTGGGTCCTGGTGCTTAAATATGCCAACATTCTTACGGTCCTTTAACATGCAGCGTGGGGATCCGATCCAACAAGCATTCTGTGTGTCAAACCCCTGTTGACTTTAGGGCTTGCAGAATCGGGTCCTGAATTGATTCAATGTAACCAGCAACATAAAATACAATAGAAAAGGATAATTTCACAGGGTGAAATTCACCCGTATTCAGAGTGTCAGCACAAGTCTTATGCACCTCTTAAATCCTCAAAATAATTGCTCTGCTGGCTCACTGTACAAGAGAGAACTTCACTCACAATGAGGAATAAACGCCTATAAAATATGAAGCCGTGTAAAATAATCCTTATGAATTTCAAATAAAACACAGACCACCATGCAAACGAGTATGCATCCTGTTCTCAAACAGCAGTAGTTCAAAGTGAGTTAGGGAACTTTTAGCAGTATCCCCACAGACAGTGCGCAGCATACTAGATGCTATAGATTTATACCACAGGTGGCCATTCAGTAATTTACCATTCAGACAAGCCCACTGGGTGGCTAGTAGTCAAGGACTAGGGCGTTTAGAGAGTATGATGCCTGACACTTTAGAGGTGGTTACAGAATGCACAATTATAAAATCACACAACAGCCTTTCTATGCTGGTTTTAATGGATCTGGGTGCGCAGGGTAAGGCAGCTTTATGTACCAAATGTACTTTCAATTACATTGGCAGTGAGAGTGTTTGCGAGGATCATGTGAAAGGTGCAGTCTAGGGTGTATAAGTGGGGTTTTAAAATACTTCTTAAGTTTAAGATAACAATATCCTCTCCTTCACAACAAATGAATCTTCCTAATGTCTCTTAGAGTCCCAAAGCTCTATTTGTCGTCCTCCAGCTATGCTTCTTGTGTTACAGGGATTGTCTTGTCCTTCTGGCAGAGGATAGCTGGACATGACTTCCCTATATTTAGCATAGCGATTGCTACAAAATGACGTAGCGGCTTTCTCTGCTTCCCAGTGGCTAAGCATATTGCTTCTGCTCCATTCCCAACCCCAGAGTGACGGGCTGATTTTGAGCATCAAACATGGTAGAGCAATGCACTGCTGTGATGCTGCTGGGTTGGCTTCATAGGGTTGCCGGTGAGATCTGCTACAATTGGTGCATGTAATATTTTGCAAATAGAAGGATATGGAATAGACCGCAAGTATCTTAAGGATTTTTCTTTCTCTCTCTTCAGCAGTATTTCACTTAGAAAGGCCAAATATCCCATGATGCATACACATAATTCCCATTCGTATGAATAACCATAAGTGGAACCAGTAAATGTAATGTTTATTTCCCTTCCATTGCTCCTCAGGACTTTTAATTTTCTTTGTCAGTGCAGAAGTATTGTTCTGTTTACTAAAATAATCATTCACTTTTCATAATACATTTCACATGTTTTTGCTTGTTCCAATGGATGCCAGGTTCATAGATTCCAAAGCCAGAAGGGACCATTGTGATCATCTAGTTTCTAGTCTGACCTCTTGATCAATGCAGGCCATAGAACGTCCCCAAAATAATTCTTAGATCATATATTTTAGAAAAACATTCAGTTATGGTCTTAAGGAGTGTCAGTGATGGAGAATCCACCACAACCCTTTGCAAACTGTTCCAATGGTTAATTTCTCTCACTATTCATGGTGTAAATTTTTTTTCCAGTCTCAATTTGTCTAGCTTCGACCTACAGCCGATGGATCATGTTATAACTTTATCTGCTATATCAAAAAGCACATTATTAAGTATTTGTTCACTGTGTAGGTACTTATAGACTGTAATCCAGTCACCCCTTAACCTTCTCTTTGTTAAGCTAAATAGAGTGAGCTCCTTGAGTCTATTGCTATTAGGCATGCTTTTTAATTCTTTAATCATTCCTGTGGCTCTTCTTTGAACCCTGTCTAATTTATAAACATCCTTTTTGAATTGGGCAACAGAACTGGAGACAGTATTCCAGTAGTGGTTGCACCAGTGCCAAATATAGAAGTAAAATAATATATCTGTTCCTTCTCAAGATTCCCTTGTTTATGCATCTCAGGATCACATTAGCTCTTTTAGCCACAGCATTCAACTATGATCTCTCCATCTGCACATTGTGTCCTAAATGGAGCCATAATCCTGGTAAGGATCTCTGATTTATTGGGATACTTCTAATCATTTCTCTTCAGTTCAGAAACACTCCACAAATAACTATTCCGGTACGCATGTTGACTTCTTTGAGGTGATGTGGGAAGTGACAAAAAAAGTGATTCTGGAGTTCTGCTGAGGATAGACTGAGTGGTGGAATGTGAGGTTATGTCTGAAAAGGCTGAAAGATCTTGTTTGAGGTATTGGTGGTGGTTTTAGTTCAAGCCCTGTCTACAGAAACAATTAGACCGTGGCAAGCTGCGGTGTGAATCTACCCCACACTAGCATGCTGCAGTCTAACTGTCCATTTGCACCCTGGTGATGCATGTTAACAGTTCATTAGAGAACGTTGATCTAATCCTCGCTGAAATGCTAGGTGAATGTACCAACACAGAACAAAAAGACAGTCTTTGCCCAAAGAGCTTATAGTCTGATAGCAATGGGCCAATGTTCTTGTTTTATTTTTTATTTAAAAAAAAACAAAAAACAAACCTGCTGACTTCAGGTTGTTTGCCTATGTACGGACTAAATAAAAGCGTTTTCGGAAGGTGTTGCTCTTCGGTGATGTACACCTATGGGACAGGAAACTCCTTGAGGTACACCATGTGGATTTTCCTGTGGAGTCTTGTTTGAGGTGGAGAGTTGCCTCCTGCAGAAGAATGCAACCTTCCCCTACCAACTCCATAGATAGATCTTTGAGTATTCATGGGGAACAGAGGGCATCTCTGGAATTTATGGGCTCTGCCTCATTTCCCTTGGAGCCATATGCTTGGACTGCTCTGGGAGGTGCTGCGGTATAGATTCTTTTCCTGAAGGTACCCTAATGCAAATTGGGGAGATGTGAGAAAAGCAAAAGAGGCCCAGGATAGCCTGGAACTTTCTCCCAGGACTCTCATTGGTCATTGCCCAATATGTCCCACCTACTTCATGTCCCTGGCTTACATAGTTCCTCCTTCCACACCTATTACTAGCTGCTCACCAGTCCCAGGATTTGGGAGGCTCCAGTGGTGGCTCAAAATGCCTTTCGCCCCTTCCTATTTTTGCTCTGCACTGAGTGCATCAGAAACTGTGTGTTTGGATATATGGCTTATTACTATGTGACTATATTCTCATATTGTGTATTTATGTGCATTGCATAATAATTAAAAATTGAATATAAGAAAATATGATACCCCGACTTTGTCCAGTGATTTCAACATCTCCGAGTGAATCTCATCCACACCACTGCCTTACCACTGTGAAGGCACTTTATTGCCACAGAGACCTCATCAACAGAAATAGATCTGATCCCACCAGAGGTTCCTGGCCCTGCCTCCTGAAAGGAGGGCATGTTCACTGAGTTGAGGAATTCTTCAAAGTGCTCCTTCTACCTCTCGACAATCTTCTTGGTCACCGTCAACGTTTCACAACCCTTACTGAGAACAGCCTGGGCAACGTCACACCAACCCCTCCTAAAGTGACAAATGGCTTGCTAGAACACATTTGAGGCCATCCAGTAGTCATTCTCCATGGTCTTTCCAAACTCTGTCCAGGCTTTTGCTTCATCAGTCACCATAGCCGCAGCCCTCCTAGCTAGCCAGTACCTCTCAGTCGTATCAGGAGTCTGATTCACGAGCATTTCTCAGCAGGCCACCTTCTTTGCCTTGGCAGCTTCCCTCACCACTGGTGTCCACCAGCGTGTCTTAGGGTTGCCACAATGACAGGCCCCAACCACCTTTGGGCCACAGGTTTTCATGGCAGCCTCAATGATTGAGGCCCTGAACATAGTCTACTTGGACTGAATGTCCAACACCTCACCCGGAATGCATGAAAAGTTCTTCTGGAAATGGAAATTGAAGTTTTTCCTCACAGGGTCCTCCAGCAGATGTTCCCAGATGTCCTGCACTGATCATTTGGGCCTCCCATGTCTATTCAGCTGGCATCCCATGCTTTGGATCCAACTCACCACCAGTAATCAATGTTCTTTCCAGGTGAAGGGGGAGCAGCTGCCCTTAGTGGAAGAGTTTAAGTATCTAGGGGTCTTGTTCACATGTGATGATAAGTGGGAGTGGGAGATTGACTGGCAGATTAGTGTGGCAGTGGCAGTGATGTGAGCACTATACCGATTCATGGTGGTGAAGTGGGAGCTAACTTTTTGGACAAAGTTCTCAGTTTACAGGTCAATCTACATCCCCACCCTCACTTGTGGTCATGAGCTTTGGGTAATGATGGAAAGAACAAGATCGTGAGCAGAAGGACAGAAATGAGGTTTCTCTGTAGGGTGGCTGGGCTGACTTTCCCAGATAGGGTGAAGGGCTAGGTTATTCAGGAGGGCCTGGGAGTAGAGCTGCTACTCCTCCAGATCAAGAAGAGCCAGCTGAAGTGGTTTGGGCACCTAATACGGATGCCCCCTCATGGCCTTCCTTTGGAACTATTCCAGACACATCCCACTGGGAGGAGGCCCTGAGACCAGCCCAGGATATGCTGGAGGGATTATATCTCCCAGTTGGCCTGGGAACACCCGATCTAAGAAAACAGGTAGAAATAAACCAAGTAATGTGTCTGAAAATAGATGTTGTGAGAGGAAGGGTGTACATGACTGACAGCAAGTGATTGAACTGGGGGCTTCTGAACTGAAAGCATAAATCTCCACAGCTTGAGCTAAAGAACCAGGCCTCTGTACCAGAGGGCTGTAACAGTCACATTCTCTACAGATTGGGCACCAAAGGGATATATGTAATAAGCACTGGCTTACACATGCATGTTGTAATGTCCCTCCATCCTACCTGTCTGCTCTGGAGGCTGGGGATTGAAACTGCTGTCCTGGATGTTGTAACATTGTTTCATTTTATAATTAAAGTGACCCAACTCCATTTTAAATTAATAGAAATATAAACTCATTGGGCTTGGATGTAAAATGTTAACTGCTTTGTAACAACATCCAGCCTTGTCTTGTCAGAAATCTCTGTGATAAGCACCCGGAGAAGGTGTCAAGTACTGAAGATCAGTATGTGGCCTGTAGGTTTCGGTAAACCTGTTACTCGAAACTCAGTAAACTTCATTTAAATAGTATTCAGACATGTATTGTGATGGGTGAGTCTTTGTCAACAGCAAACAGCAGCTGGACAATTAAGAAAAATAAAATCAAGTTTCGCTGTGTAAGTTTCGCTGTGTCAGGGTGCAGTCCCCAATTACCTCATGGCTCTTGGAAACTTCATAATTGGCTAGAAAGTGGGCACATTGCTGTGAGGAAGAGATATAAGGTGATCAAAAACAAAAGATAATTTGGAGGTGTCCATTACCTTTGGAAGAGCACCAGAATAGCTCTACGTGCAGGCTTGGATCTACCTACCGTCTCTCCCCAGCTTGCTGCTCAAACCTAAGTATAGAGCGTGTGGCTGTGTAACCTGAGTGTGACTGTATTTTCCACTCAGATGTGTAACCTGAGTGTGACTGTATTTTCCACTTAGATGTAAACCCGGGAATTGTACTAGTAGAATTGAAGTGTTGCTTTGCTGCTGACAAACCTCACTGTTGCAGTGTAAGTATAATAGTATAAGTATAACCCTATAGTGTAAGCTAGCTTTGTAAATATAATTGTATAGTTGTAATTGTGACTGTGTTTTAAGTAGCTAAATTATTGTATCAAATAAGAATCAATGGTGATTTTTAAATTGTAATTGATGATGTATAAATTATTGTAAGTAAAACAAAGTTGTATGCAAAGCAATCTTTGTCCCTCCTTATTTGAGGGATCCATATAAATCGAACCTGATAGCAAGCTGGTTCTTGTTGTCACCTCACTGGAGAACTGGCATCTTGTAAGCATCAAAGTAATGAAATGTAGAGGATCATAAGTGTTTGGCAAGTCAGAGGAATGAAGTGGTGTGCATACATTTATATATATATATAAATAAAAGCAGTTCAGTGACCTCAGATTTGTTGTGTGTTGCTGGGCTAACAAGATTTGTCTCTGTTGTAGCTGTGATTTTCACAGGCTGATTACTGATCAGGAAGAAATGTTTTGAAATGTTATGTTTAGGCTCGGTTATGTGTTAGGCCTATTGACTCTGATTATTCCTCCTCAAAACATTTTAGGGTATTTCCATTTCAATGATCAAGTCCCCATCCAATGAGCTATGATAAACTGAATCCCTTTAGTTTCAGTCTCATTATAAAGCTTCATTTCTTCCCTCCGACTCCCCACTGTGGCTAATAATGACTTTTTAAATTAGACATCACATGGCGTGTGAAATTATAGAACTGACTGCATGACGCAAAGGAGCCAAATATGCTCTTGGTCACATGCTTTTAGGCACAAACCTCTCATCCCCAGCCAATGTCAAACTCCTTTTCAGCTACTACTGTAGGTTGTGGCCTGCTGCTCCCCACTATATGAGGTTTTGGGCTCGTGTAGCAGCACAGATTGCAGACCTACTGTGTGCTTTGCTCTCTTTGCGCTCTCAGGGAGCTGTTTAATGGTGCCTTATTATGTCCTTTCTACAGCAGTCCCACCACATGATTTTCTTCTGTACCTACAGTAGCATGTGTGGAGTGGAAGGAACCCCTTTTACCCCTTTGTACGCTATTATTAGTAGATTTATTGAGTTACTTATTCATGTCACCATTTAACTACATGGGAATACATCTCTTCATTTCTTGACTTCTGAAATATTGTTCTCTCCCTCTCTGCTGTTCTTCCCTTATTTCTTCCTCATTTGATATGCTGAATTTGAGAACTGTTCATGTTTAGTTCAGTTCCAAAACTAGTTGTGTGTTGTGGGTAACAGACAATTGATCTACTGTATGAGCACCTGGGATTGAGTTGAAAATCATAGATGGGCCAAGTGAGTGATCTGACCGATCAATTTATTTTCTAGGTCTGTAGTTAGAACTCAGAGGTCCGGTACCTGTATCAATGGGTCATCAGGGAGCAGATGGAGGACATCAGACTGCTGTTAGTTGTCCTGTTGACAAAGTTGGATGTCTTGAGCTTAGTGGCAGAGTGCTAATCGCCCGTTTTAAGATATTTGTCTTTGCAGGATAAGACATCTGCCTTTCCATTTCTTGTCCCTGGGTCATAGGTTACAACAAAGTCAAAGGGAATGAAGAAAAGAGAGCAGTGGATCCGGTGTTGGTTAAGGTATCTAGCAGTCCATCAGTATTAAATGTTCTTTTGGTCCATGAGGCTTAGACTGAGAACTGGGCTACTGCTTGAAAGCCACCTTAGCCAGTAACTCCTCCCAAATATTGTAATTCGTTTCTGCCATGCTTAGCTTCTGAGAATAAAAGGCAAGGGTTGGAATTGATTGAGAGGCCCTACATGTTGAAATAGTACTGCACCTATGGTGTAGTTTTCAGGCATTGGCCATGACTGTAACCATCAATGGTTTTGTAGGATTTGGATAAATCAGGATGGGTGCTGAGATGAATGCCCTCTTCAGTCAATCAATTGCCAGCTGAGCCTCTGTGGAGCTGTTGAACCAAGCCCCCTTTTGCAGGAGCACTGTTATGGATTTAGTTCGGTTAGAGAATCCTTTATTCAATTGCCTGTAGAAATTGGAGAACCCTAGGAATTGCTGGACCCCTCATATGTCTTTCAGTATGGCCCAGTCAGATATTGCATCACCTTATGTGGGTCCTACATGTAGGACTACATGCTGAGTCCTACAGATGAGACAATATACCTCAAGAATTCCACTGTATCCTTATCAAACTTCCATTTTTCAAGCTTCACATAAAAGTGGTTCTGACTGAGTCTCTGCAGGACAGTGTGCATGTGGTGATTGTGGAGGTCTTGACTTCTGGAAAAAATGAGGATGTTGTCCAGGTAAATGACAACAAATTGGTCCAGCATGTCCCTGTAGATGTTGTTTATGAAATGCTAGACAGTGGTGGGGTATTGCGCAACTCAACAGCATGACCTAATACTCAAAAAGCCATACATAGTATGGAAGGTAGTCTTCCATTCATCTCCTTTCTGGATCCTCACCAGGTAATAAGGTCTGTGGCAGTCCAACTTTGTGAAGTCGTTGCCAGAGAGGAATCTTTCAAACAGCTCATTAGTAAGCAGTAAAAGGTACCACAGTTTCAGATGGTAGTCTTGTTCAGAGCTGGGTGGTCCACACAAGGTTGAAGGTAGTTAATTTTCTTCACCACGAAGATTGGGACCCCCGCTGGAGATGTAGAAAAGCAAATGTAACCCTTCTGCAGATTTTCCTTGAGATACCTCCACAGTGCCTGTAGTATGGGTTCAGAAAAGGAATAAGCACACCTGATGAGAACCTCTTCTCCCAGCTAGAGGTTGATGAGGCAGTTTTAACTGCAATGAGGATCTTGACTTTCTTTTTTTGTCCAATATATTGATATAGTGTTGATATTTAACAGGAATCCCAGGAGCCACTGAGGAGGTCATGGGGTGGGTTGTCTTTGGGGTGGGTCTTTGGGTCATGGCGTGGGTTGTCTCTCTTCATGTCTCTGAATTCTTTGGGCAACTGAGTAAGCCTCAAGGGGTTGCTGGTCCTGGTCAGCTCTCAGGAAACAGAACTGTCAGCAGGATGGGGTGTCAAAGCATACCACACCTTAATCCCCAGAGATGCGTGGGTTCTAGGCAATGAGCCAGGGGATACGGAGGACAACTGGTGAATGCAGTACATGAATTAGCTCAAACTGAATGACTTTTTGGTGGCTTCAAAGGGTAGTTACTCTAAGGCAACCATCTGGTGAATGATCAGTCCTGGTGAAAGGAGCAACCTGTCTATGGACTCTGTTAACTCAAGGGAGCTTCTGCATTGGATGAGGATATTGTGTACTCAGGCAAACTCCAGATCAATGAAATTCCCATAGGTAACCAAGTCCACCAGCTCTTCTAAGATGATATTGGGCATATTAGGGTGCCTGAGCCAAAGGGGGAATTGTAGATATGTTGAACGCCGATTGGCCATTACTTGTATACTAGCAGACAAACAATGGAGTAGACAGCTAGGGTGAGGAGAACCCTATCCAGCCCCAACCCTCTGTTGGGGCTGGGTCTTGGCGTTTCCCGAGCTAGATGCAGCTTGGACCTTGGCTTGATCCAAAGTATTTTGGTTCCCTGCAATATAGGTATAGGCTCTATGGCCAGTGTCAGATATTCTCCACATCAGAGAGACAGGACTGGACCTGATTGATTTGCCTTCAAAGGACTGGTGATGGGTTGGGAGGGAGCCAGCAAAGCTGTTGGAAGCCAGCAGGACCATTTTTTTTCTTCGCAGGATTCGGTTAGGTGGTCATCGATCTTGATGCATAAGTTGACTAAGACCTCCAGGCTGGACAGAGATTCCACCTGTGTCAGTTCATCTTTAATATTGGCCTTGAGATTGAGTGGGAAATGATAACGCTAGGCAGCCTCGTTCCGCTTGGTGTCTGCTGCCAAGTGTAAGAACTTTGCTGCATATTTAGCATACTGCAACACCTGGAGGGCAGCTTCATCTGCATGCTTATGACTTGGTTCATTGAAGATCACCACCTTAGCTCTAACAAAGTCCTCAAATTGTCTTAGAGGTGGCTTGATTCTTCCAGGAGCGGGAAAACCTGAGCTACATCCTCATTGGTAAGCAGGCTGATAATCAATCCTACGCAGGGTTGGCCAGGGGGATATTACAGTGGGCGTAGCAAAAATAGGAGCTTACACTGATTTAAGAGACCATGAAATTTCTTCTGATTGCCATTGAATTTGTTTCACAGAGGAAACTTGGGCTCATGGCGAGTGGGGGTTGGAGGAGAAGTTGGCATGTCTTGAGTTTGCAGGGCCGCATTCTGTACTTGCAGGGCAGCAACCTGAACCTTCAAGATCAGTAGGGTTCTCTCTATCTCTGTCAGATGCTGGCAGAGATGGTGTACTGGTAGCACCAGAAACTCCAGAATTGTTGATGTGGAGAGAGTTGATGTGGGAACAGTTCCCCAGACCAGTTGTAGCCCTATCACAGCTTCCTAGTCCAAAAGATCATGCGTAATTTAGATTGCCTGGAACAAAGATTTGTGTATATTCTTGAACTTAAGGCAGTGCGAAAGTGCCTTTTAAATCATTAAAATCTCTATTATTGATATATGATTAAAACTGATCCAGCAGAAAATTATTTTTCATTCACACAGGTCCCTACATAGGTGTCAGTGCCTGGGCCTTGCCAATATAGACTACTGCTAGAGATGTGGGTCTCCCAGAGCCACGCTGACTGACATATTTTGGGTCTCTCCCAGGATACAATTCTTTTGGCTACAAGTAGATAGAAGGATTAATGTGATAATGGATATATCCTTAAAAATTACTTCCCAGAATTGTGTTTTGGGAGGTATCCTATTATCTTAGAAAGTATCTAACTCATGGAAATCGGGGTTCTCTAGAGCATGCTTGTACTCAAATGATGTTTATTGCTTAAATGGAAGAGAAGGCTGCTGCAGGGATAAAAACTTGGCCCAGCGACTTCATTCACTTGGCAGCTAAATAGCAGATAATGTTTCAAAGAAGAACCTCAGACAAATATGAAAGGGTTTGGTCTAACTTTTAAAAAGTATTTGATTAATTCCTAGCAGATTAAAACTGAGATGTAGCTTTCCTTTCCCCTCTCTGCCTCTTTTTCTTCCTTTTCTTTCTCTCCTTTCCCATTCCTTTTACTTTTTCCTTCTTTTGTCATTTTTTCTGTTCTCCCCTTATTTTGGGAGGAAATAAAATTCAGTCAAATATACATAAAAACAGTTGCAAGAATTTCCAGTACCGGTCACTCATTTTCCATTCTGGTAGGGGGTGGAAGTATTGATTAGGAAGCACACTTACGCCAAGATCTTCAAAGATGGGTGCCTAAAATTAAGCATCTAAATCCATTTTAGATGCCTAAATAGTAGTGGCCTGATTTTTTTAGAGGTGCTGAATTGGAAGCTTTGATTGCTCAGTACCTCTGAAAATTGGACTACTTTTATTGGAGTGTCCAAATATGGATTATGGGTCCTAACTAGAGTCATGCATATCTGAATAGTTATACCTTCATTTCTCTAGGGTAGTGGGATGTAAAGCTGGAGAAAATGTGCAGCTTTTCAGGGCACTGATATGAATGTGGAAGGTGCCTCTTCTCATCACTAAAGGATAATAAATGCTGTAGGAAGATGTTACAGAAGCTTAAGGTGGATATTTTTTAAAGTACTTAAGTGACTTAGGAGTCTAAACCCAATGACTTTCAATGAGACATAAGAGCCTAAGTATTTTTGAAAATAGGACTTAGGCACTTTTGAAAATCTTATAATAAATGTATTAAATCTCTTTGATCAGATTTGATCACTGAGACAACTCATTTGAACTACTTTTCCAATTAATTTTATTTTCCCTAATGTTTTGTGAGCCACATACAAATAGTTTCCTGATCACTGCTAACTCATATACTGTTCTACTTATATGCTGGCTTGCCAGTTCTGTAGTCACTTTTCTTGTTTCCTTTTATTTTAGTCATGTCCACTACTTGGAGTAAAGACCTGTACAGAAGAAGCAGGATGAAAAGATGGCCAACTTTTTGTTACGACCATGTTCTATCAGTTTTCTTTGGTTCAGACTTGAATCCTAGGTTGCTACTTAGAAATGAATTGCAGATAAACGTGTAAGGAGTACTACACAGTTGTACAGAGATCAGTTGAGTGAAAAAGAAAACAGTTGGCTTCAGTTTGACTTACAAGCTTGCAAAAAGCAGTATGATATCTACAACACTCTTCCTCTAGAGATGTTTGATAAAGGAGGATATTAATCTTTACTAAAGGAACCACAGGTTAGAGCCTTCAGAAGCGTGTTATAGCTGCTTCTTAAGATAAGAAATGCTTTATGTTGAGGACTCCTGCTTTTGTCTTTCCTCCACCAGTGACCAGTAATAATGAGTTCTTCTGGTTTAAAGATCAGAGAGCTATTATGGGCAGAACTTCCACTGAATAATTAAACAGTAGATGTGTAGGGGGGAAAAAAGCTTAATTATGAGTTGCAAAGTTCAAGTAATATTGAGTATGAATATGTATTGTTACATGAGAACAAGCTATTAGCTGAGTTAAATGAAATTGTGGTTTCCATCTGTTGTATCTTCTTTACTTCGTGTGAAATTCATCCTAGGACCTAGTGTCTGCACAACATCCTGTGCATCACTTATGGCCAATTGAAACCCTTCCTGTTATGAGCTTATGTGGTGCCTAGGATCTTGTACCGGATCTCTTAACAGGAGTGAATATCATCTAGATAGCATAAGAAGGCGTAGCAAGCCATTCCTGAAAGGTGAAATTCATTTCTTGTAGAGGGCCAGCAACTGCCTATGCACAACTTCAATCCCATTTAAGCTGTCAAAACAGGGTTTAAGTGAGATATAAAAATGGTACATTGTGCTGGCCTGCTGCACAAGGGTAAATTTTTGTCATGGAGTGACTATCACCTGCTGAGAATTGTGTGGTCTGGACCAGAGCCACAGTACAAACAACTTCTCTCAGAAGGCTGTTGAAAGAACAACTGCATAACTTGCTACTACAGTTTGTTTGCCTGTGCTTCAAATATGTTACAATATGGATGAGAGAATAATGCACAGAAAGATGTTTTTAAGAGTACTTTCCATTCTTTGTGGTTCAAAAAGATGCCTCTCTCTTGACTGTTGCTTTTCCTTGAAAATCTGTTTTACTGTATTTTTCCCTGATGTAATCACACTGGCATTTTTATTAATATATTTTACACATTTAGACAGCAAAAGTAACAGAAATTAAATAAACACAGAAATAGCTTATTTATCTGAGATGATTGTAATTAATCTGTAATAATGTATGGCTATGTAAATGCAGTGTACTCAGGCAGAAGCAAGGGATGTAGGATTTCAGTCTTGAAAGACAGAGAGAGACAAATTCTTAATGGATAAGTTGCAAAGTTACATAAAGCTCACATGTGAATTGCGCTGATCCTGCTGCCACCATGTGCAGATCTGTCCCGGATTGCACAGTTAAGGTATGTTATGGGCTGGTCTAAATTAACTCAACTGCCAGTATTCCCAAGTGAGTCAAAACTACAACCAGCACTGTCCTGGAGCATGTTGTGAGTTTGTTGGGTCTTGAGATCAGGCTGTGCTACAGGGTGGGATTCTCATGGCTTGATCCTGCCAGGGGCTGAGCATTCTCAGCTCACCATAATGAGGCCATCATTTACCCTACATATTTATAGCATGGAATAAATGCAGTGTCTCAGATACTGCTAAGTGTTAATGCTTAGCAAATTTGCAACTGGAAGCCAGCTGGGGAGGAGATTTGGAGGACTACGAGTGGAATGGGAGGATGTGTAAGGATGTGGGTGGCACAGGACATCCTAGGAAATTGCATAGGGCAGGAAGGAATTTATAGAAGCAAGTTAGGAAGAAAGTTTGGGGCATGGTTTATGGGGCGGGGGCTGGGGAAAGACTGCAGTTTGGAAGGCCTTTGGGGAATTGTCTTTTTTTGATGAAAGGGAGTTTGCAGCAGGCAAGGATGTTTGGGGCACTGGAAAGGGAGAGAATCTGCAGTTGGGCTCCTCGAGTGAGAAAGCAGAAAGCTTTGTTTAATTTGTAAATTTAGTCCCTTAGTGGGATTTTGGTGTTTGTTTTGTATGACCAGGGAAGAGAGAGCATGGATGCAACTTCTCTGCACTTCATGGATCCCCAGCTGCCCTTTTTAAACGATATGCAGTCAGACATAACTGGTGCCTTGCCTATGGCTGCCATAAGTTTCACCAGTGGCAGAAATGGCCTCTGACCAGCCCCATGGTTTCAACAGTGAAATAAACTCACCTTTTCCCCATGAACCTTGTGGTACTATGCAAAGCACCATAAAGAATCTGGCCATTAAGTCTATCAGAAGAATCGGAGCAATACTTTTGCAAAGAAAATTAATAGCATCCAATTTACCAGCAGCTTTATCTATTTTGCTTGGAAAACCTCTTGAACTGTCAGAAGAGAAACTGGGACCCCAAGCACTTCGGCTGTCCAACTGACAAGTTGATGGTCCAGTCTGGATCAGAGGGGACTAGTGTTAGCAGTGACACATTTGGATATGATGCTGTTGAAGAGAGGTTCTTCAACAGGAATGAGACTGTTCAGTAGATGGTTAGAAAAAACTAAATTAAAAGCATAGAGAAGAACAAAATATTTGAAGAGAAGCTGTAAGGGAGAGAAATGTTATAATTAAAGAGTTAGTCTCACCCTTTAATGCAACTTTTCAAATTTCTTGAATTTCTTTCTATTAAGCACAAGTTGCTTGCTTTTTTTTAAACATTGCCTGTTACTTTCCAATTTGATGTAAAATTTATGATTTCCTATTTTTAGATGTGGGTTGCTGGTTCTCCTACAGTGTCAGCTCTTCAGCAAGGGGCTGTGTGTAAAATCACTGTAAGTGTATGGTGCTTAATAAGACATCAGAGCCTCATTTGGACTCAGAGTCCTGTGGAATTTTGTGGAATATTTGACTCAAATCTCTGATGCACAGAAAATCAAATTTGGTTCAAGTTCATTCAGTGTTCACAAACTAGCAATGGTTTGCTTAATTTTTTTCATACCTGCAAACTTTCCAAAGCTTATAAGTAATAATAATTAGTAATACAATCTGAAAGACGTTAAGCTATTTGGGCCAGGGACTGTCTTTCTGTATACCATATTTGTAATGATAATATCTTTGAAGATCTAGTTGCTATTAAACAGTGATGCCACAAATCAAGTCACCACTATCTTGCCTCACAAACTCAGCATGCTCATTCACAATGCCTATTACCCCCTAGTAGAGTGTATGTAAACCCAATTACACATTGGATACACTGCTGGGATCTGTAGTGGCTTCATGGGCCTTCACTGACTGAGAAGAGTGTTGGGGAACAGGCACATACTCTGATCTCTGAGCCTCTAACCAAAATGGATTCAACTTTTCTGACAGATGGGGAAAGAGGAAAATAGATCCCACCAAGACAACCCTAGTGAGAGGGATGTTCAAATCAGCTGATGTCACTTCAATTGAGGAAGTAGTAAAAAATGTAAAAGTCCTGGGAAATGTGAAGCTAATGGAAAAATCTTGCACTCTGCCCTGAACTGTGTGACTTCTTTGTTTGAGACCTCTGAGTTAGGGACATTTCACAATGACCAGAGAATCCCCTAGGGCTAAGTGGGTGCCATGGACTCTGATGGGGGGATCTTAGGGAGAGCAGTGTAACTCATCAGTCCCTATATTCATTCAGAGAGTTCATTAATTCCTAGCAAAAGAGGGAAAGCCATTAAATGAGGTAACAGGAGTTAGGAAAAGGATAGGGTCAAGTGGCAACTAGCAGGAGGGAGAGCTGAGAGTTGGAAACAGCAGAGAAGAGAAGAGGATGAAAGTAGGGACAAAAATGAGAGGAGGAGGATATTGTCAATTTTGTTTTGGACTCCTATTGCCATCAGTGAGCATTGGATCAGTCCCTTAGTTTTTTGCTCAGGTGTTGCCCAGTGTATTGAATATAACAGAGCGCTGGCATTGTGCACTCGAGATGAGATACTTCACTCAGCCAACAGGTTGCTCAATTCTTTATTAACTTGAAGTAACAAAGGTATGAATCACAGTAGAAATCAACCTCCTTACCAAGCTCCTTACTTATAAATGAGGTGGAAAAACCAGCTTTGTCATTGTTGCTATTTGGTCAGCTAGAAGCAACTAGAAATCTATCAGACTCCAAGGTTGCAAATTTTGATGACAAATAATTTAGCTGCATAGAGTTTAAGGCCAGAAGAAATCATTCCATCATCTAGTCTGCCATCCTGTATATCACAGGCCATTAAATTTCACCCAGTTACCCCATTATTGAGCCCAATAACATGATTTAGATTAAAGCATTTCACTTCTTAGGAGTCTAAACTATTGTGTGCCATGAGCAAGGAATAGGAGAGACAGAGTTGCCACCAACACCTGAGGCCCCTGTAATTAGATGAAATGTACCAAGATTATCCTAGCAGGCAGTCCATGCTGCAGAGGAAGGTGAAAAAACCCCAAGGTCCCTGCCAATCTGATCTGGAGTAAAATTCCTTCCCTATCTTTAATCTTGTGATCAGTTTGACCTTAAACATGTGAGCAAGACACACGAGACTGGTACCTTAAAAAGGGGATTCTCTGGACTGGCTCAGAGTACAGATCCACCTCATCCATGGCTGAACATCCTCTATTAGGAGGGAAGATTTAATCTCAGTCAAATCCTCAGATAGTTGCCTTCAATTCACCATAATCACCTAAAACATAACAATAAGCACATAATACATTATTTAATAATAATAATTGTGGCTAAACAGCACTTATGTACAATCTTCAGTTGTTGTTTGCATCCATTTAAGAATCTGAGACCATGCCAAGTGTTATCAAAGATGCAATTCTCTTCACTCTATATAATAGAAAGAGTGACGGATTAGAGTGTGCAAATTACCAAGGGATTTCCCATCTAGCTAATCCAGGTAAAGCGCTGGCAAGAGTTCTCAATCAGCTTCTACAACACTGTGTCAGATTTCTTTGTGTGAGGCTCATGGATACCTCAGTGATAATTGCTTTATAAATGCTTGGATTCTCTGTCACCGATTGGTTTCAGAGTAGAAGGTGATACCACTGATGTGATCTTTATTCTCTTCCAACTCCAGAAAAGGTAAGTGAAGAATACCAACCATAGTAAATGAGTGTAATTGACTTATAGAGGGTCTTTTAAAGTCCTAAAAAGACGTTTAGGCACCCCTCAGGAATATACAGTTTCCCAGGCAAATTTGTTGCAATCAGCTGTTTATTTTATGAGGCTATGCCTAAAAGAATCAGTTATAGCAGTAATGTTTTTCCTTATCCGAATCTGGTCAGGACAGGTGTGAAATAGGGATGCATATCTGTACGGTGCTTGATTCAATATCTTCTTTGCTTCTGTTATTGGTGAAGCTTGTAACAAACTGCGGCCAGGAATCTGCATTCACCTTGAAGAAGATAGGTTGATTGTTCTTTTTTTCAACGTCATACTCGAAAGCAAAAACTAAAATCATTGACTGTATCTGTTTCTGCTACTTGCTTTTTTTGTCCATTCTGTTTTTGTGAATTTGATTATTAGATATGATTGCCAACATCATGCTGGAGTGAAGGATAAAATAATAGATGTGATTTTATTATTTATTGCTTTTTCCATTGTTCGGTTTTTAGCTCCTTTTCAGCTGAGCACTATTAAATATTCTCAGTTATTTGATATTCAGCCAAATACAGTACTACAATACATAAATTAAAATTTAGCTAATAAACAGGAGGAGGGAAAAAGGGCATTGTGAAGGTTTTCATGTGATAACTACCTTTCCCCTCACATCCAGCTTGGCTTTCTGGAGGCCATAAAATAAGCCTGTTCCTCCACCCAGTCAATTCCCCATATCATATTTGCAGGGAAGGCAGCTTACTCACTTACTCTACTTTCTGGAGCTAGAGATCACAGAAGTGTTTTATTGTTACTGGTCTCTTAAAGTGTCCCATGAAATGCAATGATTAATTCTCAAGTCCTTGATCACCTGGGAGGGGAAAAGAGGGCATCTCACTGGCCCCAAACACTGAGAAAAGGGGGAGAGAGCTAAAAAATCCTACAAGGAGACTTATAGATCTGTCAGCCATCCCCAGCATTCTGAAGGCAGGACAACAATCTTACCAGCTGATTAAGGCAGTCCAGTAGTGATGAGCGGACCCTGAAAACCTTTGCTTTTTGAGACCAAATATGAAAGGGGAATAAAAAACCATGGGGCCTACTAGCCTTTGCAATAAGACCTGACACTAGATAAAAGGGGATAAGAATGTGTGGATAATAGTGAGGAAAAGTCACATGGCTTGTAGTGGTGGGGCTGTTTAAAAATGATAATTCAGATAAGCATTCAGTTCTTAGGTGAAAAGTTCCAGAGGGGTAGCCGTGTTCTGCGGGCATAGGCTTTTGTGGGCTGCATCTGATGAAGTGGGTTGCAGCCCATGAAAACGTATGCCTGCAGAAATTTGTTAGTCTTTAAGGTTCTACAGGACTCTCGTTTTTATTCAATTTTTAGATTTTCTTATCTGAGTCCGAACTCTAAATCTTTGGAAGTTTCTCCATCATCAAGCCTAGCCCAGCTAGTAAGCCATTAAATAGAAAAACAAAAGTAAGTGTACCTATATATGTGTGTGCACATGTGCATGTTAGTTTTAAGTTCTAGTAACTCAGGACTTCACAGAGGTTTGATGGAAAATGATTGTGACTGACAAAGTACAGATATTTCTAGGGTTAAGAACATAAATTTCAGAAACAAGAACAGGCTTTGTGGCCCAATAGGTGACATTCTTTTGGTTCCACTTGTTAGAAATAGTAAAGTTCTGGATATCATCAGAAGAGATTAATGCTGAAACAAGTCCTAGATATCTTCCATTTTGTTTGTTGGTTTTGATAATGATTTTTAGCAATGCTTTCTGAGAGGCAGCTGGAGACGTTTCTTTTAGCAGAGCCTAATTATGCACTGGCTTCAGCTTAGCAGCATCTATCAAAGTGACACAGATGCTTTCATATGTGCAATATATTGTTTCGTCAGATCCCAGAGAAGGGAAAATTTGGGCACCCCAGAGTCGTCGTCTTAAGTAGGTGCTGAGCAAATTACCCAATTACATTTCTTCATGCATTAGTCCATTAAAGAGCTGAAGATTCCTTTGTGTAAACAAATGGTTTCAGTGTGTACTTACACTAGTCATTTCCTGTAATTCCATAAAGAGAGTTCCTATTATTTTGTATTTAAAAGATAATGAATTTTACAGGAGTGTAACTTTAAAAAAATATTTTGATAAAAAGAAATATTATTTTATGTTTGGCAATAGTAAGTAACTGATTCTTTAATGACACTAACCCAATTATAAGGTGGCTTGGAGGCAGTGTTTTCTTAATTTTTAAAACTTTTGTGTAGATTTATAACAATTAATTTTGCTTCTTACTTACCACAAATCTCTGTTTCTTTATTTTAATGTTAGAACAATCCTGCATTGAGAAGGCAAAAGAGCTGATGACTTGGTAATCTAATTGGTTTTGTCCATCTCTTTTTTTTTTCTAAAAAAATCAGAGAAGAGTCCAGTTTTTCTTTTGTCTTTTTCACATAGTGCATTTCATTCTTCGAGTTGAAGTGTGACAAAGAGACACATAGCTCTCACATAGACTGTCATCACAGTTACTCCATGATTGATTCATCTGGTATAAGAGGTGTACAGCAATGAGATTTTCCTCTGGAAAGAAGCAGATCATTTTGCAACATAATTTTATATGGATTATATTCTGAATTTTCTAATTCCTTCTGCAGTCTCTTGACATGAATGGGAGCAAACAGCCATACTTGTCTTTTCAGTTGAGACTTGCTGTGGTTCCCAAAATACATTTATCTTAGAATGAATGGGTACAGCTGCAATATCGTTATTTGAGTTTGTTATTTATTCAGCTTTAAAACTACATAAAATGGTGCATAGGTGAAAATTTCAAAGGGAGGGTTTTACTTGTAGGAAAAGTGACTTGTGTGATCAGCACTCACACTGAGTGAAAAACCAAACTATTTAAGGGTAAGAAACTTATTGAATGCTGTCTGTGTAGACCCACTCAGTCGATCCAGCAATCGACGCAGGAAAACCACCCCGGTAAGTGATGTAGCGCTGCATCGAAGGGAATGCTATTCTCTTCGATGCAGCACAGTGTGAACAGCGCGCGGAGGAGACGCAGCAAAGTTGACGGGAGATACGCAAGTAATTTACGTCACTTGCGTATCTCCTGTCGACTGTTGCCGAAACCTGAAGGTAAGTGTAGACCGGACCTTACTAAGTGAAAAATAATTTATCGTGTTCATTTAATGGAAACAGTATTCCCTTTTCCATTAGGAAATATAAAGCTGTCTGCTCCCTCTTAAATCTTCTTTAATCTCCCTAAATGCTCTATTCTTCTTCCTCACCTAAGTTAAAGGGCTTTAACAGAAATGTTAATACAACTACAGCATTAACAAGGACAAGATTTGACCTCTCTCCCTTTGAAATATGAATTGGGTACTTTCTGTACGGGGCTTCACAATCTTGGTTAAAATCCTTTCAAAATGGGTTTTATTCTCCTTTCACTTAGATCAGCGTGAATCAAGATTAACTTCATTTAATTTAATGGAGTTACACCATTGTAAAACTAGTGAAACTGAGGAGAGAAAAAGTCCATTATTTTGTTAAGTGAAGGACTCATTTTTTCCTCATATATGCAATAGAAAATGAATAAATCATATACATTAAATGTACAGAGCTTGACTCACCTCTCTTTTATGCCAGGATTATGATGATTTTCACTTGAGTTACATTGGTGGAAAAGTAGTAACACAGTGGTGAATCACAGAATCAATCTCACAGACACTGAAAGTCAAATAGTATTTCCTCTTCCCACCTTCTTATCACTTCATGGTAAAATCAAAATCCACCTACATTTTTATAAAAGTCAGATGTATACTGTGAGCCTCTTCTCATCTCTTCACAAAGATCGTAAAGGCAGATAAGAGCCTTGACTTAATTGAAGTTACTCCTGATAATTCCACCCTTGTGAGGAATCAGACTTCTGTATTGAACTTCATAAAAAATGGGGCGGGGGAAGCAGAAAGAAGGCAAATGCTAAAAATGACCCTATGATTTCATTATACGTTTTTCTGAGGGTGCTGTTAAAATGATTTCTTAGTATTGTATTTGTGTTTGTGTGATGAAGTCAATAAATAAACCTTTCAATGCGTAAACAGCCAGTGGTTGGTATTATGAAGGCAAGCCCATAGATTTAGTTAATCCTGGATATTATAAGTGATGCTCACTTCCTAACTTGACTTTGAGTCACTGCTGTAACTTTTAACATTGTTTAGTTAGACCTGTGGCTTTTAATGTTTCTTCATTTGTGGGCCCCTAAAAATTTTCAAAAATTTGGAAATCTTAGACAGTCTGTGGCCCCCCAGGCGTCCACAGACTATATCTTGAAAACCACTGTTCTATGGTAATAACAATCTTTTGTGGTCTGTACTGGGACTGGAACTGTTCAATATATTCATAAATGATCTCAAAAAAGGGGTAAACAGTAAGGTGATTACATTTGCAGATGGTACAAAACTACTTAAGAAAGTTAAGTCCAAAGCAGACTGCAAAGAGTTACAAAGGGATCTCACAAAGCTGGATGACTGGGCAACAAAATGGCAGATGAAATTCAGTGTTGATGAATGCAGAGTAATGCACATTGGAAAACATAATCCCAACTACATACATAAAATGCTGGGATCTAAATTAGCTGTTACCACTCAAGAAAGATCTTGGACTCATTGTGGATAGTTGTCTGAAAACATTCACTCAGTGTGCAATGGCAGTTAAAAAAGCAAATCGAAAATTGGGAATCATTAGGAAAGGGATAGATAATAATACAGAATATATCATATTGCCTCTTTATAAATTCATAGTATATCCACATCTTCAATACTGCATGTAGATCTGGTCACCCCATCTCAAAAAGATGTATTGGAACTGGAAAAGGTACAGAAAAGGGCAACTAAAATGATTAGGGGTATGGAAAAGCTTCCATATGACGATAGGTTAATAAGACTGAGGCTTTTCAGCTTGGAAAAGAGATGACTAAGGAACGATATGTTAGAGGTCTATAAAATCATGGCTGGTGTGGAGAAAGTAAATAAGGACGTGTTATTTACAAGAACTAGGGGGTCACGAAATGAAATTAATGGGCAGCAGATTTAAAGCAAAAAAAGGAAGTGTTTCTTCACACAATGAACAAACAACCTGTGGAACTCCTTGCCAGAAGATGTTATGAAGGCCAAGACTATAACGGGGTTCAAAAAAGAATTAGATAAATTCATAGAGGTTCGGTCCATGAGTGGCTATAAGCCAAGATAGGCAGGGACTGCTGTTTACCAGAGTCTGGCAATGGAGTCTGGCAATGGGAGTGGATCACTTGATCATTGCCTGTTATATTCATTCCCTCTGAAGCACCTGGCATTGGCCATGTTGAAAGACAGGATACTGGACTAGAGGGTCAATTGGTCTGACTCAGTATGGCCATTCTTATGTTCTTATAGTTTAATGATCCCTTAGACAAAGTCTGCAGACCCTCAGGGGTACTCAGGTCATTGGCTGAAAACCACTGAGTTAGACCACCGAGAGGTGAAAAATGGAACAACGCCGAGTCTTCTACTTAAGTAGATGATAAACAAATTTTTCTGCTGTTTGAAATTTGCACTAGACCATTTAGCCCTGAAGATTACTGTATGTAACAGAATGGTTTCAACATGTACGTAAAAATGAAAGTCATTTCTACCAACTATCCATTTAAGAGTTTGGATTTTACATCAGTGTTATTTCTTATTCCCTTCTCTGATAAAAGGAAATAGGAATCCTTTATGCTATCACTTTATTTTGACAAAGATGCCAATTAACTACTTTATACAATTAGACTCCACAATTATATGAACTGGAAAATGGCTTGAATTTTTCACTTAAAGGAAAACTGCAATATAATATATTATAAAAGCTATTCTAATCTTTGTGTAATTGCAAATCACATAGAGTTTGTCTATACTTCATTTGGGAGCAAGCCTCCCAGCCTGGGCCCACTGATTTTTGGTGATAGGGCTCATGCTAGCATGCTAAAAATAGCTGCTTAGATGATGCTTTGACATTGTGGCTTGTGCAGGAGTTCCAGCTCTGAAATTGAGCAGCAGCATCTACAGAGCCATTTTTAGGGTGCTAGCACAAGCTACCACAAGTCTGTGGACCTGGGGCTGGTAGGCTTGCTCCCAGATCCAGAGAAGACATACCCTGAATGCTTTTGCAAATCATTCCCAGCCTTTAAAATGGGTGAGGAATCCCCAAGTAAGTTAATGCTTACCATGCCAGCATTGACTTATGAGGGTTTCCTCATTGTACAGCAGCCCTCTTTCCCCATGAGGTAAGCAGAGGTCAGTGAGGAGGCTGGAAGCTGTGTGGAGTCATTAGGTCTTTGTGTAGATAGACCCAATCCCTGCAATGTCAGGGAATATGTATTTTGGGTGCAATCTCCATGCCAGTTCTGTGGGGATGAAGGCAATCCCACAACAACATTCAACAGAACAATCAGGTGGAACCACTGTGATATCAGACTCACTGAGTTGTTTGTTTTCTATGAAAGAATAACCCACATGGGGGACTTTATGTGCTTTGTTTTAAATGTGAATCAAACATTGTTTGAAGTACTTTCTAGGGTGACCAGATAGCAAGTGTGAAAAATCGGGACATGGAATGGGGGGTAAGAGACACCTATTTAAGAAAAAGCCGTGAATATCAGGACTTTCCGTATGAAATCGGGATGTCTGGTTACATGTAGTTCACTTAAACTATTGTCCTATGATATGAGCACTGTAGTGGCAAAATCCTATTTTTGCCAGATATCTCTCTCAGAAATTCCAGTGTTTGCAATTAAGAAGCTCTTTGTGTATATTTTAATTATAGGTATACCTGTTACAGTATCCAAGAGTTCTCTTGATTAAGTTCTCTTGATACTGTTCTACCTTGAAAGCCTGAAATCTGTCAAAGAATTGTAAGTTGAAATGTTGGACATAACAGTGAAGGAGAAAGAACGTAGTATTGAAAACTCCATTTCTGAGAGAAAGTTACTTGAGAAACTGTGCTTTGCATTTTATTAAAACTTTTCATACATATTGTGGTATAGCAAGGGCAGAGGGCACTGGGAAAGATCTAGAAGTGCGCTATGTAAGTGCTAGAATGATCCGGGCTTTATGCCCTATAGACTAGCCAGAGTCACTAAGAGGTAATTAGTGTCAGCTGACCCAATTAGGGCCCCACCCAGGTGCCTGATAAAAACCCTCTACTCCTGAGAGACAGTGTGGGAGTTGAAGGAGTAGGTGTGTGGTGAGCAGAGGAGTGTGTGAAGTGGAGGAGAACAGAACAGAGTACAGCAGTGTGTGGGAGAAAGGTGGAGTCCTGAAGAAGGTATTGGGCTCAAGAATCCAGAAAGACAGGGGGGAGAGTAGCCCAGGGGAAAAGCCTGCAGCTGCAAGTAAGGTGCCAGCAGCACATAGCTGCTACTCAGAGGGCCCCTGGGCTGGGACCCGGAGGAGCAGGCGGGCCTGGGTCCCTACCCCCCTCCCTGGGAAGGTGGGGTAACCGGTGACATCCTGGCCCACTGCAAGATATGGCCCACTGCTGCTTTCAATTGGGTGTCCGTAGGGAGCTTGTTTCTGATGATGAGCTTGGTGATTTTGGGGATTGTTTGAAGGCCAGAAAAGGGGGTTTGGGAAAGATTTTTTTCAAGATGGGGTCTCCATTGAGTATGGGTTTTAATTGTTTAATTATAGCCTGTATGGGTTCCACTGTGGGGTTGGTATGTTATAGTTTAGAGCCAGGATAGTCAATAGGTGGATCACAGGCCAAATCTGGACTGCCATATTTGAATTGACCCTGAAATCTTTTTATTTATTTAGTATAATTATTGTTGTTATTTTTTATTATTTTCTCTGGAGTCTGGCCTGTTTGTACCAGTCATCTGTTGGTTGGATGTCTCCATTGATTTATTTCCTGACACCACCCTGTGCAGAATAAAGTTACCAAGAGCTTTGCGCTGAAAGGTTCCCAGGTAACAGTATTTGGATGGCCCATTCCACGATGCAATCTACTTCTCTGTTGAAGTGTTTCTGTTTAGCAAAGGCGGTGTTCAATCTGTTAAGGTGTGGATGTGTATTCTGGACTTTCTCTTCACAGCGTATGCTGTGATATCTGAGTGCCTGGCTGTAGATAACACATTTCTTGGTGTGTTTGAGGTGGTTACTGGATCTGTAAAGGTAAGTATATAGTTGTCTATAAGGTTCCATTACTGCAGCAGATTGTGGTGTTTAGGAAGTTGATTTTGATGTGGGAGAGTTCTAGAGAGAGTTTGATGGATGGGTGATGATTGTTGAAGCTGTGGTGAAAATCTGTGAAGGAGCTTAGGTTGTCTGTCCACAGGATGAATATATCAGTGTATCTCAGGTATTGTTTTGTGCATTTGTCCAGAAATTCTTCCTTGAGATGGCCCGTAAAGGGGTTGGGATATTGGGGAGCCATCATAATATCCATGGCCATTCCTGTGGTTTGGACAAAGTGTTTAAATGTAAAATTGTTATTGAATGTTAAATTGTTATCGGTGAGGATGAAATGGATGAGTTTGGCTATGTGTTTAGGGCAGATATCTGAGTGTTATCAATTTTCTTGTAGATATTTGAGGCTGGCTTCATGAGTTATTGTGAGGGATGTTGGCGCTTTTGAAAATCCTATGAGGCACCCATTTGCATGGTTAGGCACCTAAATACCTTTAAAAATCCGGCCCATAGTCTGTTTACTCCTCTGTGTCTGGACGCAAGGTCCTGGTAGCTTATGCAGGGAGGAAAAGGTGGTTTTTACTCTCTTACAAGGCCTCTAATCCAAGTTACTATCTATTCCTAACAGAACAGGGTCACAATTCAGTAAATAGATCATAGAATCGTAGGACTGGAAGGGACCTCGCAAGGTCATCTAGTCCAGTCCCCTGCACTTATGGCGGGACCAAGCATTATCTAGACCATCCATGACAGGTGTTTATCTTACCTGTTCTTTAAAATCTCCAGTGATGAAGATTCCATAACCTCCCTTAGCAATTTATTCCAGTGTTTAACTACCTTGACAGGAGGTTTTTCCTAATGTCCAATCTAAACTATCCTTGCTGCAATTTAAACCTCTTGCTTCTTGTTCTATCCTCAGAGGTTAAGGAGAACAATTTTTCTCCCTTCTCCTTGTAACAACCTTTTATGTACTGAAAAACAAACCCAGTTTTTTCAGTCTTCCCCCATAGGTCATGTTTTCTGGACCTTTAATCATTTTTGTTGCTCTTCTCTGGAGTTTCTCCAGTTTGTTCTCTTCTTTCCTGAAATGTGGTTCCCAGAACGGGACACAATACTCCAGTTAAGGCCTAATCAGCGCAGAGTAGAGTGGAAGAATTACTTCTTGTGTTTTGCTTATAACACTCCTGCTAATACATCTCAGAATGATGTTTGCTTTTTTTTGCAACAGTGTTACACTGTTGACTGATATTTTGCCTGTGATCCACTATGGCCCCCAAATCCATTTTCTGTGGTACCCTTTCCTATTTCTCCTTGGGCTAAAACTAAAATAACATCAACAACGATAACCAAACTTCAGTACACAGATGATTGAGCTGTAGTTGCCCATTCAAAGGAGGATCTACCATGAGCTCTCAATTGCCTCTCAGAAGCTTATAAAAGCTTAGGGATAACTCTGAATATCAGCAAAACAAAATTTCTTCATCAGTCTATTCCCAGTCAATCATCAGATCCAGCAAAGAAGATATTGAACAAAACTGACCCCTGAACTGGTCCCTGCAGGACCCCACTCAATATGCTCTTTTAATTTGAATTTGAACCAATGATAACTATTCTCTGGTAACAGTTTTCCAACCAGCTATCAACACACCTTATTGTAGCTCCATCTAGGTTGTTTTTCCCTAGTTTAGTCAAGTGAGAGAGTATCAAAAGCCTTACTAAAGTCAAAATTCCACATCTACCACTTTCCCCCCCCCAATCCACAAGGCTTGTTTCCTTGTTAAAGAAAGCTATCGGGTTGGTTTGACACAATTTGTTCTTGACAAATCCATGCTGACTGTTACTTATCACTTTATTATCTTCTAGGTGTTTGCAAATTGATTGCTTAATTATTTGCTTGATTATCTTTCCAGGTACTGAAGTTAAGATGACTGGTCTGCAATTCCTTGGGTTGTCCTTATTTCCCTTTTTACAGATTGACACTATATTTGCCCTTTTCCAATCCTCTGGAATCTCTCGTGTCTTCCATAAATTTTTAAAGATAATTGCTAATGGCTCAGATATCTTCCCAGTCAGCTCCTTGAGTAATCTAGGATGCATTTAATCACGCCCTGGTGACTTGAAGCCATCTAACTTGTCTAAGTAATCTTTAACTTGTTCTTTCCCTATTTTAGCATCATATCCTACTTCATTTTCTTTGGCATTCACTATGTTAGATGTTCAGTCTCTACTAAACTTTTCAATGAAAACAAACAAAAAAGCCATTTAGCACTTCTGCCATTTACACATTTTCTGTTAATTGTTTTCTCCCTCTCATTGAGTAATAGATCTACCCTGTCCTTGGTCTTCCTCATGCTTCTGATGTATTTGTAGAATGTTTTCTTGGTATCCTTTATGTCTCTATCCAGTTTAATCTTGTTTTATGCCTGGTCCTTTCTAATTTTGTCCCTACATACTTGTGTTATTAGTTTATATTCATCCTTTTGTAATTTGACATAGTTTCCACTTTTTCTAGGACTCTCTTTTTTGCGTTTCAGATCATTGAAGATCTCCTGAATAGGCCACGGCGATCTCTTGCCATACTTCCTATCTTTCCTACACAGTGGGATAGTTTGCTCTTGTGCCCTTAATAATGTCTCTTGAAAAACTGCCAACTCTCTTGAACTGTTTTTCCCCTTATACTTGTTTCCCATGGGATCTTACTTACCAACTCCCTGAGTTTGCTAGTCTGCCTTCTTGAAATCCATTATCTTTATTGTGCTGTTTTACCTCCTACCTTTCCTTAGAATCTGAAACCACCATTTCACAATCAGTTTCACCCAAGCTGCCTTCCACTTTCAGATTTTCAAGCGGTTCCTCCCTATTTGTCAAAATCAAATCTAGACCAGTCTCTTGCCTAGTAGTGGTTCTGTATCTTCTGAAACAAAAAGCGAAAGGGAACAAAAGATAACACAAATTCATAGAATCATAGAAGATTAGAGTTGGAAGGGACTTCAGAAGGTCATCTAGACCAACCTCAACTAAGTCAGGACCAACCCCTACTAAATAAAATAAATTGAATATGTCATGAAATCTGAGCTGTGTGTGATCTGTACATACTGCTCTTACTTTTATTTTAAAATATCATATTAGTGAAGAAAGTGAAGCCAAATGGATGAGTAAATGTTTTGGCTGTTTCTCTAACTGTTAGGCATGCATGTTAGATCCCACCCACTCTAAGAAGCCACAACTCCAGCACAGAAAGAAAAGCCTGATCTGGAGACACAGAGCAGAATGGAGAGACTCCGAGGATGAGGAGGACTTTGTCTTTCATCCAGCCCAGGGTATAAGTTCTGGGGCAGAACAGGACCAAAAAGGAAAGACACTTAAAAGGGCTCCAGGTCTTCCTCCAAAATCCTAAAATGGGTCTTTAGTCCTCTGGGAGAGAAGCAGGTAAATACTAATCTTCCCTTCTTCCCAGTTTGAACCAGGGAATTCAGTAATGAAAGCCCCTCCCCCAGGATGGGGAAGTGGGAGCCGGAGTGGGAGGACACTGCAGGAGACATATCTAGAAGTCTCAAGGTGTTGCATAAAATGACACATAAAGGACCATACTGTGGCCACATCTGGGCAGCAACATGTGCCAAGTTGGCCAACAAGGCTAATGAAGTCCAAGAAGAGCAAAAAGTAAAAAAAAAAAGGTGTTCATACCCTGACTCAGGCCTGGTCTACACTTACCTTTGCGATTCGGCAGCAGTCGATGGGAGGTACACAAGTGACGTAAATCACTTGCGTATCTCCCGTTGACTTTGCAGCGTCTCCTCTGTGTGACGTCCACACTGCGCTGCATCGAAGGGAACAGCGCTCCCTTCAACGCAGTGCTACGCCACTTACCGGGGTGGTTTTCCTGCGTCGCGTCCTGGATCGACTGAGCGTGTCTATACAGACCGCTCAGTCGATCCAGAGAAATCGATGTGACAGCAGCGAATTTGCCGCCATCAGTGTAGACCCAGCCTCAGATGCCTCCTTTTCTGCTGAGGAAGGGGAACTCTTAGACTGAGGCTCTGGGCAGGACATGGGGAAAAAAATGTAACAAAAGTTGTGCCCCCTGAAATGTTTGAAACCATGTGCAAAGAGATTGCATCCACAATCCAGATGCAACTTGAGCAGGCACTAAATGACAAGCCTACAATGAAATATTTGCCCTTTATATCCTCGCCAGAGACAGCAATTTCATTGTAACCTTTGATCAGAGAGGAATGGGAAGCTCCTGATAAGAATAAATGCATAAGCAGGCATACACTTAGATATTACAAACTGGAAGAATTTAAAAAAAAATCCCATTACAGATATTCCAAAGATAGATTCTGCAATAACATCTCTAGCAAAAAATAGGGTAATGCCACCAAAATAGGATTTCTTTCCCAAAGATCCAACTGATAGAAATGTAAAAAACACCTTCAGAAGGGCCATTGAGGCTTCGTCAGCCACCCTGAGAGCATCTTTGGTGCCTGCATTCTTTTCAAGAGCCACAATGTCCAAACTGGGTGACCTTAAGGACATGAGGGACAGAGACCATTCTGACATCTGGTCTACACTTAAGAAAATGTCCCTATCAACAGATTTTCAAGCAGAGCCATGGCATTGAACTCAGCAGCCACATCTGGCTTCATCCCTTGAAGGTAGACGGTCACTCTAAACAAATTCTGTGTTCATCTAAATGTACAATGTCTCTTCTCATTTGGGAAAATTTAGGCAAAAGGGTCAAAACAGTCCATATCCTCCCTACTCAGTGCTACAAATTCTGCAATAGACAAAAATGTTGCTTTCATCCATCCTTCTCACAAAGGTAGTAGAGGAAAGAATACAGGTATATCAGGGAAAACCCTGGAACTGGGGATGGGGTGGAAAAGACTTTAAGGACTCACTATGACAAAGTGAATGTGTTTCCACCCAGGCTTGAATCCAGAAGGCAGAAATTCCCACTTCTCAGAAAAATGATGAGTGACCACAGACAAGTGGGTCAGAGGTGGATGGAGTTGTGGATTAAGGGCCCCACCACTTCTTTATCTAATCCCCTATCTTGAACAATCTCATCGAATGTGAGCTGGCATTAAAGAAAATCTCCCATTTCCTGGATATAGAAGCAATAGAAAGGGTTCCCTCAGAAGAAAGATTCTTCAGACTGTTCTTCATTTACCAAGATGCTGGTCTTAATAATACCCAAATTCAGTTCTCAGGGCACTTGCCTATATCCCTTCCTAGGTGACATCTTGATCAGAGTTTCCATCCAAGTACTGACACACAACGGCAGAATCTGCACTTCAGATCTGGTTTCAAGCACACCGATTTGTGATAAACACCAAGAAGAGCTCTCTGCACAGAGAGAGGTCACTTGAGAGTGGAAATAGACAGTCTATAGCAAAGGTCTACAGATCACTGGACAGATTTCCTCATGAACCAGAACCTGTTATTAGTGTTGGTAACCTTTGCAATGCCAACCATAGCTCATTGTCTACAATTACTGGGCCTCCTGGTTTTGTGTTTTAGAATCACATCATGTCACAGTCCATATCAGGTGCCTGCAGGTGTAAGTCCTGAAAACATGGAACATTCACTGGAATGCACGCAAGATGAGGTATTGGCTCCAAACCACATGCTCAACTCTCTAAAATAAGAACAGCCATATTGGGTCCAGCCAATAGTCTCAATGCCTGGATAAAATGGTGGTGTTTGGAGGAGAGATTTAGGTTTATTAGTAACTGGGAAGCCATTTGGAAAAGGGAGGAGTGTAGTGAGGGGGAATGGCCTCCCTTGGAGATGGGAGGAACCCCTGCGTAGCCCCTGATAAGTGGAGCTAGGACATGCATGCCCACCTAGTTGAATGCAGAAGGGTGGGACAAAAAGGGGAAGTACATAAGGTGAGCCCTTTAGCTCAGTTGGGCTGGAGCAGAAGGACGTTTCTCCCCTGTTGTTGGTGCCCAAGCCCAACCGCTGCAGTGCTGAGGACTTGGAGGAACTGCTGGAGCTGCCTGCCACGTGGTACGCTGAGGAGCCACCAGAACTGCCAGCTGCCTGGTGGCTGAGGAGCTGTTGTGTTTACCACTTACTGTTTACCCTGGAGAGATGGACAATGACCCTGAAGTTCAGGTATTCCAGGGAGGGGAGGTAGAAAGTAGCCCAGGGGAACCAGACAATAGTCTGGTTGTGCTGTGGCCTGATACTATATCAGCGTGCTTTGACTGGGACCCTGCTGACCTAGTGGTGGAACCTTCCACCAGTGGTAAGGCCCTGGGTTGGGACCTGGTGGAATAGGGTGGGGCCAGGTCCCCCACCTTTTCCATGCTGCCAAGCCCACCCCTGGGGTTGTAGCTATCTCATCATAGGCCAGGAGGCCTGATGGTGCTCACCCCCTGTTTGCGAGCCCCTAGACTGTTGGTGCACCCCCTGTGTGAGGGTCTGGGGACATAAATTACTTAATTGTCTCACCTTGCCCGAGGGTCTGGGGCCATAGACTGCTTGTGTGCTCTGCCCCTGATGAAGGGGCCAGAGCCTTACAAGGAGCCTATTCAGGAAGAATGGGCTCCACATAAACTAAAACAGATCCAGATTGCTGACATGTAAAATTAAAAAGGTCAAAAGGAGTTTTTAAACTAAAGGTGGGGATGAGCACCTGATTCAGACAGACACACCCTTTAGGGGAGTTTTCATTAAAGGGTACAATCTATATTATAATAAATAAGAGAGGAGTACTAATAAAGTACAGGTAGGAACTGAAAAGAAACAGTCAAATGAGAGAGTCCCCTTCAATTACATCACATGAAGGCAGAGAACTTAATATTGGCAAATTTTATAAGTGCTTGTATACAAATGCAAGAAGTTAAGATGCTGAAATGGGTGAACTTGAGTGGCTGGTATTTAATTTTTTTTTTTGATCTAATGGGTATCACAGAAACATGGTGGAAGGATGATAATCAATGGGATTCAGCAATATCAGGGTACAAAATATATAGGAATGACAGAATAAGTGATGCTGGTGGGAGAATGGCACTGTATGTGAAAGAAATAGTCAAATACAGTAACAATCTTAAATTAACCAATCTGTACCATACCATCATTGTGGATAGAAATTCCATGCTTGCATAATAAAACAGTAGGTATATACTAGCGACCAACTAACCAGGATTACAATTATGATGGTGACTGTGATTATGAAATGCTCAGGGAGATCATAATGGCAACAAAAACAGGAAACTCAATAATAATGGAGGATTTAAACTATCCCTATATTGACTGAGTCCATGTTACCTTTGGACAGGATGAAGAGAGAACATTTCTAGACATCATTAATAACTGCTTCTTGGAGAGGCTAGTGTTGAAACCCGCTAGAGGAGAGGAAATTCTTGATTTACTCCTAAGTGAAGTACAGTATCTGGTCAAAGAGGTAAATATAGCCAAACTGGCTGGTAACATATACAGCAATATTTTAATTAAATTTAACATCCATGTGTGTGGGGGGAATACCAAAGATACCACAGTAGCATTTAACTTCAAACAGGAGGTATACAAAAATGAGGAAGCTAGTTATATGGAAAAAAAGTTGCAGGACTGCAATACCTCCAAGATTTTATGGAAACTTAAAAAAAAAAAAAAAAAACTGCAACAGAGGCTCAAATTATATGTATACCGCAAATTTAAACAAAAATAAAAAGGACAAAATAAATGCCACCATTGCTAAACGTAATAAAAGAAGTAGTTAGAGACAAAAATACTTCCTTTAAGAAATGGAAGTCAACCCTACTGAGGAAAACAGAAAGAAGCATAAACTCTGGCAAGTCAAGTGTAATAGTATAATTAGGGAGGCAAAAAAAGAATCTGAAGATCAACTATCAAAAGACACAAAAACCAACAACAAAATATTTTCAGAGTACATCTAAAGTTAGGAATCCTGCCATATAATCAGCAGCGTCCCTGGATGATTGAGATGTTAAAGGAGCACTCAAGGAAGGCAAGGCCATTGCAGAGAAGCTAAATGAATTCTTTGCATAGGCCTTCATAAGATTCCCACACCTTAGCCCTTCTTTTTAGGTGACAAATCTGAGGAATTGTCCCAGATTGAAGTGTCAATAGAGGCGGCTTTGGAACAGATTAATCAATTCAACAGTAATAAGTCACCAGGACAAGATGGTATTGAAGGAACTCAAATATGAAATTGCAGAACAATTAACAATGTAATCTGGTATGTAATGGTATGTAATCTGTCGCTTAAATCAGTCTTTGTACCAGATGACTGGAGGAGAGCTAATGTAAAGCCAATTTTTAAAAAAGGCTCCAGAGGCTATTCTGGCAATTACTGGCTGGTAAGCCTCACTTCAGTATCAGGCAAATTGGTTTAAACTATAGTAAAGAACAGAATCATCAGACACATAGATGAACTGAATATGTTGGGGAAAAGTCACCAAGGCTTTTGTAAAGGGAAATCATGTTTCACCAATCTATTAGAGTTATTTGAGGGGGATCAACAAACATGTGGAACAACAGACAGGGTGATCCAGTGGATGGAGTTTACTTGGACTTTCAGAAAGTCTTTGATAAGATCCCTCACCAAAAATTCTTAAGCAAACTAAGCATGGGATAAGAGGGAAGGTTCTGTTATGGAGCAGTAACGGGTTAAAAGATAGGAAACAAAGGGTAGGAATAAATGGTCAGTTTTCACAGCGGAGAGAGGTAAGTAGTGAGATCCACCAAGGACCTGAACTGGGACTAGTGCTGTTCAATGTATTCACAAATGATCTGGAAACAGTTCAGTGGCAAAGTTTGCAGATGGTACAAAACTACTCAGATAGCTAAGTCCAAAGCTGACTGAGAAGAGTTACTAAGGGATCTCACAAAACTGGGTGACTGGACAACATAATGGCAGATGAAATTCAGTGCAAAGTAGTGCACTGTGAAAAACATAATCCCAGCTATACATACAGAATGATGGGGTCTCAATTAACTTTTGCCACTCAAGAAAGAGATTGTGCAGTTATCATGGACAGTTCTCTGAAAACATCGGCTCAGTGTGCATCAGCAGTCAAAAAAGCTAACAGAATGTTAGAAACTACTAAGAAAGGGATAGATAATAAAACAGAAAATATCACAGTGCCACTATATTAATCCATGGTACACCCACGCCTTGAATACTGCATGCAGTTCTGGTCACCCTATCTCAAAAAAAGGATGCTGGACTGTGGAACTTGTCAGGGGATGTTGTGAAGGCCAAAAGCGTAACTGGGTTCAAAAAAGAATTAGATAAATTCATGAAGGGTAGATCCATCAGTGGCTATTAGCTAAGATGGTCAGAAATGCATCCCTATGCTCTGGGTGTTCCTAGCCCTGTGATTGCCAGAACTCGGGACTGGAGGACAGGATGGATCACTTGATAATTGCCCTGTTCTGTCCATTCTCTCTGACACATCTGGCACTGTCCACTGTCTGAAGATACTGGGCTAGATGAAACATTCACCTGAATCAGTATGGTCATTCTTATTTTCTTAGACATATGAGAAAAGAGCAGAAAGGAATTTATAGGTTTGGATTTCTTCCTGTTTTGTGAACAATGAATGTTGAACATTATTATTTATATGCTATTTCTACTTTGTGTATGGACTTATGTTCTGTCTTGTTATATGCTTATATTTTATATAAAAACAGTAAAAATAACATTTTTTCAAAACAAGAAAGGAAATTTTCAAGGAAAATTTACCTGTCATGGACATAGCATTCAACATTCTTGATTAGAGGAGAGTGCTGTTCCACTGGAGAGAAGTGATGGGGTCCAATGGAATGCACTAAATTAGTTTGAATCCTTCCTGGAGAGATATTTTCCAACTACAGTGATAGAAAACTGTACCTCCACCACGAGACCCATTATTTGTAAATTTCCAAAAGGATCTGTTTGCTCTCCAATCTTATTCAGCATCTGCATTCAGCCACTGGAGAACTGGCAAGACTTCATGAGCAACAGAAACTCCTTTCCACTGCCATACACTTTTTACTCATTCCTTCTGAATGATCTGAGCTTTTTAACATTGGTTCTGACTTTATTTACCACGAAGCTTTTTTCTTAAAATGAGAAATTCAGCGATTTTGGGGGTTGTAATAATACTATATAGCTCTGATACAGCATTTTTCATCTTTAGCTCTCAACGTTGTTTACAAAACAGGTCAATGTGATTGCCCCATTTTAAGGATGTGGATAATTGAGGTGCAGGATGAGAAGTAACATGCCCAAGTTCACACAGCAAGGCTAGTGACAGAGAGCCAGCTCGCCTGAATCTCAATCCAGTGCCCTGTATGCTAGGCTAGTAACCGAACATCCAGAATAAATAATTGAAAGTTGGAGGGTGGAGTGGAAATAGCTGTTGCAGTAGTGAAAAGTTGCAACCAATTACAATGATAATTTTTTTCCCTCTAACTTTAACTATTCTTTCAATATAGTTTTCAGACTTGAAACTCTATATTATTTGGACTAATTCATAAGCAGATGGAGAGAGAATAAAATATTCTTAGTATTTACAGTACAGCTAGGGACAGCGCACTAGATGCACAGAAGAGTTTGTAAAACAGATTTTGCCTTTGTATTTCCTACTGCCTTTATTCAAATTCAGTGCAAACATTGTTTGTCTATCAAATTCACATTCTCATTTCTGCAGGGATAGAATAGTATTTTAAAGGAATATTCAGCTAGGAGCCTCCCCAACTCTTTAATTACTTGGGCTACAGCCTTTCCCATGAGATCTCATAAAATCACATTAGTTAATTATATATCTAAACAAACACACTCCGTCCTCTCTCTTCCCGTCCTCCCCCCACCATACACACCCCACATGCAGATAATACCCACTCTGGATTAAGCCAGAGTGAAGAGGAATCGCTTAAGAGGGAAATAGAGAAGGTGATACTATGAGAGAATTTTCTAATCCTGTAGAGATAACTGGACTAAAACTTTTTTCTCTTTGAATATTACCTTGAAGACGTGGAAAAGAATGTAAGCCTTGCATGTTTAATGCTCTCTTGTTCTTGACAATAGGAAGATAAACGATGGGAACTTTTACCTGCAAAGCCTTTCCTCAAGGTGGGTGGTTTATATAAGACTTTAACAGTGAGCAGGAGCTAAAAAAAAGTGAATATTTATTTCTACTCTGAGAAGAGAAATGGAGTTTATCCCACTCCAATTTTGGTGTATTTTATTACTGTGATTTCAGATGATGTGGATAAATTAAGGATAAGGATAACATGTAAAAGAAGTAGTAGATGGATCAGTAATTTTATACTGTAAATTATAGTAATTTTTATGTTGAGATGCTAGAGGTCTGGAATTTCAATAAAATATATAGTTTGGTATCTCATTTTTTTATTTAAAAATGAATAGGTTTATTTTATTTAATATCAAACTGACTGTGAATAACCTTTGTACTGTATTCTGAGTGTGGAAATAGAATAGATCTTAAGGTTCTTTAGCCACATATAGAAAAAGAAAAAAAGCAAGGCAGTGAGGATGGGGAGTAGAAAGGAAGGATGAGCTAAAACATAAATGAATACCTTGCCTCACTTTTCAGTAAGGGTGATAAGGTAGAACATGGGGACAACGGCAGGATGGCTAATGGGAATGAATGTATAAAAACTTAAATTTCCACATATGAGGTGGAAGCAAAATTCAAATAGCTTAATGAGCTCCAGTCAGGAAGAACCGATAATCTCCATCCCAGAATACTGATAGAATTGGCACATGAAATAGTCAGTCTGGTAACAAGGATAATTAATACATCTATCAAATTGAGGAATGTACAATATGAATAGCAAATGCAGTATACCTATATTTAAGAAAAGGGAAAAAAGTGTGCTGGCCTTTTACATTCCTTTTAATCTGATCTGCATAGCATGCAAGGCTTAAGAACAAATTTTGCAGGAAAAAATAAAGACATGAAGATAAATGGAAAATAGAATAAAATGTGACATGCTTACCAATAGTAGATAGATATCAAGTAAGTCTGGAACAATCTTTGATGAGATAAGTGATTTTTTTAGACAAGGGAAATCAGTAATTGTAATCAATTTGGACTTCAGTAAAGCATTTGAAACAGTACCACATGGGAAATTATTAAACTGAAAATGATGGGGATTAGTTCAACAATTGTTAGGTGGATAAGGAAATGTCTAAAAGAGAGATGCCAACTGGTCGTGCTGAAAAGGGAAATAGCCAGTTGGAGGGATGTTAATAATGAAATTCCTCAAGGATTTGTCTTGTGACCAAGTTTGTTTAATAAGACAGAAAATATCATATTGCCTCTTTATAAATCCATGATATGCCTGCATCTTGAATCCTGCATGCAGATCTAGTCACCCCATCTCAAAAAAGATATATTGGAAATGGAAAAGGTACAGAAAAGGGCAACAAGAATGATTAGGGCTATGGATATCTTCCATATGAGGAGAAATTAATGTCTAGGACTTTTCATCTTGGAAAAGATGACCAAGGGGGGGATATAATAGAGGTCTATAAAATCATGACTGATATGGAGAAAGCAAATAAAGAAGAGTTAATTACTCCTCATAACACAAGAACTAGATGTTATCAAATTAAATTAATAGGCAGCAGGTTTAAAATGAACAAAAGGAAGTATTTCTTCACACCACACAGTCAACGTGTGGAATTCCTTTGCCACAAGATGTTGTGAAGACCAAGACTATAATGGGATTCAAAAGACAAATAGATAATATTGATAATATGGGTGCTTATCAGTTGGAAATAATGCTGTCCTCCTTGGAGTCACTGCCCTGCAGATCACCTTGAATATTTTGAATCAGCTTTGATCTCACCCTGAAAGTTCAGGACTTGAAACTGTCTCTGATAAGACAAATCCTCATTTTAAACAGATATACATGTTTAAACCCCTCAGAATCTTTCACATCCCTGTTAAAAGGCCAAAAATGTTTTTGTGGTGCTATTATTGCTGCCATAACAGCAGAGGAGAAATAAACACTTTATGGCCTTGGATAAACAGTTTAGTCCATGGATGGTCAAATTGCTAAATCTAGGTTTGATCATAAAGAAATGCAGAAATACCTACGACTGCACCTTTTGGTAACAAATGACTTGCTGGGATATGGTTGAAGTTATGAACACGCACACACACAGACTCTCTCTCTCCCTCTCCCTCTTCTTCTCCCTCTCCCCCCTTGAATCCTATAAGTGCTAGGTAGTGATAAACTTTTACTTAAAATTGTAGGTACCTCAGAACTCCCTGTGAGTGAAAAATATATTTTAGAAATGCTTTTTCCCCCATTGAAGTCAATAGGAGTTTTGTCACTGACATCTGTGACACCAGAGTCAAGCCTTTATTTTTTGTGTAGCACCTAACAATAACTCAGATATCAAGACATGCACAAAAATCTGGACCAGAAAGCACACTGGTACGGATTCCCAGTTCTGGCCAGGATTGCTTGGTCAAGTCACCATCAGCAGGGATTCCAGAGTACTTTTTTTAATCTTCTCCCCAATTTTGGGCTGTTCAGGCCCCTACCTGATCCCTACCCATTTATTAGAGTACTTTTGCACTAGCTGTTAATGGTCCTCTGGAGGGGATAACATAATCTTCATTTAAATTTAAAGAATTTTTGCTTTTTGAAGGGTGTTTGCTTTTTCCTCCTCTAATATGTTAATAAAGTCTTCAACAAAACAACATTAACTGTGAGGCGTTTCTTTATTTATTTTTTAAATCTTGAGCCTTTGAGACTGGTAAACTTTTATGGAAGCATTTGTGCTGATGAGTATTTGTAACATTTGGCAAATAGCAAAGCAATTATTGTATTCCCTCTGTGCACTGCACAGAAATGGTGTCATTTCATACATCATTCACAACACTCATTATCAAAACAACATCTGAATTATCCTGAACAACAAATAACAAATATGGGTTGGAACTTTAATACATTAGAGCAGGTTTCATTTTAATTTCACAGTTACAGGCTGCACTGATTTTAAAGTCAAATACATAATGCAAAGTTGCAAAGAATAAAAAAGAAAAGAATATTAGATACATTGGCCCTGATTCAGGAAAGCACTTAAACACATGCTTTCCAGAATAAGGATGTATTTAAGCATGTACTTAAGTGTTTTTCTTAAATTGGGGCTACAGGCATAGATCTCATCCCCCTAAACTGGAAAAAAGCTACCTCAACTACCAAACAAATTCTATTTCCTAGAACTTTTGTTTTAATTTTTTTCTCCATTTTTTTTGTTTTTGTTTTGTGTCTCACTCTGTGCAGTCTCATTTTCTTAACCTGGTGAGAAAGGCTACAGTTATAAAATGAAATGCAGTCAAGTTTCAAAGAAACTGAAATGGTGAAATGGCAAATTAAGAATGGCCAGGAAGCCTATTCTGGAATACAGGATCTGCAGTTTCTTTAGCAGAGCAAGTTGTCAACACTACCTGAATATGCTGGTGAATCTTGCTGTGGTGTCTTCAAAATCAAGTTAAAATCGCAAGCTTTTACTAAGTTTCAAGTTGTATCCTGGCGCTGCTTACAGGCTAAGAGGCGCTATAGGGAAGCATGTGAGCTGGGTCTTCAGCAGTCATTCTTTAAAGAGCCAGCCTAGAGCAAGGTGGGTTGAGTTAGGCTCCGCTGCCTTAGAAAGCAGCATGCTTTGTTTCTCTCTGTTTGGTTCTTCTGTCTGGTTTGTAGTTCCCCGTATCCTCCTTCCCTTTTTTGAAGATGGGCACTATATTTGCCTTTTTTCCAATCATCTGGGACCTCTCCCATTCACCATGAGTTTTCAAAGATAATGGCCAATAGCTCTCCAATCACATCAGCCAACCCCCTTAGCACCCTTGGATGCATTAAATCCAGCTCCACTGACATGTGCATGTCCAACCTTTCTAAGTAGTCCTGAACCTGTTCTATCATCACTTCGTGCTACTCACCTCCTCCCTATTCTGTGCTGCGCAGTTCAGTAGCCTGAGAGCTGACCTTGTCTGTGAAGACAAAAGCAAAAAAAGCATTGAGTACTTCAGCTTTTTCTACATCATCTGTCACTAGGTTGCCTCCCCCATTCTGTAAGGGGCCCACACTTTCACTGGCCTCCTTCTTGTTACTAATATACCTGTAGAAACCTTTCTTGTTACCTTACACATCCCTTGCTAGCTGCAAATCCAATTAACTTTGTCCACATCCATACAGACCTTTGGGGGATACCACTATTTATCTCTCTCCATTCTGAAAACTGACTATTTATTCCTGTAATTTGTTTCCTATCTTTAACCAGCTACTGATCCATGAGAGGACCTTCCCTCTTATTCCATGACTGCTTATTTTGCGTTAGTCTTTGGTGAGGGATCTTGTCAAAGGCTTTCTGAAAGTCTAAGTACGCTGTATCCACTAAATTACCCATGTCCACATGTTTGTTGACCCCCTCAAAGAATTCTAATAGATTGGTGAGACATGATTTCCCTTTACAAAAGCCTTCTTCCTCAACAAATCATGTTCCTCTATGCCCAGGATATAGTAGGGATTTCATACCCTGGGAGCTTAAAAGACATACATACAGGAGCCTGGTGAGAGATAGCAAAAATAGCAATTCAACAAACAGTTACAGAATCTGTCAAGTCTTGTGCTATTAAGAAATAGTCCAGTATTGAATATGTTGAATGAGCTGCAGGGAAAAAAATCTAGTCTTTGGCCATAGGATTTCCCACTCTCCTCACATTTTGTAAGCCTAAATCAGCCTTGTACATAAGAAGTATTAGTTTTTCTATGCAGAGATGATGATTTATCAAGAACTGGAGTTTCGTTAAAGCCTCCAGCTATAATAATAGGATGATGGCCATGTCATTTATATCTGAGCTTCAGAGTTCAAATAACCTACATCCACTTTGGTCACAACAGTGTATAATGGTGCTGCCAGGAGGGAGCCATTACCACTGCTCATTGTGGTAAAATATGTTTTACTGTTGTCTTCTGATTGACAGCTCTCTCTAATTATTCCCATACTGCTGCTAGACAGAATGCTATAACAAGGGCTAATACACTTACTCTTCCCACTTCACTTTTGAAAATGGAAATTAGGCTCTGCAGTCACTTAAGCACTTTTCAAAATTTTATCCTCTGTGGATGGAAGACTGCATTACTTTTATCTCGCTTGTTGACTCTTCGCTCACACAACTTAATTAAGCACAAAAGCCATAACAATATGTGCATTGTGAGCTATTGGTTCATGCCTCAGAGGCACAGTGAGTTAAAGAGCTTTCAATTTTAGCTTTATACGAAAAAGTGATACCTCAAAGTGTCTTCAGATTTACATGACCAGTATTGACAAAGTGGGTGGGTATGGTATTTTGTATTAAATATGTTTTAACTAGTTTTATTATACGTTCGGGTTATCTTTCTCTCTGTTAGTGTTTGTTTTATTTTGGTGTCTGGAAAGCTAAAACTGTTGTTGCAAGAAAAACTGGGCATATGGAGAGAAGCTGCAAATACCCTCTCTTCCTTCTTGAGCCCACCCCTTTTCCCTCCAACAGGTCTCCTGCTCTGTGCAGGTAGCTTAGGTTGCCTTTACATGTTTGCTTTGTAGGCCCCTTTATTGGGAGATGGAGATAGAACACTGGCATCAACTGGTTCCATGGCAGTTAGAGTTTGGCGGTTAGGCTCCAACTATTAGTTCTTAGAATGCCGGACTGCTGCTGCCCATCCATCTGGGGGCAAGTGGAATCTTCTTGATTGGTGGGAGGGGACAGCAGGATGGATCTTCCAGGCAATAGAGCTTCAAGAAAGGAATATGTTATCTCCTTTTCAAGAAAGCAAATGTGCTACTCCTTGGTAAAATTAATGGAGAGAAAGAAACAAGCAAAGAACGTAGAATAGACAAATATGCAGATTGGGAATATGGCTGAATTCACCCTTGGCATAAGAGGGTGTAAGTTCCCATTGACTTTTTTAGGAGTTGGATTTGCTTACACCATGACTGAACCTTGTCCAATCAGAATAGAAAAACAGGGCATGGAGTGGGTCTTGATGGTACATATGTCTGAGAGATGAAAATGCCTAAGAAGAGGCTTATATGGGAAAAGGAAACAAAGAGACTTTAGAGAAATAAACAAAAGACAGAATAATTTACAAAGTGACTTGCTGTAGAAAAGAAACCCATGTGATTTACAATTCATGATTTTTGGAGACATATGTAGATCAAGACTAAAACGGGGGGTCACCTGGCTGCAGCAGTTCTTTGCTTCATTATCCAGCAGCTTCGTTACCCTGCATCAGAACATTAATATCGCCATACAGGTTATAACAGACTTTTGAGATATTTCCATATAGCATTTGTAACAAAGGTTGTGCGCTTGGGGAACCCAGCAAGTGCAGGTGCAGTTGTCCATATCATAAACAGCGTGGCTGTCCCTTCATTGCAGAGTCTGACTTTTGGTGGTGGTGGGTAATAACTAGAAAATGACATGAAACAATTCTATCATCATTTCACAACAATGAGAATATTATTGTCTGTTTAGTATGTATTGTATTAGAGTGCTCTTTACTTTGTAATATCACATTGCTACCGAGTCCTACGGGAAAACAAACCTGTTAACTTTCCAGTATTTGCAATTATTAGGAATTTTTATTAGGAAATATGACTTTTTAAAAAAAGATAAATTATTTCATCTGGAGAAGAGGAGAGTTGTTTGGGTGTTTTGTTCTTGTTTTTTTGAATAATTGATCTTGCTCTAGTTACCACATGGGGATATCTGAGATGCTGCATTGTTTCAAATGCTGTCTTAACTATTAGATGTTATCATCAATAGTAACCTTCATATCAATAGCACTTAGATGAAAACTATTGGTTCCCAGCATCTCTTCAAAGCACCTTCAAAGCCTAAATATTCATCCAGGGTTTCTCTGTGAGTCTGAGCAAAGTGGAGAAGGTTTTTATTTTTATGCAGTTGTGGGTATTTAGTGTTGTTGAGCAGTGTGTTTTCCTCAATTGTTTTGTAATATGTGCTTTAACTATTGATGTTGAATGTGCCTAACATGCTGATAGGTACATTGCCCAAAATGTATAGGTATATTAATGAGCAAGTGTGAACAGCAAATAACACTGTTTGATTTGGTTACTCTGTTTCCATTTTAAGATGATTGGATAATTCTAGTTGTAATGTATTTTATGTTTTAGAAGTATACATGTACTTTTAAGTTAGATGTGTAAAGCTTCCTTTCTTTTCCTCTTCTGTAACTTCTGACTGTTGCAGGAGTTACAAGTATCATGGAGGCTATGCCTTTAATCCTGACAGGGAGCTCTTTGCAGAGCTTGTCGGTAATTATTCTGGAGAACGTAATTGACAAATTTCAAGGAAAATAACAACATTTAATCCTCCTTGGCTGGAAGGATGGCGGCTGAGATGCAAGGCCTTTAGAAAATGAGCCTTCATTCCAAAATGATCTCTAGATCGCTAGAAAATTATTCTGCCAAGAAGTGCTGGTCTCCCACATCTCCACTCCATCTATAAAATATACCTAAGTCCTATCAGTTATATGTAATCTAAAAATGAAACCTATACATTTCTCATTTAGGAATATAGTGAAAATTTGTTTTGGGTTTTTTTCCCACTTCTCTCTGAGGCTGACCTCTTCAAAAGCAAGAGCACTTATAAGACAACTGGAAAGCTAAATGTGGTTGTTTGCCTTTGACAGCTTACCTTTTTGGTAGTCACTTATTTTGATGCTTCTTTTCAGTTGTTTCCACTACTAGGAGTAAAATCTACCACAGGAGGAAAAGGATGAAAAGATGGCTGACTTTTCACTACCGTGTTCTATCAATTTCCGCCAGTTCACGCGAGAATCTTTGGCTGCTATTGAGAAGCGAATTGCTGCCAAAAAGAAATATGAAGACCCCCAATATAAAGAGAAACTTCGTCCCCAACTTGATCTGCAGGTTTTCCAAACGCTACCTACTCTCTATGGGAATCCTCCTCCTGAGCTTGTTGGAAAACCATTGGAGGATCTCGACCCTTACTACAATGATCACAAGGTGAGGGCCAGCCTATGCAGAAGGTTCTGATTTCATCTCACCTTGATCATTTATCAGCAGAGAGCCTTTTCTGGTTTAGGGGTCAGAGCTAATTTGGCAGTACTTCCTTGGAATAATTATATTTAAGACAGTTGTATTCAATCAGGTTATCATAAAAGACAACTCTCATACTTAGATTACTAAGTGATAATGTAATAAAACCTTAGAGTTGAAAACTACTAATCATACAGAATGAAAATCAGCATTAGGCATATGCACCACTTACATCCTGCTTAAGCCCTCCAAATAGGGCTTAACACCAGTAACTCCATTTTCAGTCAGTTTATCTAAAGTATCTTTGAGCCTACTGGACCTATGCATAGGCTGAAGCTTTCTGTATAGGCTGCTCATAGTCAGATCGACTTAATACAGTTTGTTTTCCTATGTTACAAATTTTAATATGGAAATACTGCCTGTAAGTATACATTTGTTTCAGAACCACCAGTTCTTCCAAGTACAAAATGATTTCTAGAATATATTTTAGCTTTTGAAACATGTATGAAATTCTGAGACTTGAATCCAGATCTCTCTCACATCCCTGGCTATTGGCTAGGATGAGTTTCCTAACCCCCAGGCTACTGACTATTTTACTGCTCTCATTCTTTGTTTAAATAATTAAATATCATTGACAAAGAGACTTGCATCTATGATTCCTGCATTCCAGGTGAGTTCAATAATCACTGGGCAATAAAGTCATTCTTCCTTTGGTCCAAATACTATTTAATTATTTATATTCAACTCCAACCAGAAAGAGTGAACAAGGGAAACTGAGACTGACTATAGACCCATTCCTAGGACATTCCTTCCCCTTCTGCTTTCTAGATTTGAGCGGAATTTCCACCCTGGACCTGAGACACTTTCCTGATTAAAGTTGTGTTGAAACCACTCTTTTCATCGGAAAAGTTTCAGGTTTGACAAATCCCCATTTGAGTGAAAAACTGCTTTGTTGAAAAATTCCTGACCAGCTCTGTTAATACTAATATCAGAATAAGGCTGAGTAAGTAGGTCAGCAAATAAAAGGCCAAATCCTGTGAATATATAATAAAAAAACCTTGACTCAGATGAGTAATCCCATTTACTTTAATGAGAATGCTGACTTGAGTAAAATGACATATATGCATATTTTGTGGAATGAGAGCTAAAGGAAGGAGTTTCTTCCTGAGAACTTCCAATTGAGTAATTAAAAAGGGACATGAAAAGTGTTCTCCATAGCACACAATATTCTTTACTGAAACTTTTAAAATGTGTGGTACAAATAGATAACAAATCAAAAATGTAACAAACAAGAATCGCAAGGAATCTTTCAATTTCAAAGAAACAAAAAAACAAACAAACAAAACAAAAAGGGCCAGTCAATCATCAAACTCATCCCCATAATTATTTGTAACTCTGGCCAAGAATTCAAATCCTTAATGGCCTAAGTTCACGTTCTGAAAAATTTTAATTTATTAAGATTACCTGTTTTTTTTCCTTTAAAGACATTTATGGTACTGAACAAAAGGAAAACAATCTTCCGATTTACTGCCACACGTGCCTTGTGTATACTTAGCCCTTTTCATCCAATCAGAAGAACAGTGATTAAAATTTTGGTACATTCATATCCTTTCAGCTGGTTTCACTCATTCTAGCTTTTTTTTTTAATGTGATGAGTATGAGATAATATGGGTATAATGCTGTGTGTGTGTCATATTTTTGGAACATATCTTGAATCTAGCCTGTTTCTAAAAGCAATAGTACACCTGCTCCAGATAGCTGCACAGATAACCCTGAATTATTTTAGAAATGACTATTACTTGTATGTGAAACAGGAAGAGTACAGGGATACATCTATAGGGACAAAGGATGGTCTTGGAAACCAGGTAATAGAGGGCCTAATTCTGATATCACATATACTTGTGATTAATGCCATTCAAGTCAATGAGCTTGGTTCATTGTGGTGTTTCACCAGTTTTCCACTGCAAAATTACACTGGTGTAAAACTGGAGTATCACAGTGGTGAATCCGAGATCCAAGAGCTTGATCCTGCCACGGTGGAGATCTAAGTACCACCAGTCACACAGAGCCCAGCAAGGCGTATTTTGTGTAGCCTGCAGAGCTGTGTGTGATCTTAAGCCCGCTTTGGCTGCAGTGGATAGGCTGCAGTGGAGAGGTGGTGCACATGGCTCTGAAACAGCTCAGGAAAGGTGATTCCGCTGAGGGTCACCTCTCCAGCGTACTGAGGTGGGGGTCCCAGGGGCTGGCCAGCCTAGTGCAGACATGCCCCTTCTCCAGCAGGGCTGCCTGTGTTCATTCCATGGTGCAGTTGATGGGTCTCTGAAGGTCCCTGTCTGTGGGGATGGCTCCTACACTTGCAGCTAGTTGTCATAGGCAAATATTGGAGGTGGAGGGGAAGGGAGTCTTTTGCACATACCCACTGATTCCTGAAGTGCATATACTCAGGGTGTGTGGCACCACACCCCATCTGTCCCCCTGCACACTCCTCCAGAGCTGGGTGCACATGGATCACATTTGCTATGTGGTAACTGACTTGCCTACCTCTCTGCGCCAGTTGCACGTGGGGATCCACACCAGAAGGGTCACTGAGCTATGCTCAGCACTGTTGCAGATCCCACATGTGTGGTAGTGCAAACCACTTGAATTACCTTCAGGATGAAGCCTATGGTTACGATAGTGTAAAATCAATGTCAGTGCTATCAGAAACAGTCCTCTGCATTATATTCCTGGCTTTCTCTTTGTTGCATTGGACAAGTTACTTAACTTTATTTTTTCATCTGTAAAAAGAACATAATGCAATACCTGCTTCAGAGTTTCATGAGGAATTCACTGTTATTGCCATTGCTTGTATGGCAGTAATACCCAAGGCCCCTGGCTAGATGTAGTGTAAACACAATCACAATTCCTGCTCTAAGGAGTTTATAATATCATTTAAAACAGGACTCCACAAATGAGTCTAACAAACTGTAAAAGGGAAGAGAAAGGGTAGAATCAGAGCGGTGCCAACCAGTGACATTTTCCACACATCATCTTGAACAAACCATTCTTGGGTGAGGAATGATAACTTTGTGGTCAAGCACTGTATTGGGACATTGACATCTGAGTTCAGTTTCCACATGTCAACTATCTGTTTAACCCTAGATAAGTCACTTAGGCCTAGAGACGCAAAGATATTAAGGCTCCTAATTTCCATTGAAGCCTTAATACCTTTGCGGATCTGGGCCTTTGTCTTCCTATTTGTAAAATAAGGATAAAAATACTGTACATCGTTTGTTCTACTCTTTGTTGTTCTTACTTGTTTAGACTGAGCTCTCTGGCTCGTATTAAGTTTTACACATGATGCCTATTGCAATGGAGTCCCAGTTTTAGTTGCTTAAGTGTATTGTGGTCTGACATCAATATGAATAACATACAAATAGAATTATGTCCTAGAATTTGAAATAAACTATTAAATCTAAAATTGCTTAAACACATCATGTTTTAATGGAATGTTCTGGTTACACCTTAATGTTCTTTACCTTAACTCCTGCTACTTACATTGTTCACTATTTTTATTATGTGCACTATTTTAACCAATTGTGTCTTCATGGCTTTATCTGAGAAGAAATTTAAATCTCTTGCTTTTCATTCATTGAACAAGTACCGGTATGTTGAGTAAGTATTTTTTCTGGAATTTATTTCTCTTAATTCTCTAGTTCTAATTAGTTAGTTAATTGGTCATATCTTGTAGTCCTCACATAGGTAATCTCACATTGGAGGCAGTAGAATTTTGCATGTTTTAGGACTTCAGGATTACTGTTTTGAGGATAAACGGTCATCTTCTGCTTTCATTTGCTCCATTGTAAATCCAAAATAGTTTAATGGTGTTGCTGTGGGTTTTCACTAGCATAAGTGAAAGCAGAGAACCAGTCATGTAGTGCCAAAAAAAAATGCTAAGTTATTTTCATTATCTTTTCTCCAGAAGTCACTGTTCTAAGGGAGGACTTTAAGGTTCAGTTTTTATTCATTTTTACTGAGGCAAATCTCCAATCAATGTCATTGTTGAGTAAGAGAAAGGATCAGAACTTGAAATCCTTGCTGAATTAATTTCTGCAATGTTGATCTGTGCACTATTTGCTCTAATAAAATGCTGTCAGATGCTTCTTGCCTGTTGACATTTATTAGTAAGGGCCTGCTTCTCAGTATTGGCCAGTTCTCACAATTTTATCCTAAATATCAAAATATTTAGTGTTTTTTTTCTTAAAGCCTCAAGTCCTGGGTTCACATGAAAACCTGAGCATCTCAGCTCTCATTTTAAAAAAACCAAAACCCATAAACTTCTATCCCTCTCAACTTCAAAGCTTGAAACTGTGAATCGTGTTGACAACACTGAGTAATCCAAAGGGCTCTGTGCAGGAACACATGTTTTCAGAGGTCTGAGGTAAAAATCTGAAACTGAGGCCCCCCATCCTTCCAAACAAACTCCACTGTGGTGAAGCCATGGGCTGCGGGGGATGGGAGAGTGAGCCCGCTTTGCGCTCACCCTGCAGCAGCATCTCCTGTCCCCTGGGCCCAGCTCCCCGCACTGGGCATTGCCACCTGGCATGCAGGGTCACAATGCCACTCACCCAGGTTTGCAGTGCCACTCAGTTTGGGGGCCTTTTCAAACAGGGGGCTCGAGTCAAACTTTTTGTCCCTCTTTGGGTAGCCCTGGCTCTATGGGGTTGGATCCCTATCCCTGCAAGAATCCCATTAACATCAGTGCATCTCCTTGTGTGTGCAGAGTTCTGCCTTTATGGAGCACAATGCAAGCTCGGCATCCATCAGTCTAGCAGCTCATCCACTTTGCTAACTAGAACATCTGAGTAAAACTGTATGATTTTAATGTTTATCCCCATTTGAGAACTGGTTTGTGTCACTACCTTTCTATGCAAGGGAGTCAGAATTTAGACAAGAGTAGTATATGCCAGGATAATTCAGACACTATTTTCAAAATACCTTTTTCTCCTTCAGTAAAAAGGGCTAAATTGCTGTCAAATAATTTCTGAACACCAAATGTCTTTAAAATTCTCTAAGGAGATCTCTATCTTGTTGAAATGATAAGTGTACTCAGAAAAACCAGTAGAGCTTTTACTGATAGCATTTTCTTTAAAATGGAAACTGCCTTTAAAATTAAAATCCTGTGTTTGTATTTCTGTAAGCTTTTTTCAAACATCCTTTAAAGAAAGTGTTACTAAAAGCACAAAGTGAACAACATATAATGCATTGAGCAGCCATTTTGGCATTTTAAACCACTGAAGATATGAATTATGGTAAAAAAAATTAAAAGTGGACAACAGGTATGCCCTACTTGACTCACTTTAAAATTTTAGCAAACAAAAAAAATTGTCACAGATAAGCAAGTATGCTGCAAAGACAGCCACATGTAGACCGCTGGCAACTAATATCTCAAGTTGCCTGGAGGAGTTGGGTCCTGATCCAATGCTCATTGAAATCAATGAGAGCCTTTCCACTAATTGAGGGCATTGAGTCAGATTCTTGGTGTTGAGAGACAGCTCAAAGTGAGTAAACTGCACATGCCTCAGACCCTCCTCTGTTAGTTGATAATGTTCTTCCATTACTTGGACACTTTTCTCCCCAGGTACACCTTCACTGGCATTTACACTTTTGAAGTATTGATAAAAATATTGGCAAGAGGATTCTGTCTGAATGAATTCACTTTCCTTCGAGATCCATGGAATTGGTTGGATTTCAGTGTTATTATTATGGCGTAAGTAAAATGTATATGTTCTTAAAGAGCTATCACACAGTTTAATTATTTTTGCTTGTGCTTATTTTCTCTAGAACTTTTTGCTGAGGTGTTGCACTCAACAACCAACCAACATTGTAAGGAGTGATAATGCTATCTGGTGTTCATGTATTCCCTTTGTTGCATGGGATGCAGAATAGCAACAGCATGCCAATCCCACAAAAAGAGGATTGTACAGAAGGTATAGACAGCTACATATGATATGATCATTATCATATAGCAACCAGCAGCTTCTTTATGTGAAATAAGAAAAGGGTCTGACCTTACAGGAAGTGAGATATAATATCTGTACTGTCATGAAGTCTCTGTGTGCATGCATGTGCACTCTGTGGCCACATATATACAGGCATCATGTAATCCGTGGATTAAATATGGGATCTTCATCACCAAAAATAGTGTGAGCTTGAACTAGCTGTAATTAGAAAGCTATAAAATCAAACTCATTAAGCCACTGTCTTACAGGCTTCTCCTGTTACACAAGCTTATCACAAATGTCTGCAATTCATAGGACTTCAAGACTCATGTGGGACGTCAATTTTTTCTGTCACTTTCCTTTAAAGCAGTGATATACAAGATATTTCGGGGGGGTATGCAAGAGAAATTGTGTAATGGCAAATTTTACATATTTTATTTATTCTGTTTTCATAATAGGGTACTCAGATGAAGCGCCAACTCTGTAGGAATTTGTAATATAAAATCCTGTAGTTAATTTAACTTCAGGATGTACTGATGAGAACACGGATGCACAAAGGCACCAACTTACAGAGCCTTCACCTCCAATCACCGTACTGCATGGGTGCAGTTGTCCCCCAAGTGTCAGTCTAAACTCAGCTCAGACCTTAGTCATGGGTTTTTTGGTTGTATACATTGTACTATAACTATATCTGTACGTAATAGTGAAATATGGACATGGCTAAAGACAGGTAGTGTTAAGAAGAACACAAGTATCAGTGATGAGAATTGTAGGGGTACACAGGCAGCGGCTATGTCTGGAAGGGGGTATAGTATACAATAAGAAAAGTCTGGGAACCTCTATTTTAGAGTATAAAAATACTACTCCTCTACGAGGAGCTACTCCTCGTAGAGATCCTCCAACCTGTCTGCACAGACAGCTTTTCACTTGCAGTGCTCCCAGTGACAGCACACTGGCTGCAGTCCAGACAGCAGAGATGAGATGAGGAAATCCCTGTCACACACAAATCCAGCCCCAGGACTTTATAGTTCCATTAAAGCCATAGGTCCCTTTTTTATACTTATTCCCCGGACACTATTGCCCACCATTCCAAGAGAAGCTTCACAAGACAAGGCCTTGGGCCATGCCACAGCTTCCCCTGTTGTCTAGATAAGTCAGACTTTACCTTCAACAACCTCTTGTTCAAGGGAGGACTTTATTCATTCATCACCATTAAAGCAAAATCAAAAATCCCAGGTTTCAGTTTTCCTCCTTGGAGGATGAGTCTTCTCACCTTCTCTCATCAGTAATTCACCAGCAACACCTCTTACATTCCAGACTCAGATGCTCCACCTGCATCCACATTGGGGTTCAGTCTCTTGGTCTGCTGTTCCTCAATGGAAAGCTAATGACTTATTTTCTCACCAGAGTGTCTCTGTCTCTCTCTCTCTTTGTCAGCACACTCTTTATCTTCCTACTCCCTTACCAGATTCAAACTGTAGGCCTCTCTGGTCCAGAGGCAGACACCAACCCTCTTCCTGGACCTTGCTGATTGACAGGACCTCCCTACTTTCTCCCTTCTCCAAAGATTCTGACAGTTATCTTGAGGGTCTTACTGTCAACTCTAAGCTGTCATTCAATGCTTGTCCCCATGAAGGCCTATCACAGCTCCTGGAGGTTCCTTCAGCTTGGAACAGCCACCCTGCTCTAGAGAGAGCTTTCTCTTTATATTGTTCTAGCAGTCTCCTTCCAACTCAGTGCTCCACTGCTAATTAGCAAAAGGGATCTCATGTGGAGCACCTGATTGTTCCCAGGTATTCCCCACAGTGTTGTCATGTGCCAGCTAGGCTGTGATCCTTCCTGAAGGGCCACTAACCCAAAGAAATATTTCCTCCCAACTTTTTAAATCATCTTGGTTTCCCTTGGCCAAGCAGTTTCATTCCTCTTTCTTAAGTAATTGCTTTAAAAATTGTTTTATTTCTAACCCTGGTTTCCCTGTACAGGAGGCATTCACAGGAAGAGATATCAAAATTATACTCTTAAAGGGAAATATAGAGGTACAGGTGTGTGTGTTTAAGTAAGTGAAGCTTTGCTGTTCTGTTTTCCATCTGTATTCCAAACAAATAGGATTTGTGTATAAAATAAACTAGGAGAACTAGTTAGAGTAACTTTGTCATTAATATCTCTGCCAGTGAAGACATGACTAAAGTCTCCAGCTCTACCTCTCACTTGGCTGAAAGAAGAACAGTTGTGTGGTTGGGTGGGTGAATATGTGCGTGTGTCTGTGAGGTGAGAAGCAGAGGTTACAACAGCTAGGGTTGAGAAAGGAGCAAAGAAAAGCAAAGGCAGTAATTGAGGGATTCTAGAGACTCTGTGTGTGTCTGACTGGGAGTGTCAGATTTGTTTGTGGATTGGGCTCTTTTATTTGCAATCTGGGAATAAAGGAGACTCTTACAGGGTGGAATTGATTAATTTTCTTATGGTGAGGAGAATTGATGTATTTTTTTGTTTTTGCATGGAGGGGCGGTGATGGAGCAGAATTGATAGATTTATTGTGGCCTGGGGAGGAGGCATACTTTGAAATATTACTTGGGAATTTGCTCAAAAGTAATTATTCTCTTCTTCCTCTGGCCAAAATATTTTTAATAATTTGTGTTTCTATTTTTGTTTAAATTGAGAAGTGTATGGTATTGTAGAATATGGGCAGCATTCATAACCAAGCACTAATTCATAAGCATGCGCTATTTGAAGTAATCAGGAATAGAGTCCTTGATACATAATATTTAGGATTAGCCCTTGACAGAGGGTTTGTTAATGCTTAAGATAATTTAAGGTCAGAAGAGTTAGCAATTAAGAAAAGTTGTATTAAATATTTCCACTGTTCATTCAGTTCAATAGCATATCTTATCATTGTCACAGTCCCTCAGTGGATATTAGATGCAGGATAAACGGCAGAGAAATGGGACAAACATACTGCAGAATGGCAGTTATTCTTCCATAAGATATACCAAGCCAGCAATAAATGTAAACTTCTGTCTCACCACACTGGCTAAAAAGAAGTCAGAAAAGCAGTCTCCTTAGATACCCAAGCCCTTGTCTTACCACCCAGACAATAGACTTTATGATGAGTGGTTATTTACAACCAATTTCGTCAAACAAAGGGTCCTTCCAATCCCAAGAAACACACCCAGGCCAATATATAACTCATGTCTTTCCCAATAATCACTCTGCTGCCAGTCCTTTAGGATCTAATATCTAAAGGTTTATTCTTAGGGAAAAAGAAAAAGGAAAGAGTTAAAATGATCAAAGAATCACATACATACAACTACTGTGAAGTTCTTGAATCAGGTTTTAGCAGTGGTGAAATAAACTGCAGATTTGCAAAGTCTCTGGAAATTACCCCAACAGCTGGGGGTCATCAGTCTTTGTTTAAAACTTCCTTGTTAGAAATCCAGTCCAGAGAAATGAAGCAGGAGCTGAAGACAAGATGGAGATGGTGCAACCACCTTGTGTACCTCCTCCCAATGCTTTCAGTCTCCATTTGTGAAAAATTCCAAGCTCAAAATGGAGCCTAGGGTCACATGAGCAAGTGGCATGTCCTTGCATGCTTTGTTGAGTCATGGGAGCACCCGTTGTCCATGAACTGTTTAAAACATTCATGGAGAGGCTCATCAGGAGAGGGCAGGCTTCGTCTATGGTCCATCGTGAAAGCTAAGTGTCCTTAAATGGGCCATTAACTCACATAGCTGTTTCACAATAGGCTGTCTGGCTTCAATGTAGATTTTCCCTGGCGGGTGTGACTCAGAAATGTAGCATCTATGCAGGATGCCAGTACATAGTTAATATCTAGAACTTCAGATACAAAATCTGTATTTCAGATACAAAATGATATATGCATATAAACAGGATAATAATGCTTAGCAAATCATAATCTTTCCATTGACACCTTACGTGACATACTTTGCATATGTTTTGCTGCAGTTGTAAAACAGTGGCAGCAACAATGTTATACATGTTATTTCAATCATACAACATCACAATCATGTCTTGATTTTGCAGATATGTAGGGGAGTTTAGTGATCTAGGCAATGTTTCGGTCCTTCGTACATTCTGCGTTCTGAGAGCTTTAAAAACTATTTCAGTACTCCCAGGTAAGAAGTCCTGATCTCTGATTATTTTCTGCCAGCTACAAATGATCCTCTCCTCCACCCATTTCACTGTTTTTTTTGCAGTTCTTTTGTCTTTATCTGTGTGACTTTTAGCTGATACAGAAACCACTGAATTTGTGGATGTGTGTGGTATCTCAGGACTGTTGGCCCAGTCAGAAAAATTTAAGTATTGGAAACAATCTGCAATTGTATTTATTTTGATTCTTCATGGCTTTAAGCATTTTGCTTGCTTTTGATAATATTTGTTATACAGATGGCTGGTCTAATTGTTCTTGTTTATCATTGTTCTGACTCTTCAATGTCCTTAACAGCTCAGTAGACTTCCGCTTTATAATTAATATTTATTATTATTGGGTCAAATCCTATTCAGTTTTTACTTATTCCTTAATCAGGCAAATCAATTAGGTGTTGGCTAGTTAACAACTGTATACAAATTGAATAAGTCTGATGGATTTGGTCCATTGATCTCTTTCTGGTCCCTTTGTATTATTTTTCTATATGTCTCTAGTGTTCACAGGTCCTCCCAAGGAAGTGTTAGGCCTGAAGCAAATTTGATTAGCAGGATGTTTATTCCTGTTTCTAGATTATGAAAGTCAAATTATCCCTGGTCCTTGCATGGATGAGGGTGCAATGCATGGAGGAAGGCTAGAAGAAGCCTACTCCACTCCAAAATCCCTTCAAAAGTGCTAGGGATAATTGCTTAGAGAAAAAGCTTCTTTTCTTTCTTTGATCATTTCTGTTCCATCTGGGCTATGTTTGTATTGAAAAAATGCATGCAACACTGACCCAATAACTATGAAACTGTGATTACTGTAAAATAATACCTGTGTTTCAGCTTTTTAGCCCTTATATTTCTAAATTTTATCTCCCTAGGACTGAAAGTCATTGTAGGTGCACTTATCCAGTCTATTAAGAAACTTGCTGATGTAATGATCCTGACTGTTTTCTGCTTGAGTGTGTTTGCCCTCGTAGGCCTTCAGCTCTTTAAGGGCAATTTGAGACATAAGTGTGTCAGGAATTTTAACTCCACCAATGGAACTATTTATTTGGATGACAAGACATGGGGCTCCTTTGACAAGTTTATTACTGATGCAGGTAAATTGTCCTCTGTTTTTCCTTTTAAGATGGTGGTTTTTATATATATTTTGAGTCCTGCACAGCAAATGATGTTGAAAATACAGATGAATATAGCACAAAGTTAATCTTTAAACACGGCAAAGAATGGTTTGCAAACCTGCTGGAGTGGTTTGCAAAGGTCCAGGGATAATTTGTGCTATTGGTGCTACAGTTCCTTTCTTTTTTTCCCCCCATCAACCATTAAAGAGTGTTTCCAAAGTTTCCAATAATATTAATCTGTGTTTCCCTGAATGATACCATAGTAACTGAAATGCACATTAGCTCATTTGCTGATGCAATTTCCTTGCTTTGTACAATGTGCTAAACAGCTATGTACATACAGTTAAGAAGTTTGCCTATTTATATGTTTTGAGGTGAGCTGTGACCAGTTTTAGCTGAAGTAAATATTCAGCTAAAATGCTCATGTTTTCCTTTTAAATAAGTTGTATATCTCTTTATTTTATGTGTGTCTTGACCACAATTAGTTCTGTAAATATGGATGATTAGAACAGATAATTCAAAACACACCAAAGCATTTTTAGAGGAAAGGCAAAATTTAGATGCAGTAAGGGAAGAAAGAGCTTTATGATGAAAAACGATCTCAAAATATATGAGAGAAACAACACGAGAAAAATCATTTGCATGGACTGAATGTGGAAAAAGTTTCATCACTGAGGGAAATCTCCAAATACACCAGAAAATTCAGAAAGGGCGAACTATCATATCAATAAGCATTATACATGGAGAAAACTGTAGTTGTAAAGGAGAGTTTAAAGTACATAAAAGAATCCACCCAGGAAGCATGCCTTTTGTATGCACTGAATGTGGAAAATTTACTGAGATGGGATCTCTCAAAACTCAGCAAAGAATCCAGTTAAGAGAGAAATTGTTTATAAACACCAGATGTAGGGAAAACTTTCGTGGTAAGGGAATTCTCAAAACCCACCCGAAAAATCCATACAAGCACTGAGTCCTTTACAAACATAGTGTAAGAAGAGCCTCATTCAGAGGCAATCTCCAAAAATACTAGAGAATTCACACAAGATAGAGACCTTTTCCATCCAATGGATGTGGAAAAGGTTTTGCTACGAGGAGGAATTTCAAAATGCACCAGAGAAATAATATGAAAGAGAAACTACCTGCCTTGCCCTCTTTTATAAAAAAAAAAAAAAATTTAAATGCAAAACTAAGACTGAGGCAGTAGTAAGACTGAAAAATGAAGGGGGGACAGAGGTCATGACATTCAAGGGTTCCTTTTCAAAATTTAATTTTGCTGCATTGCACATCATTTATATTTTACTGTAGGATACACATTTTGGGTTCATAGTGTAGTTTCTCTCCTGAGGTAGGGCTCAAGACTCCTCCTGGATGCTTGCTACTTGGAGAGGCTTCTCCCCTCTCCTCCCATGGGTTGGGTCCTGGGCTCTTTATTGTGATGTCTGTTGCCTCCACCCAAGGTGACTCTTCACTCTGCTCCGATCACAAGGAGTGCTGTCTCTTGGGGAAATGACTAATGATACTAACGGGCAAGGAGTATAAAACCCACTACACAGTGACACAATAAAGCACATCTACATAAACTACAGCAAATAAATGGCATTCCCAGAAATAACAATATAACAAGGGAGGACTTTATTTGGAGCAGGAAAATAGGATCTGGGAAAGGAAAGCCTTAGGGTTAATTAATAAGTAGTAACACATCAACAAATTTCCCACCTCCCAGCACTCCCTACTCTTATCAACACTAGCTCTCTTCCTGCCATCTGCCCAGGCAAATGGCATGCTAAGGTTGAGTCCAGAGACAAGAGCTGCAGCACTGTGAACATTGACCAGTGTAAACAAAACAAATGAAAAGGTTCCTCTTAGTGTCTTCACCCCTGGGTGGGACAAGGTCATTTGCTGGCTCTTTGGTCCAGAATCCTGTGGGGGTCTCAGCTGGCCCTTGGTCACCACGGCTGAGCTGGATCTCTGACATGCCACACATTGAGCCCTAGAGCTTCAGTCCAGAGTTCCAGGAGCTGGCAAACTCCAAATGAGGGTTACAGTGGTTATAAGAAAAAAAATACTAGTAAATTCGAGATTGGCGTAACATGGCAAATTTAATATTGTCACTGATTTTTGACATTGCTGACTTTTGCCCTCGTCATGTTTTAATCTTGCATTGCATCGAGTGCCCATTGTGAGTCTATGAAACCAGATGTTCTTGTTTCTGTTACCCCTATCCTCCCTTCTCTGCTTCCCTCCTACAGTATGTTACAGTTGGTCATTGTATGTTATCTTTAAATAAATTGTAAATGTTGGGGGGCAGAGTAGTACAATTTTGGGGACTAGAGCTGTGCAAAGCAGTCTGTCTGCCCTAGGTCTATTTAATATTTTCATTAATGACTTGAATGTTGGAGTGGAGAGTATGTTTGTAAAATTTACAGATGACACCAACCTCGGAGGGGTTGCTAGCACATTAGAGGACAGAATTAGGAACTTGAAATTATCTTAATAAATTGGAGAATTGATATGAAATCAGTAAGATGAAAGTCAGTATATGTAAGAGAAAAGTACGAACTTAGGAAGAAGAAAATGCATAAATACAAAATGGGAATTAACTGGCTAAGCAGGAGTACTGCAAAAAAGCAGTAGTAGATTACAAATTAAATATAAGACAACAGTGTGGTGCTGTTCCAAAAAAGTCAAATTTCATTTTGGGGTGTATTAACAGGATATTGTTGTGACACCCAGCATCAGAGAACAACTCCCCAGAAACTCCATATTCACCAATGTCATGTAGTTATATATTCTGTCTTGTTTGGTAGTGTTTTAAGTCTTGATCTGCTAAACATTAATATCTTGTTGGATTGTATGTGCTGCCATTTTATGTGAAGTTATGAAACATTGTTGAACGTGCTACTAGAACACATTGTAAGGTGGGAAACTCCCACAAACAGTCTTTCAGGTACAACAATGGAGTGACCAGACAGCATTGATAGCTTTCTCTCACCCATTCAAAAATAGATTCCGCTAAGAATTGTTTATAGTGAAGTCTTCATTGCATGATGCATATTCGCAACCGGGTTCCTTGACCAATGGGATGCAGCCATCATGTCACATGCCTGGACTGTTCCAGCAAGTTGAAACAGACTATAAAAGGGGGAGAATGACATCATGATTTGGCTTCTCTCCCCCCAACTCCACACCTGAAGGATCATTTGGAAGACAAAAGGACTCTGAAAGAGGGGGAGGGGAGTCCCAGACAGGGAAGGTTGCCCAGCCTGCGTTTAAGAAACTGCTTGTACCAGCTAATCAGTGTGAGACACTGCTCATTCAAATATTGGTAGTGTGTAGAACTTAGACTGCAATTTTATGTTTATTTCATGTGGTAACTTCTTTTAATTTCTTTATATTTTCCACTTATAATCATTTAAAATCGATTTTCATTCACTTAATGAACTTATTTAATGTTTCGTCTCAGCCAGTATGGTCTTGAATTGGAGTGTCTAGGAACCTTAGCTCAGTAACAAAAGCAGTTTCATGTCTTCCGCACAACAAGAGGGGAGCAGACTTATTCATATAATTTTGGAGATAGACTCCTTTTGGTGCAGGTCTGACAAACTGGGGGAATGACTGGCTGGTGCCTCTCTACTGTTGGTTCATGAGTGGCTCGGCAAGGCACTCACATAACTCGGTTGGGTGTGTGTCTGCCTGTAGAGGGCTGTGTAAGTGTCGCTTGCTGACAGCATCACAGAGTGAGAAGCAACCCGGGTTAACATTCATGTGATCTAACTGAGTGTGATGCTCTGCATGCCATTGGGGTAGGTGTTAACACCTCCTGAAGGGACTTGCTGCTTGTCACTAGCAAGGCATTGTGAGGGACAGCCTAGTCTGGAAAGTGAAAATAGCACAGTGTTCCTACAGTTTTCATGGTTGCGCCCTGTGGGACCCCTTAGAATTGTATGTAAGGCCTGGGAGGTAAATGTCACCCTCTTCTTGGCGCTGGTGTGGCATCAGTTGGAGTACTGTGTCCGGTTCTGGACACCACATTTTAAGAAAGATGTGAACAAATGCGAGAGGATCCAGAGAAGAGTAACAAAAATGATGGGTTAAGAAAACATGATTTATAAGGAAAGACTGAAAGAATTGAGCATGATTGCTCTAGAGAAAAGAAGGTTAAGAGAGGAACATAATAGTCTTCAAATGCGTAAAGGATTTTACGGTGAGGAGGGTGATCATTTGTTCTCCATGTCACTGAGCATAAGACAAGAATTAATTAGAATAGTTTTCAACAAGGGAGATTCGGGTTAGATATTACAGATAAAACTTTCTAATAATAAGGGTAGTTAAGCAGTGGAATTGGTTTCTTTGGAAGGTTGTGGAATCCCCATCCTTGAAGATTTTTTAAGAACAGTTAGACACATGTCAGGGATGGTCTTGGTATACTTTATCCTGTCTCAGCATGGAGAATTGGACTTCATGACCTCTTGTGGTCCCTTCCAGCCCTACAATTTCATAATTCTGTATTGGTGAATATGTCCCTTAACTTGCAATTGAAAAGAGGGCTGTATTAGTGAGATTGGGACTCAGAGACTGGATTATATCTGACCCCCCTCATATAGTACCAATGTCTGCACTTTAAGGCCTTCCCCTGTGCCTGCCTCAGTGTAAAATGAAGCTGAACATCTATCAATGAAAGCAGCATTTCTTGTCACCATCACCTCTGTTAGATGGGTGGGCAAAATCATGGCCCTCATGGCATATCCACTATACACACTGTTTTATAAGGACAAAGTTACACAGTGCCCACATCCAAGATTCTTATTTAAGGTCCCAACATATTTTAATCTCAATCAAGCGATACACATCCCTTGCTACTTCCCAAAGCCTCATAGTAATTAACAAGAGGCAGTTCTACACATCCTAGACGTGAGGCACACATTAGCTCTTTGTTTGGAAAGGATTAACCCTTTCAGAAATCTCCAAGATTATTCCTCTCCACCATGAAAAGGCATTGCTATATCTAAATAATGCCTCTCTAAGTGGATCTCACAGTGTATAGATTTATCTTACAAGCTCCATGTTAGACAACCTCCTACCTCAATTAGAACACATTCCATACAATAATTATCTACCTCGATTGCCTTTCTTAATAATGTCCCCATTGAGGTCATTTGGAAAGCGCCACATGGTCATTGACAGACACTTTTGTCCGGCACTACACTATTATGCACGATACCACAATGAACACTATGTTAAGTCATGCTGTCCTATCTTCAGCAATGCAGTTCACACTGAAGTCCCAGCCTTCCAGCTAGGGGGCATTACTTTATAGTCACTTACAGCGAAGCACCCATAGAAACATCACTCAAAGAAGAAAAGGTTATTCACCCTGTGAAGTAAATGAGATTCTTCAAAGTGTGTCGCTATGGGTGCTCCACTTCTCGCTCTCTTCTCCTCTGCTTTGGAGCTGAAAACATAAGTTCTGCAGAGAAGGATCTGGGGGCAGTCATACTGCACAGTGCTATATATATGTCTCATGCACAGCAAAAGTGAGGGGAGATGTGCATGTGCAGTCCAATGGGCACTGCTGATGAAGATCTCCGAATCCAGGCGCAGGGAGCACTGCCGCACCTACAGCAGAGCACTCATAGGCAAACACATCTCAAAGAACCTTAGTTACTGCACAGGATGAGTAACCTTCTTCTGTCTAAATTCCCTAAGGTTTTTCCACCACTAAAAAATCCTCCCCTCTTCCCCCAGGAATTTAAAGTGTTCCTTGCAAGTCCGATAGACCCTCCATTCCAACCTCAAGCAACATGAACTTGGAGAATTGGGGAGGTACAGGGATTAATTGCAGGTTTTCCCTGCTGATTAGGTGTCTCTTAGGTCACACCCCAAGTTCCTACCCCAGGTAATTTTCAGAATTGCATTGAAATCAACTGATTCATCTACCAGTATTCTTTCCCAAACTACATTCTAATCAGGGAGATTCCAGATTACAGACCCTTGATGTTAGCAGGTACCTAGCCTTTTATTTGCAAAGGACAAACCCTTCAGAGCTTCCCCAAGACAGTTTATATAATTTCCTAACACAATAAAGGCCAACCAGTTTCTGGCCTGAGATTATCTAAATGAGTTTTGGGGTGAATTAGACTTTATGAGTTAGATAGTTTAGAACCTCCAGCTAATGAACCTATGCTGCATCCTTGCAAAGCATTCCTATTTTGGATCTGTCCAGCAGCTAGCTCGTGTTCAGTACTTACTTTTACCAAGCATCATTTCATAGTGGAAGACTCCACATTGGTCATTTCTTTTGAAAGAGTTATGCTACAGTCTCTGTTTAGGTAGACTCTGAGCACCCACCTCCTTATATCAGATCACTGCTTGGCAATTGCTAAAAGTGGAATACATTCATAGGGAGAAACACTCAAAGAAGAAAGAAAAGTTTCATTCTTGTACAGTAACTGGAGTTCTTTGAAATGTGTTGTCCATATAGATATTCTATGACTTGCCCTCCTCCCCTGCTACTATAGAATCCTATTACATGTGGATTCTGTGGTTGCAAAGGAACTGAGTGGTAATTGGGCATGCATTTTCTTTTGATGCCCTTGATATGGGCTCACAAGGACATTCAGGGCATATGTGTAGACCTAATGCACACTACTGGCCAAAAGACTCCAATCTCCAGTGCGTAGGATGCATGTGAACCAATAAATGGAAAAAAATATATATATATAGAGGCAACACTTCTCAAAGAAGTCCAGATACTATACAAGTAACTAAATTTTTGTATTAATCAAATGCCAGTTTTACCTTGTGTGTCTATGTGCCCTTGCCAATATTTATTTCACTGGATATTTGTCAGGTCATATTATTTTAGAAGGTACACGTTAAAAAGTATTTTGAAGTATTATGATTTCATTTTTCTTGTAGACATTTTTTTCAAGAAGAATGGCACCACGGATATCTTATTGTGTGGCAATAGTTCAGATGCTGGGTAAGTGCAGTTAACCTTTCTTGTTTCTGAACTTTTTTATTTGCTTTAGTATTTTTAGCTTAGTCATTCCACCAGTGACTAAAGTAAAGAGCAGATTTCAAGCTCCTAAAGCCAATAATAATGGGAACAAGGTTAATGAAAATATAATAAATACTAAGACAATTGAATGAATGACAGAGGATATAGTTCGAAACCATGGTTTCCTTACTCAGATCTAAATTCTTCCCAGGCCTTTGGAAGATGTTCTTACAGTTACTTTAACTCCTTTTAGAAATGTATTTAATATGCTTCCATTTAGTGAATTAAATTTTAAAAGAATGAGCGGTGAAGAAGAAAGTAGGATTAACTTCAGTGTGTCTAATAAGGATGGGTGCATCGTTTCAGATAAAATCAAATCTAACCCCAATGGTGCAGAAGAAGAGGACTGAGAAATAGGTTGGGGAGACTCAGCTGCAATTCCTCTCCTCTACCCAGGATATCAGCTAGGATTTAAAGGATCTGGAACAAGATATAGAGAGTTTTTGACTCATGATAATGCAAGAATCTCCCAGACCTTTCACAAAATTCATACCCACAGGAAGTAGGCAGAGTCTCTCCCCCTTCACTCATTATAAGAGAAGTAGAAATGAGGATTCCAGGGGGAGGGCAGAACTTGTGGGGGATGTGGGTAGATGTAGGGGCAGAATTGTATAGGCAGATGTGGGACTGGGGGGAGACACTGATTAAGAGCCTGAATGTGGTTTGTGGTGCTGATCTGTTGTGGGGGCTGTGGGTCAAGCGGAGTTGGTCAGACAGATGTAGGAACTCTGATAAGGATTTATTTACTAGACTCATAGAACGTAAGCGTGGAAGGGCCTTCATCTCCCTATGCTGAAGCCGTACAAAGTGAACCTCGATTATCCCTGACAGGTGTTTGTCCACCTATTCTTAAAAACCTGCTATGATGAAGATTCCACATTTAAGTAACATGTAACCCGTTTAATTACTTCACTGTACTTATAGTTAGATTTTTTTTTCTAATATCTAACCTGAATCTCCCTTGCTGCAGATTAAGCCCATTGCTTCTTTTCCTACCTTCAGTGGACATGGAGAACAGGTGATTCTGTCCTCTTTATAGTAACCCTTAACATATTTGAAGATTTGTCGGCTCCCCGCATCAGTCTATTTTTTTTCAAGACTAAACATGCCCAGTGTTTTTAGCCTTTTTACATAGGTCAGTTTTTCTAAACCTTTTATCACTTTTGTTGCTCTTCTGTAGCTCCTTTCCAATTTGTCTACATCTTTCTTAGTGTTCCTCTCAGAATTGGACACAGTGCTCCATCTGACACTACGCCAGTGCTAAGTAGAGAAAAACAATTACTTTCTGTGTCTTCGTAACAGGCTTCCCACTCACTTCTAGTTTGCCATTTTGCATCTAGGTCTGGGAATGTAGCTCTCGCTGCATCAGGTACCCCCTGGCTGCTTGTTGCTCAAACTGTAATAGTCTTTCTTCTGGTAACTTGGCTGTTCCTCCAGGTCACCATTTAGTCCACCCCTTCTGGGGTTACAAAGTCAAAGAGGACATCTGTTCAAATACCATCTCTGGATGGTGTTGAACTCCATCTCAGCACTCTATGCCACTATATCAGTGGCTGGCAGGGGAACCCGGGACCTCCCATTATACCAGGTTCCAGCCCAGGAGCCTACAACCAGCAATCCAGGTGCTTGTTTCCAGTCCTTGTTGCTATTTCCCTGGACTCCTTCCTACCCAGCCTCTCTATCTTTTGTCTGCTTCTGGCTTTACCTACTCTACTCCCTATGGCTACTTCACCCTCTCATAGTCTCTTACTAGACTTCTTACTCCAGTACAGGATTCAAGGGTTTACTCTGCTCCTAGACTTACTCCTTGTTCCTGGAAGCCTCATAGGGAACAATTGCAGACTATTTCCCCTGCAGCCACTTTTGCTTTCACCTTCCTAGCTTTATAATGCTCTCCCAACCCATTCCCCCGATGGACTTCACTCTTAACTAAACCTGGCCCTCCCTCTCACAGGTGAAGTCAGGTAACCTAGTTGGCCCCTCAAGCCTTTGTTAACCCTATCAGGGCTGGTTTGGGGTGCATATTCCACCACATTTTTACATACAATTCTACTGTTAATACATCCCAGAATGGAATTGCCCTTTTTTGCAATTGCATCACATTGCTGGCTCATATTCAGTTTGTGATCCACTGTAACCTCTAGATCCTTTTTAGCACTACTATCACCTAACCAGTCATTCCCCAGTTTGTATTTGTGCATTGTATTTTATTTTTGCTTCCAAAGTGTAGTACTTTCCACTGACTTTTATTGAATTTTATATTAATCCTGTCCTCCAAAGTGCTTGCAGCAGCTTCTCGCTTGGATTCATCCACAAATTGCATAAGCATATTCTCCACTCTGTTATCCAAGTAATTAATGAGAATATGGAATAGTACCTGACTCAGGACATAACGCTGCTGGACTCCACTATATAGATTTTCCTTACATCAAGGGTGGTAACATATCTATTCTTTCTGTTTTCTATATAGTGCTGTACTAATCTCTGATTGATAATCTTTGATTAAATATTTCCAGTTGAGCCTGTTACTCAACAATCTCAAATCATCATTAACTCTAACATGCAACACGTGTGATTGTGTCAAAAGCCTTTCTAAAAGCAAGATATATCACATCTACTGCTTTCCTCCATCCATTACGCCAGTAGTCCTACCAAAAAGGATTAGATTAGATTGGTCTGGAGGCAGCTGTGAGTGGAATTAATTGCTGATAAGGAAAGAAGAAACTTTGGGGGTGAGAGCTTCTGCAGCAGAGTCCAAAATTATTGTATTCGGCGAAGTTGAGGGAATAGTCAAACACACAAACACTAGCGATGGGTAGCGGGTTGCTGGAACTTTTGACTGAGTGTTAACTATATTGATCATTTCAGAATCCCTAGTGGACAAATTAACACTTTAAGGTATTTCTAGTCCCAAGGTCAGGCCCAGTGTTGTTAGAATTACTGTTAAATTGGGAGCCCCAATGTTCACAGTTGCAACACTCACACTTAGAAAAAACTTTTGAAGTTGCAGTAGTTTCATTAACACGGTTAGCAACATCACAAATGCTCCACTGAACAAGGTAGATAGAGATAATACAGAATGAGTATCCGAGCATCCATAAAGTCACCCTATTCCTTGCAAAAGAGCCTGAAGTGTTAGTCATCCTCATCATGATTGTCATATTGTCATATCCCAAGGCATCCAGGCCAGTATACGGCTTTTATAATGTATTATGCTGATGCCTCTTTGCCTAATGCATATTCAATAGAGGTTTCAGCCCTTTTTCCTTAAACGTATTTCTTCGCCCTGCTAATGTTGGGGTTTCCTTCTCCCATAGGTTATTTGTCCTTTTACCTCAAGTTTATTAGCATATATATCCATTAGTTACCACGGTATTTTTGTGATTGGACATCTGCCATGTTTCTATCTTAAAATATCTCAAGCTAGTATAAACTAGCATATTATGGTTACCTGCCAGCACTTTAGTGATTACAGTATTCTGTCTTGTGATATCTTATGATTTAGGATTACTCCTGGTTGGCTGCTTGTGCTAAGGCTTTTTGGGCCTTATGCTTTGTTTAACTAAGCTATTGTCTCACAGGCTTGAGGCCTGTTAGTCATTGCATTACTGCTTTAACTTATACCTAGGCCTTATCTAGCAAATACCTAGGTTTAGATGCCACAAGGGGGAGTTAAAAAATCAAAAGGCAGAAAACACAAAACACAATATAGTCTTTCTTTTTTAAAAAAAAACCTAATGATTTTGTGGCCAAATCTCATTTTTTGGGGGAGTCCTACTCATGATTTTTGATCTCTTGAAGGGTTTGACAGATAATTTTTCATTTGTTGTAGCTGGGAATACTGGGGAAGTAATCTGATAATGGCTCTTATCAGTTTCAGATTCGGGTGGAGTTGTGGAGCCAAGACTTCTCTTACTCTGTGCTTGATTACATGACAGGGGGAATACCACACATGTACCCCTGCTTCCTTCTCCACCCGATAACCTGTGTCTGCAACTGAAAATGGGGAGGCTACACATGGGAGTTACTCCTGCCACCAATTCTCCCAATCATTTCAGTCAAACTATGCACAGGAGTAACTTTGCAGAACTAGGCCTGTGTTTAAGACAAGATGCACTGAAAGAAGTAGAGGAAATGTGAACTTAGAATGGAAAATAATATTTTATATATATACAAAATAATATGTAACCTATATTTGTGTGCATGTGTTTTTGTATTACTCTCTCTACCCTTCCGCTTTATGTCCCTTTTTCCCACCAAAATATTGTAGGAGTGTGGACGACATTTGCTTAGCATGGGTTAGTGTTTGCGGATCTCATGGAAGAAGTGAGTCCCTATATTTGAGTTGTAGTATAACTGAGTGTATAATCTGAGTTTTCACAGGAACTGAAGCTATTTGCCTTTAAATCTGAACATTTAAAGCTTTCATTACTTTTTATTATCATCTATAGTTCCTGTCCAGATAAATATGTATGTCTCAAAGTTGGGGAAAATCCTGATTATGGCTACACAAGTTTTGATACATTTGGTTGGGCCTTTCTTTCCTTGTTCCGCCTGATGACACAAGATTACTGGGAACGTCTCTATCAACAGGTATCAGATTCACTTAATGCAAGTATTAAAGCAGTAATGTAGTTGGATAAATGTATAAAGTATTTAAAGTACAAAGAGAGGAAAAGAAGTCTAAAATGAAATGGGGGTGCAAGTCACAGTGACTGTATTGTGCATATCCATATGATGGGAACACTACAGATAACTCGCTTTATTGAACTACCGCTTCTTTCAATTAAGAATTTTGACAGGGAAATTAAACAGATCATGAATAGTTGGTATGATGGATCAATAAGCACAAAGCAGAAGATTTTACTAGCCTGGAGGAAAGATTCAAAACATGCTACATATATATCCACAGAAACAGAGACCACAAGGGACTGGGATTGGTAACATACTAAAGAGCCTTCCACCTCTCCGTCTGAATAAAATATCTTCCTATTTGATGGCTGTTTGACAAGGGCATAGCTTCCTTGTACTGTGGTGTTGCCTGACTTCCTTCAAGGGGAGCAATAAAATGCTTCCACAGCCCTTTAAACTAACCTAATGCACTGCAGTCCCAGGGAGTGGCAGTGAAGCAGAAGAGAACTGAAATGCCACCATGTGCTGCCCCAGTAGCACAATAGATTCTTCCCCTCAGATGTGCAGCTCCCTTTCTGTTCACCCAAACTGACTCTACTGGCCACCATCAGGAAAGTCATTAGGGTTCTTTTAGGATGGTATAGGAAGTGAGAAAGGAAGACCAAATAGGCTGGGGGGTTTAAAGGTTTTTATAAAGCATTTTATTCAGGAATATACAAATGTAACCAAGGTTTTTTAAAAACACTTTAGAATAATATCTACTAGTTTCAAATAGTTCTTTACATCTTCAAGATGCTTTACAAGCATTAACTAATCTAATTAGACTTGAAGTGTCATTTCAGACTCCTTACTTTAGTTTGTACTTTGTGCTTACAGACTCTTAGAGCTTCTGGGAAGATCTACATGCTCTTTTTTATGCTGGTCATCTTTGTGGGCTCATTTTATCTCGTCAACTTGATCCTGGCTGTAGTGACTATGGCATATGAAGAGCAGAACAAAGCTACTATTGCTGAAACTGAGGCAAAGGAAAGGAAGTTTCGGGAAGCCATGGAACTGTTGAAAAAAGAGCAAGAGGTCCATAAACTATTCCCTTGTTAATGTTCAGCACTCTCCACTTAAATTCTACTACAAATGTTATATATTGTATCAGTCCCTCCTTACCTCTCAGTGTGTATAAACAATGACACTCTAGTCACTGACGAGAACAGGTGCCAGCTACTGTCTTATTCAAAGTTATCATAGTGCTATAACCAAAATGGTATGCAAAGGCTGGCAAGTCTACAATTGCAACTATCTATAGGTTTCCATAAAGACACATGAACATTTTTTTATTCCTCTGCTCTGCTGGTCCATGCTTGTGGGCAGGCTGTGTATTGAAATATACAATAATTCTATTCTTTGACTGCTTTAAAGTTTGATCCAAAGCCCATTGGAATCAATGAAAAAACTCCAATTGACTTCAATGGATCAAGCTCCTAGAGAGCAGGATTCTTGTACATTAAAATATTGCTGACAATACAGATTGGAGCAATGACAGCAGACCACTGTGTGACTGCAGTTCTGAAGATACTCAACAGAGAGGTTGTTATTTTCATTGTTTAAGTCCTCATTTTGGGAAGTGGATAGATTTTTAAACTGATTCTGCACACTCTGTAATACGAACATAAAAAAAGAGGAGTTGAGCGGTATGAATGGTCCAAAGACTTATATTTTGCCTCTGACAGGAGGAGTACCTATTTCTTCACAAACACTGCATGTAACCAATTGTTCAATGCTCTATATGGAGAGAGAAATCTTCCCTAATACCTTCACTGATCAGCTTGCACAAGAAGTGTGAAGTGCTAGTATTTTAACTATCTCTATGAAATGATAATTGTTAACAAGAAAAAATTGTAGAGCACATCAGTCCTTTTCCCTTAGTGGTATCCCAATTGTGTATCTAGAGTGCCAACTATGTTTTTGTTTGTTTACCTTTAGGCACTAGCTGCTAAAAGAAATGATACAATGTCACTCTGCTCCTTTGAAATGTCACCTTTATCCTCCAAAGAAGTCAAAGATAGAAGCAAGAGGAGAAATAAAAATAAGTCCTTAGGGATAGAAGATTATGGGGAAGGTCAAGGAGTTCCCAAATCACAATCCAGTAGCAGTCGTCAAACCTTGGTAATGCATTATCTGAATCTGAAATCCTTATATCTTTGTCAGTATTAGAACAGAAATTGCTCAAATTCACAAATAAAATCCCATTAAGAAATAGAATGCTGAATTTATAGATATAAGCTATCATCTGCTTCTTTGGTCTTTAAAACAAAGTCTCAACTGAGAAAGAAGCGTATAACGTTTCTGTGAAAAAGGAAAGCTTTTGAGACATTTATATGTGGATGAAAGCAGAGAACATATAATAAAATGGTGAAATTAACATTCACTGCAGTATTTTGCTATAACAGAAATATATTCATGAACATGTAGATTTTAAAAATATGTTAATGTTCCATGAAAAATTTGGAAATTAAACAAAACTGCATTGGAACCAAAATTTAATTAACATTCCGTAACATAGATTACCATTTCCATAATTGTCATTTGAAACCTAAATTAAATAATTTTATGAGTGACTTTATTTAAAGTTGGATTTATGGACCTTCCATTGTTGATTGAGATACTCAAAATCTTTATCATTCCCAAGAAATGTATTTCATGATGCTATGCCATTTTTCCCCTTTTTCATTTTTTGGGACTTTTATGTTTTCCTTGGTCTTTACTTGCAGTCCCAATGCAAACCAAATGAAATGCAGGCTCAACCATAGAAGCATATTCAATTTCCAGATACCTCACAGGGTTGTTGGCTCTAAAACTGATTTTGGTGTTGATGAGATCTGCAGTGCTTTGGAAAGGAAATCCAATGCAGGTCACTGTTGATTATATGTATGGGGAAACAACTGAGTGTGCAAAGTGAAATGAGACATAATTCTGACTCTGCATTGTCCAAACTAGAATTGGCCAAATTTCTAGTTGGTGGGAAATTTGATATTTCAGAATTTGCTTTCAATTTGATTTGGACCAAACCCATTTTTTTCACATTTCCCGTGAAGTGGAAAGTCCATAAAAAAATGTTTGTTTTGGAAATACTGACAGTCGGTGTTTCCAAAATGAGATATGTGCCCTGGGGCTCTGGCAGCTGCTGATTGAAATTTACATGAATCATGTTATTTTCAGTCAGCAGCTGCCAGGGATTCCATGGTCCACGGTTTCTAGGAAGCCCCACCATGCGAAGTGCTATGGGGCCAGGGACCCCAGAGCTTCTAAACTCCCAAGCCAGCTGTTTCCCCAGACTATCTGACTCAGGGAAGCTGGCATACCAGGCTGTGGGATTTATGCAGCCTGGAGAACTAGTTGGCATGGAAGTTTAGAAGCCCTGGTGTCTTAGCACCTGGAGCAGGCAACATGGTGGGGTTTCTTAGGAGCCACAGAACATTAAAGCACAACATCTCTGTCCCTGGGGAAGTCCACATAATGGGATACCCAGGAATTATGAACAGAAGCCTGGGGTCCCCAGCAGTTCATCAGGTAAGCTGGCAGAAAGAAGTCAGAATTCCATTGAAAGCCTACCTGTGGTTCATCGAACCTGACATGTTTCAACAAAACATTTCAGGTTTGATGAAGTGGTGTTTTCCAACAAAACCCTATTTTGTCAGAAAATTACCAGCCAGCTGTGCTGCAAACTTCAAGCACAATGGCAAGTGGAACGGCACAGATGGTCACAATGGCGTGGTTTCATTGGTGGGAAGAAGAAACACCAGGGCATACCATCCAGAACCAACTTCTCCTCAAAGGTTATTGTGTCCACCAGTTATGACAAACCTTAGAACAGGTGATTTGGTTTTTAAAAAAAATGTAATTTTAAAAAAATATACTTCATATTTATGTTTTCCTGCAGAAGCATAAAGTTTTCCATGGTTTCTTTAGATACTTTAGCACTATCAAACATCCACTAAAACACAATACATAGGAAATATTGAGCAAAATCTGCTCTCTGCTACACCACTGGAAATCTAGAGTTATTCCAGTGAAGCTGAAACTAGAATCTGGACCAGTGAGAGTCCCATGGGCCAAATTTATCACTTGAATAAAAAGATATAACTTCATGATGTCAGTGAAATTGCGCTTGCTTACATCAGTAGTGAAATTGGTCCCATGACTTCAATACAGGTGACATGCTCCTGGCAACTGTAGTTACAGTCGCCTAAGTATTTCCATTACACACTCCCTTTTTCAATTGCTAATAACTTTTTCATTGCTAATAACTTGGGAGTGGAAGCTTTCTAGGTCTGGTCTTTGCCCGGAGGTGTTTGTTTTTGGTTTTTTTTTCAAATAAGAAAAATTGGAACGAAAAACAGGGCATCCATTTTTGAGTCTGAAAAAGAAACACTATAAATTAGTTCAGGATAGTAAAAGCAGAATACTGTCATCAAAGAGGAGTTTTAGATAGGCATTGTCTCATTAACCAAACTGAAATTTGTTCAGAACGCTGGAATGCAAACACCATCAGAAACCATCATGGCCACAAGGGATTTGGGCCTTCATTTTCTATTTCATTCTAAATGGCTGTTAATTCCTCTCAAAAAGGCCCATTTTATTTCACTGCATGTCATTGGTCATATTAATTTCCACAACTATCCCTGTCTGATTCTTACTTCACTTTGTATTGTGCTATGTTACTAACCATGTTTACTTCTTCAAGCAGACTCCTTTATGTGATGAAGTGAGCAAAAAGCATTTGCCCCATTACCTGTCAGTGGACCATCTTGATGAGCCACTTCAAAGACAAAGGGCAGCTGGGGCAGTCAGTACGATTACCAGCGTCCTAGATGGTAAGTCATTTTTCATAATTTTTTAATTCAAACCTAATCATATATTGATATGAAACATCAAAATCTTAAACTACAAAAAATAAATAAATAAGGAGAGGGGGATTAATAGAGTCTTTGTAAATGCTTCAGTAAGGATATGCCAGCATTAATGTTGCCTGTGCATCCTACAATTTGTAAGCACCTAGTGGATAACAAGGTTATAAGGAATAGCCAGCGGGGATTTGTTAAGAACACTGCCATGCAGTGACAGGGTTACTGGCCTGGTGAATAGTGGAGAAGCAGAAGACGTGATATATCTTGATTTTAGAAAGGCTTTTGGCACATTCCACATGACATTCTCAGAAGTAAACTTGGGAAATGTGTACTAGATAAAATTACTATAAGGTGAGTGCACAACTGGTTGAAAGATCATAATCAAAGGCTATGACTACACTGCACGCCACTGGTGGCGGTATGGAGGGTATGTATATCTACACTTCACAGTGAAAAGCAGGCTGCGTCCACGCTGTGATGTGCAACTACCCATGACAGTGAAAGGCTCTGACAGGGAAGGCAGCGGGGAAAGCCTCTGGTAGTGGGGAGCTGACAAAGCCTTTCCCCACTGTCTCTTTCCACCAGAGCTTTTCCCTGCTGCTGAAGCCTTTCCGTGCAATGGGGAAAAGGCTCTGGCTGTGGATTGGCAGCAGGACACTACACTGCCAAAAACAGCCATGTAGATGGAGGAGGCACTGTTTGTTCATTCAGAGAGCCATATTGGGTATACACCGAAAGGGTTCAGGCCTCACCATCTACACTGCTATTTATATCTGTGGTAGAGGGGAGTGCAGGTGTGCGTACTTTACACACTGCCATAAGGAGCATGCTGTATAAATGTATTCAAAGAGTAGTTATTAATAGGTCGCTGGTGAACTGGGGAGGAGGGATACATCTAGGTCCCACAGGGGTCTGTTTTTGATCTGGTACTATCTGATATTTTCATTAATGACTTGGATAATGGCATGGAAGGAATACTTATAAAATGTGTGGAGGACATCAAGCTGAGAGGGGTTGTTAGCAATTTGGAGAACAGGATTAGAATTTGAAACAACCTTGACAAACTGGGGAACTGCTTTGAAATCAACCAGATGAAATTCAATAAAGATAAGTGAAAAGTACTGCACTTAGGAAGAAAAAAATCAAATGCACAAATAGAAAATGGGGAGAAACTGACTAGATGATAGTACCACTGCAAAGGATCTGGTTTCAGTGGATCACAAACTGAATATGAGTTAAAAATGTGATGCAGTTGCAAAAAAACTTAATATCATTCTGGGGTGTATTAACAAGAATGTTGTCTGTAAGACACAAGAGGTAATTTTTCCACTTTACTCGGCACAGGAATTGCCTCAGCTGGAGTATTGTGTCCAGTTCTGAGTGGCACACTTTAAGGAAGATGTGGACAAATTGGAGTACCCCCAGTAGAGAACAACAAAAATGATAAAAGGTTTAGAAAACGTGATCTATGAGGAAAGACTAAACCATCCAACCTGGATGCTTCCACTATGGCATGATGCTTGGTAAAAACATGTACTGAAGCCCAAGTAGCTGCTATACATATATCCTAAATGAGAATTCTTTGGAAGGAAGCAGCAGAGGCTGCCTGTGCTCTAAGGGAATGGGCTTTAACATTGACTGGAGCTTTTAAACTATATAACCAATCTATGGTCTCAGGTTGCAGTGGGAAAGGTCTAGGTTGGATACTAAGAAAATCTTTTTCACTAGGAGGGTGGTGAAGCTCTGGAATGGGTTACCTAGGGAGATGGTGGAATTTCCATCCTTAGAGATTTTTAAGGCCCAGCTTGACAAAGCCCTGGCTGGGATGGTTTAGTTGGGGTTGGTCCTACTTTGAGTAGACAGTTGGATTGATGACCTCCTGAGGTCCTTCCAACCCTAATCTTCTATGATTCTATGAAGTCTAATATATCCCAAAACTTATTTAGATAATCTCTGGCAGAAATTGGTTGACAGGTCAGTCTTGAGAAACAAAAGACTCAGTGTGGACCTGATAAATATGTTAAGGACTCTTATAAATAAACAGTGATGAGTTGTTCTCCATGTCTGCTGAAGGTAGGGTAAAAAGTAATTTGCTTAATCTCCAGCAAGGGAGATTTAGGTTAGAGATTAGAAATAAGCTTCCCACAGGGGATTGTGGAATCCCCATCATTGAAGGTTTTTAAGAACAGGCTGGACAAACACCTGTCAGGGATGATCTAGATACACTTGGTTCTGCCTCAGCATAGCTGGCTGGTCTAGATGACTTCTCCAGGTCCCTTCCAGACCTACATTTCTATGATTCTGTGATATTTAATTATGTGGTCACATACTTTTTATTCTACATTTTATTCAGTGCATAGGAGGGCAGGATAGGCAGTGAATGAGTTAGGGATTGCAGAAGGAGACAGGATATTCTTTTGTGTTTATGGCAATAGATTGAGACTCAGAAGAACTGGGTTCTGTTCCTTACTCTGCCATAGACTGTGATATTGGGAAAGATTATGATAATGCGAATGCACAAGGGAGCCTAATTGAAGTTCTCCTTTAAGTATATGTCCCTATGAGTGCTCCAACATAGGATGTGCACATACTCAAGACTCTGTCAGAGCCTGCAAAGTAATGTTGATGGGCCCGTGCCTGTGCAAGGCAGCACCTCATGCTCAGAAGAAGGATATATATAGAGGCTCAAGCCCACCACCACTCAGTTCCTCCTCAACCACCTTCAGCTCAAGATGGAGAGTTCTGCTGTCTGCAGTATTCAGCTTCCCACATTGTCTTTGTGAATTCTTTACTTTATTTGTTTGTTTGTTTTAGTAGTTACTTTTCATTATCTTTTCTTTTCATTTTTTTTTCATTTGATATATTTATTTTATTTAGCACTGGCGTGCTAGCACTTCACTGGGAGTGAAGCACTTTTCCCTTCTCTTCTTCGATCACTTATGTCAGAGCGCAATTCGTCATGCCCAAGTCCCCAGGGTTTAAGACCCATAAGACTTCCCACAGGTCCTCTCTACACAGTTATGGACACTCCACAAGCAAAATTAATTCTGGCATTCCCTAACTTCTGAGTGCTTGACTTTGCCACCTTAAGATTCTTTTTTACTTTGTTATTAAGGTTGCCTGACACTTCCCATTATAAGGCCCTATTTAACATTCTTGTCACTTTGCCAAACTTTAACCATTCAGGTTGAAATTTTACATGCTGGGTATCTGCTTCAGATTGATTCTTTCTGGAAAATTTCAGCCAAAATGGAGTATGCATATCCAAGAACCATGCTAGGAAAAAAATACGTTGTTTCACCTATGTTAAAAAATTCTGGGACCTTTTCCTTTGGGAAGCTTTGCCACCCACATACTTTGAAGTAGGGGCCTGAAATTGGGGTGGGTAGGTGACTGGGATTGTGAGCTGGGGAGGGAAATGGAGAAGTAATATTGGGAGCCAATGTGCGTAGGGAGACTGAGATGAGAAAAAGGAACTGGTGGAGGAGATTGATTGGCTTGGCAAGGAAACTGGAACTAGGAACCAGCTAAGGTGAAGGAGGTAGTCTGATAGGGGAGCCAGATCTGATAAGGAGCCAGAGTGTGGGGGTAGAACTGGAACTGACTGAGACTGAGATGAGAAATCTTGGAAGTGAAAAATAGGAATGGGTAGCTGAGGAGAATGAGGCTGGGAAAAGGAGCCAGAGTTCCTGCCAATTTAGTCATACTGAATGATAGAGCAGAAAAGGTCACCCTTGAGGGTTGGAGATGGGCAGAAGAGTTTATGCCCTCTAAAGCACATTCCTCTGCAGAACCTGGAATGGAATTCAATGTTCCTTTGCTGTCAGCAGTTGACTATGAAACCCACTGGCAAAGTGTATCATCCACCTCTGGTGCTAGTCCATGCAGAGGATAATAATCTACTATTGCTAGTCACATGAATGCTCCTCTGAAGAATAAGATTGTGTCCCTATCTTTGCCACCAAGTTCCTGTCTGATGTCAGTAAAGTCACTTAAACGAGTCTTTTCAAAGGTGTTCACTAATTGTGTTTTCCTTACTTTCTGGGTGCCTGACTTGAGACCCTGGATTCTGATTTGCAGAAATAACGAGCACACACAGCTGCCACTGAATTCAATGGGAGCTCTGTTTTGAATATATGTAGTAATAAATCTATTTTTTAAAGTTTTCCCTGCCCTGCGCCATAATATTGTACCAGTTAGACCTGCGCACCACCCCTCTTTTTGTCCTGACCACTTTTTGTCAATTGAGTTAGCCATATGGTTTTGGAAGCCCTTTCTTCCCTCTCTTCCCATTTTCAGGGCCCCTAGGTATGAGCATTTTTGGTTTCATCACCCATTTTTTTATGGGGGATTTATTTTAATTTTTTTTTATTTACCATACCCTTGCTGGAAGCATTAACATTAAATGAATACATATAGATTACCCCCCCCCATAAACCTTCAGAAAATTGCTATGGACCAAGTCCAGTAGTTATGCATGTATGCTATTAATTCCCCTTTACTCGTTGATTAATGTAAGCTCTGGAATGATGTTCTCAGTGATGCACATGTTGGCAATGCACTGTGTGGCTATTGTACATTCAGTTAGACAATTCACTAAGACAGTCAATTAACAAGAAACATATCCATATCTATAACACATAACTAATCGATTCAGAGACAAATCTATTAGGTGCACATGACCCTATGTGCCCAAACATCAAGTGGCACATATCCCAATGTCAGTATAATATCTATATTACAATATATATTACATTTAGTGCCAGGCCATCCTACAAAGTCCATCAAAAAGCAGTGCTCCTGCTACAGTATTTGCTGCCAACCCTGGAAACTGCAAACTGGAAAAAGGCTCTTATTCTGCTTTTGGAAACGAGGACGCACTGTCTGTACGTATCTCCTGGAATGTATGAGATTTGACGCTGGCCACTTTTCTCTTTTAAAAGACCATGTTAATCTTTCTTCTGCACACACCTAAAGTGAGTAAGCCATTGTAGTGAGGCAGAGTATCCTCTTTCTGAGCCTGACACAGAGGGATCACTATACTATCCTTGATGGGTGGCGCCAAGCCAACCCCCCCTTCCCCATGCCGGAAGCAGAGAGAAGGGACAAGACATTTAAGAGGTGGGCTCTTCAGCTCAGTTGGGCTAGAATCAGCAAAGAAGGCAGATATCTCCAGCCTAGACATCTGTCCTGCCCCAGCCAGAAGTCTGTGGAATTATAGACTGTATTTGTTATCTGCCTTAGCTAGATAGCTAGGCCACACACTAGAGCCCCGCGTGCATACAAAATTTGTGTCCACATCCAATCTGTGATCCACAAACACAGTCCTTGGATGTCAAGCAGATAGCTGCACATTTGCAGGGTTCTACTAAAGACTGCTTAATTGCTTATTGCTCTGCCCTGCCTAGAGAATCAGCCCTGACTGGGATTACTGTCTGCCCTAGCTGGAAGGCTTGGACTCAGACTGCTAATTAACGCTGGTGTGTTGTCTGATGCAGAGAGTCAGAGTGGCCTCCCTCCAACCCTGACACGGAGGGACCACTACACTTGGTGGAGAACACAGACATCCATCATGCCCCTGAGATAAGGGCCAACCCTAACAGCAAACACTCAACCACCATGGTGGAGATGGAGAAGTTAATTAAGTGGCTTTCTGAGAACCAGTAGCAGCAACAGGCAGCCCAACTGCAGCAGCAGCAGCAACTGGTGCAGCAAGCGGGTACTCAGTAGCAGAGGCTGGCCTGGGAGCTGGGGACCCAGCACTGAGAACAACAGCAGCAGTGCTTCCAGCAGTTTGCAGCCCCGCTGTCCATCCTCAGCACCCACAATCCTGGGAGAATGGTGATCCCAGTTGTCCTCACCACATCAGTAAGGCTCTCAAAGATGCGGCCTGAAAACAATCAAGAGGCCTTCCTCATCATGTTTGAGCAGGTCACCTCCACCACCAAGTGGCCCCCTGAACAGTGGGCTGCTATCCTGGCCCCTTACCTGACAGGGACTGCCCAATTGGCATATTGTGGACTCCCGGGTGACAAGGGTGAGTGAAGGCAACCATGCTCAACTCACTGGACATCACCCCTGAGACTTTCCAACCGCAGTTCTGCGGGAAGACTTACCCACGAGGCGCCAAGCACAGTTTGTGGTCCAGTAGCTGATGGACATCTGTTGACGGTGGCTCCAGCACAAGCAGTGCTCTGCCATTGAGTTGGTCGAGCAAGTCACTCTCCAAGTGAGGGCCTGGGTTCTCTGTCACTGCCCAGCCACCTTGAGTGCTGCAGTTGCCCTGACAGAGGACTTCTTGGGGGCTGAGTCCTCTCTTGGGCCAGGAACCCAGGCGTGGATGCCAGAACTGGCTCTGCTGGGCCCAAAGAGAAACCTTGGTCTCAGAACTGATTTTCAGTCTGGTCTGAGAAGTCATGGCAGGCAGATGGTGCTGACTCTTAATGCACAGCTCCGATGCTTCAGAGATCCCCCGGGGCCCTGATGTGGGGAGGAGACCGACATACTCGGGCCCCTTGGTGCACTTGCCAAATCCATAAAATTGTCCCAATTGGAGCTTGGGTCCTGTTTCTCCTGCAGCTGTTTTGGCATCTGCGGTGGGAGTACCCCCTAATGGATTGCAGCATTGGGCAAGTCTGCAAAAGGGAGTCCGATGCTCACAAGCAGCCTGCCATGAAAGTCACAGTGCCCGTGAGCATAGGTGGGCTACAGGTCATCGTCCTTGTCAACTCTGATTGTGGGCAGACCCTCATAGGCCTAGGACTCACCCCTATGCCTGACCACATATTCAGGGTAATCCAGTGCATTCATGGTGACATGAAGCCCTACTCCAGTAACCGCATCTTGCTGATGGTAAATGCGGGAACTAGTTTATGTCAGTAGGATTGGCACCAAGATTCACGGATCCCCTTATCCTGAGGTGGGACTGGCAGGGGTTCACAGAGGGACCTTTGATGGAAACTTTCTCAGTGCTGAAGATGAGCCTGATGAAGGCTATGCCTTGGATGACCTGTCAACTCTGACGTTAGACCAGGACTGTCCAGATGGAGAGGCTGAATCTCTGTTGATGACTGATGGGGGGCATCCAGACTTCTGTCGAGACCAAAGGGAAGACAGTACACTCAGTCAGATGTATGAGTAGTTGGTCTGTGTCAACAGGGTGGTAACAGAGCCCCAGTGAAAGAACCAGTAACCTCATTTCAAACTGGTGGATGGCTGCCTCTATGATGTCAACCAGGAACCCAGATTCAAGAGCTTTGAACCCAGCTAGTTGTGCCCTGGTGTTACCGGCATGCTGTCCTGAAGGTTTCCCATGATGTCCCTGAAACAGGCCATCTAGGGCATGAAAAAAGCCTGGTGTGAGTCCTGGCCTGTTTCAGTTTTTTTTTTTTACCAGGGTGCATTAGGAGATAAATGGATATTGAAAATTGTGCCTCAAATGCCAACTTGTGGCCCCGCAGGGGGTGCTGGAAGCCCCCTTGATCCCTTTACCAGTGGCCCCTTCAAGAGTGTCATGATGGACCTGGTGGGACCCCTCACAAAGAGTATGGCCAGATTCCGATATGTCCTGGTCATCTTGGATTATGCCACTTGGTTCTTGGAAGCCATCCTGCTATAAAGCATCACTGATCGGACCATCACAGGGGAACTCCTGAAGTTTTTCACCTGAGTAGGCTTACACCAGGAAGTACTCAGTGATCAGGGCACAAACTTCACCTCTCAGCTACACCGCTAAGCCTATGAGCTATTGGGGATTAAGAAGTTACAGACATCCATCTACCACCCCCCCGACTGATGGACTGGTAGAATGATTTAATGGGATATTAAAGGACATGCTCCACAAGTTCCCACCAAAAGAATTTTGCCAGTGGAACCAGCTGATTCCCACCCCCACCCCACATTATTGGCTATCCAAGAAGTACTGCAGTCCTCCACTAAGTTTTCCCCCTTAGAGTGGTGTACAGTCATTAACCCCAGGGACTGCTAGACTTGTTACGAGAGACCTGGGAACATGCACCATTGTTAGCTCAGGGTTTCTTGCACTATGTACTCCAAATGCAGACGCGCCTGGTGCATGCCGGGGACCTCTCTAAAGAAAACCTTTGGGCTGCCCATGAGGTTCAAGAGAGGATTTATAATAAGTGAGCTGAAGTTTGAACCTTTGAACCTGGTGACAGGGTCCTCCTCCTGTTCCCTTCCAATGAGTCCAAGCTACTAGCTCACTGGCAAAGACCATACAATGTGATCCACCAAGTGGGCCCTATTACTTATGAAATCCTGGAACCAGACCAGTTAAAGAAATGCCAGATCTACCATGTCAAATTCTTGAAGCCACATAGAGAGTGCGAAGGGTTTCTGATCTCCCTATACTCCCCAAGCCAGACCTGGGTCCCCAAGTCCCCATACTGGCAGATGCAGAAGAGCTGCATCTTCTGGGAGACACCCTCACAGGGGAAAGCAAAAACAGGCCTGCAGGCTACCAAAGGCCTTCTCTGGACCTTTGCTGCTCTCCTGGACCAGACCACTCTTGTCCATTACACCATCCAGATGAGTCTGGGGAACATTGTTTGTGAAACTAAATGACCCCTCCCATGATGAATGCAGGTGGTCATGGAGAAAGAGGTCCAGGTGATGATGGAACTGGGAGTTATCAAAAAGTCCCAGAGTGAGTGGCACAGTCCCATTATGCTGGTACCAAAGCTTGATGGGACCATTTGGTTCTGTAATGATTTCCGGAGGGTAAACGCCATCTTGAAATTCAATGCTTACCCAGTGCTGTGGATCAATGAGCTACTTGATTGGCTGGATGAAGTTCAGTTTATCTCAACCCTTGACCTCACAAAGGACTACTGGCAGATCCCACTGGATCCAAACTCCAGGGAAAAGACAGCTTTTGCTACTCTCGCCAGGCTCTATCAGTTCACGTGGATGCCCTTTGATTTCTGTGGGACCCCTGCTACCTTTCAGAGCCTGATGGACCATCCGCTGCTGCCCCACGGTGCCTATACTGCAACATATCTGAATGACGTGGTGGTGTACAGCAGTCACTGGGAGGATCACCTCAGTCAGGTGGTGGCAGTTCTGAGGGCCCTTTGTACAGATGGGCTGACAGCCAACCCAAAAAAGGGTCAGATCAGGTGGCAAGAGACCATCTATCTTGGGTACAATCTGGGAAGAGGCCAGATGAGAAAAACCCCTCATGGGAAAGGTCCAGGCATTGCAGACCCGCCTGCCACCAATCCCAAAGAGTCAGGTATTTACTCCTCCTCATAACACAAGAACTAGGGGTCACCAATTGAAATTAATAGGCAGCAGGTTTGAAACAAACAAACAGAAGTATTTCTTCACACAACGCACAGTCATCCTGTGGAATTCTTTGCCAGAGGATGTTGTGAAGGCCGATACTATAACAGGGTTAAAAAAAGAACAAGATACGTTTATGGAGGATAGGTCCATCAATAGCTACTAGGCAGGAAGGGCAGGGACACAAAACCATGTTCTGAATTGTCCTTAGCCTCTGTTTGCCAAAAGCAGGGAATGAGCAGCAAAGGATGAATCACTTGATGGTTACCTGTTTTGTTTGTTCCTTCTGAAGCACCTGGCATTGGCAACTGTCGGACGAAAGGATACTGGGCTAGATGGACTAATGGTGTGACCCAGTAAGGCCGTTCTTATGTTTTTATGATAATACCTGGGGCTAGCCGGCTACTATTGTCTGGTTTTTTTCCCAATTTGCCTTGATTGTGGCCCCCCTGACTGAGCTCCTGATGAAAGACAGTCTGTGTTAGGTACTCTGGACAGCTGAATGCAAGGGAGCTTGTCAGGCTCTCTAAGACTAGCTATGCTGAGAGCTGGTGCTGTATAGCTCCGACCTCACCCAAGAATTTGTTGTACAGACTGATGCCTCAGAAGTGGGACTTGAGGCCGTTCTCTCTCAGAGATCAATGGGGAAGAACATTGGGGTCACTGTGTACATCAGCCAAAAACTGTTCTGCCGAGAGTGAAGCTATTCAGTCACTGAAAAGAGGCCCTGGAGGTGACAGGGGCAGTGGATGCCCTCTGCCACCATCTCCTCAGAGCCCCCTTTAGGCTCGTGATGGACCACATACCCCTGAAATGGCTGAACACTATGAGTGAAATCAACGCTTGGCTAATGAGATGGTCTTTCATCCTCCAGCCCTATATGTTCACGGTAGAATACCAAGCCAGTAACAACAAAGTGAATGTGGATTTTTTTCTTGCTGTTAGGAGAAAGGGACTGGGCCATCCCCAGAGATGGTGAGGCAGAACTGGCCCCCCTCTGAACCTGACACCAGATGGACCACTGCACTCTCCCTGGTGTGTGGAGACAAGGCAGCCCCACCCCTGTGCCAGGAGCAGAGAGGAGTGACAAAGTATAAGAGGCAGGCCCTGCAGCTCACTTGGGCCACAGTCAGTGAAAGAGGCAGACATCTCTAACCCTCTCCAGGACCCCGGAAAAGATCCTGAGCTGATCCCTGCCCCCAGAGGAGACTGAGAGTGGGGAAGAGTTGCTGGGACTGCCATCCATCACTTGCCTGAGGAGTCTGAGGACCCACAGACTATGGAACCACACCAATGGACTGTAGTGGGAAGTAGCCTGGGGAACCAGGCATTATTAGTCAGGTTGTGCTGTCACAATATGAGACAGCAAGTTTCAGCAGGATCCCCGCTGACCCGGTGGCGGGATCACCCTGCCACTGTTAGGGCCCTGAGCTGAGACCTGGTAGACTAGGATGGGCCTGGATCCTCCTGCCCCCGCCTTGCAGCCAATCCCACCCCTTGAATAGTGACCCACTCATTCTAGGCTGCAAGGTCTGTGCCTTTCGTATGTCTTGCCCCAGCAGAAGGCTGTGAAACTATAGACTATATTTGCTGTCTTCCTTAGCCAAGAGACTAGGCCACAGACTGCTTAGTTGCTTATTGCTCTGCCCTGCCCAGAGGGTCGGAGCCCAGATTGTGATGGCTGTCTACACTAGCAAACCAGTCTGGGCTAAGACTGCTAATTAATTTTGATGTGTTGTCTGACTCAGCAAGTCAGAGTGGCCTCCCTCTAATCCTGACACAAAGGAACCTCTGTAGCCATCTATACAACAATGTTATTACATCTGCTTACAATGGAAAAATAGCCTAGCAGTTGTTTGTTGTAATTTAAAATACAGCCTTTTCAGAAAGAGTGCAGCTTACTTCCTTTTACTCAAATGCATTGTATATGCCAAATGGAAAAATCACACCCCTTTTTTTCCATCATTCAGTGAGATCTTCCAAGATAGCTGTTAATTTTACTTCCAGTTTCAACAACCCTGTCCAGATCCTCTGGCAATTTGGATCTTAATAACTGTTACCTATGTGTTGGTATTGAGTTTCGCCACTGATGTTTAGGCTGTAAGCAAACCTAAAACTTCTGCAAATACAGGAGTGATTGCATGTGAATTAGACCTAACCAAAATGTAATTGTAATACTGTTTCACTCTGGCACTAATCTGTTATTGAGCTATTTATTGCATTCAGCACGGTTATTAGTGATATTATACAACAAATACACAAATGAAGGAGAGAGCACAAAAGTAGTTTCAATTTTTATATTTCTTGGTGAATCAGGAAGCAAGGTGTTATCCCAGTCACATTTTTCCAGTGGTGTCAGTATGAATGTATGCCTAAGATGAATAAGGTCCTGATACAAAGCCCGTTGAAGTTCTTCGAATCAAGCCTTATCAGAAGAGAATGAGTTTAAATACTAATTCACTGATCCGTGGTTTGTCTTTAAAATGAACGGAAGACTCAGAGAGTGCCTAGCATAGAAAATGAGTGATTGAAAGGGTGTAAAACAGATGTGCTGGAGTGTGGGGCTTTTTTCTGTGCTTTCATTAGTTGCCGTTCTTCCCTTGCCACATGGCTCAGCACTAATTACCTGGTTAATGCTTTGTTTTCTTTGTCCTTTGTAACTTGAAGAATCACAACAGAAATGCCCTCCCTGCTTGAAAGACTTTGCCCTAAAGTATCTTATTTGGGACTGTTGTCCACTGTGGTTGAGAATCAAGAAAAAAGTGACAATTTTAGTAATGGATCCATTTACTGACCTCACTATTACTCTTTGCATCGTGATGAATACTATCTTCATGGCACTAGAGCACTATAAAATGACCAGAAATTTAAAATTCATGATTCAAGTAAGCAACATGGTAAGTGAATTCTGACATTTGATATCTTCATGCATCCGATGAAGTGGGTTTCTGCCCATGAAAGCTTATGCCCAGATAAATTTGTTAGTCTTTAAGGTGCCACAGGACTCTCACTGCTTTGCTAAAAATAGACTAACACAGCTACCCCTCTGGATATCAAGAATGAATTTATGGATATTTCTACCAAGATACAAAGAATGGGTGTAAGAAAGAAAGATTAATTCATTCATTCTTTGTTTCTGTTAATTTCCAGGATGTAGGATTCCCAAATGTTACTCTTGTTTTACAGTTGTTCTAAACATTTAAAATAAGAGCAGACAAGCCTAGAATTTTTGTTGACAATGTATTATGTAAATACATGATAAAATTAGGGTTTCCTGTTCAGACTTCCTTGACATATCTATACCTCTACTACTATATTTATGGGAGGGTGGTCTAGAAAGAAGATGTGTTCACAATACCTTTTAGGTTGAAATGACTCACTGTTTCTTTTGTCACAGGTATTTACTGGAATTTTTACTGCAGAAATGATTTTGAAAATCATTGCTCTAGATCCCTATTATTATTTTCAGCAGCGCTGGAATATTTTTGACAGCTTAATTGTCACCCTAAGTTTAATTGACCTGAGTTTACCAACCAAAGGTAAAGGAAGAAAAGGACGAGGAAACCTGTTAGTTTTGCGTTCCTTCAAACTGGTAATGGCTCATACATATTCAGTCTCATAAAACTTTTTATATGAATACAGTAGAAAGGATTTCAGTTCCTCCACGCAGTGCAATAAAAGTTAATTTCTACATCCTCATATTAGGAACTGGAAGCTTATTTTGTCTAATATCAAACCCATTTAAAGTTTGACAAACTAATATAACATTTGTATTTCACTGCAAGATAATTTTAAAACATGGAATGAAACGAGTAAAAGAAAAATCCAATGTTAAAATGTAGCAAAAATTGTAGAAGACAATGAAAAGCAAATTCAGAGAAACTGAAAAAGAAGAAACGGAAGATAAAAATTCTAATAAAAAAGACAGTCTCCCTCCCTCCCTCCCTCCCTCCAATCACCACATTTATGGATTTTAGGGAGGTGGTTGGTTTACCTATCCATATACTGTAGTACAGTCTTCTTTTAGTTTTAAACAATTTAAAAAAAACAAATGAAACAACCTTGGAAAAAGTGTGATTTTTATTTTAAAGGTGAAAATGGATTGCAAAAGCAAGCTTATTTTCTAAATCCTACAGATTCCCAAAATAGTATTTCAGGTTCATAAATCCTTCAAAATGCATAAGATTTGCCCATCCTTACCTCAGTTCAGTTTAGAATGGAAAGTTGCTGTTCTTCATATTAAATATAACAACAGCAACTAATGTTCCATCTCCAGCAACAGTATTTGGCATTGTCAGCTGGTTCCTTCTCCTATGATGCACTTTTGCAAGTTGTTCGTCTCCCTGTCACAGAGATCATCACAGCAAGAAGCTTCTGAGGAGAAAATGTGGTCAAAATTAAAGGAATGGCTGGAAAAAAAAAAGCAAATAATGTGAAGCACTCTGCATAACTTGTGAAAAGATAGGCATCTTATCCTGAGAGAGAGAATGTGCGGACGTTTCGTAGAATCATAGAATATTAGAGTTGGAAGGGACCTCAGGAGGTCATCTAGTCCAACCCCCTGTTCAAAGCAGGACTATCCTCAGCTAAATCATTCCGGCGAGGGTTTTGTCAAGCCGCAGCTTAAAAACCTCTAAAGATGGAGATGCCACCACCTCCCTAAGTAAACCATTCCAATGCTTCACCAGCCTCCTAGTGAAAAACTTTTTCCTAATGTCCAACCTAGATCTCCCCCACTGCAACTTGAGACCGTTGCTCCTTGTTATATCATCTGCCACCACTGAAAACAGCCTAGCTCCCTCTTCCTTGGAACCCCCTTTCAGGTAGTTAAAGGCTGCTATCAAATCCCCCCTCATTCTTCTCTTCTGCAGACTAAACAAGCCTAGTTCTTTCAGCCCTCCTCATAAGTCTTGTGCTCCAGCCCCCTTATCATTTTTGTTGCCCTCTGCTGGACTCTCTCCAACGTTTCCACATCCTTTTTGTAGTGGGGGGCCCAAAACTGGACACACTACTCCAAATGCGGTCTCACCGGTACTGAGTAGAGGGGAATAATCTCTTCCCGTGATCTGCTGGCAATACTCTTACTAATGCAGCTCAATATGCCATTAGCCTTCTTGGCAACCAGGGCGCACTGCTGACTCATATCCAGCTTCTTCTCCACTGTAACGTCCAGATCCTTTTCTGCAGAACTGCTGCCTACCTCATCGGTCCCTAGTCTGTAGCTGTGCATGGGATTCGTCTGTCCTAGTTGCAGGACTCTGCACTTGTCCTTGTTGAATCTCATCAGCTTTCTTTTGGCCCAATCCTCCAATTTGTTTAGGTCCTTCTGTATCCTATCCCTCCCTTCCAGGGTATCTACCACTCTCCCGAGCTTAGTGTCATCTGCAAACTTGCTGAGGGTACAATCTACCCCATCCTCCAGATCATTAATGAAGATGTTGAACAAAACCGGCCCCAGGACCGACCCCTGGAGCACTCCACTTGTGACCAGCTGCCAGCTAGACATGGAGCCATGGACCTTTCAAATAAATTAAACAGTCTCAGGTTTAGAGTATTATTTTATAGTGACCACATGAAAGAATATGGATGCTTTTCTGAATCTGGGCCTCAGGCCCCACTCCTACAAACACTCAAGCATGTGTGTAACTTTACACACCTCAAGAGACTCGCAATTACTCTTGTTTGTAACAGTTTGCATGATTGTGGCCTGTTTGATGGATTGGCTGGACAAGGAAAGATATAACATGCATCTTTATTTAAATGTTTTTGGGATGTCTCCTAAACACCAATTTAGGAAAATCATCCCTTTTCCACAAAGTACTTAAGCAGGTGTTTAACTCACAAGCACATATTTAAGTGCTTTCTTGAATAGGGATGGATTTAAGAATCAGCACATGTGCTTTCCTGAATTGGGATCTTAGCTGGTATTTATGAGTTGTTTGAAGGTATCTTATTTTCTCCCAATGCACAAAGAAATATTCTTGTGTCTATGTATAAACTATATAGGCACACATTTTCCATTTATTTATTTCCTCCTTTGCTCTACCACTACTGTTCCTACCTTGTCAATCATACTTGTTACTGGGTTCTCTTTATGGTAGTTTTTTTTCTTATTGATTCATTATGATTTTTCAGAGAGATTCCATAAGAATTTTATTCTCCAAGACTGGATATCTGTTATAACATTTAACTCTGAAGAAAATTACTTACCTAATATTCTATGATTCTATTATTATTTTCTTAATGCATGGTACACCAGCTCAGAATTACAAGATTTTATTGTTTTTACCATTTTATTTTTAAAATGGCAAAAGGAATTGACTATTTAAAAGGTTATAGGCTGTGGAACCTGACATTTTCCAGAGGTAGATCCCAAGTGTTGAGATGTTATAACTTCTATAAATACAGAGAACAAGAATTGCAGATAAGTAATTATCTTTCTACATCAACATGTAGACCCCGATCCAGCTAAGTCCTTTAAGCACATGCTTAATTTTAAGCATGTAAGAAGTACCATTGAAGTCACATGCTTAAAATTAACCATATGCTTTATGCGGTTTTCTGGTTTAGTGTCTGTGATACTGTGGTGGTGATAGATCCTTGGCCTGGTTTACAGAGGTGCTGAGTACCTATGACTCTTGTTTAAGTCAATGGGAATTGTGGGTGCTCAGCACCTCTAAAATTCAGGACATTTGTATGTAAATATGTGGGTATTGAAAATGGAAGTAAAGTCCAGATTATGATTAACACTAACATAAATTCTGGTTCTAAAGATGTGAAAATGCAGGAAGAATGAAATGCACCAACTCGCTATCCCGAAAAACTCACAATGGACGCTGGTAATAAATTGCTACTAGTGGTAGTGGTAAATATTTATATTATGGAATTGTGCAAAGACCACAACCAGGATTGTGGAATCACTGTGGTGAAATCTGTATAAACATAGATAAGGAACAGCCATTGACGTGGAGGGCCTATGAGCTAAAAAACACACAGACGAAGGGTACAGAGGTATAACGTGCAAAATCAATATGGCCGTATTGCATTGATTGTAAACTGACTTAAGATCTCTACATTTTATAGTGTTTGAGTAGTTTGAAATATCTGCATAATGTTTTTAACCATTTTTAAACTGTGCAAAATTAGGAATATCTAATCTTCTTTTGTCTAAAACTATGTTTTATGTTTGTATGCAGCTCAGGGTCTTCAAACTGGCAAAGTCCTGGACAACTTTGAATACCCTTATTAAAATCATTGGTAATTCAGTGGGTGCCATGGGTAACCTTACCCTGGTTCTGGCGATCATAGTCTTTATTTTTGCTGTAGTAGGAATGCAACTTTTTGGGAAAAGCTACAGAGTGTATAATAAAAAATGTGAGGATTGCATGCCACGTTGGCATATGATGGATATTTTCCATTCATTCCTGATTATATTCCGAATTCTGTGTGGAGAATGGATTGAAACCATGTGGGATTGTATGGCGGTAGCTGGGCAACCATTATGCCTTATTGTCTTCTTGCTGGCGATGGTGATAGGAAACCTAGTGGTGAGTTTCCAGATATTGTTCTCTTTTTATTGCATGTACAATATACTGACTTAGAGAGACAAGGTGGGTGAGGTAATAACTTTTACTGGACTCATAGACTCATAGGTCAGAAGGGACCAATATGATCATCT
>ML675603.1:10857470-10957965 GCA_007922155.1 Mesoclemmys tuberculata
CAACAGTCTCTTCTAGTGCAATGCGTGATAAATAATCATGGATGGTCAGCAAAAGGAAGTCCAGTGGGGGACTTGATAACCAGCTACCAGCACCTGAAGTGTTTAAACACCAAGGAAAGGGTGGACTTATTTAGTGTGGGTTTTGGACCCAATGCAAATCCAAAGCAGTTACACTCAGATCTGATGGAGTTTCACTTAAGTAAACCACTGTGAGACTAAAATCAGGCCTTCACTATCCTTTACTATGCTGAATCTGTACTCTTAGCCTAATACAGAGGGTGATAGCTCTACCACACACATTTTTTCCTTCTACAGCACTTGGGAGTGCTCCCAGGAGACTGTGACTCTGAGGCAAATGTTAAAGGTTCTCCAGTTGCTAGGCCTCATAAGCTGCAGTGCCTTGGGGGTCCCAATATCACTGGGTGAACTCTCTTCAAATGCCATACTCTTCCTGGTCCCTCAGACACCCTGTCTCTCTGACCCTCGTCCCTTCAACATCCTTCCAGCAGCCACAAAACTTTCCCTTCTTCAATTAACATGACTTCTCAACTAATCCATCACAGCTGATACTATTAGAATTTATTCACAGACAAAAAACATGTTAAGCTTGAGAGTGTATAACAGTAATTTAAAGGTAATAAACATTGCAATAATTTTGCAGTCATCCCCAAAACAAACATTATAATCTGAGAATGTTTAGAATTAATAATAATCTTAAAGGAAATCCAAATATATCAAGATATGGAAATGCACAGTTAAAGCACCCAAACAACCAAACTCTACCCTATAGTGATGCTATGCAATAACCATAGAAATCATTGATGCATTTTAATGCTTGTGGATCCAAATTAGATTAAAGTGATTTAAAAAGACATGTTAGAGTTGTTTAATTTTTTTCCCCTCCAGGTATCACTACAGGGCCAAGGTAAGATTGATTGCATGCTGTACTTGTGTGTTTCTATGCTTGGACTTTTTTCACTCAAGATTTATCTCTCTTCCAAGTTTTGTATAGATAGATAATATAAAGAGAAAATGCTGTAATTTTGGGGCAGATGCAGACATCACACATACTAAACATAACAAAAAAATGTAAATTCTTGTTTGAAGAGCAAAGGTCCACTCGACCTTAACTACATAGTCATGACCACAAGTTATTATTAATTTACCTTTACTGTTATTAACTTTTAAAAACAGATTGCAGTCAAATTGTGTGATTTTCATACATAGATCTGTATTAGAGATAAGGCCATCAGTTTATGCCACACAAAATATACTTTTTGTTTTTTATTTTTAGAGGATCATGAAAACATACTGTTTGAGAGCCAAATATGCGTCATGAAAAATAATTTGCTGAACAATAATAATTTCATTTTGTCTTGTTAAGGTTGGTGCATTAAGAACAAATTGTTTAGAAAGTAACTGTAATCTTCAAGCCTCCTATTTAAATTTCAAAATTATAATGCCATGATTTTTTTTTTCACTTCAATTATTTTCAGGTTCTCAACCTGTTCATTGCTCTCCTGCTGAACTCCTTCAGTGCTGATAACCTTCAAGCACCAGAAGAGGACGAAGAGATGAACAGTCTTCAGATTGCATTTGCTCGGATCCACAGGGGACTTCACCTATTGAAACATGCAACATGGGATTACTGTTGTGGAAAGATCAAGCATCCAAAGAAAGCCACCAAAAAGAAAATGAAATTGGCTACTGAGAACTCATGTGTGGGGATTGGAAAAGAGGAGAAGAATTGCAAAGAATATTACAGTAATAATATGACTGAGAAAAATAGAGACAATCTCTCAATTAGCATTCTTGAAGATTTTGTCACCAACCCCAATGTGTTTGTCTGCGTCCCTATTGCTGAGGAGGAGTCCGATATTGAGGACTATGAAGAAGCTGATAATAAGTCAAGCACGTTCACAAAAATGGAGTACAGTAAACAGGTAACAAGCTTATTCAGGGAGAATATGTTTGAGACTACAGGCTCTATAATGTAGTTAGCAAAAGCATAGCACAATCCAGCTTCAGGAGGTTGAATTTAGAAAAATTCTAAAGAGAACTGAAGTGCAATTTTTTTAAAGTGAGGATAATTACCCATTGGAAGAATTTACCAAGAGTTTTGGTAAATTTCCCATGAGTTGGAGTCTTTAAATCAAGATTGGATGTCTTTCTGAAAGACAGATCATAAGCTATTTGGCTTAATGCAGGAATTACAGGGTGAAATTCTGTGGCCTGAGTTAGGCAGGAGTTACTGCTAGCTGATCATAGTGGTCTCTTCTGATTTTGAAATCTACGAATCTATGTTCGGCATCAGTAACCTGGTGGAGAGGAAATTTATTTGATAGATAAAGTGCGTAGTGTTAAGGGCTCAAATTGTGAACTTTTAACAATGAGGCCTTTTTTTGTCCTATCAGCATGTCTCAGAAAATAACCTTTAGAACAAGATGGATGGGTTAAGAATGGAATGGCTCTATCAAACTTAAGTTTATTATATTTTAGTGCATAGAATCACATTTCTTTGTCTGAATTTTTGCAATTCTCTTTTAACTATGAAGTCCTGACTATGACTGTAAAATCAGACTCATAGAAGATTAGGGCTGGAACAAACCTCATGGGATCATCTAATCCAGCCCCCTGCTCAAAGCAGGACCAATGCCAACTAAATCATCCCAGCCAGGGCCTTGTCCCCTTATGCTCCTGAATGATGCTACATAGTTATATTGAGTTCTTCACTAAGTCCAGATGAAAAGATTTCCATTGACATCAGTAGGCTTTGGATCAAGCCTGGCTGAACTATGGGTTCCTAAATCTATTTTATTTCACCTATGAAAACTTTCCCTCCTTTGTTTTATTCTGTAAAAATAGAGATACTGAAAATGAGCAGTTCAAGGTGCTTTGTGTTCCATTTGGAGAATTCTACTTTAAAATTATGTATGCCATCCTTCTGCCACCAGAAAGAAAAGAGAAAATAAAATAAATACATCTAAGATTATCTTTAGCAGGAAAACCATCTGAGTCGGAGGGGAGAGCAATGTAAAAGCCTAAGAACTTGGTGTAAAGGATCTGAGATTTCCACTGAAGACTTAAATGAGTTCAATGTAGGTAAACAATGGAAGGCTGAGTCACCATCTGTACAACAAAAAGAGGTAACAGTATTTTTATTTAACATGGAATTGTCAACATTGGTTGATATCTGTTGTATATTTCCGTTTTTTTAATCTTATGAAGATTGTTAATTAAGAAATAATTTGGTACTTTAAATCTTATATTTATTACTCTATTTTGTTTAATGCACGGGAAGTTCTAATGCTTCTAGTGTTATGGGAACCCCCAGATATCTTAGCCACACAGGTGTTCATAATTGCATCCTAACATCACAGATAAATTTAGCTGCATTAGCTGTATTTAGCTTGAATTATTCTGTTTGATTGGTGAAAAGTAGGTGGATCTCAGTGAATGGAAATGGCACAGTGCTGTATTTCTAAGTATTGATAAAAACATTAATAGGAAAAGAAATATACTCCTGAGTTACTGAAACAATGTTAAACAATTTTATTTAAAAAGATCACTATAAAATTAAGATTGCCTACTTTATTTCTTGAAATCTGAATTTCTGAGAAAAAAGTGATGTTAAAAGATTGTTCTAGACAATTCTGGTTTATCCAGTGTGATTTTTCTATATGAGTTGGAAGAACTTTAAGTGAGTGTTGTATATGCAATCTTTAGTATTCAGCTTTGTAAAATTGCTCCTTCAGTCAGAAAAAGGAAACATACATGTGGCCTGTGAGACCAATCAAAACAGCTCGAGTTTGCAACACAGAATATTTTTAATGAATGGCTCACAAATAAATTAAAGTGCAATGATTATTCACAGAAAGCTTTTGGAGAGTAATTTTGAACAATGAATATATGCAATTTGGAAACAGAAAAAGAGGAGAAAATAATTCAATAAATTAAATTATTCACACATCTCTAGAGGTGTGACATTCTAAATATGTTGAAATAGGAAGGAAGCCTATGACAGTGAAGAATACATGATGTGATTACATGTCCCGCTTCATGTAAACTGCCATGGGCATTTTACAATCGTTTCATTCTGAACAGAAATTTTTGGAGCTCTAAGTAGTCCTTCGATAAAACTATATTTTCACCTTTTTGCTTTCTCTATATTTTATGTGTTGTGCTGTTTATTAATTGTTTTCGGCCCTAGCTAGTAGAATGTTTTAAAGCCATCCATGTTTGAGAACTACATTTACTTAAATACAGAAAAATTGGAACCATTCCCATTTGTGAATTTTGCTAAAGTGGTTCCTTTAAATGTAACGTTGGCTTCTGTTTGAATTGATATGAGATATTTCAGGGATCAAATACATTGTACCGCTGGGGGCCCATTCCAGGATTGTCACGTTATTAATAAGCTCAGTACTCAACTAAGCTTTATTTGTTTTAATATTTCCCTTAGTTATAACCATTCATTCATGTACTTAGTAGGCTTATTTTAAAGCACATTGACTGCACTAGGGGAAAACTGATGTGGTGACTTCTCGTGTAGCAGCTTGATGACACCAGCTCTTCTGAAGGCAGCACAGTGGATCCGACAAATCCTGAGGAGCTTCTGAATCAGATCCCTGAGCTGGCTGAATACCTAAAGAAACCTGATAACTGTTTTCCAGAAGGTAAGGCTGTGCTGACTTCAATACAACTGAGAAGTGAGAAGAACAACCCACAGTAGCCTGTGCTCCTCAGGCACTCAAGACCAATGCACTCTGTCTATTTACAGAGTATTTAATGATATTAATACTTTAATAATTAGTAATAATAAAATATAATTACCTAGTTCTTGTACAGCACTTTTCATAAATCTCTGTAATAGTGAAAACTTATGTGAAATAGGCAGAGGGAACTTGGTTGAATTTCTCTAGTGTGGTAAGCCTGGAAGCCCACTTTAAATTGCTGTATAGTTTTTAGTTTCACAGATTTACTTCATGCCAATATTTGTGCTCAGTGCATATCTAAATGTTCACAGCTGGCTCCTAGTCAAAAACTATCCATAACAAGAATATTGTGATTGTCACTAGAGGAAAAGTTAAATTTATTAACATTTTCTCCAAATCCTTATATCAGTTATTACTCAGCACAAAGAATAGTCTCCCAGAACTGTCTGTAGTAGATGTAATGGTGTACAACATGTCATCAAGGTCAATTCATAGTTGGATTAATTTCCTCCTGGAAATTCCTTATAACTAGAAAGGAATAGGAAAGGAATTCCTGGATAATTATCTCTTTGATTTTATAAAACCTGACAGTGCTCAGATCTTTCCCGTAATTTTCTTGATCTTTGTCACTCACATTAGCTGACACGCTGTTTCTTCATATTGGCTGGAGAGCACTATCCTAGGGTGTCTAGACATGTAGATACGGAGAATCAGAGGAAACAACCAGCTGTAACACAAGACCCTTCCCATCTATCTCCATGGCAAGAAGAGTTGTTTGAAGAGCAAGATGAGGAAATACCACCACCAGCAAATATATCTTCCTGTGTGTCTGATAAGGCAATAATGCCTCTTCCTCCTGCCTGCTGAGATAACTTCAGACATTTCAAGAGAGTAGCTGAGATCTTTACAAATTTCATTGGAGGGAATTCAGGAAGCCCACCATAAACTGGTCAGATGTACCCCACACCATTCCCTCAGGCAAAGTAACTCCACCAATAAAGGAAGCCTTGCTTGAATCACCTAAAACATTGTGGCATCCCCCAGTGAGAGCATCTCCAGCGTACAAGAGAGCAGACAAAAAAGTTATGTGCCTGTGAAAGAGACAGAATACCTATTTTCACATCCAGTGCTGAATTTGTTGATGATGGATGCTGTGATTGAGCTCAATAAGCAACAAGACTACCTCATGCTGAAGACCAGAAATGTTTGGACTTATTAGGCTGAAAAAGTTATTTTTTAGCTTTGCTGCAAATTTATAGTTGCTAAATACAATGATCTCAACCACAATAAATTAATAACTTTTATTGAATATCTTACTCAGTAAGAAAAAGAACAGTTTTAGGCAATTATTGTGGAAGGTCAGCTCATTACCAAAACATCATTGCAAGCTTCACTGGATGTGGCAGTTACAGTGTCCTGCTGTATGCTAACAAAAGTAGTGACATACTGGGAATTGCGGCTCTGGAATCCTAAAAGAGGTCCATAACACTGTGGCAGATATCTCATTTGATGGGATGAAACTGCTCAGTGACACCATGGATAAATCTCTCCATTTACAGGGGTCAGGAAAAGATTTCCTCTCTCACTATATTCAGCATATTTTAGTTTATCTCTTCCCCCTGAAGCATCAGGGATGGCCATAGCTGGAGATGGGACACTGAAAAGGGAGGGCCAAGGTTCTGAGGTTGCACTCAGATTTTTCTCTCTCAGGTGCTTGGCTGGTTGGTTCTTGCTGACATTGGGTCTAATTGATTGCCATATGTGGGGTTGGGACTAATTGATTGCCATATGTGAGGTTGGGCAGGAATTTTCCTCTAGGTCAGATTGGCAACACCTTCGTCTGCAATGTGGGATGTTGGTCACTTGCCAGGATTAAGTGAATATATTTCACTTATTTATTTCCCTGCCATTGCAGGGACTTTAGGCATTTGTGTGCCTTGGTCCCTCCTATTTTCTGACTATGGCACATAATAGTCTTCTTTGGGCAGTAGTACTTTGGTCTAATTTCAGATGTTGGGTTATGGGCAGTGGGTGGTGATGGTGTCATGTGATATACAGGAAGTCAGAATAAATAATCTGAGGGTCCCTTTGGCCTCAAACTATGACTGTAATACTGTTTAAAAGATCTGAAGGCAATTCTTCATTCATTCAGGATTTATTCTCCTATTAACAAAAGAAAATACTTCAGATCACAGACACATAAAAGATCTCATCCCGTTCAATTTCCAACCTATCATAGGGCATTGTAATCACCTAGAAAGAGGTCTAAGTTCCAGAAGAAGAGATCTTCAGCATCCGCAACTGCAACCACACAATCTTCCACATCTGGCAAGCACTCCTTTTGTATGCAGTGTTGTTGCAGCTGCCAGACCCAAGATATTAGGGAGACACAGTGAGTGAAGTCATATCTTTTATTGGACCAATTTCTGTTGGTGAGAGAGACAAGCTTTCAAACTACACAGAACTTTTCCTCAAGCAATTGGTGACCTGAAGAAGAGTTCTATGTAACTTGAAAGCTTGTCTGTCTCACCAGCAGAAATTGGTCCAATAAAAGATATTGCCTCACCCATCTTGTCTCTCAATTACTCAATTTGAGACACTGGTCAAGAGCTGCAAACCACTTCAATATTTGAATTTACAGCTGCGTTACCTTTCTACTACCCTTTTCCCACCATTTGGAGACCATCTTTTCCTTTATAAAGACTCATGGGAAAGTTTTACATCAGACAAATGGTCATTAGAAGTGATAACCTAATTTGCCTGTCTCTTTTCAGAGATCCCTCTCATGAGAAGTTTATATGACAGGAGGTCTACAACTAGAAGCTATAGAATCATTTCTACGCCCATATATAGGAAGTGTTTTTTACTCAAAATTCTTCTTAATACCCAAGAAGAAGGTAGGATGGAGACCCATTTTGGACCTCAGAATGCTGAACACCTTCATGCAGACAGAGATTAAGCATGGTTACCTAAGCAGAGACAATAACAATAGATCCAAGGGACTGGTTTGCAGACCTTGACCTCCAGGATGTATATTTTTTATAGGAAAGTGATTGGCCATAATCATTTTCAGCATTGTGTATTTCCATTTGGCTTTTTGATTGCCTCCCAACCCCCACCCCTCCAGAGTTTTCATGGAGGTTCTATCAGTAATAGCAGCCTACTTATGGTATTTAGGAGTTGTAGTCTCCCCTTATCTAGACACCTGGCTCCTCAAGGTTAATCTTATGACAAAGTATAGTTAGCAATAAACAAAACTATAACCTCATTCAAGACTCTAGGGGTAAAACTCAACAAAGGAAAAACCACTTTGATACCCATTCAGCTCATTGAGCATATAGGAACCAACTTGGTTCCATAACTGCCAGAGGTTACTTAGCAGTGGACAGGTTTGATATAATGTCAAGCCTTACTTCCCAGTTGAATCCACATAAAACAGCAAGTACTTGTTGAGTCATTATGGCAGCATATACATTTTTGATACCTCATGCCAGGTTACTTCTTCGATTAAAGATTAAATATGGTTAAAGAGTGTTTATATGCCCAAAACACAGGCTAAACAGGTCATTATGAGTTCCTTAAAGCGCTCTTGACTTGCTCAGTCAGTGGAAGTATCTGGACAAGGTGTGTATTGGAGTACCTTCTACTCTTTCCCACTGACCTTACCCACAGGAACTATAGCGACAAATGCGTTTGTAATAGCTTGGGGTGCGCCTCTTCCAGGTCATATGATCCAGGGCAAGTGAGTACTAATCTGATCTTCATATCAATTTATTAGAGTTCAGAGCATTTTGAACACATGCAATCACTTCCTGCCAATGATCAGGGTCAGTTAACCACAGTCATGACAGATAAGGCGACCATGTTTTACATAAATCTTCAATGAGGAGTGAGATCTTTCTCCCTATGTACAGAAGCAGGGATGCAATAAAATTGGTGCATATGCCATCAGATTACCATTTTGTCTGTATACTTATTGGGTCTGTAAAGCACTATGGCAGGCAGTCTAAGCAGACACTTCTTGTGGGATCATGAATAGGAGCTGAGCCATTCAGTGTTTTACAGAATATTTGCCAGCCGGAGGTTGCTGGAAATAGATCTCTTGGCCCTGAGCAACAACAGAAAATGCCAGAAGTACTCTTCAAGGGGAAGTTTAGGTCACAGCTTTCTGGAGGATGCTTTCCTCAAACACAGGCAGGGAGTCTGGCTTATGCCTATCCTCCCCTTACGTTGCTTTTGAAGGTGCTGAAAAAGATAAAGCAAGATAGCATGTTTTCATTCTTATAGCACCAGCATGGCCAAGATATGTATAGTCCTCAGACCTGATTTCATTTGCTATTGATGCCCAAATTGCTGACTCAGGACTGCGGGAAGATTCTCTATTCTAGTCCTGATTTGCTGGATCTCAAGACATGGTTTCTAAGTATAGAGATGAACTGTTCTTATGAAGCAAAAAACATTGGTGAACAGCAGAAAACCATCAATAAGAAAGACTTACCTTGAAAAATAGAAGAGATTTCAATCTGGGAGTACACAGTGTGTCTTTTCTCCTTCTCAGTCTGAATTACTACATTTATTAGATTACCTTTTGGGCTTAAATATCTTTCTTTTGTCCTCCAGTCCAATTAGAACAACGAGAGTCCTGTAGCACTTTAAAGACTAACAAATTTTATTTCTGCAGGTATGAGCTTTCCTGGGTTGTAACCCACTTCATCAGATGCGATTAATAGAAATCAAATAGAGCATATAAATAGATAGATAGATCCAGGGATAAGAAACAACAATGGGGAGGGCATGTGTTAACAAAATCCATTCAGTTAGAGTAGATGAGACCTATTCACAACCCTTGATTAGAAGGTGAGAATATCTGAACAGTGACAATTACTTCTTGTGATGAGATAACCATTCCAAGTCCCTATTCAGACCCAGTTCGATAGCGTCTAATTTGCATATAAGTTCCAGCTCTGCAGTTTCTCTTTGAAGTCTGTTTTTGAAATTTTTTTGTAGCAGTATGGCAACTTTCAAGTCAACTACAGAGTGTCCTGGGAGACTGAAGTGCTCTCTGACTGGTTTATAGATGTTACCATTTTTATGTCTGATTTGTGTCCATTTATTCTTTTGTGTAGTGACGGGCCAGTTTGCCCAATGTACATGGCAGAGGGGCATTGCTGGCACATGATGGCATGTATTACATTAATAGATGTGCAGGTGAATGAGCTTCTTATGGTGTCCAGTTAGGGTTCACTTAGCAGCCATTTTAGCATTTTATCTGCGTATTGAGGGTGTTTTCTGTACTTTCACATCTTAAAATCTCTGGATTTATTGATTAAACATGTCAGGTAACCTGCCCTGATGTGGAACCTTAATTTGGTTCTTAATGCATTAATGAGACCATCATTTGAGCCCCTAGCAAAACATTTTTTACTGTGCCTATCTAGTCATAGATACCAAGTCCAGAAGGGATGACTGTGATCACCTAGTCTGACCTTCTGTATAACACTGGCAGTAGAACATCCCCAAAGTAATTCCTAGAGCACATCTTTTAGAAGAATATCCCATTTTTATTTTAAAATGGTCAGTGATAAAGAATCCATCACAACCCTTGATAACTTGTTCCAGTGGTTAATTACTCTCACTGTTAAAAATGTACATCGTATTTCCAATCCCAATTTGTCTAGGTTCATCTTCCAGCCATTGGATCATGTCATACTTTTCTCTGCTAGACTGAAGACCCATTATTGAATATTGTTCTCATGTAGATACTTACAGATTGTAATCAAGTCACCCCTTAACCTCTTTGTTAAGCTAAATAGACTGAGCTCTTTCAATCTATCACTGTAAGGCATGTTTTCTAATCCTTTAATCATTCTCATGACTCTGCTCTGAGCCCTCTCCAATTTATCAACCTCTGTCTTGAATTATGCACACCAGCATTTGGACACAGTATTCCAGCAGCAGTCCCACCAGTAATAAAAACAGAGATAAAATAATCTTTCTACTTCTAATTGAGTCCCCTCTTTATGCATCCTAGGATCACATTTCCTCTTCTGGCCACAATGTCACACTCATGGGACCTTATGTTTAGCTAACTATCCACCACCACTCTGAAATCTTTTTTCAGAATCACTGCTTCAAAGGAAAGAGTCCCCCATTGTTTAAACATAGCCTACATTCATTGTTCCTAGATGTATAACACTTACAATATTAGCCATCTTAAAAAACATATTCCTTGTAGTCGTAACCGTTGAAGAGTCAAGCCAGAGACAGAGATAGGAGCAGGGGCCTGGAGCAAGTCAGGAACACAGGAACTGGGGTGGTGGAGGATCAAGTATAAACTGGGCAGGAACCCTGATTCTGCAACAAATTCTAAATCCATGTGATCTCATATCCTATAAGATTTAAATTAATATTCTAAGTAGGATTTTGTGTGGTACTGTAGTAAGTTTTTTGGCGTTCTTTGTAATTACATTGTGCATGATGGAGTGTTGTGGATTTTATATAATTCCACTGGAATTTAGCAGTGATATTTATAGCATGGACTAGTGCAGCAGCAGCTGTATCCTCCCTATCTAAACTATTTCAGTTTGAAAACAGGAAAATTATTACAAATCCAATCCTCAGGTCTAGCCAAGTTACTCTCAGCATAGGATCCAAGACAGGGAAAGAAAAGATGACTAGCCTGATGATAGCTGGGACCAGTTCTGCCCCAACATAAATTAGAGCAGTGTCTACCTTCTTCTGACCTGATTGGGGTTCTCTAATCAGGCCCATGGCAATGGTCTCTAAGGAGCTGTCCCACTGTCTGGATATTACTGGTCTGCAAATCACTTCTTCTCCTGATACATGCCCCATGCAATGGGGAAAGGATAGTGTGGTGCAGAGCTACCTGTGTCACTTTTACAGGAGACAGAGACTTCTCTAATCTGGGGAACCTCCAGCTTCCTTGTCAGAGATTGACACAAAGGGACCTGACCAGGGCCAAGGATCTGCCTGTATATTTTCAATTCATAGCCAAAAGGAAATATAAATTCCCATTTAAAGCAGCATTGGAAAGTAGGAACATTTCCAAATATCACAGACTAGCACATCAAACTATTTACTTGGTATAAATATTGTGTTCTCTTTATTGTTTTCAATTTTTCCAATGTACACAAAACTTGCTGGCAGACAATTTCAGTGGGTACTTCTCCATCGACCATGCATGAGAGGTACACAATTCTGTGCTCAATGAAATCTTCACCCCGTGAGAAAAACCATCTTGGGACCTGTTCACTTCCAAGGAGAACAAGAAGTTCAACATATATTGCTACAAAGAAGCACTAAGTCAGGATTCCAAGGCCAATGCCCTTATACTGTCCTGAGGTAGACCACCTTCCACCCATTTCATTACTACCCCAGATTTTGCAGAAAATTTACCACAACAAAGCACATTCAACCCTTCTTGCTAACTCAGGAGTATAGTGGGATCAGATGTCCCAGCCTGTATCCTCTTCACCTCATGGCCTAGTATTTGGATGAGCTTTTGTTTTCTGAGGCTGTTAAAAGTATTCTCAATCACAGTAGAAAAAACTCCATCAGAAAATGTAATTTAGCTAAATGGAGATATTTCTCTACCTGGGTGAAACAAAGCTAGTTGTCCCCATAGACTGCAGGTATTCCTGCTATTCTAGACTATCTCCTCACACTCAAGACATCAGGCTTTTCTATTAACCTGCTGCAGATCCAACTTGCAGTATCCAGTGCCTTCCACCATTGTGTAGAGAGCTACTCTGTTTTTATTCACCTGATAACACATAGATTCCTGAAGCATCTCATTAGGACCTTCCCCCCAGTAATGAAGCCAATGCTGCAATGGGACCTCAAACTTATACTCTACTTACTAGGCCACCCTTTGAACCACTGGACACATGGCTTAGTGTTCCACTTGTCTGTGAAGGTTGCCTTCCTCATTGCTTTCACATCAGCCAGAAGGTAAACTAGATTCACTCATGACCCACACTCCATATAGTCCTTTTAATAAAAAGAAGATATCCCTTCATATCCACTTGAAATTTATTCCTAAGGCAATTTCCAAGTTCCATTTAATCAAAAAATGTATTTAATGGTTTTCTTTCCAAAACTCCATGCCTCCAGCAAGGAGAAGTGACTTCACTCTCTCTATCAGATGCATTCTATCTGCAAAGAATGAAACCAATTAGGAAAACCACTTAAATGGCTTGTTGTTATAGCAGAACGATCAGTGTCAAGCAGAGACTCTCTAAGTTGATTTCTGACTGTTTCCTCATTGCTATTGGTTAGCATAGCTCCTTACCTTGAATGGGATGAGGGCCCATTCCACTAGAGCACAAATAACTTCAGTAACATTTCTTTGAGAAGTGCCTATGTTGAACTTTTATAAGGCAGCAAATTGGAGTTACATCCATATGTTCACAAAGCATTAAGCTTTAGTCTAAGTCTCTTCTGATGATTCAGTCTTTGGAACAGCAATATTACAGAATCTTTGTCCTCTGCATCCTTGCATCTCCCTCCTACTTGACTACTGCTTACGAGTCACCATGTATGGAAGAAACACTCAAAGAAGAAAAGGAGGCTACTTACCTGTAACTGGAGGTTCTTTGAGATGTGTGGCCCCATATGTATTCCACTCTGCTTTGGATCTTGACTAGATTTGTGATAGAGAAGGAATTGGAGAAGTGGTCAGTTTGCACCTCCCCTTGTACCTTGGGTACTGAAAGTCTTCAGAGTGCAGAAGTGGACCAACAGACAATGATCACAAGATTTTCCAGTCTCAAGTGCACTGTGCTCATGAGTACACACATGTGAAATACTGACAGGGACTACGTAGCTCAGAGAACCTCCATTTATGGTTAAGTAACCTCCATAATTGTCAGGTAGTTAAGCACTGGAATAAATTGCCTAGGGAGGTTGTGGAATCTCTGTCACTGGAGATTTTTAAGAACAGTTTAGACAAACACCTGTCAGGGATGATCTAGATAATACTTAGTCCTAGCTTGAGTGGCAGCGACTGGACTAGAATATCTCTTGAGGTCCCTTCCAGTCCTATACTTCTGTGATTCTATATCTCATTTAAAGGTATATGGTGAAAACCCAGTTGCTTTGTATATTTGAATCTAGAATGAATAAATGACTAGAAATTAGAATGTAGGGAACAGTACTGCACTGTTAAGGGGGTGGACTAGATGACCTCACAGATCTTCTTTATTGCTCATTTCTATGATGCAGTGACTCCTTCTGCCAATTGCATTATCCTTCCACCTTCCAGTGCTAACTGTGCTGTTGAAAATGCTGGTAAACCTCCTCCAAAGAGATGAGATCCCTCCTATTACATTGCCTTTGTTTTATGAATCTGATCATCATCACTCTGAGGGTATTGCCAGTGCTCCCTACAATATCTGTTGAGTTGCAAGGTAGCTCACTAATGGGTGCAAGATATTTCTCATTACTTAAACATATTTTTGTAGATTGTTTTTAAAGAAAAATGGACAGAGAAAGAGGAAACAGCGGAAAGACAAGTTTAAGGTGACCAAGGACTTTCCTCTTAACCCAGAAATTTCCACAGCAGTCCTGGGTGTTCATGTACAGTTAATTACCATGTGTCCCTCTTTCAGGCTGTGTTCGACATATCCCTTGCTGTTCAGTGAATATCACAAAGTTTCCAGGAAAAACATGGTGGAACCTGAGGAAAATCTGCTACAGAATAGTTGAACACAACTACTTTGAAAGCTTTATCATATTTATGATTCTGCTGAGCAGTGGAACCCTGGTAAATATAACTTAATCTCATCTCAGGTTGAATTATAAATGACCTTTTAGCACCGGGAAGAGGGTGTATTTTCTAACCTGATGGGAGGAGAAGAAAATTGGCCTAGCAAAGGGCTAACTTATTTTTTTATAATGATTAGAAAATACTGTAAGTCGAATGACAGAATGAGCAACTCTAACAAGCTGTGATGATTTCCATTCTGGTTGTATATTGGTTTTTCTGAAGCTTTGTCTGGCAGTTATTTCACACACAGACACTATTATTCTTATGTGCATCATTAAGACCAAATAGTCTTTCCTTGGTGCTAATTCTCCTGGAACATGAAGCTGAAACTACTGCTTCTAGATTTTTGTATCCTTCTGAAAAAATACTCCCTGAAAAACTACTGAAAATATATTTCCTCAGGACAGAAATGGAGTGTCTATGTGTAAAAGTTACAGATTGGTAAGTCAGTGTGAGTCTAAATAAATCTAATGGGAGCCTAAGTTTGCATAACTTACATAATGAGGGGCCAGAAAATGGCTTAATTCACCTTGTCTCCCTCTTGACTTACACTTTCTTTAGATTTATGATGTCCTATACTTTTGAAAGGTTTGGTCACTTTACATTCAGTTGCAGAGCCTCTCTTTGGTGTTAGTTTATATTTTGCTGTCAGAACAATAAAGCAGACAGCTGTACTTAAATGAGCAATCCTTGTGTCTATCGTCTTGTGTGCTAGGTCCAAATATAATATTGGTGAAAAGGAGTTTCTATCCCATGGGTGCCCAGTGTTTTCACTGCCTGACCAAGAAGGAGAAAAAGAAACTAAATAATATTTTAAAAGGAAAAAAAATTCACTTAGGCACAAGGTGGCAGACTGCAGCTTTTGTTACAAGGGGACAGTATCAGCCAACCAGCAAAAGTAGGCAAATAAAGGCAGAACAAAGCAGGAGCGACTACAGTTGCTGTCGAGCTGCCAGACACAGAGCAGTGAGGAGGAAGCACCCATCTCGGCTGACCTCATACAAGAAGACAGAAAGAGACAGCTTTATCCTGCACTGAGGGTCTACAGCCAGCAGAGGGAGCACAAGCATATTGAAAGGAGTGATTCTGCAGTGTAAGCACACAGCCAGCAAAGGGAGATCAAGTACAGACAGTGCATGGTTTAAAAAAAAACAACTGTGGAAAAGCAGATATCCAGGAGTGTGTTTAATTCAACAGGAGAGAAGTGAAATTGCAACTCTTCTGGGCAATGTTAGTGAATTTGAAGTAAACCATGAATCATGAGTTGTGGACTTCAAACATTTTGAGCAGTTTGTAACTTGCAATTCCATTCCAGGTGGACAGTGAGTTTCAACCTTGCAGACAGGATGGGTCCAAATGCATATAGACTGCCGCATGATCTACTCTATCCACTCTATGCCTGGAACTGCCACGTATGCTGCAGTTACTGCTGCAATACAGGAACAATCAATCAATAATAGCAGAGGCATCAGGGAAGAGGAGAGTCAGTGACATTGTTTGTTGCTGCTCTAAGGAAATTATCAGAGCATTGTCAGTTTGGACAAACATTAAGTGATGCCATGTGTGACCAGTTTGTCTCTGGATTACACAATAACTAGACCCTGAAGAAGTTACTGAATGTATCAGTGTTACAGGCGCTTGAGATAGCTATTGCCAGAGAAATCACAGAAAAGGATTATCTGGAATTTAGTGTAAATCAAGAAGTACATCTCCTGAATTGGAAAGACAGAGGCCCATGAGAGTGTGCGGCATTTTTGTATGGCCATTGTGCACAAACTAAATATGCTAAGAAGGATTGCTGGGCACTCCAGGTCATTTGGAGAAAGTTCCAGGGGAAAGGATACATTGTGATTACCTCTTGCATGGTTCAACATCCAGCTACACAGAGTAAACATCCATCCAAGAGCACATGTATGAAGACTGAACCTAAGAAAGTACGGAAGTTGGAAATTCATAATGTGGAAAAAATAAAGAGCTTTAGTGACATGGATCAAAACCTAGCACTTCACATGTTATCGGAAGCTGGAGTAAGAGATGGCATCTGGGTCACACCGTTGGTTGAGGGAGTTCCTACAAAATGGAGTTTGACATTGGAACTGCCATCTAACAGATTTCTCCATCTGCCTATCACCAGACTTCATCCCAAGTTCCTCTGGAAGAAACCTCCCCAGTTTTGAAGACTTTTATAGCAGGGAAAAGTTAGTCCCAAAAGAGAGACTCCAATTGAAAGTTCAGCTAGATAGACAATCAGTCATTTTACCCTTGTATGTGATTGAAGGGAAGTATTCACCACTATTTGGCAGAACTTAACTTGAGAAGCTCAAGTTGACTGGACCAAGATCAAGGTGATCATGAAAGCATCTCAAAGTCTTCAAAAAGTACTGAACAGACACACCAAAGATTTTTAAAAGAATTTGGACAGATAAACAACATATCAGTGAAGATCACTTTTAAGTCTCACAGCCAGAGAAAATATTGCAAGCCCAGAGTTTTGATTTATGTTCTGATGCCTTCGGTGGAAGGTGATTTAGACCATTCAATGAACATCAGAATCTTGTTACACACAGTGAGTGGGCAACACACATCATACCAGTGAACAAGCATGATGGCTCCATCTGAAACTGCAGAGATATCAAAGCAAAAGTGAATCCACTCTTGTGTGCAGACCAGTATCCACTTCCTTGTACCAAAGATTTGTTTGCTACTCTTAGTGGAAGGCAGTGTTTCAGTAAATTGGATTTGTTTAATGCATACCTACAAATAGACTCATATGCTTTATGATCAGAAGGGACCATCGTGATCATTTAATCTGACCTCCTGCACATTGCAGACCACAGACCCTCATCCACCCACTCCCCTAATAGACACCTAACCACTGGCTGAGTTACTGGAGTCCTCAAATCATGGTTTAAAGACTTCAAGTGTCAGAGAATCCACCATTTACAATATTTAAACCTGCAAGTGACCCGTGCCCCATGCTGCAGAAGGTGACCCTCCCTCCCCCAGGATCTCTGCTAATCCAACCCAGGGAAAATTCATTCCCAACCCGAAATCAGTGAGCATGTGGGCAAGACCCACCAGGCAGATACCTGGGAAAATATTCTCTGTAGTAACTCAGAGCCCTCCCCATCCTGTCTCTGGCCATTGGGGATTTTTGCTACTGGCGGTCACTGATGGGTCACATGCCATTGTAGTCAGTCCTGTCATACCATCCCCTCCATAAACTTATCAAACTCAGTCATCCTGTAGTCAACCCATACAATTCAGTGCTATTTGAACAGCATCCTTGTTACAGGAAAGGATCAGCAGGATCATTTTTGACATTTCAAAGCAGTCTTGCAACATTTGGAAGACAATGGATTGAAAGTATATCAAGACAAAATGTGAGTTTTTCAAACCTTCAGTTGAATACCTTGGACATGTAAATTGATGCACTGGGATTAAGGAAATTGCCAGAGAAAGAGGAGGCAATTCTTCAAGCACTACCACTAGAGACTGTCACAATTACATTCATTCTTAGGACTGCTTAATTACTATGGTAAATTTCTGCCTAAACTGGCAGCAGTGTTTGCATCTTTCATAAACTGTTACAAACAAATAGCAAATGGAAATGGACTAAAGAATGTGAGTATGCATTTAAGGAGGCAAAGAAGCTGTTGGTATCAGCCGAAGTTCTTATGCACTTCAATGCCTCATTACCATTGCACTTGGCTTCCTATGATTCATCATGTGGAGTGAGTGGTGTTCTTTCCCACATTTTTGCTGATAGCAGAGAGAAACCAATTGCCTTTGCTTCACACTCACCGCCTCTGAAAAGAACTATGTTCAAATAGAGTAAGAAGCTCCCAGCCTTATCTTCAGAATCTGGACATTCCATACTTGTCTGTATGGTTGACATTTTATCTTTCTGGCAGATCACCACCCATTAATTTCAATTTTTGGACTGAAACATGGATATCCATCATTAGCTGCTGCTCATCTGCAATGACAGGCATTGCTACTTTCATTTGATTCCTATACTATTCAATTATATAAAGGCATGCAGCATGGCAACGTTGATGATTGTTGTACCTATCATGTCCAAGCTCGCATCAATCCAAAGAAACTTCAGATGAAGTGTTTTATCTCTATTTGAGGGATAGATTACCAGTCACTAATACAAAGAAACTGTTAAGGATGATGTGCTTCTCTTGTGAAGGAAATGGTACTGCAAGGTACAGTGATGGATCTTAAGAATCCCTAGTTTACCCAGTTTGTGTCATATCAGCCTGAATTACCTGTGAATCAAAGTTGCATTTATGGGATGTATGAGTTATTCTTCCAAAACCAGTTCAGTCGCATGTTTTCGAAGTTCTGCACAATGGTCATTTTAGCATTGTATGGATGAAGGCTATAGCCCAGAGTTATGTCTGGTGGCTAGGAATAGATGAAGACATTGAGAGGAAGGTGAAGTGCTGTACTACATGTCAGCAAATTCATCATGATCCTGGCCCAGCATGTCTACATCCTTGGTTGTGGCCTCAGACTCTTTGGAGGACACCTGTTCATGTGGACTTTGCTGGACCATTTTAAGGTTATATATTTTTGGACATAGTCAATGCCCACTTGAAATGGCCAGTTTTCAGAATGATTTCTACTACAGTTAACAAGACCATTGGACATCTTTGTTCCTTGTCTAGCCAATTTGGTCTAATGTTACAGTTGGTGAGTGACAATGGACCTCAATGCTATTCTGCTCCATGACATTCTGATACCAGTGGACTAGTGGAACACTTTGTACAGACACATAAACATGCATAAGAGCTAACAAGTCTATTTTTAGTCATCAGCAGAAATGGAAAAATTTCTTGCTTGTCTACCGGAACATACCATGTGTTACTTCCCATGAGTCACCCTGAAACTGTTTTTATGAAGTAGTATTTGGGTATCTTTTGGAACCTGCTACATCCTGATGTTGCCTCATGTGTAGTCAAATCCCATGCAAATTGATTGATGATGTAATATTTGTTATTGTTCTTTTCAAGTAGGAGATGTAATGTGGACTTGCATCTACAGTTATGGAGTGAAATGGGTACCTGGGGAGCTTGTAAACTGCATGAGACCTGTTTCATTCATGATTAAACTTTATGATGATACTGTGACGAAATGGCATATGGTCCAGTTTTCAGCCTCAACAAGTTCCAGAATCCATGACTGTTCCAGTAAGACTCTCAGCTCCTGTGATCAAACAACCACCTTCTGTTATAACTCCTAATTTTGATGACAAGTTGGAACAAATTTCGGTACTGGAACCAGTTGATTCTGTACCAGAGACTGTTCCTCTTGTAGCAAACACTGCTGCACCACCATCACCATGTTATCCCAAGAGAGTGCAAAAGCTGGTTCTTGCACCTCAATTTATAAATTGTTGAGCTACTGAGTTGCTATTCCAGAGTAGAATAATCTCTTGCAATTATGAGTCTGTGGCAGTCCACCTGCAATTTTTAATTAGGTTATATAGTGTTTTATGTTATTCACATAAATGATCGTGTAAATATGTTTGGTAAGTATTTTAATGTACGACAGAGGAATGAGATGTTCTGCATGTTTAAATAGTTTGGTCACTCTGCACCCACTGGCAGAGCCTCACTTTCATATTAGTTTCTGTTTTGCTGCCAGAACAATGAAGCCACTACAGCTTTACAGCTACTACAGCTGTGTTTAAATCAGTTCCCCCTGTGTCCATTCCCACCTCTGCTAGATCCAAATTTAACAAGACTGACCTCTGAATTTTGCTTTTTGTTTCATAGATTGTATCCAGGAAATATATAGACTTGTATGATACTTTTTGATAGCTGTCCAGGTCTGTTTTTGACCAGGACACCTATTTACACTTGTGTTAGGGTTCTCATAGAGACAGGTGGTGCAACTCCCAAACTTCCACATGTAACATGTACAGTATCTGAGGGAGATCACATCTGTTGCTGCTCCCTTTCAAAATTCTGCTTCTAAGATTCTGTTTTCTCTGGGGTTCTTCTCTGTCTGAAGAAACATGTAATTTCCAGAAGTCTGGATAGAGCAGAAATGCATGCACAGTTTTGATCAAGAACCTACTCTTTGTTTTTTGAAATAAGTATCTATATTTGTGTGATTACTTCATCATTAAAAGTGACCACACACGTTCAGCTTTCATACGTGGAGGATTCATAGATGCTGATATAGTATATGGGGAAGCATAAGATATAGCAGAGCTGGCATTTCCATCACCCATCTTCACTGACTTTGTATCTTCTCTTTCTCCATCTCATGGTTGAAACTCACTTTTCTGCCAAAAATAGATTGTTGTGCCAGAAAGTACAACTTAAATGAACAAGTTCAACTGTATTTATGGAGCAAGGATTCACATTTTCATTTTTGTATAGTGATATTTTGTAGTCCTGCCACAGTGTCATGACTTCACAGTAACTACGGCTATGTCAACACGACCGCCTATGTTGCATGTTCCATCCCCCTGAGCAACAGAAGTTACACTGAGAGACGAGCTAGTGTGCACAGTATATATTACTGGGAGAAGCTCTCCCACATAGCTTATGCTGTTCACAGGAGTGGTATTTTATGCCGATGGGAGAGCTCTTCACCACTGGTATATCTGTACCATTGCAGGGCTGTACGTGTAGACACAGCCTATTTGTGTGTAAAGTTAAACTCCTGTGCAACTGTTTGCAGGATGAGAGTCCAGGTTTCATGTGGGTTTCATAATGAAGGGTGTACACATCTCTATTCTCAATACAGCATTACAATATTCCACTGAAACAATGCAGAATGGGTTAATATCTAAGCATTATAATTTCAGGCATTTGAAGATATTCATCTTGAGAAAAGAAAAAACATTAAAACTATTTTGGAATTTCTTGATAAAATCTTCACTTATATCTTTGTCCTGGAGATGTTTCTGAAATGGGTGGCTTATGGCTTCAAGAAGTATTTCACCAATGCCTGGTGTTGGCTTGACTTCCTAATTGTAGGTGTAAGTATTGCATTTGAGCAGTTCTGTGGAGTAGATTACATAGTATAGAATAAGCAATATTCACTTTTTTTTTGGATGTCCTAGTTTGAGGCACCATGAAGGGGGACTGATTTTTAGAAAGAGCAGAGCACCCACCCTCTGAAAAACAGGACCTTTCAAGGTGTCTCAATTTGGGCGATGAAAATAGTCACCTTGTTAAAATTTTGGCCTCAAAATTCCTACATCTTTAATAATCTAAGATAGCATTAGAAACACAGGTAGGTACATTTGTTTTGTTAAAATATATTGGGTGAAATCTTAGCACCCCTGCAATCAATGGGTGTTTTATCATTAACTTTAATGGGGCCAGCATGTTACTCATTCTTTTATAGCTGTTAGTGTCCCTTGAGATGCATTTCTACTTGTACTATATAGGCTGCCATTGAAAAAAAGAAAAGCAGAGGGCAAGATTGTGCTAATATTTTTTTTTAAATTTTTTGTGTGTGTCTCCATTCAGGTCTCCTTAGCAAGCCTTATAGCTAACTATCTTGGATACTCTGAAATAGGTCCCATGAAATCTCTTAAAACCCTGAGAGCTTTGAGACCGTTAAGAGCATTGTCACAATTTGAAGGAATAAGGGTAAGAGTAAATAAATCAACCATTGAAGCCCATCTGTGTGAATGTCAAGCATGTAAAAGAACCTTATTTCATATTGGTTTGCTTTCATTGTGGTACGGTGCAATAGTTAAAGTCAAATTTAAGTTCAATTTTTAGAGTAGTTTTTAAAACTTTATTTTGTAAAAACCTCATTGAAATGGCAAAAAAACCCAAACATATATAAGCTTTGAGCATGATTTGAATTTTTCCTGGTGGTTTGATGAAAAATGAAGTGATGCACAGAGAAAAATAAGGTTTAAAAAATCATCCCTTTTGGCCTTTTTTCACTGGATTCTCCCCCTTTTCTTCCACTTGAATTCAGACATAGAAGCAGTCACAAATTGTTTAAGGGTTTTTTTTTTAAATAATGAAGGAAATTAACCTCACACTTCTAAAGCTGGAAAACTAATAAGTGGATTTACCAAAAAAGAAAAAAAAAATCCTCTGATATACTTCAGTTTTCTGGAATGCCAGAATTAGCTTGTAATCATGTAACTTGTGTTCACTGTTTGTCTGAACACTTTCTTGTTCACTTTTGCATTTTCTTGGTGAATTTCCAGAAATTCTCATTTGTTTGTTTTTGCTAGATGATCTTAGTAAGCACACAAAGAGACACATCATGATCTCATTGAAGCAATGGCAAAACTCCCATTGACTTCAGTTGGACCAGAATTTGGCCTTTAGTGACCTGGATTTGTTGTTTTTGTATTTCCTTTTTATCATTACGTGATTAGCAAATTGTTATAATTGTATTCTATATCAGCAAATACATTTTTCAATAAATTAAAGCAAAAACTATATCAGGAAATAAAATTCTTAATAGTGCTAAGGAAAGGTATAACTAGGCATTAATTATGTAATAATTAAATAAACTCAGGAGACTGGTAATAAGATAGGGACCCTATTATATCTATCACAAATTCAGACTCAGTATAGGTTTATAAAACTAAAAGTCATTATGATCTATTGGGTGTTCAATAATTTGGACATAAGTTGATGGCCCCATTCCTGTTTCTGAAGTAAAATTGTTTGTACTAAGGTAACAAGAACACCACCAGAATAATTAGAACCCTTGTTGATGCTGTTGGCAGAAAGGTCAAAGATTCAGTGAACATAGAAACTGGAGATAAGTCCAACTCACAGTATTCAGATCTGAACTAATCTGAACTACCCCAGAGTTTGGCGGTGTTTAGGCCAGAGATAGTGGTTCAGCCCAGAAGAGAAAGAGGCACCAACTCTGAAGTTTGGAACTGGATTCAGATTTTCTTAAAATTGACCACAGGTTGTTTAAAGGTTTTGGTTTAGGTCCATCTCTAATGAAAACTGGATACTGGCCCCTCTCCCGATTTCTGTCCCCAACAGAGTAATTGCACTTCAAGGTTGAGGCATTAGTCGGATACTGTGGGGGAAATTTGTGCTGTCATTAACTAATTTACATAAATGTTCTGTGAATATAGGAATTCCATCTCCAGGCCTGCCCATTCTGACCCGTTTACTAGCACTAAATTCACTAATTAATAATCATAATTAATAATGAAATTAATTTACCTTGGTCACTCACAATATGGTGTAGTGTATTTTAGTGATAGAAAAAGCTTCTAGGGATTCAGCTTAGTGCCCAAAGTCATAGTTTGCCTTCTGTATCTTATATGTTAACCTAACTACCACAGCGCTTGCACTCAGCACTTCCAGAGAACATTGGTACACTTATGCTACCTGAAACTAGTTGTGAAGGCCACACTATACTGACTTACAATAGCTGAGGATCTGATCCATAGTGTTGCCTTCATGATTACCTGTTGTGAATGTGTAACATCATTTTTCTGTGATATGTAGAGAAATGCAAAAGAAATAGAGAAATACAATATTACTAGTTTAGAAGAAAGTGAAAATATTATGATATGATGGAGAACAAGACCTGGCATTTTCATACTCCGTTTCAAAATTTGATAAAATTTCATTTTTGTGAATCAATATAACTTTGTCTCAGATTCAGAAATGTCAGAGAAAAAGAGAAAAGGCTTGTATCAGCAGAGAAGATCCTAATTTTGAATGCATGAAAGAACTGAGCAGCAAATACATTCAAATATAGATTGGAATGTATAGACAGACTGTTAGATCATTACACATGGATGTTAATGTGAGTTATTGGCACCTAGTGGATTTAAAACAAAAATATAGTAATATAGTGGGAAAACAATTACATGTTGTGATAGTGGGTGTAAATGCATTTTTCAATGTCTTTTATGTTAAGTTTGATAAGTATTTTACATGGCAGGAAGGCTTTGAATCCAGTCTAAATCTGTCCTCAGTTAAAACTGTGCAATCTCTATTGACGTCTATGGGAGTTGCACAGGTGTAGCTGAAGGCAGTTTAGTAACTAACACATCTACAGCTTTTCTTTGTTCTGCTAGGCATTATCTCCAAATCATCACCTATGGGAAAATCCTGCATAAGGAATTTGCCACCGTTCTTCCTGTGCGAGAGGCAGGGAATCAGTCTCAGATCTTGATAGATCCAGGGAAAGTGATGTCTGTCCATGTGTGGGTCCTATGCCTCTGGACAGGTTCCACAGCTTCTTCCTCCCCTCCCAGCCCCTTGGCCTCACAGCATCACTTGGACAAGCTATCCTGGAACAAAGGGAAAGAGGAAAATATATTGTAGAAGTGGCATTCTATATCCCAGCATATGGCAAGCTGTAATATCTGTATATTACAAGTCTGATGTGATAGCTTTCTCTGTTGACCATAGACAACAGTTGACATGGGGGATTGTCAAACATCTGAACTGTCTTTGGAAAGTAATATGATGGTGTTTCTGATGTATAAAAGAAAAGTGAACTGAAAGATGATATACAGTTAGTCTGTAGGCCATTTGTAGTTGGTGGTTCTTGGTGGTTTTTGGCCCATACTGGAAATTATATGAAATGCAACAAGTAGAGGTAGGAGGGTTTTTGGTGTTATCAGTAAAGGCAGCATGAGGATATAGGGATAGAGTTAAGACAGCTTTGTACAGCCTTAACTGCAGATTTCTCCCCTATTTTTATAATTCCAGTGTTCTAAAAATGTCCTGAGTCAAGATATTTATTTATAACCTTAATATTATTTTAAACCTTCTGTCTGGGAAATTCCATAGTTTCTGCAGAAGCCATATAGAACATGAAGGCTTTTCTGGCTATGTCAAACCCAGCAAGGATAAACTTGATTAGCACAATATTTGAGATTTCTTTCCTTCTCTCTCCTGATTTGAAAAGTGACTGAAACTTGTAAGGAAACAAAAATAAGAAAAGCTTGCCTGGGCTTGGGACTTGTTATGACTCTGAAATGTATTCACTTGTTTATAGGATGTCATGCTACACTTGTACTCAGTTTAGGACACTCGCACTCCACACTCCCAATAAACTCAGGCTCTCACTTTAACTTAAGATATTTCTTAGAGGGGATGATTGATCTGTCTCAAAGTGTTTCCTCTGGCAGCTGGTTCACCACATTAGCTGTGACCTGTATGAAGGTAAAGGACCACCCCTATCTTACTTTTTCGGGGTACTGGGTCACACTCTGTCCTCTAATAGGCATTGAGCAGAAGTTCCTGACCTAAGCAGTGACCTAAGTGACCACTTTGACATCTGTTTACTTATGAGATCATTAGTATAGGTTACTCCTTGAATCAGCTAGCCAGATATAATGAGATCTACAGTGGACGTTAGTCTCCATCAAGCATGAATCAGAATGTATAATTTATGCAAATTGGTCATAATTTCTGCCATTTTCCCAGGAGAGATTATGCAACCTCATTGGGGATATGATATACTAAGTAGCAATCTTATTTTTTCACACCGGTGGAGCTTGTAAATCTGCTCAAAATGTACATACTGTAGTGACACTTTCCAGATTACTCTTGAACTGTGCAAGACATTTTGTGGAAGTTACAGTATCTGCAGCAACCTTTACATACCTGCCAGAGATTCATTATTGATCCTCTAATAACTAATTTTCCACACAAGTTGAATAAATGTCATGCTGATATGAATAAAAACAGACTTCTATACTAGTCCTTGTGAATAAATAATATGTATTTAGAATCTTGTTCAAAACAAAAACCTTTGTTATTTAATAGTGCCCCTCCCCCACCCCCCCACCCCTAGGGTGCTAGGTGTTTCACAGAAAATATGTAACAGGTATTTGTCCTGAAAAACTGACAAGTGAAGGGCCTGATCCTACAAACACTATAGATGTAAGAACCTCCACTCAAAATGCTTGTCACTTCAGTGGAAGCATTTATGGGAGTAGAGTTACTCATATGTTTAACTATGGGATCATTTAGTTTTTCAAAACAGTTTAATGTAGCAAATAGTTGTTCAAGGCCTTGCTCATGTGAATGCCAATAGTAACAGAGTGTTTTTCTTTCATTTTTCCTAAGGTGGTTGTGAATGCTTTAGTAGGGGCCATCCCTTCCATCATGAATGTTCTCCTCGTCTGCCTCATTTTTTGGCTCATTTTTAGTATCATGGGAGTGAACCTATTTGCAGGAAAATTTGGAAAATGCATTAACATGACCGAAGAAAAATCAGAATTGAGTAAAAATATTAAGAACAGAAGTGATTGTGCAATCTATAACAACACGCAAAAACTATATTGGACCAATGCTAAAGTCAACTTTGATAATGTTGGTTCTGGTTATCTGGCTCTTCTTCAGGTGGTAAGCTCTATTTTGCTGGCTGGCACAAAGTGGGGTAGGGTGGAGTCAAGGTTTTGCCAGTTGCTCACTCCTATCTGCAAGGAGTGAGAAGCAGTGGCCCTGCACAGTCTGCTGTCCTATCCCCACCCCATCTTCAGACTGGCAATATGGTTAGCCTGTTCAGGGCCTCTTACTCCAGTGTATGGACATATAGTGACTAGTGGTGAACTACAAACTGATTATGGAAGCATTTGAAAATGTGCTCCTCTGATTTGCAGCTATATCCAGGGAAGTGGTATGTTTCTTATAATGTTCTGAAACTGAAGGCAAAATTCTCTCCTCCATTGAGTAAAGCTCAGTGCAGAAATGGGAAGTGGGGTGAGAGTATAGTGGGCTGGTTCCAATTCCCTGATTCTTGTGATCAACCCCTGCCCCAAAACAATTTAGAGCTGTTGCTAGGCAGCTTTCTTTTGTCACTAGATTTGGGTCCTTAATGAACCATAACCAATGGAGGACTGCTGTAGTAGAATGTCACTGCAACATGCATCTTCTTTGCCTTTGACATACTTCCTACACTGGTAGAGGTGAGGTCCAGGGGAATTCTCTGGGCATTTGTGAACAGACTGCCGTCTCTTTGCCCCATCTGAGAGGAACAGAGATGTTGTAAACAGGTTAAACAATCTCATCCTAAAAGTTGAATATGATTTTAATATTTTTTCTGTTGTTCTAGGCAACATTTAAGGGTTGGTTGGAAATTATGTATGCTGCAGTAGATTCACGTGGGGTAGGTCATGAAAATTAAAATGTTTTCCCTTGTAACCATCTCTCCAATTTTTGTATTTTTTCATTTTCATGCTTGTTAGAGTTAGTCAACACAATGTATAGGTATAGTCTATTCGTTGTTTTCTTGATGCGCTCTCCTCATTGAGCTAAAAGGGATGAGCTTGCATTTAAAGTAAATGGTTAAGCATTGTTGTTGTTATTTGTTAGTATATTTAATATGCGTATTACTGTACCACCCAGAGTACCCAGTCAGGACCAAGGCTCCATTGCATTAGGTGCTGTACAAACACAGAGGAAGATACGGTCCTGCATCCAAAGGCCTTAAATTGAAGAAGGTTATCAGCATATCTTCAAAGAAAATGAATGAGCTTAAAAATAACCATATTAGAAAATAATTTTCTCAGGTTTATTTAAAACTTTCTTTGTATTGCTTTTTTCCAACAGTAATAGAAACTTTTCAACCAAGGGTTTAAATTGGAAGAAAACATCTAGGCCAAGATTCTCTAAAGCAGAAGCTTAAAGTTAGGCTCCTAAATAAGTGATCTGATTTTCAAATGTTGAGCACTCATCAGCTCCCACCAACCTTAATAAAAACTGTTGGTTGCTCAGTGCCTTTGAAAATCATGCCAGTAAGGTGTGATTCAACTCTCATTGAAGTCACGAAGGACTCATATTGACTTCAATGGAAGTTGAAATAGGTAATATTTTAAAACTGATGATAAAAAAGAAAAACATTTTCTTACGTGTCCTTGCATGAAGACAGAAGTGCAACTCCTCTCAATCTCCTTAAAATAATTCATCCTTCAATCTTTTAATTTCTTTGTGGACAGAGACCTTAAAGATTGCGAAGAAATCAAAACAACAAACAATAACACCACTAAAATACATTGGGCCAAATTCTCTGCCCAATTACTTCATTGGAAATATGACAACAGAGAATTTGGCATATTATTTTAAGATATTTTCAGGTTACCAAGAAGGATAATGAAATGCTAGGAAAAACATTGCTCTCAGTTAAATTGTCATTCACATTTTCTGTGGTGTCCTTAGATTTAACTTTATCCAACAGTCACACTCTAGATTTTCTCTCCCCTCCTCACACACACCCATGAAATGCAAGACTTGTTGTGCAGTGCAGATAGTTTTTAACTAGACAACTTTTTTCAGCATTTATAGTGATGTAGTAGACTTGATATCCTGCAAGGAAGTCTGCTGGGTGGGATCACTGCACCCATATGAAGCTCATTCTAGAATCAGAGCCATGTTGTTTTCAGTCATTTTTCACATTGGTTATCATTTTTGCAGAAAGAAGAGCAACCGCAAAGGGAACGTAATCTACATATGTACCTCTATTTTGTGGTTTTCATCATCTTTGGATCTTTCTTCACACTGAATCTCTTTGTTGGCGTCATTATTGACAATTTTAACCAACAAAAAAAAAAGATAAGTATATTGGATATGTTTCCAGGCCTATGATATATCCCTTACATGCTGTCTTCAGAGTACAGGATGTCAGCTATACACTGATTCTCTGAAACATTTATTTCCATTTATTGCATGGAACAGCATCAGTAGTGAATTTAACAGAGGCAGCACTACAGAGGAAGTGCTTCCCCTTTACCATTCCTTTCCCTTATTTCCTAGCCATGTAGCCCGTGGCTCCAGGACAGCTGGAAAACCAACTACACAGTCCTTTGAGTGCTACTTCCCCTGCCCTGGAGCTGAGCACTATGGGACAGTCTCTGAGGAGCAACTCTGGGATTGGGCAGTAGACCGGAGCTGGTAGAGGGCAGTAACAACAGGAGTTCAGGAGGCAGGGAGGAAGTTGATCCTCCCCTCATGTGCCTGGGCTCTTAGCAACCTTGTCATTTTCCTGCTGTCTGAGCCAGTGGAGTGCTGCTACAGAACTTTTTAAAATGCATTTGGGCCTAATTAGTTAATGTGAGAAGGATTAGTTGCAGTAAAAATAACAGGGCAGAAAAAGAAATGTTGGCTTAGAATATTTTAGACTCTTGCACTACAGTAATGTTTCTTTCTCATCAATTGTAACAGTAACATTATCTCCATATACTTAGGTAGACAAGACATCTTTATGACAGAAGAACAGAGGAAATATTATAATGCAATGAAAAAACTGGGAGCCAAGAAACCCCAAAAACCCATCCCAAGACCATTGGTGAGATCATCTGAGTTCTTCCAACTAAAATATTTCTAATCAGTGAAAATTCATAGTAAAATTAACGTAATCGACCAGAAAATGTATTCATTATATATAATATACCCATTATGTATAATGTGTTTGTTTCCACTGGTGTTCAGAGGCTGTTCATAGAAATAAGTCTGTATCAACAAATTACCACTGAACGATTATAATGAATAAATATTTATGAAATTATTTGCAGAAATAGTGTGTTATATATTTTTCCCCTGGAATTGATTATCCTTCAGGATGGGAAGGGAATTATACTATCACTTTTAACACTCTACCTTTCTCTACTCTGTCTATCTATAATGGAATTAAATAACATTGAAACATATAAAGGTTGGCAGTCTCTGCTAATAAGTAAATACATATGCCTAAACATCACCACATTTTCATAACTAATACCAAATACTCTCTTCTTTTTCCTGCAGAACAAATACCAAGGTTTTTTTTTTGACATCATAACAAGTCAAGCCTTTGATGTTATCGTCATGACTCTCATCTGCCTTAACATGATCACGATGATGGTGGAAACTGATGATCAGAGTATAAGGAAGACTAACATTCTTAACAAAATCAACATGTTCTTTGTTGCCATCTTTACTGCAGAGTGCATCGTGAAATTGTTGGCTCTGAGACACTATTTCTTCACCAATGGCTGGAACATATTTGATTTAAGTGTGGTCATTATGTCAATTGTTGGTAGGTAAAAATATATGAACAAGCTCAGTAATATCCCTATACCTTTCATCACCATGTATTTTTTGAGATGTTTCCCTTCCCCCCACGGCCATTTTGTTTCTCCCCCATTCTGCCCTAGGAGTTGTATGGTTTTGCACCTTTCTGGGTCCCCTAGGTATCACTTTTGAACCCCCGTCCATTGTTGGTACCATTGGCCATTTTGAAAAAAAAATTAATTTAACTGGAAACATCAAAAAGGAATGAATAAATATTAAAGCTGTTAATTAATCGTATTTAATGCATGAGATTAATGTAAAACAAATTAACTAGATTTTTAAAAATTAGTCAGAACTAATTGCAATTTAATCACACTGTTAAATAATAGTAGAATACCAATTTAAGTATTTGTGATGTTTTTCTACATTTTCAAATATATTGATTTCAATTACAACACAGAATACAAAGTATACAGTACTCACTTTATGTTCCGCTCATACAGTCTTACTACTTGTTCAGCCAATCGCTAGACATACAAGTTTGTTCACATTTGCTGGAGATAATGCTCCCCGCTTCTTATTTACAGTTCACCTGAAAGTGAGAACAGTTGTTTGCATGGCACTGTAAACAGTGTTGCAAGGTATTTACATGCCAGGTATGCTAAACATTCATATGCCCCTTCATGCTTCAGCTTGCAGGATCTAAAGATTCACATTGTTTTGTTTTTGAGCGCAGTTATGTAAAAAAATAATCATTCTACGTTACACTGTCATGATAAAGAGGTTGCACTACAGTAGTTGTAGAAGGTGAATTGAAAAATACAGTTTCTTTTGTTTATCTTTTTACAGTGCATATATTTGTAATAAAAGTAATAATATAAAGTGATCATTGTATAATTTGTATTCTATGATGTAACTGAAATCAATATATTTGAAAACGTAGAAAAACGTCCAAAATATTTATAAAAAATTCAAATTGGTATTCTATTATTGTTTAGCACTGCAATTAAAACTGTGATTAATTGCAACTATTTTTATCTCATGATTAATTGATATTATATTTTTAATCATTTGACAGCCCTAATAAATATAGATTTCATGTCTTCCTCATTTTAAGATGAAAATATGCCTTTTATGCAGTAAGTACATTTCTAAATAGGGTCTATTAACCAGTTCTACAAAGTTCTGCAAAGTATTAGTGACATAGAGAAGATGTATGTCCTTAAAGTTTGTTACATGTGTAAAGGGCACAGTTGCTCTAGAGACACCTCTTAGAGATGTCCAAGGTAGCCTTTGTGGAATTATTTATCGTAGCATATTACAAAATCAATTAAAGATTAAATACGAGTAAAATAAGACCATGTATGTAGATTTCATTATCCAAGTTTTTACAAAGCCTATGTGAATTTATCAATTAGCCTTTTTCCATCCAGTCTTGCAAGACTGCTTTCCCGCCTCCCCATATACATGCAGCAGCAACATCCATCCCCACCATCCTGCTCTTCCTTCCTAAAATATTTAGAATACATTGATCCCAACTTGTGTATTATTTTATAGGTAAGCCATTTTAAGCATGCATTCGAACCTATTTCTGTATTATTTTATAGATCAGTCACCCACACAAACACATACACGTGACCTCAGTTGTAACTTTTAATTAAGAGAGAATTGCAGAGGTAACACAAATACCTAATTTGTATAAAATATAGAGAAAAGGTATTAATTACAGAAGTAGTAAGGCTTGCACGATTTACCTCCTAGCTCCATACACACCCATGCACATGTAGCACCAATATCCACCCCACCCACCACTTCTTTTTTCCAATCAAGCATACATTCAAATAGACCAGGAAATTATAGACTTGTCATCTTAACTTCAATACCCGGAATGATATTAGAACAAATTATCAAACAATCAATTTGTTCAAATCTGGAGGATAGTAAAGTGACAACTAATAGCCAACATGGATTTGTAAAGACCAAATTATGCCAAACCAATCCAATTTCCTTCTTCGGCAGGATAACTGGCCTAGTGGGAAAAGGGAAGCAGTAGACATGATAGATCTGGGTTTTAGTAAGACTTTTTGAAAATGTCCCACATGACATTTTCATAAGCAAACTAGGAAACTGTGATGAAATTACTATATATGAGTGCACACTGGTTGAGTGCACAGTTGCGGTCCCTTCTCACCCTATGGTCCTATGATTCTATGAAAGACCATATTCAAAGAGTAGTTATTGGTGGTTTGCTAGCAAACTGGTAGGATGTTCCTAGTAGGGTCTTGCATGGGTCTGTCCTTGGTACAGTACTATTTAACATTTTAATTAATGACTTAGATAATGGTGCGGAGAGTGTGCTTATAAAAATTGTGGATGACACCAAGCAGGGTGGGTTGCAAACATTTTGGAGGACAGAAGAATTCAATTTCTCCATTTGCAGCTGTAGTGTTATCATTCTATACAAATAAATCTTTGATCTTGTCAAACTCATGTTGTCTGCTTACACCTCTAACGTATTTTATTTGACATAGAGTCTAATTTAGATACAAATGGATCTGATTCTCTTCTTGTGCATCTGGACATTGGGAGTGACTCAACTGAAGTTAGTAAAATAATATTAGTGTAACAGAGTGAGCACACATGTTGAGTTTAGCTTGAAGGGATTTTAATTCAGAAATGTGGTGAAGAATTGAAATAAAATTTCTATTCTGCTAATTTACTTCCTTCTAAAGCAGATACAGCCAAAAGTGATAGCAGAAGAGACTTTGGGGAAGAACATGTCTATCACCCACATTATTAGACCTATTCGAAGTGGCAATAAGACTAGTGGGAGAAATGTAGCCAATTCTCTTGATATTTCCCTTTTTTTCTTCCCTTTGGTGACATAAAGGTGAAAACAGGAGCAAAGAAGGGGGTCCAGATAAAATCCATAATGATTATGAGATTTTTAAATGTATCTCCCTTAAAAGAGAAATACTTCTCTATAGTGCATGTTGCTTCAAGGAATTCCCAGAATATAACAAAAATAAATAAGTAGACCTAAAGGGAAAAGAAGAGAAAGAAAACCCTTCTTCTGTTATGGGGGGAAAAATGTATAGATATTTCTTCAAACTTTCATTAATTGATGTGTAGAAGATCACCTTTTTTTTGGTTGTCATATGAGACTACTTGGGGCTGCAATGGAATACTGTAAAAAAGTCTGAATGAGTTCAGCCTTTCCTTGTGTAGCGACCACGCTGGACTAATCATCTGCAGGGATTGAACCTCTGGATCTAAAAGGATAAAACTCTACTGATAGTGAAAATGGAGCTAATCCATTAGTTTGGAGGCAGTGTCAGGCTAATATGTGGTCAAATCACAAGAGAGGGACCAAAAGCCTACTGTTAGCATGGATTACACTTGTATTTATTTTATCTGTATCTGTCTGTCTTGCTTACATGGTTCTCATCATCATAGTAGCTAGGCATCTGAATGCCTATGACTCTAGTGTCATGTTTTGGTTTGTTATTTGAGCTTTCATATTTTTTCAACATTTAGGACCTAATGTTAAAACACAGCCACACAGTCTACACACCCAGTAGCTGTGCAAAATGTTACACATAAAATACCTACCTGTGTACACCTATGTTTTCCATGTGCAGCAGCTCACAGATCTTGTGTGTACAACATACAATTCCATAAAAGTGTGTATTATTTTTTTAATTTCTAAACTTTTACAGGCAAGCCATTTATCTTTTTTTAAATGTGTAAACTTTCCTGTAAGAGTCAGCAGGGCTAAATCATCAACAAAGTCATGTCAAGGAGATATCAATTTTACTAATAATATTATTTATTTCATTTATTAATTCAGAAATATATAGAAATTCTTTCTGATTAATCCTTTTCTTTTTTTTTAGGCACTGTGCTTTCTGACATCGTTAATGCATTTGAAAATTACTTCTCACCTACACTCTTTAGAGTCATTCGCTTGGCTCAGATTGGACGAATACTAAGACTTGTCCGAGCTGCCAAAGGAATTAGAACTCTCCTTTTTGCCTTACTGATGTCTCTTCCTGCTCTGTTCAACATTGGCCTCTTACTTTTTCTGGTCATGTTTATTTATGCCATTTTTGGCATGGCTAACTTTGCTTATGTTCAGTGGGAGAGTGGGATTGATGACATGTTCAACTTCCAAACCTTTCCTAACAGCATGCTCTGTCTCTTCCAAATCACAACGTCCGCTGGCTGGGATGGTCTTCTCAGTCCTATTTTAAACACTGGACCTCCATTTTGTGATCCAACCATACAAGGAACTGTGGGGGAATGTGGTAAACCTGCTATAGGTATTGTGTTCTTTGTAAGTTATATCATTATATCATTTTTCATTGTTGTAAACATGTATATAGCTGTTATTTTAGAGAACTTCAATGTTGCCACTGAGGAAAGTTCAGATCCTCTAGGTGAAGATGACTTTGAGATGTTTTATAAAATCTGGGAGAAGTTTGATCCGGAAGCGACTCAGTTCATTGAGTATTCTGCGCTTTCAGACTTTGCAGATGCTTTGGCAGAACCTTTACGTGTAGCCAAACCCAACAAAATTGAGCTCATCGCAATGGATATTCCCTTGGCGAGTGGAGATAGGATCCACTGCTTGGATATTTTGTTTGCTTTCACCAAACGGGTGCTAGGAGAATCTGGAGAGATGGACAAACTAAAAGTACAGACAGAGGAAAAGTTTATGGCTGCCAATCCGTACAAGTTTTTTCATGAACCAATCACAACTACGCTCAAACACAAACAAGAGGAAGTTTCTGCCATTATTATCCAGAGGGCCTATAGGAGTCATTTGATTCAACGGTCCATGAAAGAGGCCTCTCTCATATATCATCATAGAACTTGTGATGGTGACATCCTTGAAGATGCTTCACAGAAGGAAGGTCTCATTGCATTCATGATGGATGATAATTATGGTAGGAATCTAGACAAGTCTGAAACTGTGTCCTCAACATCTTTCCCTCCATCCTATGACAGTGTCACGGGGGCTACTAATGACAGCCTTCAGGGGGCAGACTCTTCCAAATGTGATATACATCTAGCTTGTCAGCTAGCTCCAGACAAAGAATCCATTGTTTAATTTTTTTTAAGAATGATTTAAAATAGTCACAGAATATAATGATATAAATATACAGCAACAGAAGCGGCCTTCTTTTTAAACATTAGTTGCAAAAGAAACACGGATGTTTTTTTACCCTTAGCTCTGGGAATTCATAAGCTTTGATCTTTGACCCTGCTACATTCATCTTTGCTCAATGTTTATATTTAGATATACCTAGGAAGAATCTGTGTAGGGTCATGGCTGTTATACTAGTGGCAGTCACAGATTAAGGCAGAATCCTTGGTATCTTGTTACCAAGGCTCAGATACGGAATTGATTAGAGCTGCACTCCGCTTAGTTCTGCTAACTGAACACCTACCCACTTAGATTGGTTTGCCTTATTGGAGACCAAGTTCAAGGAGTGGAAGATATGTTTCAAGGTGTCTGGAAAAAAATAGCTGTCTGGGAAAAGGATGGACGAAAGTTTAATGGTTTACTGGAGTTTTGAACTAGGAAGGGTGGTGAAATTTAGTTTAATTAACATTTTGATAATAAACCTGGTAGACTAATGGCTTCCAATCTTTTCAGTCCTGTGACCCACATATCACAAACTTAGCTATTGCATGACTAACTGATATGTCAAACTGTATTGGAACTCCTCCAATACAGTAAATTTAAAAAATAGCCATTATATGTATACTATTGTAGTCAAGTTATTGCATTGTAAGGACATAATAAATGTAACCCTTAACATTCCAAAAACACTAATGAATTAAATGAGAATATTTTTTTCTTTTTACACAAAACTGAACTATTTCCCCACAGAAATTATGCACTTGGCATCTTTATCTTCATATTTTCTTTCTAAAGGTCTTTGCTACTTTTATGACGTCATGATGTCATTAGCTAGAACTTCTCCACAAAGAACTCTACACCTAGGCCAAGCTTCAGTCTCTTCTACCATGCATGTAAATATTTATTTGAGATACATGAGTTGAAACTCTCTATATGAAACATTTTGCTTTTCAGTAACTGATTTGTCGTCTTTTCTGTTACATTTTCAAGTATTCAGAGTCACAAGACTGCTTAAGTCTCTCTTGGCACTAACATTCCATATTTTAAAATATAACTTAATTTTTATGTAAATCAGATTTAAATTTATTTAAATAAGATTTTAAAAAAGTGGAAAGATTCATGTGACTATCAAGGGCAACTGGTGTAGGGGAGACACAGCTTTCCTTTCTTTCCCACAGTGATTTCAGATAGAGAAGAAGCTTGGCCTTACGGCTGTGGCACTGGATTGGGTCTCTCAGCTGCATTCAGTTCCTTGCTTAGCCACAGACATCCCATGTGACCATAGGCAAGTTATCTCTGATTGCAGTGTAGATGTACCTTAATCTCTCTTTCAATCAACTCTCCATCTGTAAAATGGGAATAATAATACTCCCTTTCTCCCTGTCCCCCCTTTTGTCTGTGTATCTATTTAGATTGTGAGCTCTTTGGGCAGGGACTGTTTCTTTCTATGCATACGCACAGTGCCTTGCACAATGCAGTCCTAGACTTTCTTGGGGCTTCTAGGTACTATTTCAATACAAAAAATAATAAATAATATTTGTAATGCCTTTTATCTTTGTCTCTCTGTTTATATTCCCCCTGCTTTTCCTGCTACATAGTCTCTCACTATGGAGTTTTGGGCCCAGGCTGTTGTTTTCTCCCTATACTTTGAAGCTAGACACATGGGCCATATCCTTTGTTGGTGTGAATCAGCATAGTTTAATTTAAGTCTGTGACTCTGTATTCCTGAAATCAGTGGAACTATACTAATTTACATCAGATGGAGATCTGGCAAAATTGCTCAATAACATACTTCTGTATTACATAGTTTTTGTTGTAATTACACAATTTTAAAAATGCTCCTCCTACTTGTGACCCACCAAACCCAGGTGGGGACCCAAAGTGAATTGCACTTGTAATCCATCTATTGGGAATCATTCTGATGGACTATTCATTAATAAACACTATGCAACTCTGTCCACTGACAGAGCTTAATTCTATAGATTTAAAATCTTATTTTATGGTGAAGCTCACTCTTCTCTGCATAGATTCCAGTTAATTGACTTTTATGTGGAAGAATGACTAAGTCAGGTGGAAAAATAAAATCATCCTAGAGCTACAAGTAGGCAGTGGTGCTACAACCCAGTCTCTCCATGGATGCTATTCCAGCCTAAGGACTACAGAATCAGACACTGCTCCTTCATTTCCCGCTGTGTAGATGTTTGGGGACTAGATCTGCATGACAGATTGGTTCTTTTGGGTTTTTTTTTAAATGATTTAGCTTGAGGCGTCTGTTAAAGCCATTGCACTATATGGAAAATAAAACACTTAATGATCAGAATTACATTTAAAGACATTTGGGTGGTTGATGGAAAAATTAAATCCAGGTTTTGAAAGGTATTAAAAACCATATGGGTGTGTTGATGAGATTAATTTGTATGAGAGGGATTCAACAGACTATTTTACAATGAAACTGTCATGTCACTCATTTGTGAGTGTGTGTGTGTATATATATATATATATATATATAAATTGAGTTAAATATGTACAAATATTTATTTTGAATATATTCTCCTGCAGTAAGAGCAATTTCAACCATCAAAATGTGGGTTTTGTCTTTCCTGGCCCATTGGCCACAGGGCAGAAACAGATCTGTCTTCCCTAAATTTTTCCACTCAAAACATTTTTCTAGGCATGAGCAGGTACATCAGCATTGACACAGTTAAAATATTTTACTAGTTGTAGTCATGTGTGATATGGTAGTGTTTGCCACATATTGTGAGGCTATTTCTGTTTCTTTGAATCTAACATGGTACTCAGTTCCAGCTAAAGGAAACCACCTTAGGAATGTTCCTCAGGACTCATCTTTTCGTAAATGAATTTTACTCAAAACTTTTCAAATTAAAATCTTTATATTAAACAATCTATACAATTGAGTTATCTTGGATTGTACATAAGAAGCCAGGTCCTCAGCTGTGTAACTCTCCATTGACTTCACGGGAGCTTTGCTGATCTACTTCGGCTGAGAATATGTCCCAAGAAACAGGTGATCTAACGTGTCCAAAGGGCTATGTATTTAATTAAAAGCCTTCTCAGAAAGTCAAAAATCATTTTTCAGACTCATCTTTAATAGCCTTGTACAACTAAACCAAAACTTGCTTGAAAATCCACACATACACATGCAAACATACACATTTGTATTCTCTGGCAGTAGATCACACAGGAGACATTTCTTTTGAATATCTACTATTATTCCCAAATCTTTCTCAGAATTGCTTCTTCTGAGGATAGAGTCTTCCATCCTGTAAATCAAACTATATTGAACTACATATTGTTTGCCTATGCCCAGTTTACCAAGTGATCCAGATCACTCTATCAGTGACCTGTCCTCTGTTGTTTACCATTCTTACAATCTTTGTGTCATCTGCAAACTTGATCAGTAATGATTTTATGTTTTCTTCCAAGTCATTGGTAAAAATTATTAAATAGCAAAAGACCAAGAACTTATGCCGGCATGACTCCATGAGAAATGATTATGGCATGACTACACTTGTTTGATAACTTTTTGTGTTATCAGTTCATCTCTGACTGTGATGGAGCTCCGGTAAATATCACTATAGTAAAGAAAAGTGAAAAACCTCAGAACCAGCAATACTGCAGCGCTATTCAATATATCGCATTCCACTAGCTTAAGTGCACACACCTTTGCAGAAAATTATAGTAATCATGCTAATTTCTTTTCACAAGCACACCTTGATCAGAACATGAATTAACAGAAAGATTGTTGGACCCTTAGCAATAACCAGTAAAACACCCACTTTTGTTAGTTATATCAGCAGCTATGACATGAGACAGACTTAAAACTGGAAAACTCTGCTGAGATTATCATTGTTAATATATTTAAGGCAAAAGAAACAAGTCTGATTATCTAATCCAAGCTTGCCCGACCTATGGTCTGCGGGCCATGCACAGTCCACCAGAGCATTTTATAAGGCCTGCAGCCTGCTTGAACACAATATGCTAACAGCTGATTCATTAATGTTTTGTCATCATGTTTACATCCTTTTAGTTTACCCAACATATCTAAATATATATGAAACAAGCTGAACTTAAAATCAGTGCAGGTGACTATAATCTTATTAAAATACGTAGAATCTGTTTGGCCCACATAAGGTTGTGCTTAAGTTTAGGTGGCCCTCCTGTTTAATAAGGTTCTGAGTTGTTTCTCAACTGGTGGATTGCAATCACCAGGGGGGCCATGAAAGGAAATCAGGAGGCTAGAAAGTGTTGACATTTTTTTTATTACAATTTAAAACAAAGAAAAATCGCACTCACTTACTCCCAGCATACCCTTATCTTTCAAGTTAAAGTTTTTATCTGTCCACTTAACACACAAGCTATATATGTTTACCATTGTTACTGTTGATGAATTTTTTACTCTTACTTTTATAGCAAATGTAAAGCGGTTTTGAAAATTCTTGACTTCAAATAAGAGGTTGCCAACCTGAAAAGGCTGAGAAACACTCATCTACTCTGACCTCCTGCATGACACAGGCCACAGAATTTCATTCAGTGATTCCTCCAGTGACCTTAGTAACTTGTAATTGAACTAGACAGAACATACCTTTTAAAAATACTTTTAATCTTGATTTACATTTGACTAATTACCAGGCATTTAGTTATGGAGTAATTTAGAACCTGAGAACATTAGCAGCTGGTGGGATGAAACTAGAGATGTGGGATAGCTAAACACTATTAAATTTGTTGAACACTTCCACCTAGTGGTTTTAGTTAGAACAACATATAAAGTGAAACATTTTTCTTAACCATTAAATTTATTAACCTGGGGTCTAAGGATTTATATTTTATGCTTGATGTTTTTGTTAATAAGATACTGTGATGAGGTACTAAACTGGGTGAAGCCAAATGATTTGGTTATATAATGTACTTTTTACAATTCAGGGCCTAGTGGGAGATTTTTGAAAATGGGATAGAAGCTCCTACGCTACGTAGGTGCTTTTCAAAATTTTAGCCATGATTTCAAAGGACTCAGTATAGAAAAGGGATTGTTTTTTAGGGTGACTCAAGTCTGCAATCAAGGTTACACAATATCTGAGGTTCTAATCAGTTTCTCCTGCCAGGTTGTATTTTCTTAGCAACTGAACCATCAGAAAATCCTTACTATTTTAATGCCTTGTTATCGGGAATGCGACAAGGAGACAGGAGACCTGGTTTCTATCCCAAGCTGTGACATAAGCTTCCTATGAGAGATTGTTCAAGTCACTCAATTTCTCTGCCTTTGTTTCTCGCCAAATGAAACATTGATAATTGTTCCCCTTATCCTCCTCCCAGGCAGCCAGTCTTCACTGTGAGGTGCTCCTTGTTGCCATGTGCCTGGGGCAGACCAGCTCTTGGTTGTGATCCTGGGGTCCAGCAGCCCCTCAGGAAGAGCTTTCTAGAATTCCCTGCCCTTGAGCAATTTATGCTGCGGCCTCAAGATATTTGTGGGGCAGCTCTCATGGGATTTTTAAAAGATTTGTAACTAAATGTCTCTCTGTGCCCTCACTGGCTTTAAGGGTTTTCTCCTCAGACATGCTAAACTCAATCACCTCCTGTGGGCTTTCTGAGGAGGATGGCATCTCCCCTTGGAAATGGCAGGAAGACAGCAGGCCTCAGTGAAACTTGGCTGTCAGCCAACATGTTATCCAGGTCCCCTCAGAGCCTGCTGAGCGGGCTGCATGGAAGCTTCACTGAGGCCAGGCCAGAACCAATGACAGGGAGCTGGGAAGTAAGTTTCTCAAAGCCCCATGCCTCTCACCTAGGCATTGGGCCCTGCTCTATTCCCTTAGATTGCAGAGCAAGCAGGAAAGTTTCAAAGGAGCCCGAGCCCGAGTCCTGAGTTATAGGAGAAGGCAACGTTGGGGGGATCCAGAGGAAGAAATTTCTTCTCTTGGGCAGCATGTAGGCAAGGTCCAAGCTGTGATGGCTGAAAAGGCCACAAAGCATCCCCCTTCCCACAAGCTGCTTTGTCTGCAAGGCCCCAGCTGCCATGAAAGGTGCCAGCTTCTGCAACCTGTTGGATACCAGTGAGCCACTTGTCTCCAATGCCTCTGGCTTATTCCTTGTTCTGTGCATTTGGCTCCCCTCAGCCTGGCTCAGCACGGTGCAAAATGATTTAAATCACCTTTCTGTGAAGACTGATCTGCCTTTTCTCACCTTCCAGACTCCAGGGTCCCACAGGTTATCGGCTGCTATTTTCCTGAGGGAGACTTACAGGAAACCTGTCTGCAGACTGTCCTTTCAATTATCAGTGACAATTGGGAATTAAGAACAATTTACTAGATGCCCAAAAAGCCACAATCAAGGAAGAGGCCATATTGGTTAAAACAAAAAATGACCTGGTTTAGAGAGAAAGTGAAGGCAGCTATAAAAAGTTAAAAAATAATATATAACAAATGGAAGAAAGGGGGAAATGATTATAATGAATGTAATTCAGAAGCTAGGAATTGTAGAAAATTGATAATGGAAGAAAAGAGACAAGGAGAAATCTATGACCAGCAGAGTTAAGGACAAGAACAAAGAGTTCAAGTATATTAGGAACAAAAAGTGATGATATAGGTATTGGTCCAGTGCTGTTGGTCCATTACTAGCTGGATATGGTATAATTATCAGTAATAATGCAGAAAAGTCAGAAGAGTTCAATAAATATTTCTGTCGTACATTTGGAAAAATCAGAGAACATAGTCATACATGATAGCACTCCATTCCACTAGTATCTCTGGAGAATATCAAACAGCAGCTATTACAGTAGGCGTCTCCTTCGAGTAGCGTCCATATGGGTGCTCCACTTCAGATGTGCATGTGCCCTCCATCTTCGTGTGGAGAGTTTTAGAAGCGCCCACCCGTACACCCTGCACATCCTCATACTGGGCATCAAGGCTATATAGGAATGTACAGGTGAACTGCCCTCTGTTCCTTCTCCACCACTTTCAGCCAGAGTTTACTGGGTGCCTGTTTTTCTCTTTAGGTTTAAGATATACTATATATTTGTTACTACTACATAGGATACTTAATAGTTGGAATTGTTGTGCCACTTTTCTTTTTTCCCTAAAAAATTCTCTGTTGAGGGGTCAATTTTTTTCTTGTAACTGAGATGCCAGGGACCCCGTGTTTTGGAAGGCGCCTCTCCTGCTGAGAAGCTATGCCTACCAATGGCAAGCATTCTCAATGAGTTGTTGCTTGGGGGCGACATATCCTCATAAGTTCACGATTTACTTTTCTTTTAAGGGAAAAGCCCGTAAAAACATGGAAATTACGTACAGACTAGTAATAATGGAGCAAGACTTAAGATCAGCTTTGGACCAAGGGACAGAGAACCCCTATGTACAGGGACCCTCTAGTTCTGTTAGGGTACTATCTACTGTGAGATCATGGTCACAGACAACTTCCAGGGTGAAGGCAGCATCAAGAACCCAGTCTCTGATACTCTGCATGAGTGAGATACCTATAACCACTACTGAGAGCTTCCACCTCAAAGACTAATGAGGGGATTAACAGGAGCAAGACCGAGTGTTCCTCATCATTGAAGCGTTGGTCACTGGAGACCTCAGGTCCTGAAAGGAGTGTTATTGAGGCTTTGAGTACTTCAGATACCATGAAGCACTTCAAGACTTTGTCAAAGTCCCATACCTCAGCATAAAGAGTACCAAAGACTTCTGCTGCTACCATCAGAGCCCATGATAGCAAGAGAGCAGCCTCATCAGTTTTTAAGGAGGTTGTTTTTAAGATTACAATTTGGTTGATAAAGGTAACAGTGTTAATGTAATTTACTTAGACTTCTGTAAGGCATTTGGCTTGGTACCTCATGACATTTTAATTAAACTAAAAAGATATAAAATTAACATGGCACACATTAACTAGATTAAACGATGGCTAAGTTATAGGTCTCAAATGTAATTGTAAATGGGAAATCATCATTAAACAGGTATGGTTCTAGTGGGGTCCTTCAGGGATCAGTCTTGGCCTATGCTAGTTAACATTTTTATTAATTACCCAGAAGAAAACATACGATTATCAAAAAGTTTTCCGATGTCATAAAAATCAGGGGTATGGCAAATAATGAAGAGGACAAATCACTGATACTGAGTGATCTGGATGGCTTGGTAAACTGAGTACAAGCAAAAAATATGTTTTAATATGGCTAAATGTAAATGTATAGATTTGGGAATGAAGAATGTAGGCTGCACTTACACAGTGGGGAACCCTATCCTGGGAAACAATTACTCTGAAAATCATTTGGGGATCATGGTGGATAATCAGCTGAACATGAGGTCCCAGTGTGAGGCTGTGGTCAAAAGGGCTAATGCAATCTTTGGATGCACAAACAGGGGAATCTTGAATAGGATCAATAAGGTTATTTTATCTTTCTATTTGGCACTGATGCTGGACTTTTGTGTTCAGTTCTGGTGTGCACAGCCCAAGGAGAATGTTGATAAATTGGAGAGGATTCAGAGATGAGCCACGAGAATGTTTAAAGGACTAGAAAACTTGCCTTAAAATGATAGACATAAGGAGCTCAATTTATTTAGCTTAACAAAGGGAAGGTTAAGGCGTGAACTGATTACAATCTATAAGGACTGAGGCAAAGCACCTCTTCTACCTCGGTGGGTCCAGCGCTTCCATCTAGCAGTAGGTATAGGAACTGCTTCACCCTTTAGTGTTCTTCCACCCTCTAGTTGTGGGGGAGGGTAATACAGCCTCTCTAAGATGGCTGTGCTTCCTGCTGGCTCCCGGTCCTATCTGGTTCTCACAGACCCTTGACTCTTCTCTGAGGCTCTTGCCCCTCCAGTGAATGGCCTGTATGGGGTTTGGAGGGCCCAGTCCCACCCTCGACTCCAAGCCCCAACCCAACAAGTAGAAGCCTCACACTGTGGCTTCAGGAAAGCTGCTAGCTTCCCTGGGTTATGTCCCTATGCCCCTTGACTTAATGTCCATACCCTGCTTGGACAGTGGCCCTTCCCAGCCTCCTTCCAGGGAAGGTTCTTGACAGCCCCACTGAGCATAAGCAGTGCCCAAACAAATGTCCAGTTCAAGAAGTAAGGCATAGCTTGTTTAGAGTGAGAGTAATTATCAATTAGAACAACTTACAAAGGTGGATTCCCCATCACTGACAATTTTTAAAACAAAATTGGATATTTTTCTAAAAGATCTGCTCTAGGAATTATTTTGGGGAAAGTTCTATGTCCTTGGTTATACAAGAGGTCAGAGTACATCACAGTGATCCCTTCTGGCGTTGGAATCTATGAATCTATAAATGAATATCTCTGAAAATGTACTCTCCCTGATCACAAGGCCCCTCCCACCCTTCTTTCAGGGTTTTGGCCCAGAAACTGATGAAGGATATTTCTTACAATCAATTCTTAAAGGGGCACCACAAAGTCATAAAACTTTTTATGAGAGATTCTTCCCTCTAGATCCTCTAAAGAGAAGAAGAGATCTTTAAAGCTGGGCTATGGGCAAGACATCTCAGTCTCTCAACTATGCTTGCCAGAATTAAGCATTAAAGCACTTTACAGGTGCTTGTTTTTAGAAGATGAAACCTCTCGCCCAAGACAACCAAACAAACAAAACAAACTTGTAAAATTGAAAAAGAGCAGTGTAATTCTTCCAACCGTGGTGTATGGGTGTAGCTAAGGTGGAGTGGGAATTTCATGTCAAGACCTACTTGTACCTAAGGACTAAAAGGTCTCCATTACTCTTTGTAAGATTAAGGCTGCTGCATCCTCTTTGGTAAAGAGCATAGTCCTTCTGATTGACAGAGTATTCCTGTCAAACACACAGACAGGAGAATAAAATCAACACTCAGACTAAAGGAAGACACAACAGCTTCAACCCAGTAAATATTGGCTGTGGGTCAACTATCTCTTATTGTACAAGGTCTGTGCTAAATTGGGAGGCTACTGTGAGCATGCTTTCTTCTTCTTCTTTTTTTTTAAATCCACACTACATAAAATCTATTTTAAACTAGATTTCCCTAGCAACTTTTTCAGGACTGGTGCTTCACAAGACTGATTCACTGTACATTCAAAACTCCCAAGAATGTATCCTGGGGGCAATAGTTCCCTTGAATTCCCTTGAAGAAATTGGAATGGCAGGCTAAACACTGATATCCTTTTGTGATGGGGTTTACAAACCCAATACAGGAGAACATGGGGTTAATGCACTAATTTGGGATCAGGTGGCCCCGCCCTATCACACCTATGAGAGATGTCAGAATTGGAGGAAGGATCTGAAAAGGGAGACACTGAGCTCAGCTGGTGGAAGACTAAATAGCAGACTAGACCTTTGGTCTTCAGCACGTGGAAAGAGGGTTGGTTGAAAGCAGGAGATTCTCAGATGACTATTGTCTGATGGGCCTTCCTTAAGGAAGGGATTGCCTGATGCTAACTCACCGGGAGAGGGGAGTACTTCTCTCTGTTGCTTGTGAACTCATTTGAGGGTCAGGGCCTGAGAAGTACCCTCTGAAGGAAGAGAGCTTTAACCAAGCTCTGGGATGATTCCTTTATATTAATTCCCTTTTGTTCTGCTCATTTCCAACCCTAACAGGGGTGAACTATCTGGGGCGCAGCTGGAGACTGGAACTGGAGTGGAAAAAACCCCTTGCATACTGCAAAGCTGTGGCCTGGGTCAAGGCAGGGGCCCTGCCAATGGGGTATCCTGGGGAAGGAATGCTGATGACCACTATGGAGCACAGAGACAAAAAAGTAACTGAGGCTTTAAGAAGGGAATAGGGACTGGATGCTCAAAAGGAGTTAAGTGCCTAAGCCCCAGTTTTGGCTCCACTGAGATGCACAAAACGCCTACCTAACCTGTGTGTATGTGTGTGTGTGTGTGTGTGTGTGTGTGTCTAAACTTTCTCAGGGCCTAAATTTTCAGGCTAGAAGTTCCCCAGCTGCATATGTTTCTGCTTTTGAGCATGCACACTGCTGCCTGCTTCCCTTTCCCTAGATGTCCAGGCATCTATCTCCATCTAAGCCCCAGAGCAATTCCCAAACCAAGGGAAATAGGCGTTTGCCCACCTAAATTATGCACAGGGCTTGATCTGGTAGGCATGCTCAGATGCCACCTATGGGATTGGGTCCCATTGAAAACTCAGCTGGAGGAAGTGCTCCCTTTATAACTTTTTAGCCCAGTGGTTAGAGCACTTGTGGGGAAGATCCAGGTTTAATTTCCTCCTCTCTTTCAGAAGAGGTGAAGAGCATTTGAAGAGGGGTCTCCCACCTCTCAGGAGCATGCTCAAACCACTGATCTATGGGCTACTCTGATAGCAGGCTCTTTCCATCTGGCCTGTTGAAGCTGTTCCCCTGTGGATAAACAATGAAAGAGGGATTGGAACAGGGGGGCTAGAATTTATGGTCTCCTACGTTGCAGGTGGAATACCTTAACCATTGGGCTAAAAGTTATGAGGGAAATCCTCGTCTGTGGCTCCATGCAGCTCAGACTTAGATGCTAAGCTCTGTGAGGGGGAATGGAGCACACCCCTCTGGTCAGCATCTCCCACTGACTGGCCTAGGTGGCTCCCCTCACAGTAGTTAGATTTTGTGACTCACAGTCTAGGGCTCCGGTCTCTCTCCCATTTGTTGTATAGCAAGTTAGGCTCCTAACTGAGGCTTTGAGAATCACAGTGATATTTTTTCCAGGCACCTAAAAGTTAGGCATTGTGATGCTGAGCATCACAATGCCTCTCCTTTTAAGCATTCAGCCCTGTGTCCTTCCCCTGCTTTCACTGACAGAATCTGCAAACTGCTGCATCTCTGCAGGTGTTCCATTTGAAGCTGCTGCTCCTCCAGGTACCAGTCTAGAGAGTGCACGTTAGACTCATAGAGTTTATGGCCGGAAAGGACCATCAGCTCTTCTGGTCTGGCTTCTTCTATATCACAGAGCATTAACTTTCACCCAGTTACTCCTACATTGAACCCAATCATTCGTGTTTGACTGAAGGATAGCTTGTGTCTGGCTAGAGGATACAGATTTTTTTCAGAAAGGCATCCAGTCTTGATTTGGGAACAATCAAGTAGTTTGTTAGTAGTTAGTAGTTTGTTCCATTGGTTAAACGCCCTCTCTGCTAAAACAAACTTACAAAACTTGAATTTGAGTGGGTGTGACTTCAGTTTCCATCCTTTGGTTCTTGTTATGCTTTTCTCTGCTAGACTAAAGAGCCTTTTAGCTCCCAGTATTTTCTCCCTCTGAAGATACTTAAACATTGTAATCAAGTCACTTCTCAATAGTCTTTTTGATAAACTAAATAGATTGAGCTCTTTAAATCCCTCACTGTAAGGCATTTCTTCCAGCCCTTCAACAATTGCTGTGGCTCTTTTCTGCCCCCTCTCCAATTTTTCAATGTTCTTTTTGAATGTGGACACCAGAACTATACATAGTATCCAGGTATCAGTTTTGCCTTCCTTTCTACACACCATGCCATCTTCAGAGAGACTATTGCAGCTTTTCTTGTCAATTGAAACATCAAGGTTGGGATTCTTTGGAAAATCAGTTAGTGCCAAAAGCCTCCCTTTATTTTTGAGTTTCCCAAGCCTGGAGAGAGGTCCTGCCTCTACGAGAGGTGCCTTACAATGGGAGTGAACCACCTCAGAAAATGGGGGGGGGGTGTTGAGATAATCAGGGAAGAATATATCATAGAACTCCCTCTTTGACCCAGGGACAAATTAATTTCTATTCCCAAAGTAAATTGAATGAGTTCAATGGAGCTAGGCCAATTTACACCAGCTGAGGATCTGGTGTTTTGTGTTCTGTAGTCTTCAGGGGAACATTTATCATATCACTGAATCCTAAATCGCTATTATGTTGGGGGTATTAGTTCATTTTAGAATCAAGCATCAGTTAACAACTATCCGGTATTTATTTTTTCCATTTAAAGCTGTGTTCTGAGCTACAGTCTCTCTCAGGTATGTCAGTGAACCTTTTTAGCAAATACTACCCAGGTTTTCTGTGTATTTTACATGCTGCAAGCTACTTTTTAGTTTTTGTTTTAATTTGCAGAAGCCATTCTGGCCCATCAGATAACATCAGTCTAGACAGCTGCACTTCCACTTGTATAACTTCTTAGCAGGCAGATGGACAAATTAGAACTTCTGCGATTTTGGTGCCATTCCTGCTCCTGTGATTTTCCTCTTGAATACCACTGCCTCCCTCTCCCAGGAAATCATTGTTCTGCTCCTCACACAGATGGTAGTTTTAGGAGACCTAGGATCAATCCCTAGTCTGCTAGGCAACCTTTGGCAAGACACTTCCTTCATTGTGTCTCAGTTTTCCCATCTGTAAATGGAGATAAGACTTGCGACCTCCTTTGTAAAGCACTTTGAGATATAAAGATGAAAAACACTATATAAGAGTGAGGTGTTATTAACATTACAGAATTGCCTGAACTGAGCTTTGGGCCCCATTATGCAAGGCATTATACAAAAGCACAGCGAGGGACAGTCTCTGACATAAAGTGTTTAGTCTTACAGTGTCACTAGAACAATGTCAGATGAAAAAAATCACAATGTGTTTTATTCTTACCTCTTGGCCTTAGAACTTAGTTCCTGTGCCACTGACACATCAGGCAGTCCACTTCCTCCATTGATTACGGTCGCTTGCCAGTTGTGGTAATTCTTCCCAGGTGATCCAACGCATTCAATATCCTCTGTTGCTGTCTTCTGCCAATTCTTTCTTGTCTTTCCTTGCTTTTTCTTTCCTCCCGGGGATACACAGTTTAGTGCTTGCTTAGCATGTCTCCTATCTTCCATATGGTGTACATGTTCCAACTACCTGAGCCTTCTTTATTTATTTTCTAACATGCCCTGCTCTATCAGCGTCCTTACTCTAGCATTTGTTGTTTTGTCTTCTCATTAAATGTGTAGTATCCTCCTCAGCCATCTGTGATGGGCAGCCTATCTTTTTGTTAGCCACTGCCATTGGCCAAGTCTCTGCCCTGTACAGGAGTATGCTCAATACAAATGCATGGTATAATCTGATATTTAGTTTGGTGGGGAGACCTCTCTTTGATCAGATGTTGTTCATACTTCCAAAAGTGCTGTTTATTGCAAACGATAGTAGCTGGAGAAAACTACTGCACCAAGGGTTAATTTTATGGTCTAGATTTGGGGATGGTGAAGAGACGGCCCATATTCTGCAAGCAGAGTGAATCCATTTCTGCCTTCTTATTCTGTTTGGACCCTTTAATAATTCCTGCGATTGAAGTTATTACATTAATTTTAAAGACCAACTGGTCATAAAGCCAAGACCATTACACTTAATGTGTATAAAAGGGCTAAGAATCAAAATCCGCCATCTAAGTGAAATGGTTCCTGTGGATATGGTTACAGCCAGGCTTTCTAAACTCATTGATTTGGCTGTTTCCACCCTGCTTTTTTTTATGATTACATCTTTACAATTCGATTGCATGTAAATCATGGTGTTATTAAATCATGTTATTCTGTTGCAGATGGTTAGGTTTCTGCTCTCTGAGTTTGATATTTGTTTTTTTTCCTTGGGATGTGAATATGGGATCATTACAAGTTTGCATTTGTGTAGAGGTGGCATGTTCACAAAGCTGTATTGATATGAAGTGGGTTACTAGAGCCACATCTTCAGCTCTTTCAAACTGACACACAAAATACTCTAAAGAGGAAAGCTACTTTCAACTTCCTCCAGCTTTTTTAAACAGAAAAGGGAATTATCAGTGTCCTGTAATGTGTCTCTGTAGTAGGTTTATTCACATGAAAGATAGAGATTCCCGCTAAACTATGTGGCAAAAGCGCTAGTCCTATCCCATTCAAAATGTAGTGGTAAATCATCCCTCACATCAGTATTTAAAACAGGAGGAAAGAATGAAAATGTGCTGTCTCTTGAAGCGAAAAATCAGAAAACCCCACAGGAAAAGTGGTCTTTGCTTGATGCTGAGCAGTCAATACCCAAAGAGGCATAATTAGCAAACAGACAGTTCAGCCAGATTCAGGAAAAAATGAAGGCATTACTCATCTTGCCCAAACTCCAATATATTTGTGTTGCAAGAAGATTACTGAGCATGACAAATCTTTTGGGGAAATTGCTACCATGTTTAGCTCATCTAACAAAGCCCTGTAAAGAGCTCTTTAATGGTCATAATATATAGATATGGGGGAGCACACAACAAAATAGAACTACTGACATTTTCATCTGTTTTGGCACAACACCTGCTAAACTATTTAATAATAATAGCAGTGGATGCATCTTCATATGGTTTAGGAGCACACAAAAGCAGCCAAAAGGAGACCAGAGACCTATTACATTCATGTCAAAAAGCCTCAGCAAAACTGATCAGTGGTATGCTCAAGTGGAAAAGGAAATTAGATGTTGGAATGGCTCAACTCATGAGTTCAGCTTAGATTTAAACATAGAAACTCACCACAAGCCCTTAGTGGCATTATTGGGTTCAAAACCACCTGATGACCTTTCGCTTATGACTCAAAGATTTTGAGTATGGTTGACTTGATTTTCTTTCAATATTGAACACATACCAGGGAAAGCACTCATAGTAACAGACCACCTATAGAACCTATTAAACAGCCACTAACAGAAAAAGAAAAAGCTTTAGCGAAAGATGTCAAAGTCTACATTGACCTTGTTCTGGCACCAATTCCAGGATCTGCCATCAGATTTCAGCGAAGTGGAGATGAATAAGTAAAGGATGAGCCTTGCCAGAAACTTACTCAACTTTGCCAAGGTGGATGGGGCCAAAGGAATCCACTGCCAACAAATCTAATGCCATATTGACTGGACCGAAATGACCTTCACATAGCCTGCTTGTGAAAGGACAGCATATTTTTAACCCTATGGTACTTCACAAAAACAGATCTAATTCCTGCAGGTATTCTCTCAGGAACTGAGAACCCTCCACAGGAAGATCCACATGTAAACTCAGCAGAACTAAGACCATCAATCTGGAAGGCTGATTAGACCCTCTGTAACAGGGCGCTGTGGCCTGCCTCTGAGCCTGGATCTGAGGCAGGCTCGCTCTGCCCCCACTGGACAGAACCAGGCCCTGCAAGCCAAGCCCCCTGGAAGCAAAGGGGTGGAGCCAGGGCCAGAGAGGGAAGTATAAGAGACAGGCCCAGCAGCTCAGTGGGGGAGAAGCTGCCGCCAGAGGCAGACGTATCTCCCCGGAGGCAGCAGCTTAGGCTGGACCCAGGCCCAGAGCCTGTTTGACGCAGCTGCCCTGCCGACTGCAGCCCGTGGGGCCTGTCTGACCTGCCATGCCCGATTGACTGGAGGGAGCTGCCCGACTGGGGTGACCGGGGGGGCCACCAGACCCAAGGGACTGGAGGGGGCTGCCCGACCCCCGTGACTGGAGCGGGCTGCTGGCCCGAGTGATGGGCTGGGCCCGCTGGGCCCCAATAGCTGGGCACAGCCACCCCAGCCCATGGAGTGGGAGAAACCGCCGGAGGCCGGCCCTGAGCTGGAGGAGCTGCCCGGTGCAGAGACCCCCCCAATGTGGACAGACCCTGGCGGGCCAGAGGAACCCTTGGGGCGACCTGGAGGAGCTACCTTCGGCAGACGACCCTCAGCAGTTCCCGGACCTGCCACCTGTCGGCGGAGGGGGACTAGCCGGACGCCCGCTCACCGCCTCCCCCCAGCCACCCAGAGGGCCTGACCTGGTTGCAGGTACCCTGAAACTAGGTGGGAGGAAGTGGCCCCGGGATCCCTGCTGACGCAGTGGCAACCCACTTTTGCCACTGACAGGGCCCTGGGCTGGGACGCAGTGGAGTCGGGTGGGCCTGTGTCCCCCTCCCGCCTTCCCTAACCACCCAGGCAGTGCTTGCTGCCCTCTGCACTCCTGGCCAGAGGGTACCATGCTTGCCAGCCCCGCCAGACTGTGAGGCCGGGAGCTGTGGAAACTGCTTTGCTCACCCACCCCACCAAGGGCCATGGTGATCTGCTGCCTGCTGGCCTGGCCCGCCTCAGGGCCGGGGCCAAGGACTGCTAAGTGAGATGGTTATTCCCCTCAACCCAGGCACTGTGGCCTGCATCGGAGCCTGGGCACGAGGAAGGGCCATGATGCTGTTGGCTGGACCGTGCCACCAGCCTACGCCCTCTGAAATATGTGATCTTTAGAATATGGCTCAGGACTATTTAAATGGAATTCATAAAGGAACACAGTACTGTAAATAGTGTTTTTAAGGAATTTGATTTATATTTAACTTTTTTTTGTGGTAAATACCTGGGTTTATAATTTAATTTAAATCTATTATTGTCAAGAAAGGGAGATGTTGGAGTGATTATATAGTTTCTGGTCCTCAACAATTACCAGAGAGGCCCAGAATGAATTGCAGCAGGAAGCTTAATAAATGTAGGAACTTCTTGGTCAGGGAGATCGCTAGCTGATGCTTAAAGCAAGGATCTTTCTTTTAATGTCCTCACACTACAGTAAGGGTTGTATCTTTCTGTCGGTTGTATGAAGTGTTTAGCTCACTGCTAGGTACTCCACAAGTAATTCATAAGACTGCTCTTTAATTCAATCACATGTTTATATTTCAACAAGTGAGTTCATTCAGTGAAATGGTGCTTTAAAATGTGCTGCTGAGTTGGACTCTAGTTGCCCTCACAGCCATTCCAGAAAGGATAACCCCAGAAAACATGCTGGAGCACGTTCAGGGACAGCTGGGGAAGCAACATCTAGAAATGGAGAACTGACCTGAGGAGAGAAGGCACATTGGTGATCATTGTAGAGGGAAGAAAAATAAAGTAACTATGGCCCTGATTCTGCAGTCAGATCTAATTTTAGCACTTTTTGAACAGTACCCTGTACCCGTATGACACTAAGGCATGGTCTACACTGCTGATGGCCATCGACAGGCGATACGCAAGCTATGTATTGTCGTTGAGTATCTCCCATCAACTTACATTCCCTTACTGTGGCATCTTCACTGTGCTGCATCAGTGGGAGATGCCCTCCAGTTGACTCAGCCTTACTCTTTTCAGGGGGGTGGATTTATTGTGTCAGCCAGAGAGCACTTTTGGGATCGACTGAGCAGGTCTCCACAGCCCATTCAATCGACTCCGTTGCATAGATCCGTGGAGCCCTGGCAATGTAGACATACCCTATGTATGTGGAATAAAGAGTAGAGAACAGCGAAGGAGTTAAATACCAGGGGTGAAGAGTAAAGGTGCTATAGATATAGCATATATATAGAGAGAGAGCGAGAGAAATCAGATAAGAAGAGGGACACGAGTGATTTTTTTTTAATGTAATTTCCTTTAGATGTGTAAAGCACCAATTATAAGCCCCAATGCAGCCAAGTAATTAATCAATTTGGCCTGATCCTACTCCCATTTAAGTCAGTAAGCATTACAATTAATTAAGGATTAAAACCCAGAAGGAAAAAGGCTGATGATTCACAGTAAAATTAAAGTAAATGTACTGGAAGGAAGATAGTTTTTAATTAATTTTAGATGCTGGAAGGAAAGGCATGTAAGACTGTAATGAAAAGTGTAGAAATGAGAGTGTGGAACATATGAAAATTATTTCATTATCTTGTGTTTACTTTCTTTCCTGGTGGTGTTCTACTCATTAGCTGGGCCTCAAAGACACTCCCTAAAAGAGCTTTCCAAATGTGGGATTTAATCATATTTGACTATTTCTGAAAAAAGTAAATTTTCCCATTGTGATGAAGAATCTGCTATTTTTTAAAGATAAAGGAAGGGCTATGTGAGCTTTTATTTGTAAAGTGCACAGCAGGAAGGAGCCAGAAAACTTTCATAGAGACCATTACACGGTGCACAGGAAGTGATCTCAGAGACAGAAGTGAGGCAAAAATGTCAGAGCACAAAACTTAAAGCCTAGGAAAAGTGGGCTAAGGTAGCTTTACAGCCACATTTGCACCCTCTTAATCTTGGACTGCTTCAGTGACGGGAATGCCTCAATCCCAGCATAATTTAGACGGCCTGGTGGGCTGATCTAAAGTACAGCAGCTTCATTGTAATTCTGTGGCCCCACCCCTAATATGCCATTATCACCTTCAGGCCTGCTCCTACCATGCCCCCTACAGCAAGGCTTGCAAAGGATCCTCATAGGGCAGCATCTGGCTGTCTTCCAGTGTCTGCACCAGAAGGATTGTTCCTTTGGCCACAGTTGGATGATTTAGGACCCCTCTGTGTTGCTCCAGCCCTTTTACCCAGTGTACAGAGGATGGAGTAAGGATCTTAGAGTTCTAACACTGCTGAGGGTAAGTGTGCAGGGGTACTTCATCTGGAGGAAGGGGCGGAGACTATGCAGAAAGTTCTGGGTAGGGGAGGTCTGTGTAGAAAGGCAGGAAGCAGCAGTATCTCTGCTCGTTTGGATGTGCGTGCGTGTGTGCGTGAGTGTTAAGGGTGCACAACATTTCAGGGTTTCTAAACCTGCTGCTCATTGGTCTGGAGTCCAGGCATTCATATCCCCAGCCGGCAACCAGGAAATACTAAGTTTTCTTAGGAACACAGTGATTGACCCCAAAGGTATCACTAGATTTTTATTTTTAAAGTATGTGCTACTGTGTGCATGTGTGTATGCGTGCGCACTTAACACATTTAATATTAACAACAATGGGAAAGCATCACAAGTCAGAATGGGTGGGGGAGGTTACAGAATATTTAGATAAATTCGGTGTATTCAACTGAGTATGGTTTGACAAAACTCATGCTAGAGACCTTAAGGAATTAGCTGAAGCAATCTCAGAATCATTAAGCATGATCTTTGAAAACACATGAAGGATGGGGCAGGTCCCAGATGACTGGAGAAGGGCAAACATAGTACCTAACTTTAGAAACAGGAACAAAGAGGAACCAGAGAATTATTGACCAGTCAGCCTAATTTTGATACCTGGAAAGATACTAGAACAAATTATTAAACAATCATTTTGTAAGCACGTAGGTGCTAATAGGGTGATAAGGCTTAGATAGATACATACAATACACGTGGAAGAGTACTGCAGAAAGGGACATGAGAGTCATAGTGGATCACAAGCTAAATATGAGTCAACAGTGTAACACTGTTGCAAAAAAAGAAAGCATCATTCTGAGATGAACTGGCAGGAGTGCGGTAAGTAAGCCATGAGAAGTAATTCCTCCATTCTACTCCTGGCTGACTAGGCCTCAGCTGGAGAATAGGGTCCATTTCTGGGTGCCACATTTCAGGGAAGAGGTGGACAAATTTGAGAAAGCCCAGAGAAGAGCAACACAAATAATTAAAAGTCTAGAAAACATGACCTATGAGGGAAGATTGAAAAAAAAAATGGGTTTGTTTAGTCTGGAAAAGAGAAGACAGGAGGGGAGGGTGGGGGGAGGCACATAATAACAGTTTTCAAGTACATAAAAGGTTGTTACAAGGAGGGGGGAGAAAAAAATGTTCTTCTTATCCTCTGACGATAGGACAAGAAGCAGTGGGCTTAAAATTTCAGCAAGGGCGGTTTAGGCTGGACCTTAGGAAAATCTTCCTGACTGTCAGGATAACAAAAATAATGTCAGCTGCTCCAGTTTTAAAGGTCTATGATGTAAACAAACTCACAATGGTCAGTGTTGATGCCAGTAGTTTTGGAGGTGTCTTGTTGCAGCAATATGGATCTGAGTGGAAGCCAGTTGCATTCTGCTCTTATACACTTACAGTAGCAGAAAAATGACATACACAGATTGAAAAAGAGTGTGTGTCAAGTGTGTAGGCATGCATGAAATTCTACTGATTCCTCTGAAGTGGTGTGCTTTTAAATTGATAATCAATTAAAAACCTGTTGTAATCCTTTTCAACAGAAGAAACCTGGATCAAATGCCATGATGCCAATGCCTTTTGATTAGGCTAATGTGATTTATCTCAATTCTTGAATATATTCCTGGTAAATATCTGGTAATAGCAGACACACTGTAAGGGAGACTAGCATCCCACTCAAACACCTGTCAGCCAGAGGAAGATGTAAAGACTTATGTGGATGCTGTGGAAGCTTACAGAGCAGTGTCAGGTAGGAAACTATACTTGCTCCAAAAAGCAAACTTAGCAGATAATCAACTTGAAGAAGCTTGTAGTTACATTTGGTCAGAATGGCTCAAGTATCTATAGAATAGCGTAGCCATTGTATGAGACTACTTGCTGTACACAGACAGGTAAGTGAGTCCAATGGACTAATGATTAAAGATGCTTGCATTGTCATCCAAGCACTTTGAGAGGAGAAATTTTTGACTTCATCTACAAAGGGTGTCACAAACTAACTAAATGCCATGACAGGCTAATCAGTCAGTGTGGTGGCCTGGAATCAGCAAGGACATGAAGAATAAAATATTTCCATGTGAACACTGTAGAACTAACAGGTCAACATCACACAATAAGCCTCTAATAACCACAAATCTATCAAACAAACCCTGAAAGAGGCTAGAAGCAGATTTTATGCAAATTCAGAAGACATAATTACTTTGTTGTAATGGGTTATTTTTCTAGGTAGGTTGAAATAATCTATTTGAAAGATACAATGTGTCGCAGTGCTATCAAGAAATTAAAAAGCACATTTGCCCATTTTGGTATTCTGGAACAACTGTTGACAGACTACAGACCACGATTCATTGCAGCTGAATTTGTCATTCCAAACAAAATACAATTTTGAACACATCACTAGCAGCTCACATAACCTGCAAGCAAATGGAGAGTAAGAAAGAGCTGTACAAATGGACAAGAAAAATTGAAGCTGGAAAATCCATTCCTTGCTCTTCTAAACTATTAATCAACACTGTTAGTAGATACCTGCTATAGCCCAGCCCAGTTCCCGTTGAGTGGCCCGATCTGAGAAGAGTAGCCAAATTGGAGCAAAAGGCAAAGACCTCATGAACCCTTTTGTAACTGATGTCACTCAGGTAGAAAATTGCCTGATCTGGAACTTGGTGACATTGTTTGTATCAAACTGGATGGACAAAAAGGATGGAGCTCCCCAGCTGTTCTAAAAATGACTGCATCGTCTATGTGATGCTGTCTGGAATATAAGTGATCATTAATAACATTATCAATATCATATTGCAAAATTACAATCGATCTTACAAAATATGCTGTCAGGTACCATTGGAAAGGTTATAATTTGCTAAGTATAGTCAGATTGTTTATATGTATGTATCAGTTTTGTATTATGAGTTATAAATAGGTATGGTATATTTGTATTTAAAACTTGTGACACCCCAGACAGGATGGCAGCAGCACTAAGCCTGCTTAATGGCCATCAAGGGAACTCAAATGTACAATGAATCCAGTGAACGATTCATGAATCCAGGGGCAACACCTTATGAGTCATCAGGACATGTAGGAACATGCCTATGGAAAGGGGACTCTGAGGCTTTGCCATGCTGTGGGGCTGTGTTTGGGACAAAGAAAGTACAAGCCTCATGGCAGAAAATCCAGTTGCACCATCTCCATCTTGTCTTCATTCCTGCTTCCTACTTCTGGATCAACTCATCTGTAACTGAAGCTGTGAAACAAAGGACTGAGACCCATCCAGGTATTGGATGTACTCCAGTGAAACTGTGCAAGCCTGCAAACTCCACAGTTCTGCTGAGAATCTGATATATATGGAGTTTAAAGTCTGTTGTATGTAGCTGATTTGCTTTGACCATTTAACACCTCTCTTCTCATTTGTTTCTATCCTTTATAATAAACCTTTAGTTTAGGTTACTAAAGGATTGGCTGGCAGTGTGGTATTTTGGGTAGGATCCAAACTTATAATGATCTGGTAATGTGGCTGACGCGTTGGGGATCAGGAGAAGATTTTTGCTAAAGAGGATAGTTTTAATAACTTAGCTCTTTACTAGACCTAGTACTAATTGGGGGCCAGAGACTGAATTGCCATAAAGGGAGCTGTGTAACTTCTGTTTTAGCTTCTTGATAACCAGTGTGGGGAATAAGAAGCATTGTTTAACTGGCTGGTGAATCTGACAGCAGCGTTAGCCCCCAGTTTGGGGAGAATCTGCTCTCCTTTTGCAGCCTGCCCTGACCTTGGCATAGATGAGTCGCAGCCTACTTTAGAATTTACTGAGACAGACAACAGGGAATTCAACAGAAACTGTCAGCATCTTCCATTCATTCCAGAGAATCACAGAATATTAGGGTTGGAAGGGACCCCAAGAGGTCATCTAGTCCAGTGCCCTAATTCATCTCAGCCAGGGCTTTGTCAAGCCAGGCCTTAATGGACAATGAATTGAGCAAACTCTACAAATTGCAGCTGTTGAATAATAATAATAATAAGATAAACCTATCAGAGGCAGCCACTGCAAACAAAAGAGAGCTTAGTCACCAAGATGTTACCTGTTCTGGCTGTAGAGTTTAAAAAAAAACAGTACGATTTAGGGATGAATAACAGATGGACACGTATTGAGATTTAAGTTAGTGTGAAAAAATAACTGTATAGTTTAAAACTTGTAAAATGCAGAAAAAGATTAAAAGAGAGAGGTATAAACTGCATTATAAAGTTTAGTCATTAGAAGGCACTGTGTGAAGAATACTGGAGTACACCTTTAGTGAGTGCCGGAGACTGTCTATATCTTTTTGTAAGCAATGTAGTTGTAGCTGTGTGGTCCCAGGATATCAGTGAGACAAAGTGCATGAAATAACAGCTTTTATTGGACAAACTTTCGTTGGTGAGAGAGACACATTTCTGAGCCACACAGAGCTCTTCTTCAGGTCTGGGAAGTGTACTCCGAGTGCCACAGCTAAATGCGAGGTGGGACAGATTGTTAAATGTAAATAACTAGCCCACATTGTAAGGGAAAATTCAAGATAAAGTGGCTGGCCCATTAACACCCCTGCAGTCATAGGACAAAAAGAAGGTGTTAGTGGGTTGCAGTTTGTGTAGTATGCCATAAGTCCAGTGTCTCTGTTCAGTCCATTATTTTTAGTGTCTAGCAGATTAATGAATTTAAGCTCCCAGGCTTGTCTGTTGAAAGGGTTTCACCAGTTTCCTTTAAGGATGAGGACTGATAGGTCAGATATAGTGGCATCGCTTTGTGAAAAATGTTCACCCACAGATGGTACAGTGTTTTTCTTTTATCGTTTTCCTCTGTGAGTTCATTAAGCGTGTAGCGATTGTCTGTTTTCACCCACATAGTTCTTATTGCAGCATTGAGCACACTGGATGAGGTATACACTATATATTATGATAGGCATGTGTAGGACCCATAGATCTTGCAAGGTGTGTTGTGTGGGCTGCATCATCATACCAGTGGAGATATGTCTGCAGGTTTTGCATCCGTGGTTCTGGCCGGGTCTGGTGCTGCTTTGAATTGGTGTGTCCTGGTCTGTAGGGATGGGAGCTTGCTTCTGCTGATGAGCTTAGAGAGGTTAGGGGGTAGTTTGAAGGCCAGAAAAGGGGATCCAGGAAAGATTTCTTTCAGGATGGGGTCCCATTGAGCATGGGTTGTAATTGTTTGATGCCCCATCTGGGTTCCAGTATGGGGTGGTAGATGATAGCTAGGGCTGTGCAGCCAGAGGAGGTTTTATTTCTGTATCGAAGCAGGTTCTTGTGGGGTGTTTGGGTGGCAGGTTCTTGTGGGGTATTTGGGTATGTAGGTATTCCATGGTACAATCATGTTTCACCTTGTTTGGTGAAGGTGATTTGAGTGTGTTAAGGTTTATATCCCAGACTTTCTCCGAGCATATTCTGTGGTATCTGAGTGGCTGGTAACAGATTTCTTAGTGTGTGGGGTGATTACTGGATCTGTCAAGGTAAGTGTGGTGATCCGTGGGTTTCTTGTATATGGTTGTCTATAAGGTTCCGTTGTTGCAGCTGTTGTGGTATCCAGGAAGTTGATGCTAGTGTGAGAGTGTTCCAGAGAGAGTTTAATGGACAGATGGTAGTTGGTGAAATTGTGGGGCAAATCTATGAAGGCGTTTAATCCATCTGTCCAGAGAATGAAAATATCATTTATCTAGCTCAGGTATATCATTGGTTTTATGGTGCATTTGTCCCGAAATTTTTCTTCAAGGTAGCCTATGAAGAGGTTAACATATTGTGGAGCCATCCTTGTATCCATGGCCATTCCCATGGTTTGGACAAAGTGTTTGTTGTTGAATCTAAAATTGTTATTGGTAAGGATAAAACAGGTGAATGAAATGGAAACTCCACAACATGAAGAAAAAGGAAGCAAAACTTAGCAGCATTCTAAGGGACTACTCCAGTTCTTGCATTCAGAGTAGTAAACTCACGAATACACTAGCTGGGAGGGCCATTAAGCACCAGCTAACAGACTTGGTCATTTGACACTAACTGGTATCTAAACACTTAAGAAAAGTATTCAAAAAAGACTCCATCGCTTCAACTTGAAGTGTTGACACTGGCAATATCGCTTCATGGAAAACAGCCAGTATGCACCCTCATGTGATAGTGGCATGGGCTGAAGCTACTATGTTGTTCTGAATTTCATTTTTCATTGTTATAATAGTAGGTATCTACTCTTAGGGTTATGAAGAAAGCCTCAAAAATGTGACGCTGATGCAGAGAAGAGTGCATAGGGTCTGGAGAAATGACTCTGAGAATCGTGAACTGCCCCGTGAATCTCAGTGAAGGGTTCTCTCAGCTGTCCAGTGATGACAATTTCACTGACGGCAATTGTTAGCTGTTTCATCCATCAGGTATTTTACGCATGTTGATCACAGACCAGTACAATTTGCTGTGAGTGACGTCTCCTTTTGGTGCCACATATGGGTGCCATTTGGAATACCACCACTTATTTATTTTTTTCCCAATTAAGAAGCCAATCCTGAGGACCCTAGCAGAGCCCGTGGGCATATGGAAGTCACTAAGCATAGCCAAACTCATGGAGTCAAGTTGCACAGGTGATCATATGTTGAACAGCTGCACAATCTGTAAGTGGTGTCTCATTTTGGGATTTCACCTTGGCAGAGTTTACTTTGTGGAGGTGACTTGGAAGAGTACCTCCATCTTTTTCTCACCACATTTTGACCCTTGCGTTGAAATAATTTGGGTGGGAACAGGAAAGATTTCTTCATTCCCTACTTCAGAGCGATCTCCTCAGTCTTCTTCTTTTTTTTTTTTTTTTGCTACATTGGGCCCATTATTTGCCTTACCCCTTCTCTTTCACAGAAATCAGAACTCTTTTATTTTGTGGCTCCACCACAGGCCAGGCCAACTTTCCATCCCCTGCTTGGTTATCTGTCTATTCTTGCTCTGGTGCTGTTGGGAGGAGGGTATTAACACAGAAGAGCCAAGCAAGAGAGGGAAATTTATTTCAGTGTTGCCTTGATTTTGCAATAGGTCTTTGACATGTAAAAAGACATCACCAGCCATTTTCAAGCCAAGGCCCAGAGGGTGAAACAACATTTTAATAAGAACACAGCAAGTTATGAAGGAATCTAGGATGGTGAAGAACTACAGTGGAAATATTTGAATGGCAGGGTTGCAAGACAACCAGCAGTGACTATAAAATGTCTGGGTTTTTCTGGCCCTCATTGTCTTGGTATCTGACCACTACGTAGCGATTAATGAATTTATCCTCACAACACCCCTTTGAGAAGGAAAATCCTATTATTTTCATTCTACAGTAGAAACGGAGACACCTAGTGATTAAGTGACTTGCTCAAGGTCACACACAAAGTATTTGGCAAAGTCAGGAATTGAAGCTATATCTCCTGAGTGTCAGCCTAATGGCTTAATGACAAAATCAATTTTGGGGGCCAACGTAGCACACTCTGTAGGAGGTAACCCATCAAGAAGGTCAAGAGTGAGGATGATCTTTGTCAAACAATGAAATGTAGTGGCACCGAGAGGGAAGAAGCAGACATAAACCATATGCGAGCGAAAGTTTTACAAGAAACAGTAGCACACCAGCTCTTCAGCCAATCAAACCCATGTGAATGGTAAAACAGTGGCGGGCTATTCTGATGTAAAGGGGAACGTGATGGGATATGCAAATCCTGCACTGGAGAGCAAGGGTTTAAGGAACAGCTCTGGGCTCAGGCAGCCTGCCCAGAGCTCCTCTGAGGGGACAGTACAGTCCAGGAGCTTATTGTCTGCAACCTGCCAAAACAGACCTGTGCAAACCCACAAAGGAGGAGCAGGGGATGGACAGTGGGTCAGAGATCTGATTAGAGTGATTTACTCTAGGAAGCTGAAGGAGACCCGGGCAGAAAGTGGTCTGGGGGAGCAGCGGCCTCCAGATGTTGTATGTAGCTTCTCACCATTGGGTCTTGGACTGGAGCCTGGTGGAGAGGGCAGGTCCGGGATCCCCTATCCGCTTCAAGAGGACAGTACAGCAAAAGCCCTCACCTCCAGTGAGAGGCCAGTGGGAAATGACTGTGACTGATCAAGGGCCCATCCCTCAAAGACCCTATGCTAAAAGGAAGGGCTGTAAACCCTTGGAACAATGGTGCTAAAGGCCAGGAGTGTGCTTCAATGGAGAGATGTCCTGCCAACCCCCACCTGACCCCAAGTGTCACTGTTGATGGTTGTGCATCCTCTATAGGGAGATAACAAGATTTCCATGAAGTCAATGTACATCCCTTTAATTTGACATAGGATAGGTTAGAGCAGTGCATCATTGATTGTTAACATTGGTTTTAATACATTTTGTACCACAACATGATAAATCTCCTCTCTTACAAAATGCTTCCTGGGCTCTTCAAGATCTGCACAGAGCCAACAGTTTCAGGTATTTAAAATTTGGTATGAAAAATCTACCCAGTAACTTTGCTGACCACCAGGCATCTGCCTTGAAAATGGAGGGCAGCACCAACTGTGTCTTGATTTAAACTTGTGGCTCCGAGGAGTTTAAATGTTTCAGACCTATGGAAAAATACTGGCCCTATAGACGTCAATGGGAAAACTCCACTGTGGTGTCAAGATTTTACCCTGTATGGTTAGCCCACCAAGGCCTAGTCACAGGTGTCTGTGCTAGTTGATTGAATTCAGGATCTCGGTGTAAGGCATTCTTCCCAGTGGAGCCTAAAAAAGTTCTGTTGCTTCTTATGTTCTGACTCAGTTTCTTTCCAAAGGCCTGGTCCTGCTTACACTGAAGTCGTTGAAAGATTTGCCCTTTACTTCAACTGGAGGAGGATCAAGACTTAAATTAGCTTCTATCTCTGTAGACAATGCTTCTGACCAAACACGCCTATTTTCCCAATCCTAAACAAGTGGGATTCTGTCTCAGGTTCTGCAATAGCTGAAGGAATTGCCTGGAATGCATGTCTGAAATGCAAGCAGGCACCCTGAGAATACTTATGCCATTCAGATGTTTCAAACTGATTGGGTGTATGAACACAGAATGACCTAATATGGAGGTTGAAGTAAGTTATGAAAGGCCTTCTTTTATAGATTTTTTTTTTTTTTTTTGGAGAGGGAAAACATAAACCATAGAGCAAACCTGAAGTAAATTTTGATCCACAGTAAGAGGAGCTGAGGCTGAAACGGGCCTAAGGAGAGGACCTCCATTTTTCTCTCCTGTCTCCTTTAACAGTCCTGAAGTGGTGCAGGGAGCACAGCAGAAATATGGACAACTTGCTATATTTTAACCCTTCCATTATGGTATTATTTCCATTTGCCCTAGTAGATATGGTTTTCATCACACATTAGTAGCAATTGCCAACTATTCAGCAAAATGCGTCTTGTGTTCTGAGAACCATCTAGTTACCAGGTATCCATCTTCTCAGCAGACAGTAAGATATTGTTTGTGAAGGTGGAAGAACTCTCAGTATAGCACAACATAACATACTAACCCTATCCTTTTAAAATGCAGCCATGGATTGACCATCCACAACTGGACTTACTCAGACAACGGTCACGTTTTGATTTCTTCCAGTGTAATGTCACATCCTGGCACCCAAGCATTGGGTGAAAAGATGATAATCATCTTCCCTTCCAGTTTATGGAATGTTGTTGGAGGCAAGTTATTTTGTGAGGACTTTGGGGAACGTGGTTAAATAGATCCTGCTTTAATAATGTGAGCCCTACTGTACATATCAAGACACTGAACATTTTCTTCACACTTGGGCATACTAGCTGACTCATGCACTCCCTGCCCATAAATTCTTGCCTTAAATTAAATTAGTCCATTTTAATATTATATCTTAGAGTTTGATTGAACAAATAAATCCAGGCTTTATAGTATTTTCCCACAGATCTTTGAAAGATTCTGCATGAGTAAGGCATACTTAATTAAAGAAGGGAAATGGAAAATTGATACAGATGCATCCTGACATATCAGCTAAGTTTATGTCAGCATCCCATTGCACATGGAAATCAAACTGGCAGATGAAAAGAAAAATAGAATCCGAGTTGTCCATGGGACAGGAATTGAATTCTCACAGAAATTTTACGCAACTTTTTCTGCAATGTAGCCCTGTAGCTGTAGTTGCCATTTTGCTGCATTCTCACACCATTAACAAATTAGTTGCATGACAGTGATATGATAGATCTGATGATAGTCCTTATCTGTCCTGTACAACCTTCTGTTTTCTACTTTTTTTTTTTTTTTTTTGGTAGTGCTCAGATGAAGATGTACTTATCTGAGCAATTCCACTGGGTTTAGTAGCCTCTATGACATTTAATTCTATTGACCAAGAAAACTTAAGGAACCGAGCAATTCTCTAGACCAGTGATTCTCAGCCTTTTTGGTCAGTGCCCAAAAATAGGGCCACAAAATTATCCCATGAACCCGCCATCTTTCACAATCCTTTGTGGCCAGGTCACAGGAAGAAACAATGGCAAAGTTTTGTTCGTACTGCTTTGGGATGGGAAGGTTGCTGGGAGTGGGTGGGTGCTGCTGGAGGGTGAACGCTTGTGTAGTTGGTTGTAAGCTCTTCAAGGCAGCAACTGTCCATTACTTTGTGTTTGTACCATGCCCAGCACAATGGGACACTGACCTTAGTTGCTCCTTGGGCATTACTGTAATAAATATGATTAATAATAATAAGGTCCTTCTCTATCCCCTATCCTTTCCTTCCCCACAGCACTCAGTGTTGCTTCAAGAGTCACTGTGAAGCCAGTTCTACAGCCCTTGAAGTCCTGTTTCCCTTGCCCTGGAGTTCAGCCCTGTTCAGGTGTGGAGTTGTTCTGAGATTGGAGGATGGGTAGAAGGGACAGGGAGCAAGATGCTCGTTCCTTTCCAAGGCTGGGCTTTTTCTGGTCATCGTGACCCAAGGATTTTATTTTTGTCATACAGAGTCCAATGCAATGATGGGGTTGCCAACTCCCACAATTTTGTCACAAGTCTCAAAATAATTGTTACATGTTTTAGTTCCCCATCTCCTGGAGTCATGGCATTGCCTGAGAATTTAAGATTTCATTTGGAAAAAAAATGAAGTTTTAAAAACACTCATGATTTTGGGGGTCTGAATTCTGTTTGTGGGGTTGGCTAGTCTGTGAAACCATTCATGAACCAATTCCAGTGCATTCCTCCAGCTGGAAAGACCAATTCAAATGTAGCATGTGTCCTTGTTTCCATCAGTCAGAATGGCATAAAATGACACTGTTCAGTTACCTAGGCTTCCAAGTAATCTTTGTTACATTTTTTTCATTAATTAAAAAAAGAAACAAGCTTTTTTTTAAAAAAAAACAAAAACAATTTAGTTCTTTGGTTTTAAACATTCCCCTACACTGTGTGCAGCTTTCACATTGCGTCACTGTGCCAAATACATGACAGCCAGACAGTGTACTAGATAGCTTGGATGCAGAAAATAAACTAAGTGAAATGCAAGAGAGAAGACCAGGACTGAGTGGAAAGTAAATCATATTTTAAAAAATATAAGGTGCTGTTAGTGATGAAGGGAAACAGGATGGATTTTTTAAAGTGTTTTTTTTTTTAATCCAACAATGTCCCTTTAAAGGTGACCTGAACACAAAACGAAAAGTATTTTTGTTTGTGCCCTTTATTGTTCATGCATTATGTTTAAAGATGATCTTAGAAAATTTTTTATTTATTTTGGCTTAGTTGTTTACCATAGAAATATCAGGGATATTAAGCTTTTAATCCTCTGGTTTTGCTGCTGGACTGTGTGAACAGGCTGAGTCCCTCCCTCATCCACAACAGAGCACACAGACCCAAAGTTAGGCTGTCATTCTGCAAAGACTTACTCACATACTCAAATTTATGTATTCTGAGTGGTCACATTGAAGTCGGTGAGATTACTCCAAAGGAGTAAAATTAAATGTGCATAAATCTTTGGAGGATTGGGGCAGAATCTAAAATTGATTCCTTCCTGGGGTCTGTTTTACTGGCAAAAATAAATAGCTCAGTTTAAACTTCTGTATAGTTCTTCTCTGCTGGTTGTTCCTATTGTTTACGTGCAGGATATTCTCTGGCTCAAAGAATGTGAATGGCCAAATGCCCATTCCTTCGTTTCTGAGCAGTTCATCTTTATTTTAAAGGTAATTGCTGTTACAACCAGAAATATTTTCTTTAGCCAGTAGAGGGAGCTGGTGGCTTGACAGAGAATTATTCATAACTATTGCATTACACCTATACTAGAAGAAGATTGTAATCACCTCAAAATATAAACTGTTTAAGAAACTTCATGTAAAACTTTGACTGAGGCCCACACAATAAAAAGTAAGGTATGTGTTGTGCTTCACTGAAAAGCTAATGGTTCATAATCTGCATGAATGATCAGTCTGTGTTTGCCTATTAGAGCCATCTGACCATTTTTTGTCATAAATTAATTTAGAAGAAAATGCTTTTGTCAAAAACAAAAAAAGTGCAGAATAATTTCATTTTTGAAGAATGTTACAGTTTTTCATCGCAAAACCAGAAACCAATTTGTTTTTAAACAAAAACATATTCTAAAACCCCAAATGTTTTTCAAAAACCAAGCCTTTTTCAATTCTTGGATTTCAGTTGTTCTGCTAAGGATTAGTACATTTGAAATTTAGGGAAAAAACATTTTTTTTCTAAATTTTCCATAAAAATTATTTGGAATATTTGGACCAGTGCTGCTTTCTGGGAATCCTTTTAGAATAGCTCTGATTAACTTAGGAAAAACTGGGGCTCATTTTTGAGACAAAGGGTGGAAGGTAGACAGCAATTGATACCCTGGCTGGTACGAGTTACTCAGCCTTCCCTAAATACACACATTTTGCTTGTTTCAGTTGATTCTTTTGAGCTTGTTAACGTGTGTTCAAAAGTGGCCTTCACACGTTTCCCTTAAAAAGAAAGTTTATGGGGGGCTGAAAATGTCTTTCTATTTTATCTACTTTGTTTTGTTTGTGTGATTTGCCCACTTAAGGTTTCAGTAAACATTGTTTTATTATTTATTTATGTTGCTGTAGTCCCTAGGAGAGGTAGTCATGGACCAGGACCCCATTGTTCTGGGCACAGTATGAAAACAGAACCAAAAAGCTGTCTCTGCCCCAGAGAGTTTATAATCTAAGTAACTGCCTTCAGTTATATTCTTTCTTTAATAGTTTTATGACTGGATATTCTGTATGTGGCGGAGTGATGTTCAGAAGGGAAGAAATTTAAAAACAAACTCTCAAATATCTTTTTATAGGGAAAGTTTACATAGGGAGGATGGGTTAAGGGATGGGGTCCTGTACTTGGGGGACTTGGTTCTACTCGGCTCTGCCCCTGACCTACTCTATAGCCTTGAGCAAATCACTTCCATTCTTTGTGACTGTTTCCCATCCTACCTTTTATTTGTCTTGGCTATTTACAAGTGAATATTTGACTTTTGTATTTCCTACTTACCTGGGTTAGTCTGAACAAAAGAGCTCATTTTATCATCAAAAATAAACAAAAAATATTTTGGTGGGATGGAAGTAATTTCCCAATTTTTAAAGAAAAATGAATAGAAGATAAGTCTATCTTTTCTGCTTGCTCCCAGCATTTTACCTCAGGTATTGTAACACCACATTTTTTGCTTTCATGGGAAAAGTGGTAGATGAATTCAACATTTACAGCAGTACAGCTCAAAAAAGCCTTGCTTTGGTATAAGGAACCAGATTCACCCGCTGCAAGAAAAGAGAGGGATGCTCAACTCATTGCTGAGGTTAGTGCATGTAAAATTTTAGTAGGCAAACCTCACTTCCCTTAAATTTGGCATCGTACCTTGCTACATCCACAGTCCCTTATTTCCCTTTCCGAGGTTGCCAGCTCCACCCTTATTTGCTTCAGCATGTTACTAAATACCTCAGACTTAGGCTCCTGCCTCATTTTATGCGCTTTTGAAGATTTTACCGTGGGCTCCCATGCTGTCTCCCATTACCTACCTTCAGATTGAACATTCAGAAATCAAGTCACGCCTTGGATGTTTGTTCTCCAACATCTCTTACCTTGCTCAGCTTTTTCCCCTGATATGGCTGCTCTTCCCTTCAGTCTTTGAGATGGGTGGTGTCCCTCCAGTTAACCCGTCATTCATTTCCCTTCTTCTCTCCCTTCAGTCTTTCCCCCCTCTTTTCGACAGTCCTGGCTGCTCCCCTTCCTCCTCATTTCAGCTCTTCCACAAACCTTCCCCATGGAACACACAATTTCCCCCTTCATCCTCTGCTCTAGCCCCCTTGTTTGCTCTTCCTCTTCTGTCCACTCATCTTTCTTGCCCACCCATGGTCTGTCTTCCCCCAGCCACTCCCCTCCTGCTGGGGTTGCCCCATCCTTCTGGGCCACAGCTCATCCCCCCTCTCCCCCGCCAGGTTGATCAAGACCCTCCTCACTCCCCACTGTACTCTTATTAAATCCCTCTCCCCCCCCCCGTGCCTCCTCTCCCATCTCCCCCCCCCCGGAGCTGCTCCACCGCTCTCCCCATCCCCCGCCCCCCTCACACCTGCTCCACCGCTCCCTCCTTTATCCCTCCTCTCCCGCCACTTGCTCCGCCAGCCCCGGCTTTCCCAGCAGCGGCCCGCGCCCGCCGCCCTCTAACCACCGGGGAGCAGCCGGGCGCCAGCAGGGGGCGCTGCCCGGCAGCGCTGGTGCGGGGGGAGCGCTCGGAGCGGCCGGCGCTAGCCGCTAGCGGGCGGGGGGGGGCGGTGCCTGCGCGCACCTCCCTCCCCTCGCCCGGACCGGCTGGGAGCGAGCGTCCCACACCCGCGGGCAGGGCGCGAGCGACTCGGAGCGGCTGGCGCCGGCCAGGATGGAGCGGGGGCGCCCCAGGGGCACCGCGCCCCCGCACTGAGCGGCAGGGGCGGGCGCCGGGGAGCGGCTCGGCGGGGACGAAGGCGCGGTGCCATGCGGGGCCCGGGAGCGCGGGCGCGGCGGGGACAGTAACTCGGGCCGGGTAAGTGTCGCGTGCGGACGGCGAAGGTCCGGGTGTGGCTGGGCGGGGCACGCGGGGCCCGGCTCCCCGCGGGAGAGTTGGGCGAGCTGGAAGCGACCAGAGCCCGTGTGCGGGTCGCTGCCGCGGGGCTCGGAGGCCGGGTGGCGGGGAGGCAGAGCTGCCCCGGGTGCTGGAGCCGGGCGCTGTTTATGTAGGGCCCGTCTGTTCCCGTCCCGCGGGGAAGCGCCGTCCAGCGGCGCAGGGCTGGGCTCGGTGCGGGGCCGGCGGGCGCGGGGTCAGCAGGAAGAGCGCGTGTGAACGGGCAGGAAAGGCGGCGACGGAGAAGTTCGCGGAGGGCCGGGAGCGGCGAAGGAGCCGCTCTTATTTCTCGTCGGGACCAGCGGGGCGTTGGGCTCGCGTGGCCGAGAGATTCGCCCGCAGCGGCCGTCCCAGAGCAGCTGTGAAAGCTCCCGGAGACCCCGGCCACAGGGAGACCTGCGCGTGGCTGACATGGAAATAAACGCCTGGAGTCCCGCGGGGCGATCGTGAGTTCATCTGGGCGGGAGATGGGGACCTGCCGGGGGCACCGCAGGAAAGCGGAACGAAAGGGAGATGTGTGCAGCCCAAACGTGGCTGCAATGGGAACACAGCGGGGTTTCTCTTGGGGATTGGGGAGGGGAGGTGGAGCCGAGCTTCTCGACACGCTGCCATCCACGCGCACAGAGCAACAGGTCCTGTTTTGCTTCGAAAGGTGGTTCGTGGTGCTGGACCTAACCCTTTCCTTTGGGATCGGTGGCTGGGGGGGAGCCAAAAGAGGAGAGGTGTGGTAAGAACTCGAGACCCCAGTTCGTCTCACCTCTTGGGCAAAGAGTAGCTCTCCCGAAAGACACGGCATCTAGCGGAATAAACACTGGGTGCGATCCAGAGAGGATTTAGCAATACTAAAAATAAACAAGTCGGCGGATGGGTCCAATAGGCTGGTGTCCAGAGTCAACCTTTGCAGGGCTGATTTGCAGATTTTTCTAAATAGTCTATTTATTTATTTATTTCTTGTAAATGTCCTGTCCAAGGTGCTGAAGTTCGTTTTACTGCTATTTTCCAGGATTTCAATGTTTTGGAGGAGTGAATTCTGCCTGCTTGCTGTGTTGTTAAAACGGCGTGGCTTGAACTGAAAGGTGGCTTCTGGGGTGGTTGCGAGAGGAAATAGGGAAGTATTTTCAAACACGAATATTTGATCCTTGCTTTTGGCCTGGGAAAACAAGGCAGGTGGAGACGCAGATGGAAGTGGCAGAATCCTATAAGCTTTTGGAGGCAGAGTCTCTAAAAGGTCAGAGCTGCTAAAGAGTGGGCATGTGTAGTCCACTTATTTTAATGGACTGAGAGGACTGTATTTGAAGTCGCTGGTGCTGCTTTGGGTGAACACGTTATTGCCAAGAAACACTATGCTAGCTGGTTCCAGGAAAGTTGGGGAGGACCAGTGTCAAGATGAGATGGAAGAGATGCCTGCTGCTTTAGGAATAATCTCTGTCTAAATAGCCTTATCAGAGGGCAAGTGCAAGAGAAAGAGACTTTCAGAAATATATGCTGTTTAGAAAAAAAAAAACATCCAGTTTCTGTAGGGAAAGTGCTGAAGTAATTTTAATGTTGGCCTGTGGTGCAAGTTGTGATATTTTTAGATTTACATGTCAAAAGATTTCAGCTTTAAGAAGCTGTTTACGTAATTCTTTGTACGTGACCAATCAAGTTAATGCTAAGAATATTCTTACAGAAATATGACAATGAACTCATCATACATGATTGGGGATCCAGCGTGTGGTTTTTTCTCTGGTTCTTGCTGTTTACTCTTAGGCAATCAATAATAAAACTTTGCATATCTAGAGCGCTGAGGATCTCAAAGCAGTTTACAAACATACAGTTCAGATTCTGTCTCCCTTTGTTGCATGGAGAAATATTTTTCCCCACGGGTAACCCCACTGGTTTAAGGCATGCAGCAACCCTATACATTAGGGAAGTGTTATCATCCCCATTTCACAGAAGGGCAAACTGAGTTTAAATATCTTGCCAGAGGTCACAAAGAAAGTCTGTGGCATCACCTGAAATTGAAGCCACTTATCTGCACACTTAGTCCTGTGCTTTGGCCAAAAGGCTTCCTAATTCCAAATACTGGCTCTTTAGTTGGGAGTAAATATCTGTTGTAAGTGATGAAAATATTGTATACCTGAATTATAGCATAAATTGGCCCTGTGCTCCCTGGAATGGGTTTCCTCAGACTGTGAGAGCTCTGCAGAGCCAGTTAAATGACTTTGAAACTAATTTTGAACACCTATGAAAATTATAGGTTGAGGGCATTTCCAGTGTATATTTTATAAAAACTTATTCACATTTAAAAAGTGGCTTAATCATTGAGTTAGAAGTGCATTGACACTTTTTTTTTATTTTGATTTTCCAGTCAATATCCTGAATAAATTTTCTACATAAATGCAAGCAGAATGGACCTGAAATGCTATAGTTAACATGAATTCAGTCAGGTTAAAAATCCATGTCAAGCTTTTCAGAAGTGGCTAGTAATTTTGAATTCCTCAAGTTTTGGGTGTGCAGCTTGAGGTACTTTAAAAGAGCCTTTTTTTCTCTGAAAATCACACCCCTTTAAGTTGCCTCAAATTGGACACTCATAAATCACAAGTTACTTTTGCAAATCTTGGCTCCTATATTTTAAAAAAAGGCACATTTCTCCCTGAGTTACAAACGACTCATTAAGGTCAGTGTAGAACTTAAATGCATGCTTAACTTTAAGCATGTGATTACATGTTTTGCTAAATCAGGGTCTTTATTATGTAAACTGATAGAATGATTAAAATATAAATTGCTTCACACTATCAATACTATTTATTTTCACTGTCTAATTTGAGTGAAATGCTTAATGTAGAGTATATACCTTCATATTTCTTTCTAATTAATTTCACTTTCATGTTCTCTTGTAATAGAATAAGGCCCCAGAATGTGGCTTGCAAATAGTGCAGATAAACATTCTTTTATTTTAATAACCCTGTTACTATTAGATTTTTTTTTTTAAATCCTGGATAAATTTCTAATAGTCTTGGCTTGTTTTTTCCTCCCAAAAGTGACACTGTGTGTGGACTTTGACCTGGCAGTACCTCTTTAGGCTTATCTTGCAAAGTGACAGTTTCTAAATGAGGATGGAAATCAGGTCACATTTCTGGCTCTACAGGATTTATCTCATTTCTCTTTTTTTCTAAGTAATTAGAGTCACTAGTAATGAGGAAAATAAAACTCTTTCACGACTGGCATGTCCCTAACCTCTTTTGCCCTCTTCTAGTATTTTTGTCACAGAATCAACCCCAGGTGATGTATTAGTTTGCCATGTAAGGTTCATTAATGCCAATGTCAGAGCTGGTTACCTTTAGGTTGAGGCACAGCTACTGTGCTCACCCTTACAAATGTGCTTATTTTTCCGTAGTTAAATAGCGCTAGCTTGGTATTTTCCTATACTTACTACAGGGAACAGATAGAATACTGCAGATCCTGAGGTGAAATTATTTAGGGCCAGATCATGCCTGATCATATGCTGCCATGCAAGGGATTAAGATCGTACTGTGGGCATCCTCCTCACATCTCAGCTTGGGTTTGGGGGCTGGAGGTGGGAAACGGTGGGACTGTACACCTGATAATCCGTATGTTGCGCAAGCTTTTTAAATGGAGAAGTGCCTTGCAGGAAGTAATAAAGTAGCACCAAGATTCTTTTTTAGATTGACACATTTAGAAATTCTGCGGTAAACTTGAATTTACACCCTTAAACTGTCCCTTATTGCATATCCCCCCATCTAAATCTGGACAAACTTTTAAAAATATATTACAATTCTTAAAAGTAACAATAATCAAAACATTGTTTATCTGCTGAAATATTTGTCCATTCTCTGCTCAAACTGAATTTTTCCAGTTCACCCATAAGCTTCTCCAAAGGGGTTTTCTCTGTAAATGCTTAACTAGGCAGTGCTATACAATGTTACCATCACATGAGTCTTCTATAAATTTCCAGAATTATATAATTCTAAAAATACTCTAAATCCAGATTATAATTTGAAAATTATCTACAGAATGTACTTTAACTTTGTAATTTGATCCACATTAATACGGTACATTTTAAAAATAGAAATAAATGTTCAAACTTGTTTGCTTAAAGTTAGACACCTATCCTAATCTTAGGTATCTGTGGAGTGTCTGATGTTCAAAAGTGCTGAGTACTTCAGAAGATTCTTGGAATTGCCAGACTGGATAGAACCAACGGTCCATCTAGTTCAGCATGCTGTCCCTGCTAGTTTCAGATTTTTCAGAGTAAGGTTTAAAACCCCCCTGCAGTATGCAGTTATGGAATAACTTGCCCATTTGGGAAGTTTCTTTCCAAACCCATTAGTAAGAGAGAGAGTTTATAACCCTTCAAAAAATCTTGTTTTTTATTCCTTATTATTATCTCTGAATATCCTTGTTATCCAGATAAAGGTCTATTTCTTTTTGAGTCCTGGTGCATAAATATGCCAAAATTCTTTACTGTCTGTTTACATGTAGTCTGGGAGTCCAGTTCTACAACATTCCATGTGTCAAGCCCCTATTGACCCAGCGCTTGCAGGATCGGGTCCTGAACTGGTTCTGTGTAACCAGCGAAATAACCTACATTAGAAAAAGATCGTTTCTTGCATATTTCACAGATGAAATTCCCCCTTGTCCAGAGGGTCATCAGGAATATTATGCAGCATTTAAATCCCTAAAATAGGTTCTGTGCTGTCTCTCTGTACAAGGGCAAATTTAACTCACAATGAGGAATAAACTATAAATCTTTTTAAACAATCATTGTGTCTTTCATTTGAAAACAATCTAGCATGTAAACAAGTGAAAAATTTATATATGGTACAGCTTTAAATTTCATCCATGTTCTATAGATTATTAGCTGATAAAGTGGCAGGATCAGAAATGTTAGATGAATACTTCCATGGTGAAAGAAAGCTTTGCAAATCTCTTTCACTTGGTGGAGTTGTGGTAATAGTTATAAAGGAAAAAAGAATGTATACCAGTTTTGTTAGAAATCAGCTTTACGACGCATCATTTAAGTATCATAGTGTGGTGAGTAGTTGGCCATTTTGAGCAGTCCAAGGTCTGATACTTTAGAGTTGGTTACATAATGTATAATTAAAGAATCACACTAGGGCCTCTTTAAAATACCTGCCTTATTATAACAGGATAATTATGCTGGTTTTAATGGAGCTGGGTGCTCAAGGTAAGGCAGCCTTATGTATCAAAAGTATATCACTTTCACTGACTTTGGCAGCGAGAATGTTTATAAGGACTTTGTAAAAGGTACAGGATAGGGTGTATATGTTTTAAAATACTTTGAACGTTTAAGAGAACAGTGTCTTCCCGCACACCAAAGAGGGAGTTCTGGTCCCTCGTAGAGTCCCAAAGCTCACCATGTTTATATCTTTACCCCAGTTCCCATCCCTGCTGTGGTTCTCGTGTTCCAGGGATTGTCTTGTGCTTCCGGCAGAAGCTAGCTGGATGCCAGTGTTCCCCATATTAGTATAGAGATTGCTACAGAATGTTGCAGAGGCTCGCTCTGCCTCTCGGTGGCTAAGCATATTGTCTCTGCTCCATTCCCAACCCCAGAGTGACGGGCTGATTTTGAGTTTCAAACATAGTAAAGCAATGCACGGCTCTGCTGCTGCTGGGTTGCTGTTAAGATCTGCTACAATTGGTGCATGTAATATTTTGCTGATACAAGGATATGGAAATGATTGCAAGTATCTTAAGGATTTTTCTTTCTCTCTCTTCAACAGGATTGCACTTTGAAAGCTCTAATCTTCTATTGATGCATACATATAATTCCAATGCATGTGCACTGATGGGAAAATAGCCCCTTTTAAAGTTGTAATATAAATATTCCATACAGTTACTGTGGTCTTCAAAGAACAAATCTTTATGTTCTTATGCAGTTTTTGTTCCTAAATTCAGCAAACTGATGGCCAAATTCTGCTCCTAGTTCCACTGGTGTAAATACAGACTAACTCCTTTGACTTCAGTGAAGTTAAACTGGATTTACACTAGTGTAACCGAAACAGAATTTACCCTATGTAACCAAAACAGAATTTACCCTAAAGGCTTTCAGTTTTGGCTCTAGGTGACTGTTTGCATAGTAGTGTCAAAATATATTGGATCCAGTCGTATTCCCTGTCTCGAATAATTAATTATTCTGCAATCGTTTTCAAGAAAGAGCTGAGTATTTGAAATACTTCTACAGAAATGATCTACAAGACCTTTTAGAGGTTCATTTTAGAAAATAATGTTCTTTCCTTCTGCTGAAATCAGATATAATCTGGAAGATAATAGTCAAAGATTAAAATATAGCATGTAATTATATACTGCACATGAAGACGTTTCCTGATTTTTAGTAGGTTTAGATTTTTTTCAAAATTTCTCAACAGACAGCCTGTTAAAGAGAGAAAAGTAAATTGTGTTATGAAACCATTCATCTTAATTTAAAACATTTGAATTTGCTTTTTCCACTGCAAACTGAGAGAAAGGAAGACAGAATTAAAATACATCTCTTTCTCTCTTTTCCACACCCCTTCTTTAGGCACTACTTTAATACAAATTAATATTTTAGGTTTTTCTGCAGAGTCCATGACTGTGGTATATAAGGCCCTGATCCAAGGCACATTGTAGTCAGTGGAAAGACTCCCATTTATGTCAGTGGGCTTTGCATCAGGATGTAAGTGCTGCATAGGAAAATTATATCCATATAGTGAGGGTCATAGTGGATTCTGTGCAATGTTATGTTCTTTTCCTTTCCATAGTTAGAGGAAGCTATGCTTGGGGTATATAATTTAATTTTTATATGCAGTGCATATAAGCTTTAAAGCACAAAGAGACCTAGCAAATGAAGTGGCATCAAACAAGCAATTGGGAATGAATACTAATTATTGTTCCATACTGGAGTACCAAAAATCTCTCTGACTATTTTGGTGAATTGTAAAGCATTGTTACAAAAATGTAACCCTAAGTGGAACTGGTAAATGCAATGTTTATTTCCCTTCCACTACATCTTTGGTGTACTTTTAAATACCCTAATCAGTACACAAGTTCTACTTACTGAAAGAATCATTCACCTTTCACAATACATTTCACATCTTTTGCTCATCCCAGAGGATGCTAAGTTAATACTTCTCAACACATTTGCTCTAAACAGAGCTGAGATCCCGCTGGGATTCTCTGATTTACTGGATTATTTCCAACGATTTCTCAGATTCCAGAAACACTACCCAAAGCACTGTCCCTTACTATGCTGCTTCCTTTGAAGTGATGCGGAGAGTGGCAAAAAGTTAATTTTGTGGTCCTGATGAAAATAGACTGAGTGGCTGGATGAGAGATTTTGTCTGAAAAGTTTGAAAGATCTTGTTGAAGAAATTGGTTGCAGTTTTGTTTTATTAGTGAGCTAATGTGATCTTCAAAAAGTGAACCAAGGTTTTAGGTATATCTCTGGTGCCTCACAACATAGCACATCTGGAGCCTTACCCCTCCAGTCACTGGTGGTGTAAAAGTGGTGTAAATGAGATCAGACTCAGCCCCTCAGTGAGGCTTCATTTATAAACTAAAATCTCCATGAAGAGTTAACATCAGCAGGTCACAGCAGTTAAAATACAGTCAGTAGCTTTATAATAAAGGGTTTAGCGTACTTGAAGTTTTCTGGAATGCCATCAAAACGATTGTAAGTACCTGATCCAAAGTCCCGTGGAATCAACAGAAAGATTCTTATTGACTTCAATGGATCAGGCACTCCATTTCTGAAACCTCATTCCCGCTCCTGACATTTTCAAAGGTTTCTGTGTGGGTATTTTTAGATAAATTATTATGTCAAGTGCTGTTATTTACTGGATCATTTGTTGCTGGGATCCATTAGTTAAATAAGGAAATAAACTGGTAATTTTGAAGCACAGGAGTGTACTTAATCACTCATCAGACCAGCACTGTGATGTAATTTTTTTTAATAGCCCTATTGCCCAGCCAATGAATGCTTAGCTAGCATACCATCAGGTAATGGCACATGTAGACTAGATAGAGCTGATCACATTATTTAAAATGGAAGGGAATAAAATCCTAGATGTGTTGTTTTCAAAGGTTAACTGCATTTTAAGCCACTTTTTATAAAGCTAAATCATAAAGACTTGGGCCTGATCCAAAGCCCTTTGTAGTCAGTTGAAAGACTCCCATTAACTTCACTGGGCTTTGGAACAGAGGTTTGCATATTAATTTAGTAGTAGTAGTATTTTATTAATATTCACACTGTGTTATTGCCTAGGAGCCCCAGACATGAACCAGGATTCCACAGTGCTAGGTGCTGTACAAACACAGAACAAAACGACAGTCCCTGCCCCAAAGAGCTTACAGTCCAATAGCACTGATCCAAATTCAGAGTTTTTATTCGAACAAAACTGTTGACATCAGGTTGTGTTTGCCTATGTAAGAACTGAATTAAAGCAGTTTCCAAAGGTGCTGCTGTCTGGTGATATCCACCAGAGGACAGGAAACACCATGAGGTACTCCCTATGAATTTTCCTGTGAATTCTTGCTTGAGGGGGGCTTGTCCTCCTGCAGAAAAAAGTATGTGTCTTCCCCTACCAGCCCCACAGCTAGATCTTGGAGTGTCCATAGGGAGCAGAGGGCAGCTCTGGACTTTCTATGGCTCTGTCTCATTTCTCTTGGAGCCAAAAATTTGGACTGTTCTGGGAGCTGCAGCACCATAGATAGCAGCTTCCTGAAGGAACCCTAATGCAAAGTGGGGAGGCATGGGAAAAGCAAAAGAGGCCCAGGATAGCCTGGCTCTTTCCTTCAGGTCTGTGTGTGGCTGGTGAGAGGGAAGTGTATGTTATCTCTTTCAACCCTGCTAATGGTTGTTCACCACCCAATATGGCCCACTGACTGCATTTGGCATGTAAGCCAGGGGGCTTACACAGTTCCTCCAGCCACACTTATCCCCAGCTGCTCACTAGTTCCAGGATTTGGGGGGCTACAGATGTGGCTTAAAATACCCTTTTCTTTTCATAGAATCATAGAAGCTTAGGGTTGGAAGGGACCTCAGGAGGTAATCTATTTCAACCCCTTGCTCAAAGCAGGACCAACCCCAACTAAATCAACCCAGCCAGGGCTTTGTCAAGCTGGGACTTAAAAACCTCTAAGGATGGAGATTCCACCACCTCCCTAGATAACTCATCCCAGTGCTTCACCGCCCTCCTAGTGAAAAAGATTTTCCTAATATCCAACCTAGACCTCCCCCACTGCAACTTGAGACCATTGTTCCTAGTTCTGTCATCTGCCACTAATGAGAACAGCCTAGCTCCATCCTTCCTGGAACCCCCTTTCAGGTAGTTAAAGGCTGCTATCAAATCCCCCCTCATTCTTCTCTTCTGCAGACTAAACAAGCCTAGTTCCCTCAGCCTTTCCTCATGAATCATGTGCTCCAGCCCCCTAATCATTTTTGTTGCTCTCCTCTGGACTCTCCAATTTATCCTCATCCTTTCTTTAGTGGTGGAGCCAAAACTGGACACAATACTCCAAATGAGGCCTGTCCAATGCCGAGTAGAGGGGAATAATCACTTCCCTTGATCTGCTGGCAATGCTCCTGTTAATGCAGCTCAATATGCTGTTAGCCTTCTTGGCAATAAGGGCACAGTGTTGACTCATATTCAGCTTCTTGTCCACTGTAACCCCCCAGTCCTTTTCTGTAGAACTGCTGCCGAGCCAGTTGGTCCCTAGTCTGTAGCAGTGCATGGGATTCTTCCATCCTATGTGTAGGACTCCATACTTGTTCTTGTTGAATCTCATCAGATTTTTTGGTCCACATCTCCAATTTGTCTAGGTCACTCTGTATCCTATCCCTACCCTCCAGTGTATCTATCAGCTTAGTGTCATCTGCAAACTTGCTGAGGGTGCGATCTATCCCCATCCTCCAGATCATTAATTCCCTACTTTGATCCTGCCTTGAGCCTTTGGATGTATGGCTTTCTACTATGTGACTATATTTACATATTGTGTGTTTATGTATTTCAAATATTAAGCAAAATATATTAAAAAACAATTAGAAATACCATGGGTAATGGATCTGAAAATACAGAGGTCAGCTATGACTGACAGCTGCACATCTCACATCTTGCTGGAAATTGACATCTACAGTTTGGAATTCCAGTGTTAGAGACTATATATAGGGACAGGCCTACTGTGCACTGCACTGTCCCCCTGGCACAAAGTTGCCTGAAACCTGTGGAATGCAGCTCCTTGAAGATTTCCCCCTTGTAAGAGGTCCTTGAGTGGGGGGAATAGAGCTGCACAGCTGCTTCTGCACCACCCGTTCTCCTGCCCACCAGTGCACATAGAATAGAGAAAGAAAAATGGAGGGTGTTTGGGGGGATCCCTGCACCCTAGTAATCTGCAGCTGCCAGAAAGATTTCTGGGAATTGTTGGCAACCAGCATAGATTAGCACAGCCTACTTTGCAGCCTGGCCTGGTGCCAGGACAGCCTGTGGATCGAGTGAACAACTAGGTGGCTTTGGGCCCCTCCTTCTCAGTTGTGGGTCTCGTCCCTATTTTCTGTCACTATATAAATTTAGTCTATCCCTGCCTGTAGTCCAATCAGAAATCTCACTTGTAATTTAAAATCTTATTTTCCTATACATTTTGCAGCTTATGCATAGTGAGAAGCAATTCTGACCCGGTGAACTTTCAGGCTGGGTTGCATGAAATGGATGCAATAATCTTTTTAAGTAAAAAGCATCCTATCAGCTGAGGGGAGGAGTGTCTATGTGCAATGGCCATCATCTTGGTTGACAACTAGACTGTACTGGGGGCCTTCAGAGCTGAAAGCTTGAGCTAAACAACCAAGGCTCTGTAGCTGGGGGCTATAACAGACTTGTGGACTGGGCACAGAGAAGAAACATACAAGAAGCACTGCCCCATGGGTTACACCTGCATGTTGTAATGTCCCTATGTCCTACCTGCCTCCCTGGAGGCAGGGGACAGAAACACCGTCTTGGAGAACAGGCCTCTTGTACCTTTCATTACTTTGATGCTTACAAAAGCATAAGCGGCTGGCCAGGGCAGAGGAATGGTGTCCATATGTGCTGATAATATTTTAAAAAAGCAGCTGTGCCCTTGCTTTGTTGTGAGTTGCTGGGCTAAGAAGCTTTATCTCTGTTGCAGCTGTGATTCTGAAGGTCTGATTGTTTATCAGGATCAGGAAGAAATGTTTTAAAATGTTATCTTTAGGCTTGGTTCAGTCTTAGGCCTATTGACTCTGACAGTTCCCCCAGGAACATTTTAGGAGGATATTTCCATTTCAATGGGTGAGTCCCATTTAGTGAGATGATGATATACTGTATCCCTTTAGCTGCATTCCTGTTGTAAAGCTTCATTTCACCCTCTCACCCCCTCCTTTTCCGTGACTGATAATGACTTTTTAAATAAGTCATCGCATGGGGTGTGAAATTCCAGAACTGAGTGCACGGCCCAAGGAAGCAAGCTATGTGCTCAGCCGCGCGTATGTGGACAGAGACCCCTCTGCTCCAGCCAATGCTAAACACTGCAGCTGCCACTGCAGGCCGGAGGCTGCTGCTCCCCCTCTATGTACAGCTGCACAAACTGCAGATCCATCTTGTGCCTCGCTCTCTTTGCACTCACAGGGAATGGCTCCGGGATACTTACAGTCTAGTATCCCTGCCCAGCCTCTCCACAGCAGTCCCACCACCTGTTCCTTCTTCAGTAGCCACAGTGGCATGGTGGGAGCATTACCCCTTCATGCGCTGTTGTCACTTAGATTCAATGAGTCCTTTGTTCCCATGTAGTTCAATGTTAAACAGTAAGATCAATAAGCCTCTTCATTTGTTGACTTTTGAATATTTTTTTCTCCTTGCCTTCCTCCTTCCCTTGCTGCATTGTCCCTCATGTCCTTATTGGATATTCAAAGCTAAACATGAGAGCTTTTCATCTTTAGTTCAGTGCCAAACCAGTTGTGCTAAGTACGTAACAGAATCACTGTGTTACAGGAGCATCTGGACTTGCATTGTAGGCCTTAGATCGGTCAGCTACAAGGTTGATAGGTTCATTTTATAAGTGTGGGATGGGGTCAATCATGCCACTTTTACAAGTTATCCCTTTTTGGGTTAGGCGAGGAGTGACACTGTCTTTAATTTCGGGGAGTCAGCAAGTTTTCCTTCTTGAATGATGTTATAGGACAACAATGCTTGCAGTGGGAGTGTAGCAATCAATGCACCTCAGACAATTTGGTGCGTCTGTTTCAATAAGCATCGGAAGTTGAGCTGCCTTTTTGGCTGAGAAATCATGCTAGAAATTGCATGAGTTCAGGTATTCTTACAAGAGTTGCATTACTCCCTGATTCCTGCCAGAGCGGCTTTTCTCATCTCAGTATATTTTGGTACGTTTGGTCCTGAATAAAACCAGGAAGAACACACTCATGGAAAAATAAGGAAGTAAAGGACTGCAATGTTATCAAGCCATACCAGACACAAGGGGTGGGATTAACTCCCACTTTAGCACCCAAATCCAACATTTCGGTACCACCGGCATTCACAAGTCCCCTGCTCAGCTGCCACCTATCCCTCTAGGCATCTAAGCTCCCACTGTTACAGCCCCTAAGATGCCTACATTTCAGTATCTGGCCATGCACTATGCCGCCTCAATTCTGACACCACCTAACACCCAGCTCACACCTAAGCCCCAGTGGGATTCACAAATCAGACTTTCTCTCACTATCTTGTCTTCAGGGCCTGATCTGGCAGATGGGCTCAGAGCAAAGATGGTGTGACATTACCCAGGGGGACCCAGGATTGTGAGGCGCCTCACTACCGCCTGCCTTTCAGGCCAGGAAGCCTTGTCTGTGCATGCCAGTGGTCAGCTCCTCGCCTCTTGCAGCCACAGGCAGCACAAGCACTGCCCCCTCAGCCACCCAGGCTCTGCTGTCCCTCTGCAGTTTAGTGGGAGGCATACACCGACCTCCGAGCATCTGCCTGCAGTGTCCAAGCCCTTGATCCACTGGAGACTCCCAGAATTCCCAGATCCACTGCTCCCAAAGAAATAGGTCACCACAGCTCACCAGTTACCCCGCAGAACACAAGCACCGCTTAATACACAGCATTTAGATTTGTTTATAGATAAAGCAAGTGTAAGTTTATGCAACAGAGAATAGAGGTTCAAGTGATAGCAAGAAAAGATTACATATAAAATAAAACCACACCATGCATTCTAGACCCTAAACATAACTGGAACTAAAGCTCACCCAAAATCCTTCTAGTGTACTGTGATCTTTCATTCATGAGACAAATCATGTTGTCCTCTTGCTTCCACAGTGGGAGATGCAGAGCATGCTTGGTCCCTACAGTTGTAGTCCAGAAATCCACTGTCTTCACTTGCAAACAGGATAACTCCTGCTGCTTGTGTTTTCCTGTCCAGACTCTTCCCTGGAGACTTTGCAATCACTTGATAAGCATTTTGTTCAGACTGTAAATAAGCATTCATTGTGAAGTACACAATACTCAGTTATATGTAGCCAGATAGATAAACTTCTCTTGCCTGAAATAAACCTGTTTCTTAACCTTGGGTGACCAACCCCAAGTCAGAGACCTTAAGAACATAATTTTCAGTGTATATATACATAACTTCTTACTCATTATCAGTACATACATTTCACACTGATTGTGAGAACCAAGTTGACTCATGTTTTTCAGTAGAGACCTTACATGAGGCTCTTTGGTGAACTAGTAGGTAGACACTAAATCTGGGGGATCTCTATAACCCTTATGCATCCCTTTGCCCTCTGCTAGTTGGCACCAAGAGGTCCCTGGCTCACAGCTATGGGGGCTCCCCTTATAACCTCTATCCCAGTGATTAGAGCATTTATCCAGGATGTGATACCCATCTCTTTCTGATATGTAACAGGGATTTGAATTTAGGTCCCCCTAACCACTGGGTTATGGAGTATTCTGGAGCAGACCTTTTTTAGTCACCCCTTCTGAAGCCATTCCACTGTATTTAAATATCCCTTGGGCCAGAGAAGTCTTGTTAATGACTCTACAGCCCAGTGGTTAGTGCATTCACCGGGGAGGTGAATCGTGCATCTTTCAATCCCCTCGCTCCAGAGTGCTTAATTAGCTGTATTCAGTGGTGCAGCTTCAACAGGAGAGAGACTATCCCATAACTCAGTAGTTACGACCCTCACCTTAGAGGTGGGAGAGTCAAGTCCTTGCTATACATCAGATAGAGGGGGATCTGACTTCCCACTGCCTGGATAAGTGTGCCAACCATTGGACTAAAGATCATGGGAGGGGCTTCTCCTCAGGTTTTTTTGTTTTTGTTTTGTTTTTCGCAATAAAATACTAACGTTGTTTAGGCACCAAACTCCAGGAACAGGTTCACAGCCGTGAATCTCAAATGAAGCAAAGAACATCCCTCCAGCCCAGCCTTAGGCACCCAAGTCGCTTTGGCTTCACCCCTCTCCCTAGCATTTACTATTAGCTAGTTTTTATCGCTGTCTTTTGTGAATCCCATTCTCCAGCGTGCAACTTGTTCCATGTTTTGTACAGGGAGCCTGCATGCCTCGCTCTCAGGGTTGTGAATTCCATTACGTAGAAAAGCATCTAAGTCTCCCTTGTAAATCCTATTCAAACTGCCTGATTTTGATCTCACTTGCACCTGTGTAAATCAGCATCCAGTGACCTCAGTGTGCTCCAATACTATGGTGATCGATGGTAGTACAAAACCCCTAAGATAGAACGGTGTTACACCGGTGTAAGGCATATCAGACTCAGTGCTTTGGGGCCTCTATGGCTACATAATGAGATATATAGCAACAAACAAGTATGTTACTAGAATACCTTTGCACCTTAGACGTTTAGTTTCAGATTTTGGGAGAAGGTTCAGGACTTTGCTTATTTTATCTGAAACAGTTTGCTCCTTTCTAAGGAGAGACACCCTGCTGAAAAAGGAGCACCAAAGGGAAATAATATGACAGGGATTTGTGGCTGTTAGCTGCTAGTAGCCAGGCTCCATGAGGTAAGCTGTAAGGGTGAGGGACAGGAGAGATATTCCCTTGAGACATTATCTCCCAGATCCTCAGCTGGTATATAATTCAGCGTAGCTTCATGGACATCAATGGAGCTACACCCATTTACAGCAGCTGAAGATCTAGCCCAGTTAGTTTGCACTGAAAGAAAAATGTACTGTGAACGTTGATGGTACATGTCATTGCATATATTTGATGCTGTTATATTACACCAGATTAAGATGCAGTCCTGTGAGGAGCTGAGGGCTTTCAGTTGCCATTCACTTCAATGGGAGTCAAAGAGAATCAGTATCTTATCTTGCAGTGTGCTAGGAGTGCAATCCTGCCTCTTGTGAAATCCAAGGAAATTTTACCTTTGATTCCAATAGGGCCAGGATTTTACCTTGAGTGATCCTGTGAAGTGCTGAGCACCCTCAACTCCTCTTGGTTTCATTCAGGAGAAGCTGAAAACACTTACCTTTCAGGAGCATTTGCACAAAACAGGACTGGGCCCTCAGCACCGCACAGGTTTGGGTCCATAGTAAATAACATGTATTCCATATTATACTTCAAGTTTTCTTTTAAAATGGTAACTTCAGGGTAAATTAGTTTGGATTTCATATTCATCCTTTTACAATTTTCCCAGTGCAATGTTTCTTTGCAGTGCACTTCTATAATGGTAACAAATGGGAAAATGACAATGATTATTAGTACAGACTTTTTTTATGGGACTGTCATGATTTGTTATGCTTTCTATCGATCTTAGTTTCCTACTGCACCTGTCATCACAGTATGTCACGCTGGACGGTTCAATAACTGACATTATTTACACAATTGTCTTTACCAGAGCAAAGCATTACAACATGTATTATAATAGAGGCAATAGCATTTCTAAAAAGCAAGCTAGCTATATTGATCAATGTTCTTTGCTGAGGTTACTAAACAGCATGCTAAAAATAAAAAAAATATATTCAAGATCAATGTCTAATTGATTTTAAGTTGTCATGTCCAGTTGTTAAAGAGAACCAGTGCTTTCTAGAATGTTACCAATGTTCTGGAGCTTTATAAAGCTCTAAAATAAATGGCCACATTAATAGTAGGGTCTGAAATCTCTTGTTTTAGGCTTTGTAGAGAATTTTAGGCACTTAGATGTTAAGAAAAAAATTCAAGTGTTCATCAAACACTTACAAGAATGTGCAATGTCAGTGAAATTCCTGTAAAAATACTCTCCTGTGCGTTTTGTTGTCTGGGAATGATGGTTTCTTGAATCAGAAAATGCAGGGTGATCCACTGACTGTTCAGAAAAAGGACCCTGCAAAATTCTCAGATCAGTTTTACAGTGAAGACTGTTTAAAATAAATATGAAATGGAGGAAACTCTCATGAGATGTGGTCTTGCAAAATAGCCACTAACTTGGATTTAACTCTCAGTGGCATCACAATTTCTTTCGGTTGTGGCTCTGGTTTGGAACCAAAACCATATAGGGCAGGACTTGACGTTGGCATTCAGAACTGCACCCTCACCTCTCAAATTTGGCTTCAAGATTCCAGTTTTGACCCATCTCTGGTTCTAGTCAGAGTCATTTGTAACTGTAGAACCTAGGAGGCAGACCTTAGGGCTGGGGAAATACCCTGAAAGCTTGACATTGGGAAAGTACCTTTATGCTGCTCATCCTATCCCAGAACTTGCCATCTCTCTCCCTCTATCAGCCCTGAACTCCTAGCTCCCTTTCTCCTTCCTCTGTTTAAGCTTATATGTTTCTTGAGGTTTTACTGTAGGACATGCGGTGTGCATTTGGTAAACAAATCCAAAATGGAGGATAACACATTTACAGATGAAGTATTTCCCATCCTGTGGGAGGTACTGTGCAAGTTAGGTGGTGTCTCTGGTCCATACCTCTCTGTCTACAATATAGCCTCAGTCGGATGGCAGTCAGTTTAGGCTAGCTCTGGAAGAGAAAGGCACTAGAGCGATTTGGGCTGTTTACTTTTGGGGGCTGGTTGAAGTTAATTTGCCGCTCTCTATTTTCAATAATATTTATTGTTTCATTGTCACATCTGCTTATTTGCAATTTGAGGACAGTCCCGCTCTCATTTTGTAACACACCCACCCACACCCTGTGAGGCGGCACCGCAGACATCCAGCTGTGGAAGTTTCATTTGCTGCCCTTTGCTGCAGACTGTAAGCATTAGAGTCACCCCAGAGCTGAGGGTAGCTACCTCAGGGGTAGCATTTTCCTCTTGAGCGTATTGGGGGGAGGTGGGGTAGAATCAGGCCTGTGCTTGCTGCTGTGGCGGGGAGCATGGTTGCTCCTACACCTCATTAGGGTGGAGCCCATTCCTCCCCCTGTAGCTATGGCTGGTGTGGGGCTTGAGCCAATAGCTCTTGGAGAATAAGAAAGGGAGCAGGTACCTCCCTTAAGGAGGCCGTTGTACGTAGTCACAAGCCATCAGCCAAATAAGCCCCCCTCTTGGTGCCACTCAAGTGTAGTGAACCAACTCCTCCCATCCCTGCCCACCAGCCACCCTTTGTACACCTGTGTATGGGCCTGGCAAAATCTGGCTGTCCTGGGGTGACTGACTCCTTTAAGATGGAGTGGATGCACCTGTGCTGTGACTGAATCCCTGCTGCCCAATTAGCCTTAAGGGAAGGCACCTGGGCCTTATAAAGAGGCAGACAGAAGCAGGGCTGGGGAGTTACTGACTGAACTTTCTTAACCTAGGGAGGTATTGCTGCTGCTGCTAAAAGATGCTGTAGAGAGCAGGAGTTCTGGAGTAACTACAGAAGGGCCCAGAGAGTAGCAAAGGGGCTCTGCTGGCTGAGAAACAGAGTTGGAGAAAGCTGAGCTCCAGCTTGGAGAGGCTGCTTGGTGAAAAGCAGACTGGGGCTGAGCCAGGGTTCAAGGCCTGCCTGATGATGCCAGAGTGAAGTATGAGCTTTTGTGCTGTGGTGAGGGACTCTGAGGATTGTTTTGAATTGTTCATGTTATTAAACCAGCCCCTGGAAGGGGTGGTATTAGTGATAGCCTGTGAAGTTTATTGGAAAGCCCTGAGAGAAGGGGAAACTGAGGCATGCCTGTTCAAAGCTGTGTATTCATAGTGGGTGTTTGGCCATGTTCTCCTGATTTTTCCAGGTGCTATAAAATAGATGTCTGTCTCTGTGGATGCAGACTGCAGGCATGGGGGGGGGGGAAGGGGTGGTGTATACAGCTGCTGTTCCAGCAAAGTATCTTCAGCGTTAAATCTAAAACTCTGTCCTCAGCTTGCCTGGCTCTATGGAGGGACTGTGGCATTTTTTGAGCATTTACAGATAATTCAGCACAAAAGGGCACATACAGCCAGGTGGGGATGGGAGAAATTACTCTGTTCAGGGCTTGATACAGCATCCTTAAAGTCAATGGAAGACTTGAATGGGAGCAGGAAGCCCTTAGAAAGCACTTAAATGCTTTGCTGGGGTCTAATTTTAGCAACTGGCTCAAAACTTCTGTTGCTTGAGTTCCATTTGGCTCCGATGAAATGGTGAGCTCTGGGCTGCTGTATGTTTTTTTTTTGTGTATCTTCTGACCTTGCTAGTTCTAGATGCAAAGAAAGAAGCACTTTCAAATGAGAATGTTTTCATAAAGCTAGCGCAGGGTCACAATAAGCAGGAAAACACATTTCAATCCATTATTTTGTTGAAAAACAATGGTGTAAACTTAATGAAACTCGAGCGCCCGTTTTGTTCTCCAGTACCTGCTCCTGCAGGCCAGGAATACTCGAAGAGTTATAGATTCAGTGTAAGCAAAGCCCTTTGCTGTCGGTAGTTACCAATTTTTCCCTGAAAAATTCCTGGGTTTTTCCAAAAGCCAGCCAGTATTTGGTTTTACCAATGTCCTCCCCATGAATTTCAGCTTTTTCAGAACCCAAGAACTTTTCAATGGAGAAAAGGCTGGAGCTGCATGGAAGGGCTAGCAGGGCCAGCAAGCGGTTCTGTCGGGCAGGGGGCCAGTATTCATAGGTCGTGGCCTTCTGCTCCCCTCCTGATGCTGGCCCTTCAGCAAGCCCCACTTTGCTTCCTTTGCACGAGGAGCAGCAAGATGGGCTGGGAGCTATATCCCAGTAGCTGAGACCACTCCACTACTACAGTGACAGTCCCGCAGGGGGTTGAAAGCATGACCCTGGGTGTACTGGCCCCTTTGCTGGACAGAATCCACTCCTGACCCAGACCATTCAGTATAAGGGACTTGGATTGTAAGCTGTTCTGCATTTGAACCTTGCACAATGGAGTTCTGGTCCATGACTGGGTCTCCTAGGTGCTACCACAATACAAATAATTAAGCGATCAATGGTTTGGTAGGCTGGTGATGCCTTTTTGACTGACTTTAGCCAATGAAAGTTCTTGATTTTTGAAAATTGCAATTCTGCATGTGTTTTTTGGCCAAATTCTACTTTCACGCTTGGATGTATAAGTCTTATTCAGTTCAACAGTGTGGAATTCCCCTGTCTCAAGTCAGAACAGTGTCCTGGATCCTTTGTTCCATGGCCTTTGTGTCTTCAATGAGCTTTTGATCAGGCCCTGTCTGAGTGGTAGGAATCCCTGCCACATATGCAGCATAACCTCTTTGTGGCTGCTACCGTGGGCTTTTGGCTGCAGCAAACCCAGCAGGTGTTCTGCTCCTTGATTCAGCAGCCATTCCCCTCTGTATGTCATCACAGCCACAAATTCACTGACCCTCTTCCTCTCTGGCTTTGCCTCATGTAGCCAAAAATATTTTATGCTCACAGGCAAGGACTCCCCATGGAACTTCAGTGTATACAAAGGGCCTGGATCCTTTAATATTTTGTTTGATGTTTGTATTGTGGAACTGCATAGGATGCCCAGTCATGGATCCCATTGTGCTAGGTGCGGTACACATTAGACAAAAAGCAGGTCTCTGACCTGGAGAGCTTGTGTGTATTGTATCTTAAAAATCATCTTTTTTTGTAAGAGTGGAAGGAAAGAGATGCCAGCAAAGACCATTTACAGAACACAGTAAGTTTCATGGGCCCTACAAAATCCAGGAACTATATATACCTCCTGCTACATAGTTGCATCTATTAGTAACTATTTACATAGTTACAGATATAGGGCATTCCTGTAACACTTTTGGCACCATTAACCTAAATGACAATAGTGCTCCAGGGTTCCAGTTAGGGTCAAAGGCCCTTTGTGCTGGTCTGTACAAATACTGAGGAAGAGGCAGTTCTTGCCCTAAAGAGCTCACAATCTAAGTGTTTAAAAAATCCCAGAGGTGGGTAAAACCTACAAAATGACCAGAGTAGTAGCAGGCATGTGGCTTCTTAGTCCCCTCCTGCCTCTGAGTGTTAAAAATTTTTTTGTAATAATTTTATTTATTCTATCAATACTTATATGGCTCCCATTACCATAGCATCTGAGCACCGCACCATCTGGGAGAGGAGGAAGAACTATTACCTCCATTTTTATGGACAGGGGAACTTGAGGCACAGGGAGGCAAAGTGACTTGCCCAACATCACACAGTAAGTCGGTGGCAGAGCAGGGATCTAAAACCAGGCCTCCCCAGTCTTAAGTAGTGCCCGAACCACTGGACAGTCTTTCCTTACTAATGCGGGGGAGGGAGGTGGGGAGCAAATAAGAACAAGGGAGTGGGGGAAAGGTGCAAGAGCTGGTGAGAGGAGGGCAGGGAGAATGAGGCTAGCAGTGGGGAGACTGTGAGGAGAAGGGGGAGGATCCTGGGCAAACAACTGCTTGTCAGAAAACAATGCCCAACCATGATGTTGTGGAGAGCTGTTTGCTGCCATCACTGGCATCCAGGGGCTGTGAAGGCCGAGGGCGGCCTCTCCCTGCCCTACTCCTGCAGCTGCTGCAGTCCCTGGGAGTTGGATCCATCCCCAGGAGATTCCGCTGCGCTATGCGGCTGGGACCCAGGGGGCGCTCTGGCTGACGTGTCCAGGGAGTCAGGGTCTATGTTAGTGCAAGATAAAGTGAGCTGCTCCCTCGCCATTGCTGGTGCTCTTGGCTGTTGCTGGTCTGGCTGGGTTCAGCGGGGTTGCAGGGTGCTGCAATACAGGGCTCTTGAAGCCAGACGCCCTCTGCTTTTCCCCTCTTTGCCCATCCCACCCCGGAGCTGGGGCCCAGTCAACATGGGGCCTCCAGGGAGGAGATAAAGGGAGCAGTGGGGAGACAGAGGGTAGGAAGTGGTAAGAGGGGTATTGCTGAAAGGGGCAAAATAATGGGGTAGGGGCCGGAGAGGACAAATGAGGGAGGCTGCCTCCCATTCCTTTACCCCCTTAAATATGCCACAGGCTCCAGACCACTTCTTTATCACTCATCACTGTAGTGTCTGAGCATCTCACAATCTTTAACATGTTTATCCCAGGATGGGTGCAAATCATGAGATTGACAAATAGAATTTTTAATTTTTTAAATGTAAATCATGATTATTTGTGTTACTAGTTATTTACTTTCTTCCATCTTGTAATCACCTCCTTGTTTCTTTAGTTTCCTGATTGTAAGTAGAATTTCAGATTTTAAAGAGATTTATTTTTCTTTCTAAGAAATATCACACTTAAAATGCTCATTTGCTGAAAAAGCCCAAGGCCTCATTAACATCCTTACTGGTAGAACAAGTGCTTTTGAAAATCCCACTCTTTAGTGGGATGGCTTAATGAGTAACTTTAGGCTCCTATTTTTGAAAATGTTGGTCTGTTTTTTAAAAAAGGTCATAATAGCTTTGTTGATATATTGAAGGTCTGCATAACCTTTCATTGTTAACAATGAAACAATTTAGTTTTTGAAGGGACAAAGGTTTTCTGCCACTAAGAAATGATTTGAATAAAAATACAATTTTATCTGCTCCTGCTGTAAATATTTATGCACATGCTTAACTTTAACTACAAGTAGTCTCACTGAATGCAGCTATTTGTGTTAATAAACTTACAAAAGGATCAGGAACTTTATTTTCAATTATCTGTTATGCATGTAGCAGGTTTGTAAACTTGAAAGGAGATGCCCTACCCATGCTAGCCTTTTAAAAACCCAGCACTTATAATTTCATTCATTCTACATTTTCAGTAGCACACATCTTCAAATTTATTTGTACGAAGCTTCAATCTGATTTTACATCAATGATTTGTAAATCACTCCATCCTGATTCATCCTTTCAATACCCAGTGTAGAAGGGAAGTACTGTTGTCCTTTGACAGATGAAGAACTGGAGCACAGAGACTTAGTGACTTTCCAAGGTCACAGAGGAAGCTAATGGCACAAAAGGGAATTTGAGCCTGGGTTGCATGAATCCCAGGTTAGTCTGAACCACTGCCCTATTTTCCCACTAGTGTACTCCTAAAGCTGCTCTTAGTTCCTCTTCCCCTATTCCAAGCTGTTCCACGTGCACTCCCTTTCCACCTCACCAACAACCTTCCTGATTATCCTTCCCTCCCACTGCCTGTTTTTCCAGACCCTCCCACCAGCTCTTCATTCCTTCCTACAGCAAACCCCTTCAGCATTGTAGTCGAGCTGGGCCTCTGCCTCAGCATATCCATACACCAGGGGGCATGAGAGGGGTGGTATAGGGCTGCTCTGGAACCCCTAGGCCTGGATGGCATCTCCCTTATGTCAGAGGTATTCCCTGGTAGGGAAATGCACTGGCTTAGTGGCCCCTCTGCCTGCAGCGTGAGCACACAGTGGGGGCTTGGATTCCTAGAATTTAAGGCCAGAAGGGACCAGTGTGATCCATGTAGTTTGTCCTCTTGCACCTTGCAGGCCACAGCCTCACCCATCCGCTCCCGTAATAGACCCCTAACCTCAGGCTGAGTTACTGAAGTCCTCAAATCACGGTTTAAAGACATCAAATGACAGAGAACCCACCATTTATGCTAGTTTAAACCTGCAAGTGACCCATGATGTGGAGGAAAGTGAAAAAACCCCAGGGTCTCTGCCAGTCGGACCTGGAAAAAATTCCTTTCCCACCCCAACTGTAGTGCTCAGATAGACCCTGAGCACGTGGGCAAGACCCAGCAGCCAGGTACCTGGGAAAGAATTTGCTGTGGTAACTCAGCCCTCCTTGTCTGTGTCCCATCTCTGGCCATTGGGGATTTTTGCTACTGGCAGTTGCTGCTGGGCCACGTGCTGTTGTAGGTTGCCCCATCATACGATCTCCTCCATAAACTTATTAAGCTCAGTCTTGAAGCCAGTGAGGATTTTTGCCCTCGCTGCTCCCCTTGGAAGCATGAAGTGTACGTGTAGGAACTGTTCTACAGAAAGTGTACATGCAGATGCTCAGAGCTGGAAAATGCAGCAACTTGTGTATGCATAGAAATGGAGGCTCACTTAAAATTTCACCCCAATGCTCATTCTGTCCATCAATTCAGAAATACCCGATGATGGAAAACAGCAGTGAAAGCTGGTTCCACTTTTGCTTGTTCCTCTCCTTAAGTGAAATTCACTCCTATGCAGAGGGCTAGTGCAAGAGATAAAATCCTAGCCTGTTGAAATCAATGGCAAAACTCCCCTTGACTTCAGTGAGGTTATGACTTCACCGGGGATGGGCCAACCTCTTGCTCTGTGTATGGAGGATTTTCACTCTTAAAGAATGGAAGAAAAAGCTATTGTGGGAATAACAAAGGATTGAAGCTTGTGTTTTGTTTGTGACTGAACATCAGTGGTCCCAGCCCTGAATTTCCTTAATATGGTAAAGATCCAGAAACTGACAGTGGAATCTTCACAGCTGCTGAAAAATGGATGTACACTTGAGCTTACCAAAAAGAGGAAATGTTTTTAAAATGTAAACCAAGGGAAAATGTGTTGCTAGTTCATACAAAAGACCCAATGTACCTGCTAGTAGCAAAAATAACTTCATCAGCTTGTCACAACAGATACTGTACACCCAAGGCTATTTGTTGCATTAGCAATAAAACAATGAGCATAGTAAGCTGGAAGCGCATGTCAGCACATCAGCTGGGCACTGGTTACAATTGGTGTCTCCATGCAAATATACTATTGGTTGAGCAAGTGGAGAAAACCAGTGTCGTTAAACAACATCACAGGCATGTTTTGTCTCCCTTCTCCTTTAAATTAAGTGTTGGTCAAGACCAGGTGCGAAGCAGCGTTATTATTATTTACTATTTTATTATGAATATTTACAAGGTGCCCATCACCGTTCTATCATGGCTTACTTTGTGGTGGTTAAAATGGAGCAAACCTCATCACAGGACTAGGGAGCACAAAGCAGAGCAGCTGACTCATGACCCTAGATAGCAGCTGGAAGATTAAATGTCAGGAGGATTCTAGACCCTGCCATTCCTGAATGAAGAGAGGTGTTCTGTATTTTGCCCTGAACATGGCAGGGAGGAGGTAAGATCCATTTCCAGTGGGATTGAATTCCACTGCCTCTAAAGACCTTTGCTGTGCTTCCACCATGTGAGAATCATTATTTCCAAGCATAGTTGTTGGACTCAGGCCCCACAGGCAAGCAGGCTCTAAGACAGCTGAGGCCAAGACCATTTTAGGTCTTTATAGTTAATGACCTGCACCGTGATTTCAGTTGAGAGTGCAGCTCCCAAAAGTCAAATGCTTTTCTTGGTGTGTGCTATGCACAACGTAGGGAGCCTCACATTGCATTGGCTGAAGTTTGTGTGGTCCCAGGTCGATTATGTTGTAACAATTCAGCCTTGAAGTGACAGATGTCTGGATTACCAAGGTGAGGCTTTCAGTTTACAGGAATGGTTTTAATTTTTTCCTGCCTGGAGCTACAAAGGAGTACATTTCTGGCCAATGCTGCTAATTGACCACCCAAGGCACATCCCTCACATTGCAAACCACTTTCAGGCTGGGGTAGGAGGCAGATGCCTTCAACTTACTCAAGTTTTTGCCTTTGCCAGTTCTTTACTGTTCCCCCATCTGGCCAACATCGAACCTCACTTATCTAGATTGAACCTTATCCAGTTTTGCTTTCATCCAGGTCTCTTTCTCTGGCAAGCATTGAGAGATCAGGGAAACGCTTCACTCAGGGTTGGTTGACAAGGGGAATCAGCGTGTCACCAGAATACGTATCAAAGCCATGATAGCCTGTATCGCAGCCTATATGAATTTGGAGCCCACATGATCCTTAGTGTTTTCACATAAAGATTGATTAGGGATAGTAGCAAGCTAGCACCCTGTGGAACATAAATCTGAGAGCCTTCCAGGGGAAAGGGCAGTTTTGCAAACCTAAGTCTCTGATGTTTTTGATTGCAGTGAACTGAGGCACTTCAAGGTAGTTCTATTTACCCTTACCAGGTCTTGCAGTCAAATAGTGCTTCATAGTTGATGGTTTTCAAAGCCACTACCAGATCTTGTAGTATCAGCATGCATGTCTGGCCTCTGTCCATTACTCTGAGAAGGTCACTGACCATAGAGGTTAATGCTGTTTCCAGAGCTGGAGCCAAAGTTTGTCAGGTCAGCTGGCAGATGACACATGGAGGTGGGCATGATTTCTACATCCTATGCATAGGAGAAGAACACAGCAAGCCTTAGTGTAACACTTGTATGGGAACGGCACCCAAAGCTGTCATGCTTTGATGGGGATACCTGAAATGCCTCCTACAGGCACCATCAAATGCTCCTATGAGTCTGGTTGCAAGCCAGCTTAAAATTCTTTGAACATCTTGCCTTCAAAATAAAAGCCTCAGTTGAGTGCCTCCACTGATGTGGGCCACCATGTCGGTGCTGCACATGATGCTGTAGACCCAACATCCCATTATGCTGATGCGTTTAAAAGTGACACCCTGGGATGCATGTGCATCTCCTTGACTTCAGTGGGAGTTCCATAGGTCATCCAAATTATCCTGCACAGTTAGTGGCATTGAGTACATTGACAGAGCTCTGTACTTAGCAGAGAGAGAATTCTGACCACAGCTGGTAGTCAGGCAGTCTGCCAGGATCTCGGATGTATCAGCTACTGTTCATGATCTGATGCCTAGCAGCTGAGCTAAGTTTTCTGTGCAAACATTGGAACATGTTGAATTGGTCATGTGGGCAAATATCCTCTTTGCTTTTCATGTGCACACACATACCATAGCTAGAAAAGAAAGCGTGTGTTTGCCATGTATTTTTTTGTTTTGTTTTGGCTTCATAAGTGTTTCTCTTACTTTCTCTCAAATTTATTTTCAGCAATGTTTTGTGGGAAATTGTACAAAAGCTTGCATTAAAATAATATAAAAATCTTGATTCTAGACTGAGATGTGAAATATGCCATACGTTACTGGAGACCTAAAATAAAATCAAAAGTGTGCACAAATGCAGAAGCTGACCTTTGAAGTGCTGTGTGCTGCTCATGGGAGACTGGAATCTGCTCCCAGGGGTCTTTTTTTTTTTTTAAGTGGACAAGGGGTGATCCTCTGAGACCCTCTCACTTCTTTATTGCCCTGTTCAAGGGCTTTGCATGAAGCTGATCCATACTCCCAGCTTGGGTTAGATTCAGTTGCTCTGCTTGTGGGTAGCTGAAAGGCATTGCTTGAGTAGGGTGAAGACTTCCCTCTGTATTTGGGAACAGAAGGTTCTGCCAGTGCAGAATTCCTAGTCCCAGGAGGAAGAGGGCAAGCCTGTGGCCACGATTTTGACACCTGCAAAGAAACACTGATTCTTCCCTTCCAGATGTCTTACTCTAAGATCGCAAAAAAAAAAAAAAAGCGAACTTGGGGCAAGGGCCATCATGTAGTCCTCAGTATTCCCTGTTGTGTTCAGCATTTGCAGTATGGCACATAACGGCAGGCACGTTTATGAGCATTCTGATGTACCAACGCATGACATAGTAAATCTAAAAATGGAGCAGTCCTCCTCTCTGATCCCCTGTTGGTTTACATCAAACTGTTAATAGTAGAACAGTCCTGGGTAGTTCAGTTGATTTGATGTGGCACATTTTACCTCCCAGAATCAGCAGTTGAAATCTGTCTCAGGTTAGTTGTGACTCCAGGTTATTAGCATTTGATCATCGTGTTGCCATAGGCTAGAAATGGGCTGCTGCGAATCAGGCATTTGCCTTTTGGAGCAGTCAGTAATGTGGGCTGGAAGGCGAACCAATAGGGTGGTCATGCTTTGTCCCTCAGCACCCACCAGGCTCACTCTTGAGCAGCTGAGTGATTTTAGCAGCTGACTGGCAGTCAGCTTGCTTTGCCTGTTCCAGGAATGAAAGTGGAAAAGTTTTTGTTGAACAAAGACATGAGGCTTTCCTGGTCCCAGAACCACAGAACTTACACTGGTGCTTTTCACAGCAAGCACTGTTTTACTGTTTAGAAGCTGTCAAACCAGTTAATAACTTCTGATCTGTAAGATTTGGAAGCCTGGCAATTCAACAAGGTGGTGTGCTCAGTCTCTGGAGACCCATTATATCCACGCCATATGCACTGCTAAGCCAAGGGCACTTTGATTCCTGTCAATAACTGTGCACTTCTCAGATCAAAGAGTGTATGAAAAATCCCACTGTTCTAAAAGCGGTATTAAAAAGGGGATGGCATTAATCGAGGCTTTCGTTTGAGAAGAAGGTTCTGGGATGGGAGCCAGCAGCAGTTACGAGAAAAAGAAAAGTTAAGGACTGTAAGGATCTGTAAAAATCATGCATATTCCAAGAGGTGAGTTTTGAAATGGTGAAAAATAGTAATATGGCTGGTTTAGCACTTTTAGTTTGATATATGTATAGCAAAGATGGTACACATTTTTAAACATACCTACTAATCCAGAAATATTGGCATGAACCACCACTCACACAAATATAACCAGTAAGCCAGCTGGACAATAAACTCCCCTCCCTTCCTGAAATCTCAGCCAATCTGATCGTCAGAATATAGACCAGTCTTACAGCATGTCCTTAAGGTCAATACATACAACTATTTTCAACTAGGATGGGGGAGCGTGTGTCAAAATGATGCATGAAAACACCCACCTTCCAGCATCTTCCCTGTTATGCCAGGGGGCTGATAGTTGGAGCACTTCCTCACATTGCAGCATTGACTGTATCACACAGGGAGAAAGGCAGGCAGTTCACAAACCATTTATAGCTTTATGGGCTAAAACCAAAGCTTTGAACTCCACCTGGAAAAATGCCAGGCAACTGGGGCAAACGATGGAGAAGTGACATGATATACTCATAGCGTGAAATAAAGTTTAACAAGCAGGCAGCCTCATGTTGCCCTGAATTAAGCCTGTGAGCAGTCTTCATCCACACTATAGTAGTCCAACCTCTTGTTGATAAAGGCGATGTAATACTATATGGTGAGAGGAAATATGGCTCGGCATAGGGCACTGGACTAGCAGTCAGGAGATGTGAGTTCTAATCTTAGCTCCCTCTGGCCTACTGTATGACCTTTGGCAAGTTACTTCACCTCTCTGTGCTCCCAATTTCCCTCCCATCCTTCATCTGTCTTGTTGTTTGGGGGCAGAGGGGACTGTTTCTTATTGTTAGGTCCTGGGAAACCACACAATGATGCTTGATCTCAACTTAAGTCTCTAGGTGGTATTGTAATATATAATAATTGTTAGTGGTAGACTTCAGTTTTGGGTCTGACTATATTTGAACACCCCTGCAAATGTCCCCCAACTAGGCACTGAAATTAACATTTCAGTGAAGTTTATTTTGATTTTGGGACTATTAATTGCCATGCTCAGTGTAGTCATTAGCGACATCTAAAGCCCCTGTCTATGCAACAAACTCTTTTGAGCCAAATTCTTCCTTGGAGAAGTCGAGAGGCAACTAGGGATTCATTTGGTCCACGGTGATTAAGCACCATGCATAAACATACCCAAGATCCACATGCGTTAGATCATGATCTGGTGTTGCTGGGACCAACCTGTACTAAACACGGCAGATATTGGGAGGGACTGATCTAAACTGATGGTATTTAAATCACTGATTTTAATAATGAATTAAAACATCAGGTTTAAAACTTTGATTTCAATAATCAGTTTTAATCATGTTTTGTACTTGTACTTTAGTTACTTTCTTAAGAAAGGTTGATTGTCACTGGCTGGTAACTATTAAAACATGTTTATTTGCATCTTTACACTAAATTAGGTGTTACTTTTTGCTAACTAGCTGGATACACTAAGTCTATATACATTTATTTAAGCAATTATATAGTTTAACATATATATATTTGGAAGATGAATGTTACATTTTTATTATGTTAGAAAATGGTGAATGATGTTTTCTCAATTACTAGATTAATGTTTTTTACTTGTGATTTGTGTCAAATTGTTTGGATGGAAATTGGAATTAAATTAAAAATGCACAAAACTGCATTTTAATTTTTTAATTAAATGTGCTGGATGCATAAGAGAAAAGGTTATCAAAACATTTCTCATTGAAAATCAACTGATTTATTAAACACAGGAAGTGTTGCTTGTAGTTAGAGAATGGAACTGATCGTTTCTGGTTACCATGTCCTTTAAGATTTTAGAATGAGTAGATCTCATCCTCTCATACCTAGCTTTTACTCATAGTCTGGAAGAGGAAAACAAGTTTTGTTGGTTTTTTTTCAACTCCCAATATTCTCCCTGCACCTACAGAAAGGCCGAAGTGTTACAAGCTGGTTTAGTACTTCAACAAATTCAAATTTCAGGTGCTTAACCTGATGGGTGGGTGTCTGTTATAGACCACCAGACCAGGAGGATGAGGTAGATGAGGCTTTCTTCCATCAACTAGGGAAAGTTTCCAGTTCACAGGACCTGATTCTCATGGGGGAGTTCAATCACCCTGAAATCTGCTGAAAGAGCAATACGGCAGAACACAGACAATCCCGGAAGTTTTTGGAGAGTGTTGCAGAGAACTTCCTGGTGCAAGTGCTGGAGCAACCAACTAGGGGCCATGCTCCTCTTGACCTGCTGCTGACAAACAGAGAAGATTTGGTAGGGGAAGTAGAAGTGGATGGCAACCTAGGCAGAAGTGACCATCAGATGGTCGAGTTCAGGATCCTGACAAAAGGAAGAAAGGAGAACAGCAGGATACGGACCATGGACTTCAGAAAAGCAGACTTTGACTCCCTCAGGGAGCTGATGGGCAGGATCCCCTGGGAGGCTAATATGAGGGGGAAAGGAATCCAAGAGAGCTGCCAGTATTTTAAAGAAACGTTATTGAGGGCACAGGAGTAAACCATCCCAATGTGCAGAAAGACTAGCAAATATGCTAGGCGCCCAGCTCGGCTTAAAAAAGAAGTCTTTGGTGAGCTTAAACACAAAAAAGAAGCTTGCACGATGTGGAAGCTTGGTCAGATGATTAGGGAGGATTATAAAAATACTGCTTGGACATGCAGGAATGAAATCAGGAAGGCCAAAGCACAATTAGAGTTGCAGCTAGCAAGGAATGTGAAGGGGAACAAAAAGGGTTTCTACAGGTATGTTACCAACAAAAGGAAGATTAGGGAAAGTGTGGACCCCTTACAGAATGAAGGAGGCAACCTAGTGACAAAGCATGTGGAGAAAGCTGAGGTACTCAATGCCTTTTTCGCCTCTGCCTTCACAGACAAGGTGGGATGGGAACTGAGTTACTGCAGAGAATTCCTTTTTGGGTGCT
>ML675603.1:10958365-10971277 GCA_007922155.1 Mesoclemmys tuberculata
ATCCAGGAAACTACAGACCGGTCAGCCTCACCTCAATCCCTGGAAAAATCATGGCGCAGGTCCTCAAGGAATCCATTTTAAGGCACTTGGAAGAGAGGAAGGTGATCAGAAGCAGTCAACATGGATTTATCAAGGGCAAGTCATGCCTGACCAACCTGATTGCTTTCTATGAAAAGGTGACTGACTCTGTGGATGTGAGGAAAGTGGTGGACATGATACCTTGACTTTAGCACAGCTTTTGATACAGTCTACCACAGTATTCTTATCAGCAAGTTAAAGAAGTATGGGTTGGATAAATGGACTATAAAATTGATAGAGAACTGGCTAGATCATAGGGCTCAATGAGTAGTGATCAATGGCTCCACATCTTGCTGGCAGCTGGTCACAAGCAGAGTGCCTCAGGGGTCGGTCCTGGGGCCGGTTATGTTCAACATCTTCATTAATGATCTGGAGGATGGGGTAGATTGCATCCTCAGTAAGTTTGCAGATGACACTAAGCTAGGGGAAGTGGTAGATACCCTGGAAGGGTCGGATAGGATATAGAAGGACCTAAACAAATTGGAGGATTGGGCCAAAAGAAAGCTGAGGTTCAACAAGGACAAGTGCAGAGTCCTGCACTTAGGATGGAAGAATCCCATGCACAGCTACAGACTGGGGACTGACAAGCTAGGCAGCAGTTCTGCAGAAAAGGATCAGGGCGTTACAGTGGCTAAGAAGCTGAATATGAGTCAGCAGTGTGCCCTGGTTGCCAAGAAGGCTAATAGCAGTATTGGGCTGCAATAGTAGGAGCATTACCAGCAGATCGTGGGAAGTGATTATTCCCCTCTATTTGGCATTGGTGAGGCTGCATTTGGAGTATTGTGTCCAGTTTTGGTCCCCCCACTACAAAAAGGATGTGAACAAATTGGAGAGAGTCCAGCAGAAGGCAACAAAAATTATTAGCGGGCTGGAGCATAAGACTTATGAGGAGAGGCTGAGAGAACTAAGCTAGTTTAATCTGCCGAAGAGAAGAATGAGGGGCGATTTGATAGCTTTAACTACCTGAAAGTGGGTTCCAGGGAGGATGGAGCTAGGCTGTTTTCAGTGGTGGCAGATGACAGAACAAGGAGCAACGGTCTCAAGTTGCAGTGGGAGATGTCTAAATTGGACATTAGGAAAAATATTTTCACTAGGCGGGTGGTGAAGCACTGTAATGGGTTATCTAGGGAGGTGGTGGAATCTTCATCTTTAGAGGTTTTTATGCTGCAGGTTGACAAAACCCTCGCCGGGATGATTTAGCTGAGGTTAGTCCTGCTTTGAGCAGGGGGTTGGATTAGATACCTCCTGAGATCCCTTCCAATTCTAATATTCTATGATTCTATAACTTTCACCAGTTCTGTGGTTTGACTTTCTTTAAAAAATGGCAGCAAACATACTATTTAGTATTTTTTATTTAATTTAAATTATTATAATTTTAGGCCTCAACATTAGTTAATTTTAAATATGATTTTAAATTGTATTAAATTTCAGAAATTCAATATTTTGTATTTAAATTGGTTTATTCTTAATTCATCTTTTTTTTTTTTCTTCAACCCCCCTGGGGGGTTATGGTGGTGTAAACGGGGCACAGGGAACATTCACTTTGAGTTTAGATGCTTTATAGCATTGTCTTTCATTGCCACACTATTCCTGGGCCAAGAGTTGTTGTATGTCAGGAAGGATAATCTTTCCTGCTCTTTGTGCACAGGGGGAGTACACACTGCACCATGCATTAAGAGGGTATAGATTGCTTCCCTTGGCCACAAGCCCACAGAGCCACTCCCTTTCATGTGCTCATCGGGGGAAGGAGAGGGTAAACTGTCCCTGCTCAACTGCTGTTGATTGGCCTATAGGAGGCTTACATACATCACTGCACCTCGGTATGAACTGATCTGGTCGATCCCTATACATTCCAAAATCTCTTTTAAAGTAACTTGTGTCTGTTTCCAAACCTTACACAGTGCTAACCAGCCATGGAGCAGGTTTGCTCAGAACACTGACTCTTTTTTCCTCCACATGCTGTACACGCTGCATTTTTACTGCTGAGAGACGTGGCCTTGGATGGGTTGGCTCAGATAGCATCATAGGTCTGTCTTCATGCCACTCCCCTTGTTCCTGCTTCATCTTTGCCTCATCCTGCAGTTACTCCATCTCTTCAAAGTAGCCCTTAAGGCGGTCTAGAGGCTAGATGATGCAGAACCAGCTGCATTAACCTTAGGAAAGAGGGACAAAGCAGGACTGGCAGAAGGTTTTCTAGATTACTTTTTGCAGGGGGAAGGCAGAGGCAAGTGTTACTGTGGCAAACAGTGTTTGGCAACAAACCGGGGACTGAAATGGAAGCCTCTAGAGCAGTGTTTCTCAATCTTTCCAGACCACTGCACCTCTTTCAGGAGGTGGATTTGTCTTGCATACCCCCAAGTTTCACTTCACTTGAAAACAACTTGCTTACAAAACCAGACAAAAATGCAGAATTGTCACAGTGCACTATTACTGAAAAAGTGCTTACGTTCTCATTTGTACCATATATTATGGTACCCCTTAGTAGAGAAACACTGATATAGGATATAGAGCAGTATAAACAAATCATTGTCTATATGAAATTTTAGATTGTGCTGACTTTGCTAGTGCTTTCCAGGTAGTCTGTTGTAAAACTAGGCAAATATCTAGATGAGTTGATGTACCCTCTGGAAGACCTTTACATACCGTCAGGGGTTCGCATACCCTTGGTTGAGAATCACTGCTCTAAAAGCATGAGCTGTTACAGTCTGGATTTAAGAGCCTGGCAGTTTCTGTAACAGACTCTTACTCTTTGCAGATTGGGCGTATAGGTAGACTCATTTTTAGAATATAGTACGCAGTCTCATTAGGCAACCAAGGGGCTTGATGAAGAGATGTCAGGGTTTGTTGGAATTATTTTTTTAAAATGCATGCTGGATCTTTGGCTTTCTGCTACGTGTGGGGAAGGGCACTCTCATGATATTCTTATTTATTCTCATAACTCTCCAAATTGACAAACAAAATCCATTACAGATGTTGGGCACTCTGCACTACCTTAGAAGTGATTGTTAGCTATCAGTCTTGAATGTTATCCTTACAATTCAGTATCACAAGTTGCCTGGCTATGTGACTACCTGATTAAATCATCGTAGGCAGGGCCAGTGAATGGTACTTTGGGGTTGCCAGAAGTTTAGCATAATCAGAATGCCAGAGGGCATTATTCAGATAGAGCAAGAACAAGAAGTCTTGAATAATGCTGAGTTAGCTGTCTGTTCTGTAATGCTGTTTCTAATCCAATGGATGTCCTGATAGAGTTTTGGTCTGAAGGCCATAGACATACTGACGGTCACAGAGCAAAATACCCTTACTTTTAATAAATTATGCTGCTGTATTTATGTTAATGGATGCACAAAAGCACAGAATTCATAAGAGTCTGAGGGACGTTTTAACAGCTATTCTCAACAATAAATTGTACTACTTCACCGAGTGATAGAGAGTGTGAATCATGACTGGGCCTTGTCATCCTTAGTGAAATTCAGGGAATGCAGTTGTTAGGCTTGACAGTGCTTGTTCATCGGCAGAACATGTAGCAAGATCACATGGTGTGGGTTGGTTAGTCTTCGCAGAACACTGAATTTACACTTCCCCTGGCTACATCTCCTTTCATATTTCCCCCCAGGGCTTTCCATTGAGGCCAGCCCCTATGTTTGCTCTGGGAGTCATTTTTATACCTCCTGTGCTAGCCCTGTAAAACCTGTCAATGTGGTTACCATCGGGATTCAACTAAGGATCTCCACAGATCAAAGCATCAGCCTCCACAACTTGCACTAAAGGACTATGTCCTGTACCCGAGAACTCTGCCAGACCCTCTGGGTTGGGTATGGAGGGGGTCAATTAAAATTCTACCTGGACAGTGAGCTTATACTCCTTAGGACTGGATCATCCTCTGATCCTTTTACCAAGTTACATCCCTTTCTATATCCAAATCACTCACTAAAATTTCACTCCTGCTGTGACATCTACAAGAAATAATGAAGAGGTTATGTTTAAAATCAAACAAAACCCATAAAGCCCCCCAGATGACCAAAAAAACCCCAAAACAATCACGTGTCCACATCTCCCTGAGCCAGTGTGCTGTCTTATTGTCACCTTTGTCTTCCTCCTACCTCTTGTGTGTTACGAGTCCTACTTGGTGTGCCTTACTGACTTCAGTGTGAATGCTCATCAGAGCATTCTAACTGTGGATTCCACCACAGCCCCCTAATGCCTCCAGAGCGAACATACAGAGGCTGCAAACCTAGTGGATCTCCCCATTAGGAATACCCTGGGTGTCAGGGAGATGTCCTGCTGGCTTAGGTATGGCTAATGGATTGGGGCTATGCTGTCCAGTGTTGGTGCCCCTGAGTGGAAATGAGGCTGAAGCAGGGAAGGAGGTATGTTAGGGGATTGGAAGTTTGCAGCAGTGCATCCTTCACTTCAACCACTCTCTGGTGTTCCAGCAGCCCGGGGCTTCTCTAGTTTATTTTTCCAGAACCCACGGAGGCTGCAAAGGTGGCGTGTGACCAAGCTTTCCTACATCCCTGAACTATGCCAACCACAGCTGGGAGCAGCTGAGAATCAATGCCCATATCTTTCCTTGTATGATGGGGAACCTTGCTCATTCCTGGGCACTCAAAAATTGATGATGACGATAACTGTCAAACCTACTTCTGTGAATGAGAACCGAAAAATTGTTAGGCCCTGAAATTATGATAATTCAGATTTCATTTCTAATTAGTAAAAACAAAAACAAAACAAAAAAACCCAACAACTATGGCAATTGCCAGTCACTTACAAATTTTTGCCATTGTTTATTATTGGGGTGGAGGGCTCTTCCAAGGCACAAATTACTGTTAAGCACTTTACTTTCATTGACAGTGATTTGAAAGTTCCCTTTCCTCCCACACCCACCAAAATGTAGCTTTGTAAGTTTGAAGGACTAGATGGATCAAGGTTTTGAGAAATGGTTCCAGGACTCTTCACCCTTAATTCACTGTGTGACGCTAGGCCCAAAACAGCCAAGCAACTTTGCAAGTTGCATGGCCCAACTCTGACCTTTCAGGATATGTTATAGGAAAATACAATGGTAGTGAGGATCATTCCTCATAAGTAGAATAGTGCTTTGATATGCAAGTGTATTGTTGGTAGTTATTTGATGTTTATGTATCTCTCGTTAGAGGTTAGCAAGGTAGATAAACTGCTTTCCTGTCTGTCATTGTTCTATTGATTAAGAGTTCAAAAGGAACATATGAACATTTAGATGGAACTTTGAATGTAACAATGCTATTGTTTGTATTTCTCTTTGAAGTTTAAGTAGGAAACACCTGTGAATGGTTTGTAACTGGCCAATTTCCTTGCCCTGAAGTAACTAGTTACAGGTGTGCTCAGGACATGGGAGATGGTACCTCAGAGTCCCAAGTAATTATGTATTAATTGTTCAAGGAGATACTTGCTGTCAAGAAAGTATGGGTCAGCCTGCATGGATCTATAAAAGACTCTAGTGGACTGATCCTTTTATCTCAAATCTGTCCAAGCTTGTCAGGGAAAGTTTGGATCGCAAGATTGAGATCCCAGCATTCTCATGGGAGAATTTGAACAAACTCTGCAAATGGACTATTTAGTCTTCCTTCCTCTGGATCAATTCATCTATAACTGAAGCTGTGAATCAAAGGACTGAGACCCATCTAGGTACTGGATGTTCACTAGAGGGACTATATAAGCCTGCAAACTCCACATTTCTACTGGAAACCTGATGTATATGGACTTTCCAACCATTTGTATGTATGTGATTGCTTTAATCATTTAACATTTCTCTTCCAGTTTGTTTCTTTCCTTTTATAATAAACCTTAAGTTTTAGTTACTAAGGACTGGCTGACAGCATGGTATTTTGGGTAAGATCCAAACTTATATTGATCTGGTAATGTGACTGACCCTTTGGGGTCAGGAGAACCTTTTTGGTAAAGAGCATATAGTTGTAAATAACTTATCTCTTTATTGGACCTAGGTGCTGATTGGGAGCCAGATACTGAAATGCAGTAAAGGGGGCTGTGTGTATTTTTATTTTAGCTTCTTGATAACCAATGTGGGGGAATCAGAAGTGCTGTTTGTGGCTGGTTGGGAAATCTGACTTCAGTGTCACCCACCAGTGTTTGGAGAATCTGCTCTCCTTTTGCAGCCTGCCCTGACCTTGGCATTTTCAGGTGTCTACTCTAGGCATGGACAGGTCATGCACTAGGTACAGTTAATAATGACTAAAGGTGGACTCTGTCTAATTTCTAATGGGCAAGTGTCCACACACCCAAAAATACCATCATGGTTGTGACCAGTTATTACCATTATATGAGAGGCTAAGTGTTGATTAGCTGGCTGATTTTACAGAGTACTGGGCATCCACAACAACAATTGAAGCCACTGGAAACTGAGGGTATTTGACCCCTTGTGAGATCGGGGTTTTAAATGGCGTGGATGCAGAGCTCTCCTCCTATTTCTAGAATTGAGCCCTCCAGATTTTTTAGTATAATGGTGGCCCATATGGGAGAAGTTTATACAGTCACTGTCTGTATTCTGCAGAAAAACAAAGGACTGTCAGTTTGGGGCATTTCATAAGCAATGAATTTCACTGTCCCATAATATAAAAATTACTTTTATCCATTTAAAAACTGCTATCAAAGTATAATACGTTTTCTCTAACAGAAAACCGTTTGAAGGACACTATGTATTTGAAAACTAATGGAAGGATTGTGGGCCTTATTTATATCTATTTATTAATGCATAATACTAAAGATACCAATTTTCACAAATCAGACTATGTATTTCCCTTGGTGATGAACAGGTTTGCAGCCTATACATTAAAACATTGTAATGTAACTGGAGACTGTCCCATAATCATGCTAGCCCAGTGGTATTTCCCATCTGCACACTGAGTACTCATGCTTATTTTTTTGATAAGCACAAGGAGCTGGATGTGCTGTCAGGCTGTTGCAATTTTTGGCAGACCACGTGATTACTGGAAACTGGAGCTTTGGAAGATTTATCAGATCTTTTTACCCTTAGTGCTTGAGATTCTTTTCAGAAAAGTTCACAGGCTGCTAAAGTGTTGTGTGTTAGGGAAGGAGTGGCGTATGTTCACACTGTTTATGTGAAGTATGCATGTTGTATGTGAGTCCAGAGTGTGTGATACATGTTTGTAGAAGCAGATGGGTGGGCAAAGTTTTGAGAAGAGCAGAGGAAAAATTTTCCCATAAAAGGGTCAAATCTAAGTTACAGAGGCTCTTCTCAGATATTTTGATTAAAAATATGAATGCAAACTCTACCTAACTCGTAGAGGGGCCTAGAGGACTGGGGGCTAGGAGCCAGGAATGCCTGATTGCTAATCCTGGCTCTGCCACTGATTTGGCTCATGATCTTAGCCAGGTCACTTAGAGCTGGATTGTGTTACTGGCGAGATTGTGGAGGGACATTGCTGCTGTCAGAACCCCAAGAGGAATTGTAGCTGACTCATCCAGGATTCCTCCTGGGAGCTCTTTGAGAACACATGCTGCCACAGTAACACTGCCACTTGGGGAAAAGAAGCAGCATGTTGTCTTCTCTGCACCTGGCTGCGAGGATGGGCTGTTGTGTGGCCTCTCTCTCACCTGCACAACTCAGCCACAGTACATCTGTCCCTGGCACAGGCCATTTGCGTACTTTACTTCTCTCAGGCATCTGAGCAGGACCAGCTAGAATAGGGTTCTTAACCACTCAGCATCCCGCTGTCGTCAGGTGTAAAATTAGGGTAATGCCACTTACCATGCGGGAGGAAGTTGGGAGATCAGTACTTGCAGAGGCATAGGTTTTAGAGCCACAGATTAGGGAAGAGGCATGGCCTTCTTACTCTGCACATCCTGGAGCTCCATGTGAAAAGGATCTCTGAGATGTGAGCTGGTGGAAGCCATCCATATGGTGGAGCTGCTCCAGCCTCCCTCCTTCCTGGCTTTCTCCCTCTTGGTGGTGGGATTCCAGTCGTGGAAGATGCACCAAGCAGTACCCCCTTTGCTGTGGCAGCCAGGCCTAAAATTGGCACATAGTGCGATAAGTTTTAAAGTTTTTTCCTCTAGGATGAAAGCTTTTTTTAAAATAAAAGCCTATTTAAATAATCAAAGTTCCAAAGAAAAAATGCAACAGGCCCAGTTGCCCAAGAGATCATTTTAGAATACTTTTACCCAACTGTTAGTCTGAGATCAAAAACAATTGGCATTCTGCAGTTTCTTGGATTACAGACCATCATTTATTCATCAGAATCAAAGTGCTTTATGTTTTCATGTGACCAGTTAGGCAGAGTCTTACCGTCTGCCTCTTTTTTTTGTTTTTGTTTGCTGTGCTCCAAGAAGGTTTTGAAGCTGTTCTACCAACAAATTCTATAGCTAAGGTTGCAGCTCTAACTTTTTTGCTATAACCCCACTTTCACACTCAAAATTCAGAAAGATCTTTTTCTCTGGTTGAATGTTTCCATGTTTGAGTTTCATTCCAAAGCTGAATTTTTGGACTAAGAAAAGTCTGGTTTTTTGAATAAGACAACAGGGGGCATAGGGGAGCAGGGGGAATAATGATACTTCATCCATTTAAAGTATGCTGTCAGTCTGAAGTCTAGTTAGTTTCAAATAATGAGTTTAAAATATTATACTAGGACCAACAGGGCTCTGGGCAAGATCAGCAACTCATTTTTCTAGATTTGGACAAACACATAGTGAGAGGGGTCTCCTGCCCAAAGATGAAGTGTCTAAGCCAGGATCACACAACTGATTGATGTCAGACTCGGGAAATAGGACTCAGTTCTCCTGGGTCCCAGTCCAGTGTTCCTATTCACTAGATCTGGTTGAAAAATATTTCCTCCCTACTCCAGTGCCCCCCACCACAGAAAATTTTGGTTTGTCCTTGAAAAACCAAAAGGTTTTCAGTTTTCTTTGATAAAAAAATACCATTTTTCCATTGAAATTTCAGCTTAAAAACTTTGTTTTGTTAACCCCAGCCCTGCTTTTTCATTTAAAAACTAGTTTTGATAGAATACTTTCAACCAGCCCTTGTATTCACTAGATTATTCTGTCACCCCTGAAACGTTATTTTATATAGTACTTCTGTTTAGATATGTTCATGGAGATAACCTTTGTTGAATCTGTTGCCAAGATGGTCAGGGACACAATCTCATGGTCTTGGTGTCCCCAAACCTCCAACTATCAAAAGCTGTAAATGGACTATAGAGGATGATTCACTCGATCAGTTACCCTGTTCTGTTCCTTCCTTCTGAAGCATCTGGCCCTGGCTACTGTCAGAAGGCTAGATACTAGGTTAGTTGGACCATTGGTCTGACTTACAATGGCTGTTCTTATGTTCTGTGTGCCCAGGTCAAATTTTGTGGTTTTAATGGCACATTTTCCTATTTTAAAAAATGTCCTTCTGTCCCCTATTTCTATGTGAGAGATTCACAGAAATGGAAGAAACTGACCATGCTGAGGAAACCGCGAAAGCAATTACAAGCAAAGTGCTATCAAATGCACAAATAACCAAAATGCATATAGTAAAATATTTTTTTCTCTAATCATGTTCATTCATAACAATCAGAGGTGTTTGTTTTTTTACCTACTACTCTTGTTACAAGTTTCAGATAATTGTAATTTTTGTGGGTTTTTTTTTTCCCCCTTTATTGGTTCCATCACCTTAGTATAAAACCCTCCCAATTATTTAAAAAAAAAAACAGCCAAATTCTCTGCTGATGTATTGGATGTCAGTGGCATTTTGCCCATTTACACCAGTAGTAAATTTGTCTGCAAAATTTGAGCATGTCTCTTTATAAAAATAATCCATAAGACTGTTTGCCTATAAGTAACTAGAGTGGCGGAACTTTAAAACATCAGACTTCTAAGTGGCTAAACATTAGTAAGGAATAAGTTCTTAATGAGTTTAGTCAGGGGACCAAGTTTCAAAATAACAAAATGATTAAAATTCCATGTTTAGACACAAAGAAAGTATTTCTGTTTGGTTTAGAGTGATGCTATCTGCCATGGTATGCAGTTGCTCTACACATTTTGGAGGTCCTGTAATTATGGAGCAGTGTTATGGAATGTGAGACCTCTGGAGTTGCAGAATAACTCAGTTCTGTAGTTTAGGAGTTCAGGTATTTTTGTATCTGAGAGACGATTGCAGCTTTTGGAGTTATGTACAGCAGATTTTCACATCGCTGTAGCCATCCTCTTTTTGTGGTGAGGAGGTGGGAATCAAACCCCAAAGGAAATTATATACAAAATCTATGCTATAATGCTAATTTTGAAAGTGTAATGTTTTTTTTAATTTGAACCATGCAAAAGTTAGTTTTCTCCCATGAATGATTATTCCTTCAGATTATACACATTCTGGGCTAGATTGTTAGGCATCCTACATGCACGCATAAGTGAGAATGGGGTGGGGGAGTGATCAATGAACCAAGGACAACTGTAATCTTTGTGCTGATCTTTATTATTATTGTGTTACCATAGCACCTTGGCCCCTAATCATAGACCAGGACCCTATTGTGCTGTACAAAAAGAGCAGAGTCCCTGCCCCAAAGAGTTTACATTCTAAAATAAGAGACAACTGAGACAGACAGACAAACAGGGAAGTACATCAGGGCCAGGAGGTAGCAGCTGGGCCTTGGGGTTTGCAGAGAGCAGAGGGCCAAGTCCACACAGTAGTCGGGGTTCAGAACTAGAAGGTCAGGAACCAAAGTCAGGAACTGAGAGTCAGATACCAGGAAACAATCTGAGTCAGGAAACCAGAGGACAGGATCAGGAAACAAGAGCGGGTAGTGCTAGGTGAGCAGCCCTAAGTAGGGGGGAACCTAGCTGTACAGACAACTTCCTGTTCCTCTTCCTGTCTTAAGTGGGAGAAGCAGCCCAATCTGGAGCTCTGGTGTTCCTCCGATCAGGGCCCACAGGTGGAGCCTGCTATCTGAGTTAAGCTTCATGGAGATCTAGTTCTGGCTGATGCCAGCAGTGTTGGGTGGAGTGTTGGAGTATGATGACCTTCTTCCCTGCCCCATGGACACATGGATTCCATTGCACAGTGAGGCAATATTGGTTAGCATAATAGGCAGTGATGTCAGCTACCTACCCATTGTCAAGTTTTGGGGGGGCGTTTTGGCACCATGGAAAAGGAGTGTTTTAAGGAGGGAGTTGAAGAAAGATAATGCATTAGTTTTGTGGATGTTTATGAGGATCTCTTCCCAAGCATGAGGGGCAGTGCAGGAGAAAGCATAAAGATACTTATTGGAAAACTTAAGTGGGCGAAGGAGGCTAGAGTTGATATTTGGACAATGAATAAAAAATAATAAGTAGGTGGGATAGGTTATGAAGGGTCTTGAAAGCGAAGAGCAGTAGCTTATATTGTCATAGAGAAGGGCGAGCTAGAGGAGGGATGAGAAGAGGGTCACGTTGTCAGTGGTGGGATAGTAAAATTATCTGTATAGCAGCATTCTGAATGGATATGAGGAGGGCAAAGCTGCATTTGGTAGGTCTAGAGAAAAAGGCGTTGCAGTAATTGAGACACATGATGATGAAAGATGGGGCAAAAGCTGCTAGCCTCCCTAGCCACCCTTAAGGGAGTGGGAAGGAGCCGAAACTGTCTTACTGCTGTCCATCTGCACCAGCCAACAGAGAGGTGTACACACAGAGCCCTTTGGATGCTGAGCCTCCCTGGACTTTTGATCCATTAAAGTATTCATCAACATAATCCTGCATAACAGAGCCAGGCACTCAAGACTGGAGATGACGTGCTACAAGTGTACAATAGCACAAACGTGATGTAATCATATCAATGTATACATCTGTTTTGGGTGCATAAACTATGGAGAGTTTTTAAATTAAATAAATGGAACTCCATTTTAAACGAGGTTATATTTATCAAGGACAATAATAGTAAAAGTTAAACAACTTTAAGGGCGTTTCCATGCTTCTGTGTGAATTTTCAATTTCAGTGTGGGAAAATTATAAACTGTAGGAATCGGGAGGATCAGTAGTAACTTTTAGCATTATAGCCTTTCAAACTAGGTACTCTGAAGACTGACGACAGGATTCCCTTATAGCTATATAGGGTCTCTTTGCTGTAGAATTCCCTTAGTAATCTGCATTTGTCTCTGCTAGATCATTCCTTTGAGGGTGGTGGAGGACAAAGGTAACTGAAATCAGACTGTATCCCAATAGCCTGGCATCTATGGCTGGCATACTGTGACCTGCTGTCTGTGAATATTTCTTCCAGAATGCCAAAACAAGGAAAGATGCCTTTTTAATTTTTCTGTAGCCTATTGTGTAACGCTTCATAATCCATAACATCAGCCTTGCATCATACTCCACAAAATATGGAAAATTGGTTTTTTGACTAAATGGTTTATTTTAAGTTTCCCCTTTCTCCAGAAAGCTTCACATTTTTGTCTGTTATGTTTCCCCAGTGCCCCATGGGAGTAGTATTTCAGTTATCTTTATTCTCTTCTCTGGGCCAGGTTCCCTCGCTGAACTATATCTCTCATAATGTACCATGGCCAGTACTTCCCTGATTCATTGTCTGCCCTCTCGGAGACTGTCACTTGGTGTATTTTTTAAAATGACTGTTCATTTAGAAAGTCTGAAAAAGATTCCAGATCAATGCTGTATACTTTCAGTTTTATGAAGCGTGAGATGATATCCTCCTCAAATATTTCTGTTTCTATTCATTGACCGTTTCATCTCATAGCCTTAATTAAGCGAGAAGCCATAATAGGATTTCCACTGGTTAGCCATTGTTGCACGCTTTCAGAACGTTGGAGGCATAAACAAACTTGTACACAGTAATTGTGCTGTGACAAATATATTGTG
>ML675603.1:10971677-11203159 GCA_007922155.1 Mesoclemmys tuberculata
TCACCATCAGTTCAATTTAAGTAAAAGTATGCTTTTAAAGCAGTCAAGTTATATGCTAAGTACTGCAGCCAGGCTGAGGGAAAGGGAGATTGATGCAGAAGCTAAAAGCTCCCGTATATTTATTTTTAAAAATAATTGAAAGTGGGGGGGAAATGTTTACGCTCTCCCTTCCCTGACTTCCTTACCTTCCTCTGTCTCAATTACATAATAGGTTATAGCATTAGCTAATGAAAATCAAATAGCTGTCATTCAGCATCAGCTTCCATCATGGGTTTTCCATAGAGAAGCAATGAAATTGGGAAATAAAAATATTCAGGGCGAGTGACAGAAATAAAATCTTTCCATCTTTCATACTCCAGGGGCCAGCCCCAAAGCCCACTGCAGTCAAAAGAAATATTCCTGTTGTCTTAAGTGGCCTGTGGATTGGCCCCTACGGTCTGGGTAAGCTCTGAATTCTCTGATTGCTAAGCTCTGCCTCCAGACATACACAATTTTTGGTGCTAAACAGGCAGAATATCCATTCTCCTTAGAAAGCAATATCATCTCACCCTCCCAGGGAGAAGAATCTTTTTCCCTCCAAAAGAAGGGGATATCGAATCATAGAAGATTAGGGTTGGAATAGACCTCAGGAGGACATCTAGGCTGGGTCTACACTGATGGGGGCAAATTCACCGCTGTCAGATTGATTGCTCTGGATTGACTTAGCGGCCTCTGTAGACCCGCTCAGTCGATCCAGCAAGCGACGCAGGAAAACAACCCCGGTAAGTGGCGCAGCGCTGCGTCGAAGGGAACGCCGTTCCCTTCGGCGCAGCGCTGCGTGGACGGTGCACGGAGCAGACACCGCGAAGTCGACAGGAGATACACAAGTGATTTACGTCACTTGTGTATCTCCCATCGACTGCCGCCGAATCCCGAAGGTAAGTGTAGACTGGGCCCTTGTCCAACTCCCTGCTCAAAGCAGGACCAACCCCAAATTCATCATCCCAGCCAGGGCTTTGTCAAGCTAGGCCTTAAAAACCTCTAGGAATGGAGATTCCACCACGTCCCTGGGTAACCCATTCTGGTGCTTCACCAACCGCCTATTAAAATTTTTTCTCCTAATATCCAACCTAGATTTCCCCTGTTGGAACTTGTGCATGTCCAGCTTTTCTAAATTTGTCCTTCACCTGTTCTTTCCACTGAAGGCTGCTCACCTCCCCATGCTGTGCTGCCCAGTGCAATAGTCTGAGACCTGACTTTGTCTGTGAAGACTGAGTTAAAAAAAAAAAAAAAAAGGATTGAGTAATTCAGCTTTTTCCACATCATTTGTCACTAGGCTGTCTCCCCCATTCAGTGAGGGGCCCACACTTTCCATGACCACCTTCTTGCTAACATACCTGTAGAAACTCTTCTTGTTACCTTCACTTCCTTTGCTAGCTGCAACTCCAACTGTGCTTTGGCCTTCCTGATTTCACCTCTGCATACTCAAGCAATATCTTTATACTTCTAGTCATCTGTCCAAGCTTTTACTTCTTGTAAGCTTCCTTTTGGTGTTTAAACTCACCAAAGATCTCTTTGTTAAGCCTTGCTGGTCACCCGCCGTATTTGCTGTTCTTTCTGCATGTTGGGATGGTTTATTTCTGTGCCCTCAATAAGGTTTCTTTAAAATACAGCCAGCTCTCCTGGACTCCTTTCCCCTTCATATTAGCCTCCCAGGGGATCCTGCCCATCAGTTCCCTGTGGGAGTCAAAGTCTGCTTTTCTGTAGTCCAGGCTCTGTATGCCACTGCTCCCTTTCTTCCTTTTGTCAGGATCCTGAACTCGACCATCTCATGGTCACTGCTCCCAAGGTTACCACCCACTTCTATCTTCCCTGTTTGTGAGCAGCAAGTCAAGAGGAGCATGGCCCCTAGTAGGTTCCTCCAGCACTTGCATTACTGGTCTGGTGGTCTGTAGCAGACACCCACCCCGACATCGCTCTTGTTGCTCTCATCTCTAAACTTAACCCATAGACTCTCAACAGGCTTTTCTCCAGTTTCATACTGGAACTCTGAGCAATCCTATTGCTCTCTTACATACAGTGCAGCTCCTACCTTTTCTCTCCTGCCTGTCCTTCCTGAACAGTTTATACTCATCCATGACAGTGCTCCAGTCATCTGAGTTACCCCACCAAGACTCTGTTATTCCAATCACATCAACTTCCTTGACTGTGCCAGGACTTCCAATTTTTCCTGCTTGTTTCCCAGACTTCTTGCATTCATGTACAGGCACCTGCGATAACTAGCCGACCGCCGTACCTTCTCAGTATGAATCAGGAGGTCTCCCCAATTGATCCTCCTCCCTGTACTGCCTCCTGATATTCCACTTCTCCTAGGGAAGACCTATTATTCCATCTAGCATTGCCTCAGGCCTTAGTCTCCATCCCCCGGTGAAACTAGTTTAAAGGCCTCTTCACTAGGTTAGCAAGCCTGTCTGTGCAGATGCTCTTCCCTCTCTTCTGCCAGCTTTTCCAAACAGCATTGTCAAATCTCCATTCCACCAAATAATGAAGCACATTTTCAATATATTCCAGCAAAGAAAGGCTAGCTGTCTTTTCTCATGCTATCCCCCTGCAGTTTCTTTCAAGAACTTCCACAAAGATAGTTTTGCTACTGTAGTTCTAAATTTGCGAACTTTGAGTTGGCTCTCACAGGCATCAGATGGTTAATAATCAGATTACAGTAGCACTCACAGGTCCCACTCAGGGTCAGGGCTCCGCTGTGCTGGGCACTGTCCAAACCCATAAATAAACATAGTCCCTGGCCACAAGTACTGGCCACAAGACAAGTTGGAGAAGGGAGAATAAGGCAGCAGTCATGAGATCACACGGGCCACCTGTGTGTGCAACTTGGTGGTTAAAACTTCTTGCAGGTGGTGGGGTTGGGGTGAGAAGAGGTATATGGAAGAACCATGGTGAAAGGAGTAAGGGATGCAAGAGGGTATGTGCAAGGGGGTTAGCTTGGCGGGTGGTTTGTTGATGGGCATGAAAGACAGGGTGGAGGAGATGTCCCAGGAGTGGGTAGGAAAGGGCTGAGAAGAAGAAGAATGGTTACAGGTATGAGGAAGGAGGGGCTGCAGAAGGATGGGAGTGCGGCGGTGGACAAGAGGAAGTGGCTGATTGTCTCTGAGCAAAAATCAGCAACAAATAGCCTGTTGATGTTGCACGCAGTTGGGAAGATGGTCTGGTGCCCCAGACTGAGTCCATGGGAACCAAGGAGGGAATCTGGGGTGCTTGGTGCTCCCCACGCCTTCCCTATATATGCTGGGCTAAGTAGTCTACATCTCCTGGCTTCCCCACCGCATGTCTAGTATTCTCATAGACCATCTAATTCAGTCTCTTGTTGTGTCTCTCCTGTGAAACAAGGAATACTTTATTTCCTCCCAGTTTCTGTTAAATGTGGGTTTGGAATTGATGCTTTATTCCTGTTCTAATTCAGTGTCAATTGATGGACACCCTGTTTTTGCTTCCAGAACTCAAGCCGGCCCAAAGTGCAAATATTATCTGCTGATTTGTTTCTGTAGATTTATTATTTCTTCCAAAGTATGAAACACCTCTTTGTAGCCATGGGGAATAGGCTGGCAATATCATACCTGAACTCTGTGGGTGATCTAACATGTAGCACCCTTCCACTAATGACCCAACCAGCCATGTAGAACATGATTTTGGGCAATTAGCATACAAAGCTGTGTGTATCCAGGGCTGAATAAATGAAGTGAACCACTCTGTTACATCAGTTTCATGCTGATGTTGTGCCATTATTTTTAGTGTAACAAAGTGGAAACCTAGCCCTGAATCTGAACTCGGAGTAGTTTACAGCAAGGAAATTCTGAGGTCAATCTCTGATTACGCAGAACCAAAACCTATCAGGCCACAGTGAACTGTAGTATTTGGAAAACTATACAGATGTGCATCATTAACTGTACAGCACTGCTCTCTTATTTGTACAATCCAGAGTCTGAGTAATTTGAAGTAACAGCCCCTGAAAAGAAAGCAGTATATTTTAGCTCACTAAAAATATGTATTTAATCATCAATGAATTGTTACCTGGCACCAGTATTTAATTCTAGCCATAACATTCGTTGTTTCCCAAATACTACTTCAATATCAGGATGAAATCCCCTGAATTCATTTCCTTTTAGCTCATGTTAGTTTTCAGAAGACTTTATCTTATCAATAAGTCAATGGTAATGTCAGAATGCAATGATTCTGCTACAGTAGATGCCAGCCAAACTCATTAAACAGGATTTACAAGCAGATACTGTGGAGGCAGAGTTGGTTGGAAGCAGATAAAGGATTTGAGGGTCAGTAATTCAGAGGTTTCATTTTAGATATACTGTGGAAGCTGCTGCTTTTTCCTGACATGAATGTAATTGAGTTGAGTCCTTCCTTTACTTACACCAGTTCTGCTTTTGGTTTACACACAAGGTATACACCTGTGTCTGGTTTTAGGGAAGAAGTGTCTCATTACCGCATTGTGGTGTCATAGCAACCTGTAGGACTGCCTGCCAACTCATGTAACAAAGGGAACAGAATCTCATAGCTGTGTTTACGTTACAGTTTGAATGTGGCCAGTGTGGCAAACGGCCGGCTTCTCCCTAGTGGGTCTCGCACTTTTGCCTCTCGCAGTGGGCCAGGGTGTCGCTGGTAACCCCGTCTTCCCAGGGAGGGGGGTAGGGACCTGCTCCTCCGGGTTCCAGCCCAGGGGCCCTCCGAGTAGCAGCTATGTGCTGCTGGCACCTTTCTTGCAGCTGCAGGCTTTTCCCCTGGGCCACTCTCCCCCCTCTGTCTTCCTGGCTTCTTGAGCCTAGTACCTGCTTCAGGACTCCACCTCTCTCCCACACACCGCTGTACTCCGTTCTCTTCTCCTCCACTTCTCCACACACCACCGTACTCCGTTCTGTTCTTCTCTACTTCACACACTCCTCTGCTCACCCCACACCTACTCCTTCTACTCCACACTGTCTCTCAGGAGTAGAGGGTTTTTATAGGCACCTAGGTGGGGCCTTAATTGGTGTCAGCTGACACTAATTACCTTTTATGGACTCTGTCTAGTCTAAGGTATAAAGCCCGGATCATTCTAGCACTTATATAGCACCCTTCTAGAACTTTCCTACTGCCCTCTGTCCTTGCTATACTACACATCCCCCCCCCCCCGCCTCAACACCACAGGGTTGGGCTACTTGGGACGTGAGGCAGTGCTGGTGCGAAAGGGCATCAGAGTTGCCATGTTGGCTTCCAGCCCTATGCTGCACCCGGAAGTGAAAAGGCTGTAGGGAGAGGAACCATCGAGTCACCCTGGCATTCTTCTCCTTGTTAGTGTGCATCCATTGGAGTGGGGCGTGGTCTGTCACCAGGGTGAATTTCCTCCCCAGTAGATAGTATCTGAGTGTTTCCATGGCTCATTTCACTGCCAGGCACTCTTTTTCCACCACCGCATACCTCTGCTCTCTAGGGAGGAGTTTCCTGCTGAGATACAGGATGGGGTGCTCCTCACCATCTATTATCTGTGCCAGAACAGCGCCTAGCCCTGTCTCCGAAGCATCCGTTTGGAGGATGAACTCCTTCTCAGAATCCGGGGCTATAAGCACTGGGTGGCTACAAAGAGCTGTCCTTAAATCCGTGAATGCTTTCTCAGCCGCCTCAGTCCACTTCACCATATCTGGGCCCGAGCCTTTATCAGGTCGGTCAAGGGCCCTGCTCTAGTGGCAAAGTGGGGAATGAATCTCCTGTAATACCACATGATACCTAAAAATGCCCTGACCTGTTTCTTGCAGACTGGTCGGGGCCAGGCCTGTATGGCCTCTACCTTGTCCCACTGGGGCTTTACTAGACCTCTTCCTACCACATATTCCAGGTATTTGGCCTTGGCTAGCCCTATTGCGCACTTTGAGGGGTTTACAGTGAGGCCAGCTTTCCGGAAGGTGTCGAGCACTGCCTCTACTTTCTCCAGGTGTGTTTCCCAGTCGGGGCTATGGATGACGATGTCATCGAGGCAGGCAACTGCATACCTAGTGTGGGGTCTCAGTAGGTGGTCCATTAGCCTTTGGAATGTTGCGGGGGCCCCATAGAGTCCAAAGGGAAGGACAGTATACTGGAATAGGCCATCGGGTGTGGAGAAGGCGGTCTTCTCCTTGGCATCTTCAGCTAGGGGGATTTGCCAGTAACCCTTGGTCAGATCCAAGGTGGTTAGGTATCGAGCCTTACCCAACCGGTCCACTAGCTCGTCGATACGTAGGATCAGGTAAGTATCAAATTTAGATACCTCATTTAACTTCCTGAAGTCGTTACAGAACCCCAGGGTACCGTCAGGCTTCGGGACTAGAACAATGGGGCTGGACCACTGGCTGTGGGACTCTTCAATAACCCCAAGTTCCAACATTTGACGTACTTCGGTCCTAATATCCTCCCTTTTGGCCTCTGGTATCCGGTAGGGTTTTATTGTTACTCGTGCCCCAAGGTTGGTGATGATGTGATGGTGGACTACAGTGGTATGACCGGGCTGCTTGGAAAACACATCCTGGTTTCTCTGGATCATGTCAATAACTTCTGTCCTTTGCTCTGGGGACAGCTCGGGGGATATTCTCACCTCCCCTTGTGGGACGTCTGTCTCGGGGGGTGTTTCTCGGTCAATCAGGTACACTTCTCAGTCTCGCCAGGGTTTCAACAGGTTAACATGGTATAGTTGAACCGGTTTCCGCCGGTCTGGTTGCCTCACTTTGTAGTTCATGTCACCAACAGCTTCCGCAACCTCATACAGGCCTTGCCAACTGGCCAGGAGCTTACTTTCTGCTGTTGGCACTAGCACCATTACCCGCTCTCCTGGCTGAAACCTCCGTGCCTTGGCCTGTTGGATGTAGTAGGTCCGCTGCGCCTCCTGGGCTTTCTCCAGGTGTTCTCGCACTATGGGGGTCACCCGGGCTATCCGTTCTCACATCTGGGCCACATGCTCAGTCACGTTTCTTCCTGAGTTGAGCTGTTCCTCCCAGTCCTCTTTTGCAATATCTAAGATACCCTAGGGATGGCGACCGTACAATAAATCGAAAGGGGAGTATCCAGTGGATGCCTGGGGGACCTCCCGTATCGCGAACATCAAGTACAGTAGTAAAGCGTCCCAATCCTTTCCGTCCTGCGCCACTACCTTCCATATCATACTCTTCAGGGTATGATTAAACCTCTCAACCAGGCCATCCGTTTGTGGATGATACACTGAGGTCCTCAGGGCCTGGATGCGGAGCAGGGTACATAGATCCTTCGTTAATTTGGACATGAAGGGGGTCCCTTGGTCTGTAAGGATTTCCTTAGGGATGCTCACTCTAGCAAAGACCTGGAGCAGTTCCTTCACAATTGCCTTGGATGTGGGGTTTCTTAGGGGAATGGCTTCGGGGTACCAGGTGGCATAGTCCACAATGACTAGCACACTTCGATGACCACTTGCTGATCGTTCTAGTGGCCCCACCAGATCCATGGCGATCCTTTCAAACAGAACTTCAGTAATGGGCAGGGGCACTAACGGGGCTCGCAAGTGAGGCCGGGGGCTGTGCAATTGGCACTCTGGGTAGGAGGGGCAGTATCGCTGGACCTCCGCCCGTATTCCTGGCCAGCAGAATCTTCTCAGAATTCGGTCCAGGATCTTATCTACTCCTAGGTGTCACCCAAATAAATGACTATGGGCCAGTTCGAGAACTGCCTTTATGTGCTTCTGTGGCACCAAGAGTTGCTCTACTTCCTCCCCCCATATTGGGGTCACACGGTACAGCAGGTCCCGTTTCAAAATGTAATAGGGCTCCGGGCCCTTAGTCTTTCCTTCCATGGGAACGCCATCAGTTTCTACTACCTCCTTCCTCACATTCGTGTGTAATGGGTCCATGGCCTGGTCCTACCAAAAATTTCCCCATAGGGGACTTAGGTGGCCTACCTCTATGGGCCCAACCTCATTTTCATCTCCGGGGTCGCACCTACTAGTGCTGGGTACCGCCCCTGGGTCTTCACTAGTTTGAGTGGTCTCCTGGCCTCCCAAATGGGTTCGTCTACCCACCAGGCCAGCTTTCTGGTTCTCAGCCAGTATCCGGGTGCCTAACCTTTTATCTGCCCTTCTTTCCCGCCGGGATTTCCGGGTCTTCCGGGGGGTGAGAATAGATCTTGGGTGAATTCTACAAACACAGGGGCAGGGCTGGTTGCCTGTGCCTTGGTCTTCACCTGGAGTTTGCTGCCCAGTCCGAACTCTATGGGTCGGAGTAGGTTCTCGAACCCTGGAAAATCCCTACCAATCAATACTGGGTAGGGGAGCCTTGGGACCACCCCTGCCATCACCCTGGTGGTATTCCCCTGGATCTCAATCTGTACTGGGATTGAGGAGTACAGATTTACAGTCCCGTGTACACAGGTCACCCCTGTGCATTTGGCCTGAGTTAGCTGGTCTCGCCCTATCAATTTCCCTGAGACCAGTGTCACTGCACTCCCCGAATCTACTAGGGCCATGGTATCAATGCCGTTCATTTTTACTGGCCTTGTATATCCATGGGGGGCTGCTACAACCCCTACCAAACCAAGGAGACCACAGCACCCCCCATAATCCCCTAGATTGCACTGCATGGGCTCCTCCCTGTTGGGGCATTGGGCTGCTATATGCCCCAGTTCCCCACATCCATAGCAGCGGTACCTTAGGCTGGCTGTCCCCTTCTGCCTTGGGCTATCTGGTCGTCCCCCCATGTCCTTGCTCCCTGAGTTCCCCAGCCCTTTTCTGGTGTCAGGCCGCTCCTCCATGCCCTTGTGCTTGGTTCCCAATTTCCTGGGTCCCCCAGCAATCCAGAACTGGGTTTGGGGACTGGCTTCTGTGCCCACCATGTCTTGTCTTGGAGGGTTGGGGCCAGCTCACGAGCTGCCAGCTGTCTCTCGACCAGGGCGACCAACTCATCATAGGTGGAGGGGTCATTCTGACCAACCTAGGCACGGAGGTCTGATGGTAGCCCCCTCATATACCGGTCCATCACCAGGAGTTCCAACAGCTTCTCGGTGCTGAGCACCTCAGGGCACAGCCACTTCCGGGTCAGATGGATCAGATCAAACAACTGCGACCGCGGTGCTTTACCCTCGCTGTACCGCCACTCATGGAATCTTTGAGCTCACACGGCTACCGTCACTCCAGATCTGGCTAGGATTTCCGCCTTGAGCTGGGGGTAGTCCGCAGCAGCTTCCACCGCCATATCATAATAGGCCTTCTGGGCCACTCCTCCTAGAAAAGGGGCAAGGATACTGGCCCACTGATCTCAGGGCCATGCTTCCCTCAGGGCTGTTCTTTCAAAGGCCAGGAGGTAAGCCTCTATATCATCCTCCAGCGTCAACTTCTGCAGCCAGTTGCCGGCACAGATGGTCTGCACCCCACCGTGGCCGCCGCCTCGCCCTATCAGGACTTTCAACTGGCCTACCACCTCCTGGAGTAGAGCGCGGTCCTGGGCAGCCTGGCTCATCAGCAGGCGGTTAGTCTCTTGCTGTAGCCTTATGGCCTCCTGCTGAGCAGCCGCCTGGACTCAGATAGCCTCCTGCTGGGCGGCTGTGGCTTGCACCAGGGCTTTTACCACCTCCTCCATCTTGGGGGTGGGGTGTGCTCAAACCTCCCTGGTTTAAGTCCACTGTGCAATGAATCCCACTGCTGACACCACGTGTGGCAAATGGCCGGCTTCTCCCTAGTGGGTCTCACACTTTTGCCTCTCGCAGTGGGCCAGGGTGTCGCTGGTAACCCCGTCTTCCCAGGGAGGGGGGTAGGGACCCAGGCCCGCCCGCTCCTCTGGGTCCCAGCCCAGGGGCCCTCCGAGTAGCAGCTGTGTGCTGCTGGCATCTTACTTGCAGCTGCAGGCTTTTCCCCTGGGCCACTCTCCCCCCTCTGTCTTCCTGGCTTCTTGAGCCCAGTACCTGTTCAGGACTCCACCTCTCTCCCACACACCGCTGTACTCCGTTCTCTTCTCCTCCACTTCTCCACACACCACCGTACTCCGTTCTGTTCTTCTCTACTTCACACACTCCTCTGCTCACCACACACCTACTCCTTCTACTCCACACTGTCTCTCAGGAGTAGAGGGTTTTTATAGGCACCTAGGTGGGGCCTTAATTGGTGTCAGCTGACACTAATTACCTTTTATGGACTCTGACTAGTCTATAAGGTATAAAGCCCGGATCATTCTAGCACTTATATAGCACCCTTCTAGAACTTTCCTACTGCCCTCTGTCCTTGCTATACCACACCAGTTACTTCAGTATTGTACATTTCCTAAACTATCTTCCTAGAAGAATAGACATCTTAGCCACTTCAGCGAGATGTTGGTAGAGAGTTTCAGAAACCCACATTTGAGTTCTTTTCTTTTGAATACAATGTTTGGTACGTAGGGCTGTGTGGCTCAGGGGATTGGGAACATGATACAAAACCTTTCATCTGTAGGTCACCAGCTTGAATCTGACCCAGGTTAGTGGTGTCTGCAAGTCATTCCCATCTGTTGACTGTTCTATGGACTATGTGAAAGAAGTTGTAGGTATTAGTCCCATTCCTAACAATTAGCTGTTTGTATCCCAAAAATGATCACCACAATTGTCAATATCCCTGTGTTCAGTTTCAACAAAGAGGCTAAGTAATGGCTGAATGCCCCATACAGCGGTAACTCCTTCAGCACACACACTAAAGAAGCATTAAGAATTTCAAGTTGCTGCTTGTGCTGTATTCTAAAATTAAATGGAGGCCTTCAGCTTTGTGTGAATTTGATATCTTTCATTAGCAGCAATTTAAAATAAAAACCACTGGTAACATGGTTTGAGTATCAGATATGTCAGAAAGGTTTTTATACATTTTTAAAACATGCCTTTACTTTCTATCTGTCCTTAGTCACAATAGACTGCATTCTCAGCTATTGTAATTTGGTATAGTTCCATTGAAATGAGCAGAGCTATGCTGAGTTACATCAGATGGCAATCTGACCAATGATAATCCATCTTCGGACCAATCGCTAAGTAAATAATCTCTTGTAGACTTGACTAAATTATGCTTCTATAAAAAATAAATAAAACAGACACCAGCTTTTCCAGAAGTAAAGCAAGCATTTTGCAAAACTTCAAGGACTGTTTTATTCTGTTCACCTGTCTTGTTCTCATGTGTTATACCCTCTGAACATGCGTATCAGTAGCAATGTCGAAATTATTCAGTATACAATCTCCCCTAGCACCGTTCAGCTGAGGAACTTGAAGCACTTTACAAATGTGAATGAACTGAGCCTCAAAATGCCTCTTGTGTATTGTGACTGAACTTTGCCAAAGAACCTAAATTACTTAGGAATCCAGGTCCCATTAAGTAACTTAAGTGCTTTTGAAAACGTTTTTATACAACCCTTCCAAACTCCTGGCAATAGAACCTTTATACCTCACCACCCTGTACCATACTGAGTTCTTTATAACCTGGATAATTGTGTGCATGCCTGCATGCATTGTGTACCTATGACAGTAACTCTCATTTTATAATGTTCATCATATTCACTCTTCATGTCCCTGTCCATGTGTACCTATGCTTTGCACTGCTGGAGATGGCACTCTATGCTGGAGGCCAAAGGAAAATGCCAAAGAGATAATATCAAAGGGGGGTGGAAAGTAAATGTGATGCACAGCATCACCTGACTTAAAAGAAACCGAATTTTTTAATCATTATTTTTGTCACTGGGTTAGTTTGGACAGCAATGCGTATACTTAGACCAAAATATCTCTTACCAAAAAACAAAAAAAACTACTCTGGAATATTGGGCTCCAAATTCATCTAATATCATTCAAATGGAAACAGTATTGCTTGTTAAGGGCCAGAGTCTATCACCCCAGTTGAATACTAGCTTAGTCTGTGAGGAGTCCCATTGAAATCCATGGGAGTAATTGAGGAGTAAGGTATTATTCAACATGAGCAAGGCTTGCAGAATCTAGCCATTAGCCTTTGAGCACTATTCATAGAAACGTAGGACTGGGAGGGACCCCAAGAAGTCATCTAGTCCAGTCCCCTTAACTCATGGCAGGACTAAATATATCTAGACCATCCCTCACATTGCTTTCATTCGACTGAGAGTAGATACTTATATGGCTCCCCTTTATAAAGCATCTGAGTTCCTGTGAATCTTTAATGTACCTATAACCTTCCTGTGTGGTAGTGAAGGGCTATTATACCCATTTTACAGTGAGGCACAAAGAGATTGTGACCTCCCCAAACTCACAGAAGGAATCTGAGGCAGAGCAGGGAACTGAACCTGGGTTCCTGATCTCCAGACTAACACTCTAATCAACAGGCTATCCTGCCTCTCACTTAGGGGTAGGTTGTGTCACAAGGTCACAGACCATAATACAAAACATGTTACTTGGCTATCCGAGGCATACCTCAGGGAAGGAATTGTGACTCCCCATTTCCCCCTGACTTCAAGGGGTAGTAATGTGCTGCTAGCCTTCACCAGGAGGATGGTAGCGGTTGGTAGATCCTGGGCACTCTGGCCCATGGTCTGAGGAGGAAATGGAGGAACATAAGGGCTGTGGGTCTGAGTCCCCATTATACTCCTGCAGAGGTAGGTGTCCCAAGCTACAGGCAGGTCTTTAGGGTGAAAGTCATCCATGTGTAGTGTTGTATGAAGTTAGATGGAATAAAGGGGCCCCCAAAGTGTTAACATAATCCACTCACTGTCCAGCATTAAATGGTGTTAAACAAGGTTCAGGGTTTGATATACTGAGACCTCAGCCTGCTTAGTATTGTGGCAAACACCATTAAACATCCTTTTAACCTTTTATTACAGGAAATAAGGAAAATAGAGCAATTTAAAATATGAGGTATTCAATAAGGCTTTCATTCAAACACCATCCCTTGGTCCCTTTCACTTTAGTTGGGGAGAGTTTTAGAAGGAAAAAAAACCCTTGTTTGACAGTCTTTTGGATGGTATTAAAGATGGTAACACCTGTCCTTTTGGGGACAAGTGAAGAAGTTAGCAGTAGCCCCTTCCCATCTCTACTGTTAAAGTCTGATCCTGTTTCCTGGGAGACGAAACAAGATGAGCACACACAAGAGGGAGAGAATACAACAGCAAAGATAGAAATGCATCTTCTGTCTTGGGCACTACTTTCACCTGTAGCCTTGGAGAAACACAGGCACAGCACACAGTCTTATCAGCCACCCCAAAACCTGGCAAACTCACACCAGCGCTGGGCTGCTTATGGTATTGCTTTTAGCTGCCTTTTTCTAGTCACAGGCTTACAACAGTGTTGCAAAATATCCAGCCTTGGCTGGCTAAGCCAGACTCTTATTAGACAGAAGGAAAAAGGAGAGGGATAGGAAAGAGAAGAAATAAGGTGGGGAAAGAAAAGGATACGTGGAGCTAAGAAAGAGGAGAAAGGCAGAGAGACTAAGTCTCACATCCCAGGTGGTATTTGGGACGTAGCTGGAGCCAGTGGAAGTGGTGGTGTCATCTGGGTCCCTCTCTCTGGTCTGGTCTTGTTAGGACATCTCTCAGGATTAGGACAGAGAAGGTCTGGGGTCCCAGGAGATGGTGGGGATGGCAGCCATGATGGTGAAGGTCTTTCGAATAGCCAATTTTGACCCTCAGTCTTTCTCTTTAAGGCTCCTGAAAGGGAGTGATGGGTGGAAGAGTCCATCCCTTCATTATTTTGTCTCCCACTTAAGTACTCTGGTCCTCTACTCTTGTTTACCAGTTATACAATTCAAGGATTGTGTTAAGATTATCAGTAGGGTTTTTTAGTTCATACTAATTCTGTCTTGCTTTTGCACCTTTTCCTATCATCATTTGTTATAGGGTAGTGTGACATTCCATGAACTTTTTGCTCACTTCTCAAGTTGGGTAGTGTAAATTTGTAGACCCAATTATCTCAACACTACAGAGCCAGCACAAACATTCACACCATATAAGCCCTGTTCTGAGAATGGGTCTTGTGCTGACCCTCTGCACACAGGTGACTTTACCTTTAAGAATAAAAACTGAAAGACATCTTCAGGGTGAAGAAAAGTAGATAAAGGATCCCAATTCCTAGAAGAGGGACTGATCTTATTGAATAATACCATTGTTAATATTGGCATCTTTTTTGCTGGTGGTTTCCAGTCACTACTATGACATAGAAACCAGTTATGTTAGTACTTTGATATCTGATCAACCTTTTGTTTATATAACCAATCCATTTTTATCAGCACAGGCTAGTGTTGCCTGGGTTTAAGTAGGATTAAAGAGAGCAATGTTCATTCCGTGCATAGTGATACTACAGACACACTGTTGGATAGGTCTTTAAAGATTCACTCTTCAAAAATGTACCTGAGAGGAGTGGAAATATCCAGACTCTTTTGTTAAAAAATGTGATTCACAATAGCCATTATTGCATTTAAAAAAAACTGTATTTCAACTCTTTGATTCAGTCCCTGATGATTTTCCTTTTTAAATGATGTGCTTTCAAATTGTGTTTAGAAACATCTGGACTAACCCAGGCTATTTGCAGAAATGTTTGTAATTCATAGATTAGAAGAAGCTAGATATGATTAAGACCCATTAAATCATCTTGGCCATTTCCTTAGTATATCTGAGATTGAAGAATAACTATATTAAATATATGCTTTGAAATGTAGGAGGGTTAACAAATGTAGTGTAAGAATGAAAAAAAGATTTCAAGCTTTTTCCTTTATGAAAATGATGGCAAACATAAATCTTGGTAAGTGATTAGAAAAGGAGTAACCGTAACTGCTGTAATTAAAATTGCTTCACCATTTCCATTCTAACATTTTAGTTTTAGTCACTTAGAATTTTCTGAAACTTCCATCTTTTGGAAATTTTCAAGGCTTAGTTTGTGTTTGAAAGTTGTCTTTTTCTTTAAAAAAAAAAAAAGTTTTAGGGGAAAAAATGGTTCAGCTGTTTTTGAGCATAAAGAGAATGCAGAATTCCCTTTCTCATTCCTTCACTAGGAGTTGCAGATTTCACTAAGATATGGAAATAGCCCTCATTAAGGAGAAGTATCTTAGAGTGTTCTGGTGAACATTAAAATTTTTGTGACACCTTATGTCTCATTGAATGTTGTACGATAGGCTTACACAGTAAACTTTGCACACATTCTCACGTCACATTTGTAAAGAGTACAGATAATGAAGGCTGCACTACGCATACATATGCAGCTAGTTCACCTCTGTGCAAAATGCGGTCGAGGTGTATAAGGGTTCATGCAAGGTTCTGCGGAAACCTTGACTCATCATTGCACATCTTAAAAGCGTGCATGGGGTGAGCAAAGGAGCTCCTCTACAGCTCTGGGGACAACAGAGATAGTATATAATCATCTCCCCTCCGCTTCAAGCACAAATTTGGTTCCATGTAGGAATTGGGGCACTTGGCCTGATTCTCCAATGAATTGCACTAGAGATTTGATTCTCCACACACGCCAGTCTTGTAGTCATGTAACTTCAACAAAGTTACTCCTGACTTCACCAGAGAAGTTAGGCTCCTTGCGTAATAATTTTTATTTGTGCAACGTGAATGTAAAAGCTACTACCTGCGTACATGAGTGGAGAGTGCTGATTTGCTCTTCTTTCTGTAGTGCATAGATTTTGAGATCAATACAGATACAGAGAAACATGTTTACAGGATCACTCTACTCAGGCAAACTCCTGTCCTAAGAAACTACATCAAAATACCCCCTAAATGTACTGGCAACAGTGCTCCACCTGTATTAGGAGACCAGCTCTGTTAACCAGCCCATTTTTGTCATTCCCTTCAGTGACCACTTAGACAAGTTTCACATTATAAGGACAAGATGATTAGCTGGTCCCATGCCCACTGATGTCATTATGGGAACTAAAATGCCATTTGTTTGTGGTGGTGATGGTGAGTCAGAGAACAATGAGAGTGTAACATTTCTTGTTTGTTGAAAGGCTTTTTGAATTTCCTGTTTTTCATGACAAAGGTGATATAGGGAGGAGAAAAAGTGGGGAAAATAAGGGAAAGCTATAACTGAAGAAGAGTATAGATTATCTGAGCCCAAGACAGTGCAACCAATTCATTTGATCCCCAGTTGTTCAGCCTGGTAGCAATGTGAAGTATGAGGTACAGGATATGCAAGTCATTCACCTATGATATGCCATGATCAATGACAAACTAATGAATTCATCTTAAAACAAAGTCAGAACAGGAAAAACAATGACTATTTGAAAAACTGCTTTACTCAAATAAATTGAGTCAATAAATATGCTCTTTGTCATGCAAGGTCCAGTTAAAGGTTTGTTTGCTAACAAAAATGCTGTCATCACTCAGCTTAATAGAAGCAAATAATCTGGGTGTATCCAGTATAAGTAGACAAATAATATTTGAAAGCAGAGAAAAATAATAGTATTTGAACAAAACACATGTCTTGCATATGCAGGCCAAAGCGACAGAGTCCCACACCTCAAAACCTGACTTGATTTTGTTTGCCACTAAGTTAGATTTTAATTTAGTGAGTGTGGTTTTGCTGCTGTGAAATAAATAAAAAACCTCTTTGTTTCTTGTGTAATGTGTTTTACTGATACATATTAGAGAGTGAAGATTACTCTTTCTGGCAAAATATTTCTCAATCCACCCTTGGGTAAGGGGCCAGCTCAATGCCTATGTGCTTTTCAAGTCTCACAGAAAACTTCAAAATAAGGCTTCAGTGGAACTTGAACTGTGAATGGCCATTGTGCAGGCTCTTGGCACGGGGATGAATTTACATCAGTTTTCTTAATATAATGTATTTTTACATTAATTTTAACAGCTATCAATGTGGCCTTACAGATCTTCCCTAAAAGGACATTATTCTTCTCTTGTGGTTTTGCTTTTACACTTTATTCCTGTAAGTTAATATAGATGCAAGAATTTCCAGTGCCAGTCACTTATTTTCCATTCTGGCAGGGGGTCAGGCGTGTTGAACAGGAAGCATACTCAAGCCAAGATGTTCAATCTTGGGTGCCAAAGGTTATTTTTTAAATCAGTCTGTATTTATACAACTAAATAGAAGTGGGTTGATTTTTAGAGGTGCTTAATTGGAAATGTTGATTGCTCAGCACCTGTGAAAATTAAACCACTTTTACTGAAGTATACAAATATGGAGTTAGGTGCCTAACTTTAGTCATGCATATCTGAACATTTGTGCCTCCACTTTTCTAGGGTAATGAGATGTAAAGCAGGAGAAAATGTGCAGCTGTTCAGGGCACTGATGTGAAAGTGGAAGATGCCCTTCCTGACCCTAAAAGAGAATAAGGGATGTAAGAAAATGTTACAGAAGCTTAAAGTGGAGATTTTCAAATGCACCGAAGTGACTCAAAGATCTAAATCCCAATGACATTCAAAGACATGTAAGCGCCTAAGTACATAAATCACTTTTGAAAATGGGACTTAGGTGCTATTCAAAATTTTACGCACATTTGATCACTCTTGAGATTGGACAGCTCCTCATTTGAACTATTTTTCCAACTAGTTTTATTTTCCCTAGTGTTCTATTGGCCACATACAAATGGGCAAAAGGTTATCTGATTTTTACTAACTCATGTTTGTTGGCTTGCCAGTTCTGTAGTCACTTATCTTGACCCCTTTTGTTTTAGTTGCTTCCACTACTCGGAGTAACGACCAGTACAGAAGAAACAGGATGAAAAGATGGCCGACTTCTTGTTACCACCGGGTTCTAACAGCTTCCACCAGTTCACACCTGAATCCCTGGCTGCTATTGAGAAGCGAATTGCAGAGAAACTTGCAAGGAATGCCAAGCAGGAGTACAGAGATCAGCCGGATGATGAAGAAAAGCCTCGGCCTCAGTTTGACTTACAAGCTTGCAAAAAGTTGCCTGATATCTATGGGACTCTTCCTCCAGAGCTCATTGGGGAACCGCTGGAGGACCTTGACCCTTACTACAGTGACCACAAGGTTAGAGCCTTCAGACATGTGTTGTTTTACATTTGCTTTCTAAGATCAGAGACACTTGATGTAGGGGTATCTGGCTTTTGCCTTTTCTTGCTCAGTGGCCAGTAAAAATGGTTTCTTCTGGTTTAAGGATTGAAGAGCTAATGTGGGCAGAACTTCCTCCAAAAAATTAAACAGAAGGGCACAGTGGAATAAAAGCTTAGCTCAAGTAACGTTGAGCATGAACATATATTGTTACATGGGAGAAGAACGTTAGATGAGTTAAATGAAATTGTGGGTTCCATTTACTGTACCTTCCTCTCTGTGTGAAATTCATGCCAGGACCAAGGTTCTGTGAATTACTTAAACCTAATTTATCCTTCTTTTTAAGGATTTATGTGGCATATGGGGCCTTGTGCTGGCCTTCTGCACAGGAGGGAATATCACCTATATAGCATAAGCGGTATAAATGCAAATTATTCCTGAAAGGTGAAATTCAGTGAGAGAGCAAGAGCCCGTGCCCCACTTCAGTCCCATTTAAGTTATCAAAATAGGACTTAGAAAGGGATTTAAGTGGTACAATGTGCTCACCATCTCCACAAGAGTGAATTTCATCCTGGAGTGAATATCACCTGGTGAGAATTGTGTGAGCTGGACCAGAGCCGCTACAGTATAAACAGTTCTCTCAAAAGGCTGTTGACAGCTTGACTGCATAACTTGCTTACTACAACTGATTTTCCTGTGCTTCAAACACGTTATAACATGTATGAGAAAATAAGACACGCAAACACACATTTTGAGAACATCCAATTTTTGATGTATTTCTCTTAACTATATGTTTTCCCCAGCCAACCTGTATGTGAAACTACTGTATGTTTCCTGATGTAATCACCGGCATTTTTGTTCATATGTTGTACAAAATGTATACAGCAAAAGTAACAAAAGTTAAATAGACACAGGACTAGATTATTTATCTCACATGTCTAGAATAAGTCTATAATAAACTGTGGCTATTTAAATACAGGCAGAAGCAATAGGATTTTAGTCTTGAAAACCAGATTCTTGATGGGTGAGTTGCAAAATTGCTTAAAACTCACATCTGAAAGGCCCTGAACTTGCTGCCACACATGCAGGTCAATCTCTCTGGGCAGTTAGGGCATTTTTCCAGCTGCCTACTTGTTTTCATTCCCCTGCTATGCTGGCAACAGGAAGGAAGAACAACATAAGAGGTTCTGCATTTTTTTTTGGCCACTTGAGGCTCACTTTTGCTTAGGGTGACCATGGTGTGAACCCCTGCATCCCAGCTATGTTGGCTATGGGGTCAGATAGTTCTGGCAATGGGGTGCTCATCCTATGTGAGAATTTGGCCAAGAATCTCCACTTGGTGAATGAAAGAAGGAATTAGTGGAGGGTATTATGCATGAAATGGCTGCTGTATGCAGACAACATACCAATAAGTGCATCCTCAGAAGAAGATCTAGAAGAAATAGTAAACCACTGGTATAACCAGCTAAAATTGCATGGGATGAAAATGGGCATGACTAAGATTGAGATCATGTGGGTCAGTGGAGATGCCACAGAGAAATTGGACTTGGAGATTAATGGAGTGAGACTAAACCAGAGTGACCAGTTCAAATACTTTGGTGCTTGGGAAGATGGCAAATTTGAACACGAAATATAGTCCATATTGGGAAGTGCTGGAAGAGCATGGAATAACATCACAGGAGTTGTGTATAACAAGCCTATGCCACTGAGACTAAAACACCAACTGCACAGAATAGTGGTGCACCCCACAATGTGTATAGTGCAGAATTAGGGATGATAAAAGAGATGGCAGGTTCAACGCTTAGAGGTGTCTGAGACAAGATGTCTTCACACCATAGAGGAGTTTCATGAAGAAATGGAATTTGCAATGGAAGTATTAGGATGGAAATCAAAATCATGATGTGGCTGACAAAATCCAAGAAATACAACTTTGTGGATTTGGACACATGCAAAGGTTGTATGAGGAGGACATGGTGAAAACAGCATGAGATGAGAGGTTGATAGGAAAGAGACTCAGAGGAAAGCTGAGGAAGCAATGGATGGACTCTAGCAAAGAAGATGGAAAGCAGTGGACCTTAGTGCTGCCTCCGCACGATGACCCGACCCCAGCTGATGAGATATGGGGAAGAAGATAATTATCATGCATGAGCATATCCATCATAGTTCAGGCAGATCAATGTGTCTTCATTTAGAAAATACACTGACCTGTCCTGGAGCATGTGAGTTTGTTGGGTTGAGATGGCTCTTGAGATCAGGCTGTGCTGCACAATGGGATTCTCATAGCCTGGTCCTGCAAAGTGCTGAGCACCCTAACTCACAATTACAAGGTCATCAGTTACGACACACATTTAGTGTGGGAAATAGATGCAGTGTCTCAGATACCACTGCGGGTGGCACAGGATTTCAGATAAATCCGTACAGGACAGAAAGGAATTTGCAGCTCAGAGGGAGATGGGGAGGGAAGTTTGGGGCATTTTTCAAGATGTGGACAAAGACTCTGCAGCTGGGAAAATCTTTTGGGGAACTGTTCATTGAGTGAATGGCAATTCACAACTGGAAGGATCTGGGTAGGAAGTTAGGGGCACTGGGATGGAAGGGAATCTGCGGTTGGGAGATAGGAGGGAAGGCCCTGGTACATAAATGCAAACACTAAATGATCTCATTTAATTTTCCATTTTGTTTTCCAGACATTTATAGTACTGAACAAAGGGAAGACAATCTTTCGATTTAGTGCCACTCCTGCCTTGTATGTACTTAGTCCTTTTCATCCAGTCAGAAGAGCAGCAATTAAAATTTTGGTACATTCATATCCTTTCAGGTGACTTCTCTCTTCCAAATGTTATCTGATACAAGCTGATGTTGGTATGAGTATGACATGGGTATTTATCAAACTGTTTGAAAGCTGGATGTTTTCTTTCATTTATTGTGGATGTAACCAGAAATGTGCTGGATTTTACCTAAATAAGGGCTGTAATTAACTGTTTTATGAGAAATACAGAGCTAAACCCTACTTGTCTTAGTCATGCAAACAGCCCCACTGATTTAGATGAGACTTCTTGTGTGAATAAGGCGAGCAGGGCTTGGCCAGAGTTACTAAAAGGAATCAATGCAAGAAATTTGCTGTGATACATCAGAGGGGAAGCGAACCAGGGCAAATTTCATCTGTTCCCTTCCACAGTCCAAAGTGAAGTTCGCACATCTGATAATTCTCTCCTGGGCCAAATACATACCTTCTTCAGCACCATTCCAGCCCTGCTTTGCACTTCTATGCATGTGCCTGATTCTATCACTGTCCTTGTGGTTGAGTGAATACAAAACTGTGTGGGGCGAATGCTGCTGTGTAGGTGAAGAGAAAGTGGGATCATTGTCTCCTCCCCAGCTCTATATTGGACAGAAAACCCTGGACAGAAAGGCACAGTGCACTTATTGAAGGAAAGCTGGGTGCTATTCCTGGGGATAATGTGACTGCACTCTTCCATGCCCCAATTCAGAATAATCCTGCAAAGGCATGATCTTGGATGCAGTGATGTATGGTTCTTTAGGCCCTCCCCATCACCTCCTAGTCATTTCACTGATGATGGGATACTGAAGTTAGAACCTGACCCAGCTATTCAGAATTCCTAGAATATGAATTATGATACAGCTTAAATGAGGTGAGCTGCTGAATCTCTGAGGAAGGAGATTTTGAGGTAAGACACCTAAAACAAGCATACACCTGAATTCTTGCTGGTTAAAATAATGTAAATAAAGAAAATTGCTCTGTAGTGTTAAAGTGGAACAACTTACCAAGGTTCATGATGGATTCTCCATCACTGACACTTCTGAAATCAAGACTGGATGTTTTTCTAAAAGATCTCCTCTAGGAATTATTTTGGGGAAGTTCTATGGCCTGTGTTACATAGGAGGTCAGACTAGATGACCACAGTGGTCCCTTCTGGCCTGGGAATCTATGTAAAATGATTATTTAAAAAATTAAACACTTATGTTCAATAATTTGAGACCTGACTTGTTACATTTTTAATGTACAAAAAATGTTTTTTGAGGTTTTTAAGGTGAAGCTTGACAAAATCCTGAAGGGGATGGTTTAGTTGGGGTTGGTCTTGCTTTGAGCAAGGGATTGGACTTCCAACCCTAACCTTCTATGACTCTATGATCATAGGCTAGATTTTCAGCCTGTGTAAATTAGTGTAGCTCAGTTCAAGATGAGCTTCCCATCTGAGGCCATGGCCTGATGTCTATCTATGGAACTGTACAAATACGTTGTGTCTTAGCAAAAAACAGCAATGTAATGCTTAAAGAGTCATTCATGACAATAATTACTAAATATATTTTATCTGATACTTTAAAAATTAAAGATCTGGATAGTATGACATTTTAACAGTATGGGCACAGATCCTGTTTTCATTTAAGTTCATGAGAGTTTTGCCATAAACACCATTAACAGTAGCATTGGGTCCAATAGTTTGAAGCTTTCTGAGACACAAAGGTATACACAAAGGTTCCAATATTGATAGCCACACTGAGAGCTCAGAGAATCCATACCTAGCTATCATGACTGGATGACATTTTAGTATGAGCCAGTTGCATAGGAGCAGTGCTCCTATCTAAAAAAGAGTAATAATAGGCATTAAGGATGTAATATAACAGAATTATTGATTTATTATCAAATTCCGCAAAAAGCAGACTAGTTCCCTTGAAATGGATACATCATCCAATGGAAGAAAAAGAAGAGTATGAACTATATTGCCATCAGATAAAATATATGCAAAGCTTCTGATGACAATAGTTCAACTTAAAAATGAACATATGTTATTATCTAAGACATTCCCAAGGTTACTAAGAACCATGGGGTTGTGCGGAGACATTTCATTATGGCTTAAGCTTTATCTGAGAATGGTTCAACACCTGCTGCTGGAAACCTGAGCCATGGCTCTGTTCACAGGTACATCAGTGCAACTTTGGTGAAGTCTGTCAAGATCAGTGGAGTTTCACTGGTCTGAGATAATAATTTGGGAACTATCATCTGTTAATAGAAACCATAAATGCACAACTTTCAAATGCAGAGCTGGGGTCCACTTCAGTCCTCATACATATCCATACAACCCCAAGTGAAGCCAATAGGAATTGTGTATGTATAACAGATGGCATAAATATGCCCCTGGTCAGAAGTTGCCTATAGAGGTGGTGACCCAAATTATAAGAATGCAGGAAGAGCCTGTCTCAGTACCTTCAAGAGATAAAGCAATGAGAGCTTGGGGCATGCATTTCAGAGACATGTCAGAACAAGAAACATGGTCAGATCAGGATCATAAACTTTCAAGAGTGAAAGGCCATAAAGCTAGCAAAATTTTAGTTTCAGAAACACCTCAGTTGCATATTAGTAACTGCTGTCTCATACATCAACAAGCAGCAGGAAGGAAGAGATCTAATCTCACTAAGATAGCAGTAGAGTTCCTGCATTAGGCAATACATTGTTTTTGGTCAATAAAGGCTCTTCACATCAAGGGAACTCTAAAAACAAAGGGCAACTGCCTGAGCTGGAAGTCAATGTTCCAGACAGAATGGAGCCTGAATTAACATGACTAAGTAGAAAGTGTGAAAAATCTGGATGGGTGTGGAGGGTTATAGGTGTCTATATAAGACGAAGCCCTGGATATTGGGTGTGTCGCTATAAAATCAGGACATCTGATCACCCTATTCTCAGTTGGCCAGTACTCAAGCAGATGATCTCACAGGCATGAACTCAGAATCTGGATCTATTGCCTCACATAAGAGTATTAAGTATGCCTTTATTTTCCTCTGGGGAAAAACCAGAAGAGTGTTATCAAATGTGGTGCACTGTCACCAAAATGTCTGAAGCAACTTCTTGAGTAGACACTTTCTCTCCATTTCCAATTATTGAACATATAGTGCAAAGAGCAGAGCATGGTACAGGAGGCAGAAGGAAGAAGTTGTATTCTACTGTCTGTTTTAGAGTCTGTCTGTGATACACCTTTGACGCAGTGGGATCAGGATCAGCGCCTGAGGCCAGGATTTCAACAGAGTTCAGCACCCAGCAGCTCCTATTTGGGCATCGGAATGGAGTGGCCAGATTTTCAAATGTGCTCAGCACCCAGCTCAAACCTCAGTGGAAACTGCTGCTGGGGCTGATCACTTTTGAAATTCTTGCCATTTCATTCTGGGGCCTAAATGGGAGTGGAACTCTTTTGAAAATCTGGCCTCAACTGCAAGGTGTGACCACTTGTGAGAATCTGGCCTTTGTTACCCTTCTAATTTCACACACCTTCCTAATATCAAACACCTTTTCTTCACATGACTACCAAATAGTCCCATCTCAGTTTGTCATTTAATTGTCAGCTAATATTTTTAAACTCTTATTAAACAGATTTTATTCTGTATAAACACTGCCCAGACATAGTATTCTTCCAAAGTTCAATACTGCAATTGATTCCCATCTCACTGAGTGTCCATATTTCCAGGACCTGAATTGGTGTAATTCTCCAAGCTTTATGATGCTAAATCTCTTAAACCACCATGACAGTAGGTGGTACATACCCAACTCTGCTGAGGGGATGCAACAGCTCCTAAAACCTCGACACTCCGTTCCTTTCTCTTTACTGATAGAAAGCATCTTGAACTGCTGCTGCCTTTGTCATTACGCACAGATGTGTATGTTACCTTAGAGCTTTCTGTAGCGTCCATCGCTGAGTTGATTCTAGCTTTTTTTGACAGACATTTTTTCCTTTCATCTCTCCCATCTGCCTGTGTGGGTAAATCCTGAAACACAGACAAATGTTTTGTTCTTAGGTTAGGACCTGTATGAGAGCTCTGATGCCCTTGAAGGACTCAGCTCCTCCACCCAGGTTGGTGGTTGACGCTTTAGAATGCTTGAAACATAAGCGTGTATCCCTGACACAGCATGTATCAGGTGCAGGTTGCTAAGTCAAGCACTGCCTCAAAGGACTTGGAGTAGGCATCAGTCTCTAATGGGCCAAGGCAATCATCACCAAGAGCACGGCCAGCATTTCAAGTCTCAGGCCAAATGCCCAGTCAAAGTTTGAAGCACATAGATCAGTGCAGACTCTGGAGTCAAGCCATTCTCTCTTTCTAAGTGTAGTTGTGAGAGTACCCTCTGACTCTACCTTCTACACTTATTATTATTATTAATCTATTTGCCTTGTCATAATACCTAGGGATTCAGTCATATGTCAGGATCCCATAGTGCTCGGGACTGTACAAACTCCAAACAGACACCCCTGCCCCAAGGCACTTATAAGCATAAGAGAAGATACAAACACCTCATCTGCCCTTGATTTCAGCCCTTTGTTTTCTCAATTTTCTGGCTGCTCCACTTCCGGTAGCATTAGTGCTGATGGGCCAGATCCTGAGTTCCAACCACAACTTGATATCTTGTAAACTTTATTCCCTTGATCATATGCATTGCGAAATGGTCTATAATTACAAGATTACATATGATTTTTGTCTACAGCTCCTCATACTCATTCTGACTTATCAGCAGTGTTCATAGATTCTTATTTCTGAGTCTACCTCTATTTCCTTTTTCTACAATCTCTCTGACTTTTCTGACTTTCTTTTGACTCTCCTGGCTCCAGCACTCCAACCTGGTGTCCTATTCTGCTCCTTAGGCCTGTCTCTTATTATTTGTATTGTGGTAGCTCTTAGGAGCCCTAGTCATGGACCAGGACCCCATTGTGATAGGTACTGTCCAAATAGAACAAAAAAAGTCTCCCCAATTACTTTACAATTTAAGTATATTGTCTCCTAACTATTTCTCTCCCTCTCCAATCTCTACATTTATAATATTTTTCTGGCATGTCTCTACTCCATTTTAATATTTTGTTGGCATTCCTTGACCTCTCTGTGATTCAGTCTTTCAACTTCTTCACTATCTCCTGTGGTTAAGGTTCATTTAAAGATCATCCAAAAGCTTTCAGATTTTTGCTTCCCAGTGGGTGGTTTGTTGATGCAGATGAAGTTTCTTACAAGTCATATCACTTTACCTTCATGGAGCCTACCAAATAGTTTGGGGCTGTCTAGAAAGACTAGTCTACTTATAACAAACCAAAGTACACATGCTCAATATTTCCTGAATGTATGGACAGTGCCTAAGTTATGTATAGGTTGATCTTCAAGTTAAAATAAAAACTGGTATAAAATCAAATACTTTAACAATATTTTATATTTGAATATTTGGGTTTTTTAATGAATAGGACAACAATCCTACTGTCCACAAAATGAAATGCCATCTGAGCATCAACCTTATCCATTTGGAAACCTCAGTTTTTTGGTTAAACTGGCCTTCTCGATGCTTTGTGCTGCCAGAGTGGGGCCCTGAAAGTGACCCCCTCCTCCCAGTGGTTAAATTATTTTCATTGGTCACAAGGACACTTCACTAGGCCACATTTTAAAGCAGAGGCCAGTCCAAGCACCTCGGGAACAGCTCTGCTTTTGCCTTTCCCTGCAAACCTCCTTCCTCCTACACAATTACATAAACAAGTATGTAATAGTGGAGCTACCTACATAAAAAAATCTCCAATATTCCCTGAGAGGTTTGTTCCAATCTTGTCTTTGATAATGTCCATAGTGGCTCCATTCCCTTCTGTGGCATTGAAAAAGGAAATACTTAATGGATCTTCTCCTTTACATCAGCTTTTGTCATCATAGATTAGAGAAGTGATTTTAAAGGACAAAATTAATGTTGAAATATCTGTGTCTAGGAAGTCTGATGAGATGTGGTTGTGGTTGTCTGGGCTGCCTAAGAAAGACATGTCCTTATGTAAGTTGGGAGGAAAGGAGTGATTTGCCAGGGTGAGCTGTGAGAAAAGCCAAAAAAACTCAGGGCCAGGACATAGACATGTGATATCTGTTTTTGTTATAGAGAAGTGGGCCATACATAAAGACATTGTCCTTAGAGGAAATGGGCTTGCAGCAGGAAGAGATGCAGGAGTGGAAGGAGTAGGCAATGGAGGAAAGGGCTGTAGAACAATATGAGTGCATATGATGGCATGAATACCCATGACACAGGGGAACCAGGGATGGTGTTAGGACAAAAAAGTGTACAGCCATTCAGGAGATCCTCACGGAAGAGGACAAGAGAGAGTGGAGTGAGACAATTACAGAGGTTGACACAAGCCATGTAGAGGTGAGCATAAATACAGAGATCATTGTGAAGATGGAGGTTGTGGGTAGGACAGTGCCTGATGCAGCTGACCAGTTACCCCATGACAGCCAAGGGCTATGCTGGTTACTATGGCAACCCATGGGGACCCGGAGGTAAAAGTGGAGAGTCTGCAAGGGAAACCAGATGACCTGTGACAGACTCTATAGGCAGCCCTAAGAGAGCAGGAGTCATTGGAGGACACTTTTCTAGAGATATGGGAAAAAAGGAAGGCCTGTGAGAAGGGCACTAATACAACAGTGAATGGAGAGGATGCTAGAGACCTACACTTCCTGATTGAGAGAGACAGAAAGGAATTGGGTGCTGCAGAAGAGGCCAACCAGCAAGTTTTGACAGAAAAGGGACATTTGCTCATGAAAGCTGAAGGGAAAACTGGAACGAATAGGGGGTGGTCTCCGGTACAGGTGGTAACACTTGCCATGGGGCAGAGCAAGGCTTTAGAATGGGGTGGGGAATGTATGTCACAGGTTGTCTGGCCCTATAGGCACACTGGGCTCGGCCTTGGCTGTGACCTAGCAGTCCAGCGATAAGTACTGCCCACAATTGAGTGTGGTAGGGTAATTTTAATTTAAATGACTGACCCCAGTGGGACAGAATCAGGAAGGACTGCTTAAATAGAGCTGGGAGAGACTAGAGAGCAAGCAGGCTGCTGTGCAAAGCCCCGAGTAAGGGTCAGTAAAGAGGCCCACATCGATCAGTTTAGGTGCCTGAGAGGGAACCAAAGGACAGGGCCTACCAGCAGCAGGGAGATCCCTAAGGAAAGTTGCCAGAGTCCCTGGAAAAGGGAGGCAGTAGGGGAATCAAGTGGGGAGGAAGCAAGATAGGAGAAACTCTGCTGAGGTGAGGAGAAGGCGCCAAGAAGCAGAGGACTTGAGTAGGAGCTAAAAGGGGCATTAGTTTAGGTATTCAGGGTTTTTGGCATTTTGTCACTTCGGCATCTGAGTCAGGTGACTTCCTGCTGCACACTGCTGGGGTGCCGGCAAGGTCATCAGGACGGCACAGGAGAGAGAGGCTCCCGGCTCTAAATTCTGGTGCCCAGCCGCTCCTGGCCCTCCTCCTGGCCCAGAGCATCCAGACGCGATGAGTACAGGGAAAGGCTGGCGTCACCCCTCTAGCCCTGGGATGGTGTATGTGTCATCAATTTGGGGGGATGGTTGTGTAGGCGCTCTGTGGGGATTGTGCACGCACAGTCTGGTGAGCACTTGAGCACATTCAGTGGAGACAGAATCTGTGGAGATTTTAGCTGCTAATATCTAAATCTGTACTGAGCATGTGTGAAGTGTGATTTTTTTTTCAAAGGCTTATAACTGATCAAATTTGGGCAGATTATCATTGGGACAGAGCAAGGCCCATCCTTGACACAAAGCACCCCTTTCCCAAATTTCAAGTCCCTCCTCCAAAGCAGGGGGGGATTTTTTTCCAAACAAAAGTTCACCAGACTTTTAAAACGGGCAAAACAATATATATTTTTTCCCAACCTGGGAAATGTCTGAATTGTTTTCATTTAAAGTTTTTTTTTCTTTTTTTACACACACACACATACACAGACTCTCTCCCTCTCTCTCTCTCTCTTTCATCTGAGCTCCTTTATATAACAGGCTATTACACTTCACCCAGTTCTCCTGTATTGAATCCAATAACTTGTGTTTGACTAAAGAATATTTTCTGCAAAGGCAGCCAGTCTTGGTTTTCAAGATGTCCAAAGATGGAGAAACTACCACGTCCCTTGGTACTTTGTTCCAATGGTTTATCACCCTCACTGCTAAAAATTCATGCCTAATTTCTCATTTGAATTGGTCTGGCTTCAGCCTTGGTTCTTGTTAGGCCTTTCTCTGCCAGATTAAAGAGCCCTTTTCAGTCTGTAACAGACCTTAGCCCAGGCGGGATACCGGCATTCTCAGTTACCACATTGATGTAGGTGCATTCAAGACCCTGCTTTTCTGAACTATCAATATCTCTCAGCCAGGGAATGGTGACTTTAATGTATAGTGGCACCCCCTGTGCCCCCCTATTCTGACCCATTCTATCCTTCCTTAGCAGGTTATAACTAGTGATTGGAACATTCCATCTATCTCAGCAGCTTTCTGTAAAGTCAGTGATAGGGGCTCCTCTAGCTTGTTACTCAGACTCCTAGTGTTGGGATATAAACAGCAGAGAAAGTCGTCTTTTCAAATTCTTCATCACATGGGTTCGATCTGTTTGAAACACACTGAGTTTTAGTTTGTACCAGAGTTGCCATCTTAACACCTCCCCAACCTCTAATAAAAGCCTCCCAGGAAAGTTGCTCGATTCAGTTTCATACTACTTTATAAGGCTATGTAAATATAAAAGATACATTTTGGAGCTGAGGCAGGGTGATTACAAACTTTAAACTGGAAGATTTTCCTTTTTAGGCTTAAAATGAAGAATTTAGCTTGTTTGGAAAGGCCCGAAGCTAACTTGCTCTGCATTTTTTTTTCCGTAGAATTTTCCCTGTAGTTGAAAAGTAATCCATGAAGCTGTCTTTTTTCCCCCTGAAAATATGTAATTTAATTTAACGTAATCAAGTTACTTAAGAAGGTACATCTTTAACACTCCAATCTAAGCTTGAATTAAGAAAATCAGGCTGGCTCCCAGATAGCCTCTCTCTGTCATTCATCAAGAGGCGCAGGCCCCTGCAGTGGAAAATGTGTTTGGATGAGTAGTCCCTTTGAGTTCAATTACTGGTTTCGAAGTTTGCACATGGGAATACATGGAGCAGTTACTACCTATTTAATCTTGCTGTTGTGTATGCAGTATATCAGAAAACATTGCATTCTGTATTCAGCAGAGATTGTAGTCTGACAAAAGGATAATTTTCATGCGCCTTAGATGCGAACATTTCAGGCATGCCCTCAGAACTAATGTGAGATTGATATTCTATAACATAAAATGATCACTGAACTATGGTAAGGGAGGAAGTGAAAAACTGTCTTTTCTGAATTAAGAAGGGAAATTTTCATTCAGATTCTCTTTTCTTTCTCTTACATGTATCCCAGGCTATTGATTAAATGCCAGGTCATCATTTTCCTATGCATTTTGTATTTCCCACTTAAAGATAGTGTCAGTGAAATGTGAACCTTTATTTGTTCCAAAGTGAACCCATTGGACTTGGTAATTTTCACAGCGTGCATCTTTTGTTTTTAAGAAAGTGATTCAGAAAACCCAATTTTCAGACTCAGGCACTCAATTTAGAATATCCACTTCCATAACTGGGGTGTCATATTGGCATCTAGGTGAGAAGAATGCATATTTGAGAGTCTGAATGTTGATCTTAGTATCCTAATAGAATATTTGGTGTCCTAACTGAGGCAACCAAGTTTGCAAATTGGGCCTGTACATGTGCAAAATTACAGTACTGCAATGCAACTACTAGCCTTTAGTATCCTTCCACACCTCGGGCACGATTCAAAATCCATTGGATTGAATGAAAAGACATGATCTAGAGCTTGCCCCATTGCCAAGAATGTTCACGTGACCCAATGCTAAAAGAACAGGAGGGCATCAGCTTTGAAGGAGGGCATCAAGAACCTGAAGGTGAATACATGATTTTCAGGCAGTTTTCCTACACAATTTCTCCTTGTATATTATTGTCTACTGATAATTTCTTCTTTGTTTCAGGATATAGCAAAAAATACTTAGGTAGATTTAGCAGATGAGTGGTTTCCCTTTTATAGATTAAAATGCATAAATGTTTTTCTTATACTGAGGTTCACACCTAAGCACACTGTCACAAAATCCAAGCCTTTTCATGATTATGTTTTGGGTGCTGTATTCACTGAACAGAGCACAGTCGCTGTATCCATTTTACTGTACAAAATATGCATAAAAGATGTAGGTAATTTTAAAAAAAGCAGAGTAGAACCCACATATTTTAATGTGTTTAGATGTCCAGGCATTCCTTCATATATAATTGCTTCAGCATGACTTCTATGTGTTGATGTATAAGCATGCTACAAAATATGAATAAATCATCAGATCAAATGTGCAATGCTTGAAAAAAATAGGGACCCTTTATGAGGTCTTTTTACACAGTCACATTTTTTCCTTAACTCCTATATTTACATTGTTCAGTATGTTTATTATGTGCACTATTTTGACCAATTGTGTGTTCATGGCACAATCGGAGATTCAATCATGGAATAAATATGTTGAGTAAGTATCTCTGTTGATCTGTATATACCCTACCCGTAACTCTTCTGTACTGTCTTTTGTTGTAGTCTTCTCATTTTGTTTGCTGTTATCTAATTTCTTTCCATTAATATTGACTTATGTGCAATATTTGTCCTGACAAAATGTTTTGCCAGGTGTTTCTCATCTCTGAAAACTCCCTTAGAAAGTAAGTTATCAATTTTCAGTCTACCAAGCTCATACTTTTTGCTAAATGCACCTGCTATGCTACATCTGAATGGAATCATGGTATGATTAGAGCTCCACATGAAATTGGCTTGCCATGTAAGGGATTCAGAAGCTGAATACAGTAGAATATATTGCTGGACTTCTAGTTGAATGATTTCAGAAAATACTTATAGAACATACTTGGTTCAAACCTAAAGACGTAATCCAAAATCCATTGACATCGGTGCAGTCTTCTGTTGATGTCAGTGGGCTTTGGATCAGGGCTGTAATGAAAAGGGCTATGGTACATATAAATAATTTCTAGGTATAATTTATGAGTAGTCACTAAACCTTTTGGAATTCTCTGTGCGGTTGTCTGTATTTCTCAGATGGTCAGAGCTCTCAGAAAACCCGCAGAGCTTTAACCGACACTTCCCTTTTTATTTAAAAAAAAAAAAAGCTGGCTTTAAAGTTAAGTCTGGTAGGCTTGCATTTCTGTAAGTTGTTTCAAAATGTTTCTTATGGAAATGGATACCAGATGCACAAGCTAATCAATATACAGTGCATTAAACAATTAATTTGGCTCATTGAACCAGTCAGAACAGACTTTTTATTTTTGACTGACGTATGATAAACGCAGCCATCTGCTCTTCTCCAGTCTGATGGCTGGTCTAGTCAGGGCCTTAGGGAGAGACAGCTAAGTGCCCTTCTTTTCTTTAGAGTTCCCAAGATCATACAGGGCACATCTTCTAGAAAAAAAATTGCTTCCAGAAATTTCTAACTTAAGCCAGCTCTGAACCTAACAGCTGATTTGGTCATCATGACATCCTAATCTCAGAATGCAGCATGTATTTCGGTATGAGTGTGCTATCCTACAGCTATGACTGTGGCTTTCTTCCACACCCTTCAAACCCCTCCCCCCATGTTGTCTTTTTCCGATGGGAATTGTTACAAAGTACAGTACCCACTAAGGCCTGGTCTACACTTACCTTGGCGATTCGGCGGCAGTTGACAGGAGATACGCAAGTGACGTAAATCACTTGCGTATCTCCCGTTGACTTTGCAGCATCTCCTCTGCGTGGTGCCCATACTGCGCTGCGTCGAAGGGAACAGCGCTCCCTTTGATGCAGTGCTACGCTACTTATGGGGGTGGTTTTCCTGCGTCGCTTCCTGGATCAACTGAGCGCGTCTATACAGACCGCTCAGTCGATCCAGAGCAATCGATGTGACGGCGGCGCATTTGCTGCCATCAGTGTAGACCCTTGGTATGTATTTGACTGAAATACGGACATAACATGGGTGGGTGCATGAGTCAGTCTACAGGTCTGTACTTTGGAATTTGAATGTTCTATAAGGAAAAATTAAAGGGCTAGACATTTCCTTCAGTGAGTAAAATGTAAATAATGCCTCCAGTGCCTCAGATAGGCTGCGCAACAAATGGTAGTCCAGAACAGATGCATTCATTGATCAAGCAGCATGGAATGAATCCTTCCCTTTTCTTTTAATAAAAAAATACCTCTCAGCTTTTCCTCCTCAAATTCGAAGCACAAAGATAGCTAATTGTGAAGACCAGAATGACCCAATGAACTTTAATTCAGAAGTAATTAGTGAAACTGGACCAATAACGAATTTTGAGAAGATAAAATAAATCTGTTTTGCGTGCCTCCATAGCACGTAGTACATATGTTATAAACCACCATTTAAAGAGAAGTGGAATAAGCACTTATTTTTTGAAAAAGAAATGGTTTTAACTTGGCCCCAGAGATCAGTTGGTAGTCTGGCTTCTGTTGTTATAGAAGCCATTCAATTGCTGGAAGACGTTCTCCACGTCCATTCAGAATTGGGAGATGGCTGTGCAATCAATTAAACCATTTGACGTGTGAATAAATGAAAGTTCTTTATCACTTTAACAAGTATATGAACAGCTAAGTTATTTTTAAATTCTTTGTATGTGTTTTCACATTTATTAATGAAAACACATGCTTAAAGAGTCCCTGTCAATTACTTGGTCTGTATTTTGCACAACAGCGGCAGCAACAAATCTAGAAGCCATGAAAAACTGAGTAAATGACACACTCCCCAGTGGGAGCTCTGAGAGAATTCCTCTCCCAAGACTGCATGGAGGCTCACAGAAACAGTAAGCCTGCTAGCGCACACCATCAGAGGGTGTCTCAAACACTTGTGCATTGTACAGCTGAGCTCTGCTGGCTGATGTGGAAGTACCACCGGGCCATCGACCTTTGGATTGCTAGCATGTTCAGGGGCCCTGATAGGAGCTAATTGTGTCCAGCTGCAGAACAAGGGGCATAGGTACAAGAAGACTTTGCATCCTGCCTCCCTCTTAGTGCCCTCATGGAACAGGTGCACAATTTGCCCCTTATTTGCTACATCTCCTATTCTTGCAAAACACCAACCTGAGGCATTTGTATATTCACACCATTTTATATGGTGACATTTTCGTTCTGTAGATTATGGGCCCTATGGAAGTCACTGGCAAAGCTCCCATTGATTTCAATGGAACTAGGATTTCACCCTGAGGGCCTGAGCTAATACCCATTAAAGTCAAGTCGTGACTTCTGACATCAGTGGATTTTTGGATCAGGTGCTATGTGTCCACGAGTGAGCTGGCATCAATGTACCACGTATGTATTTAGTGCACAAAGACTAGATCTTGACATGGCCAGACACAGAATCAGCAATCTGGGGAAATGAAAATTACACAGAAACTGCTATTTCCTGTGAAGACACCAAGGTAGTAGTTTAGGAGTGGTAGAGCTTTTTGTGTGTGCCATTTTTTTTAAATGAGGGCAGACCTGTTAAAATCAGAGTGAGAATTCTTCCTGGTTATCAAATACATCTTCAGTTCATCAGATTAATTAAAAATAAGAGGCGACAGGGGCAGGAGGTAGCACAGGGCCATTTTTTTAAAAGATTATTGGTGTGGTTTTAAAGATTTATTATTATTATTATTTGAGGAATGTGTGTGTGAGAGAGATGCCCAATGTTAACATAAAAATGAGGCAGTATAGTCTCAGATGGCTTGGTCATATAAAGCACAGTCCGGACAACTCTGTGGGGAGCACAATCCAACAGATCAAGATTGAAGGAAAAAGACACAGAGGCAGATCCAAGAAGCAGTGGTGAGATTTCATAAAGGAAGACATGCTTGCATGTGGTGTGATGGAGGATATGGCATTGAACAGACCACTTTGGAAGGAGAGTACTCATAAAGCACACCCCATTTGATGGGATTAATTCAAGGAAAAGGAAGATATATTACTATTTACATAGCCAGGATCCCATTGTGTTGAGGCATAGCGCACATACATAACAAAGAAATGGTCCCTGCCCTAAAGAGCTTACAATCTAAGTAATTTTACTGATTGTATTAAAAATCCATTCCTTTTTGAAATACTAGATCTATGTAATTTCAGTCCTTTATTAGAAATAGTACTGAGAGAAATCCCCCAGACCTGACTCATACAGTGAAATCCTGGTTCCACTGAAGTCAATGCAGCCCGGATTTCACCCATGGCTTCTATTGTGTAAAATAGGATCCAGCTCTGAATTTTGTAGCTCAGGTCCATTGCTACTGTACATACAGAATGTGCTCAGTTTTATTCCAAATATCATATTTATCACAAAGTATAACTTATGGAATATTTCTATCCATTTCATCATTCCAAGTGAAGAAAGTTTTAATAATACACAATTTACTAAGTAAGAAAAAACACACTTCTGCTCCTTTTTAAATTTCAGTGGGTTGAAATCATTACATATAATGCATATTTTCAACTAGGACACTGCACTGCTATTTAATGCTCATGAATGTGTTAATTACCACAGACAGTGAACCATCAGGAACTTTGCAGTCAGGAATTTCTTTCTTTTTAATGCATAAGGTGAAGCTGAAACATTATTTAATCTATTGAACATTGATATGGGCTGGGTAGAAAGAGTTGAGAGGTATGAATAGAATTTTTCCCTTAAACATGAGAAATAACAAGGAATGCTGACTGTCATTCCTTTACCATTGACTATTGCAGACATGCTTCAAAGTCCAGTAAAGTAACTTTTCTAGATTGTTTTCATGCCTGACTCAATGACTGCAAATTCATCAAGATATGCTGCAATGAAGCTTGCTTTCATTATAAGGCTGTCACATACGCTTCCCCATTTCTCATATGTTCATTCGGTCCACACATGAAGCAGCTCACAAAGGGCCTGATAGCACAGCCATTACTCATATGAGTAACCCTACTGAAATGAGTAGGAATTTCTCATCTGGGTAGACCAGGCCCTGAAAGAATAAGCTGAGAGTGCCTCAACTCCTTCTCCATTAACTGCTGATGCTCTTGCTTTTCTTGGACATTTTACTCCCCCCAGGTACACTTTCACTGGCATTTACACTTTTGAGTCATTGGTAAAAATATTGGCAAGAGGATTTTGTATGACAGAATTCACCTTCCTTCGAGATCCTTGGAACTGGCTGGATTTCAGTGTCATTGTTATGGCGTAAGTAACACTTCATTGTTCTTTTTCAAGAGTGTGACATGCAGTGTAACTACTTTTCACCTGTTCTTTTTAGTAACTGTTCGCCAAGGTGTTAGATATTTGTTGTGGCTGAAGTATTGTACTGTGGACTTGTTCCTGAGTGGTTCTAGATATTGGGCAAGTTATTTAACTTCTCTGTGCCTCTGTTTATCAGCCTGTCAATTGGTTATAATAATACCAATGATTTTATGAGACTTAATTAATTAATGTTTGTAGGTGCTATAAGATCCTTGGATGGAAGGTGTCATGAGAATACAAGGATAAAATACATAATTATATCTGTAGTGGTAGCTGCAGTGCAGTAGAAGTTGAAATGCCTTCTGCTTTGTAATACTTCTTTCCCTGACACAGGCCACTGTTGTTTCAGTTATGACGGTCGCCCTCTCTCACACAGAAAATAGTAACTGGTATGTCTAACGGGTTATTAATAAATAATGCATTTTAATTAGCAATTACCTAAAATAAAATAAAAATCTTGCAAAAACTGCAAGAGCCAGCACAAATCTCACCACGACCCCCAATAACACACCAGAAGCCATCAAGATAATAACACAATTAAAAAGGAAGCAAGAAGCTTTTAGCGTTTCCCCAAAAGATGCCATGGCACTGCACTGGCGTGTGTGTGTGTGGGGAAGCGCTCAGGACTCTCTGGCCTACAGTGGATGTGGTACTGAGAGGAGATTAGAACATAGCAAAGCTTCAGGCTTTGCAGCCCTCTCAGCCTATTGTTTTGGTCGCCAAACTAGTCTCAGCTAATAAGCCCTTTTCTCTCCTGTAACTTAACCAACACTGTTTCTTTGGGGGATTTAGGTCAAACCCCTAGTGTTTTTTTGGAAGCTAAACAGAAGCTTGTTGCATATACTGGGAACAAGGTCCTCTCACTTCTTCCTGCCCAAGGCTTGAATGCCCTATACATTGTAAGTCAGTATGTTTTGGGTTCTGGCAATGCAAAGGAGCTGGTGAGCAGATGGACCTGTCCAGCCAAGAATATCTTTGGTTTGGCAGAGCTCTCAGCTGCCACAGTCACTCTTTTCTGGCCCTGTGTCCACCTCCCCATCCGGCTCCAGCAGGGGCAATGGGTGTGAGCAGAATGTGATAAATTCCACTGATGTCCAGCTGGAACATGGATCCTTGGGATGGAGGCCTGTGCAGGTCATCTCAGAGAATCAGAACCAACAATCAGCCCCAAGATGCCCCCCTCCCGCACGTCCTGCTCTAAGCAGATCTCAACACGCAGGAGAATCTGGGACATCGATTTCCACCCACATAAACCTGGAGTGGTGCCACGGGGAATCAGCCCTGCACTGTATTTTGCAATACAGAATACATTCTGTTTATTTTGTCACTACATTATTTTCTCTCTTCCTCTCTGCTTTCCCATCCTCCCTCCACTCTTGGTATCTCTGGATCTTTTTTTTTTTTCCCCCCCCCCCCCCCCCCCAACCTGTTTTCTGTTACAGTTTTCTGGTTTTTTCCCCACTGAATTTTTGTTCTCTCTGCCCCCTTTCTCTTTCTCTGTTTAAGGTCCCCTTTCAGCAGAATGCAAACTCTGATAACATTGATATTTGAGGTGAATTCCTGACCCCTGATATTTGAGTGAATCCAAAATTAAGTAAAATAAGTGCATCCATCCCGAGTCCAAACACAACTACAGGTCTTTGAAATTATTTGCAAGATTCTTTTGTGGGCAGGTTTGGGACCTAAGTTTCTATTAATATTGCTCAAAAGGACAATATTTAGAGGTGTAAAATAATTACCATTATTTTCTATAAAAGTAAGCTAGTTGAAGTCAGTGGTCTTTGGCTCAGGCCTAGTATTAAGATGGCCAGATTCTGATGTCTGTAATCCTGAGTTACTCTGGATTTAGCTGAAATCATCATTTGGGCACACCTCTAATAACCATTCAAAATGATGCACTAAAGAAGAGACCCTTCGGGGCCATTTTAGTTGTTTTTTGCATCCGTTCAAGTTAAACATGTTCCTCCTGTAGTGTCGTGTGTGAGCCTTCTTTATTGCATTTAAAAGTAGAGTGGTACAATGCCCAGGGCAGGGGTGGTCCAGTTCTGCCATCCCTTTCACAGGCACGGAAAGTCAGCGAAGTCGCAGAAGCAGGGCAATGTAGTTCCATTGCGTGTAAGGTGGTGCATGAGGTAAGGAGTTCATGCAAGAGTCTCCAACTCTGTCATAGCGTGAAGCCATGTTATTCAGCAGCTCCCCTCTACCCTAGCAGACAAAGGACTTTGAGGGTGGGGTAGGAGTGGACCAGGAGAGAATAATGGTCAGAATAGTTGGTCTGCCATTATGCAGAGGCTACCTAGCCTTGAGGCTGCAAAATGGCTGAACATCCGCTGCACTGCTGCTTCTCAGCAGAGGAGTGGGGCTGGTATTCTATGCTCACGCTGCATCACAGTACTACTTCAACTGAGTTAAATTCACTCCTGTGCAGAGAGGGCCAGCACAAAACTTGTGCCCCACTTAGTTTATCTGTATGGGTTTAAGTGTCACGTAAGCGGTTCACAGGTCTTTTGCTGACCCCGCTATACTAGCATGAATTTCACTCACTATGTGAAGAAACCAGGATTTGGCTCATTGGGCATACAGGACTTTCCCTCTTTTTGATACTGTGTGTGTTTTAGTTCTTGCAGTGGTATGAAAATGATTTGGGGTCCAAATCTCCTGCCATGGGCTTCGTAGCACTTCCACAGAAGGCAAGTGTATAGATGCCATACTTCCTGTGCACTGTAAATGCAGTCCTTGGGTGTCCTGGTACTCTTTTTGCTGGGGCAGAAACAAAACACAGGCCAGGGCAGTTGCTAGCTGCAGCTACACAGAGTAGTAGAAAGTTCTGTTATTTCATTTCTGTATATAGTGTCAGCTCATAAAAAAGAGTTTATCTTGAAACTGGTCTACTTGTCATTAAGATACTTTGGTAAGAGAAAAAGGCCTTGGTATTTTGCTCCTTGGCTGTCCAAATGGTTTTTTTAAATCACTGAAGACCCCCTAAAATACAGTGTCTGCGGTGGAAAAAAAACATGGGCAAAACAAAATGATTTCAATAACCAGATGCTTCAGAATCAACAACAATGCCTGTTGTTTCCTATTTTAAGCCATTCTGTATTAACATATTTTAATCAAATGTGTTTTTGACAGAATTGAGGGGCTTAGTTATTGGGTAGGGTTGGAATGGAATAAAAGCAATCATATTCTTCTCCAGTAGCAAATAGTTCTTCAGGCAGCCGAGTAGGGGTGAGAGAGTTTAAATTGATTGCAAGACAATCTGAATGTTATGAATCCTGTGTTCCAGATATTTAACTTGCAGACAGTGAGAGGCATGGGATAATGGGCTCTATTCGGCCATGATTTGTGCTTTATGTAAATGCAATTTGCAAATCATTAAATCCAGAATTGTACTGAACATCAGGTAACTCTACAGCCTTGTTTGCTTACAGTTGGTCTGATGCTAGTTATAGCTCTGCCTATGCAACTAGAAGCATGAGCAGTGAATAGTGCATGAGGATTCGTAATGGGATGGAGGTACTGAAATATGTGAGGTTCTATCCCAGACAAATTCATGGGTGTAAAGTTTTGATGTGCCTGGCCAATACATATAATGGTGGCCTGACTTAACTGAACAGTTATCAGGAGATAAAATTGTTTTGTTAACAGGTGTTATTGTACAAGTTCCATCATTTCTTGTAGAGTTATTGTGTCATTACTGTGCGATAACCATTTATCTCCCTTCCTGAGTATATCATGGCATCAGTTGTATAGATCATAGGTACAGACAGCATCTTTTAGTGCAATGGAACTGATAGCTCACTGAACAACAAGCATTGCAGATTGTACTCGGTCTGTTTTCCACGTTGCACTACAGGATACAATATACAGCATGGTCCTGCACATTCATCAAGATTGCTCTTTAGTTTTTTAAATGCTATATTGTAAACAAAAGGCAATATCACTTGCATTGTTTGTTTAGATGCTCATCCAGAGGTTATTAATATGCTTTTACAAATCTGTGGTGAGCAAAACCACATCCACAGGCTGTTGAACATTCATAATTTCTGGACATTTGGAGAGTTTAATTACGTACCACTAGGATGAAACTCAACCCATTGTGTAGGGAGGGTCTACCACTGGGGCTGGAATAGGAGCTGCAGAAGGAAGTTTTCATACCTCCTCATGTTGCAGAGGGAGTTGTGGTGTTAGCCCTCATTTGGCAGGAATGGAGAGCTGTTGAGAATGGGTTAAGGGAGGAGCTATTTGCTCCAACTTTTCCACAAGACTCTGGAGAGGAGAAGCAATGTTGCTATTGCAGGCCATACTCTGGATTAGCAGGTGTGGAGAGGCTGCTCTGTAACCCCTCTGAAGGTGTCTGCACAACCCAGTGAGCCTCATCCTTGAAACACAAATTCCACTGGAAAGAGGATCTGCAAGAACTAAAATATACAAATATAATTTCTCATAATCTCACTAGAATGAAGGAGGTTGACTGTCCAGAAGGTGAGGTGATGGACACACTGCATACGATAGACTGAAGGAAATAGCTATGAAAAACAATCCCAAATCTGAGTTGTCCAATTAGTTACCCTAGCAGCAGCATTTACACTCACATTTTATCTCACTTTGCATGAGTATCAGTGACAACATGATGTGCAAGGCAGTAGAGAGTCAGGACCAGTATTTCTAAAGCGAAATGCATTACCATAGGATTAAAATTATAGTCCTCACTTCAAATGTGTCTTCTGCAATTGCAGACAAAGATGGTGTAAAAAAAAATAATTTTTTCATCATCTCTTGGAGATCACAACAGGTGTGCAACATACCAAAGGAATATATGAGAAATAAATCCATGGAATTATTTACGTTGATATTTTCTCTTGTATTATATATGGTTGATTTCATCTGTTATATCAACATTATTGGGAATATTTTAGACTTTGATTTCCTGTCATAAAGTTTTAAATGACCCAGGAAAACATTTCTTAAAAAATTTCAATAATTCCTGGGGGGATTAAAATTGAAACAAGATGTGTATAATATGCATTGCTGAGCATTTTTATAATCAACTCCTACTTGTAGTTTTAAAGAAAGTGATGCCTAAGACATAAGATTTATAATGTGTGGAACATTTAGCATGCTGTACAGTATGATATACTCAGGAAGAATGGCATCTAAGAACAGCCTTTTAAAGTGGATGTACTGTTTGTTCAGATGCGTTCATTCTTATAAGTGAATGCACTGTTCACTCAATCCAATAGCATGCTCTATTGTATAATTCCAAATAACTGTGGTTTAATTCTACAGGTATGTAGGAGAATTTGCGAAACTAGTCAATTTTACACCTCTTCGGACTTTCAGGGTATTGAGAGCTTTTAAAACTATTTCAGTAATCCCAGGTAAGAAGCCCTGAACCTTGCATATTGGCTCTCAGCTACAAGTGATTCTCTCTCTGTCTCTCCTTGTCCCCTTTACTGTTGTTTTTTGCTGGTGTTTTGTCATTGTCTATGTGTGACTTTCCCTTGTTACAGATACATAACTGAATTTGTGGACCTGGGCAATGTCTCAGCCTTACGAACGTTCAGAGTACTTCGGGCGCTGAAAACAATCTCAGTCATTTCAGGTGAAAATCAGGTTAAACACCCAGGCTGCAGTTAAAGCCTACATGCCATTTCCAGTAGCAAATACAGTGACTACAAATGACTTAACATGATAGATACTGATTGGAAATGGATGAATGTAGGGAATGTGACCTGTCAATAGAAGACGTTTTTCATATGTTTTTCAATACTGTTTGTGGGCAAAAAGAATCAGAATTGTTTCCAAAATTACAGAGCTCACTAAAACGAGTACTACTGTATAATAAGCTTTTGTATACAGTGTATCATAAATCATATCCACAAAGTACTCATTTATGAACCATATGAAAATGGCAATGAAATTCCAACATCCTCAGATTTTTATATTCAAAATGAAAGAATATATGATGACCTCAGAACATTTATTAGAACTTGCAAGTGCCTCTGCAGATGAGTCAAAGTTTGTGCTAAAAACTGAACTCATCTTATGGCTGAAAATGTAAGTAATTTAATTCTCCTGGTGCTGTCTTTTTACACTGAATTGCAGCACTGGATGAAATTCGGGCCCTATTGAAATCAGTGGAATTTTGAGATTGACTTCAGTGCAGACAGGATCTCTCCAATTGATTTTTCACATTTTCAATGAAACCATCACAAAGAAAGCCAGTGTTTTGACATAGTTCCATCAGTGGATTAGTCCCTTTTCTCATGGTGTGGTTTAATCAAATTATTAAATCCCGTTTATTGCTGTTATTACTTACCATGATTAATAATAGTTTCCAATTAGTGATTTATTCAGAGATGGGACCATTGCATAGCTAGCTCCATTAAGATACATTCTTGCCAAGTGTAATCTATAGACAGGTCACATTCAGCCTCAGTGTTTAAAATATACAACCTGCATGGCACGGTAGAGAAGATAGCAAAAACCGTGCATGGTAGATCCTGTCGATGATTATCCTGAACAGATGTTGGCAATTACATGTCAAATATGTTTGAAAAATTAAGAAGACTGCTCAAAATCTCAAACAGTCATTTAAGTGTAGTGAAATTTTTCAACCCAGTTGATTGTAAACACTTGTACTATGACCCTAAAATCAAAACAAATGACATAACACCTGACCATAAATATTTTCTCTATCATCTATGATAACCAACAGCCCCACACAGCTTAAAATTGAGGCATAAATTCTGTGGTTAGGATGCACAATTTTTAAGAACACACTGTGTACAGTTAAAGCCAGATTCTGCAAACCTTACTCATGCTGATTAAGTCATTAAAGTCAGTGGAGCTACTTGCACAGTAAGATAATAGTCAACGTGAGGACAGGTGGCAAAATCTGGCCTTTAGTGAGTAGTTTAAGAGGTGTGATGCTTCTAGAGACCTGCACCATTTCTGTTTTGTCTTTTAATTTGTCACTCTAGAAGGGTAAACCCAAATTTAGCAGAAAAGTTTTGTTAAGATTTTTACAACTAGGCTGTTCACTGTGCAAACGTTTCTGCTTGGGAAAGCCTTGGTTTAACTGCAAGATGAGCTCCATGATTTACAGATCACATAAGGCAGTAATAGCTAAACAAAAAACCTAACAGCAAAAGAGCTCTCTCTCCTTAGCCAGTAATTTGAAGACTGACCTGGAGGGACAGTCCTCTCCAGGGGCTGCCGTTCAGTTTCCATCTTGTTTTCAATCTTGAACCACTTCAGAGCAGAGCCAACCCATTTTGCCGAGTTATGTGTGGTAATTCTGTGATGTGTTAAGAAATCAAAGACCTAAGGTAATTTCCAAAAGAATAAATCACCCTTTTGCATCATCTGGTTATTTTTTTATGGAAATACCTGAAATTTGTGAGTTTGGGGAAATTGCTTTCCTGAAATAATGGGCCAGATCCTCAGCTGGCGTAAGGTTTCCATCCAGCAAAGTGCTCAGGGTGATTTTCAGAAGCCTTCAACATTAGCCTAACTCTGGTTTAACTGAAATCAAAGGGAGTTTTTCCATTGATCTAAATGGGAGCAGTTAGACTAATGCTTAATGCTTTTGAAAATCACACCCTTAAATATGTGCCTAACTGGATTAGACCCATGAAGTCAAAGGGTGCATTAAGTTCAATCATAATCTTTTCTTTAGATTTCAGTAATATTATGCCATTTCCATTTACACTAGCTGAGAATCTGGCCCAATCAGTATATATTAAGTATGTACAAATGCCATTTTTTAAAAAAATCTCTTGTCTCTGATTTCCTCACATATATCCATCAACTTCAGATGCTTCACTTGGGAATAATCAAGGCCTTTTGTATGTAAACTTAAAACCAGTTATTGCAGGTGATTTTTATTTATTAATTAGAACTTTGCACCTTGCTTATAGTAATGACAACTAGGCATTGTCCATTTAGTTTTAGAAGGACCCATAGAATTCTTGAGCCAACCCACTGGGCAACTCAATAACATCAATCAGTGACTCATTTTGGGTCTGATCTACATCTCACTGAAGTCAATGGAAATCTTTGTTAATTGACTAGTGACTTCTATGAGGTTTGGATCAGGCCTTAAGACTTTCTGTTGCATGAAATCTTTCCATTGACTGCAGAGGACTTCAGATCATACTTTATGTGTATAGAAATCCCCCCAGTCATTGACGATAACTAATAAATAAAATACATTAATTCCTGATACACATAGTCCTTGAAAATCGCCAAATTCAGGCCGTGGAACACTGTCAACAGGAGCAAGCTTCATAAGCAAGAGCACTCAACTAGAAAGGATGAACAACAGAGCCTAAGTTCAAACATCTCGTCTTCTGTGTTGGGATGGTAGAGAGAGGTCATGCCAGAGATAAATAGGTTCAAGGCCTTGGGGGCCTGATCCAGCTCCCACTGAAGTTAGCCTGAGTCTTTCATTGCCTTTTGGAATTGAATAGGGTCCTGTAAAGACTAAATAACATGTTGGTTATTGTTCAGTATTGAATTTATAGGCAGAGCTCAGAGCACAAGTCTTAAGACCTTATGGGTGAAAATTACCTGTGTGTGGCGTGGCCGCATAAGACCCTAAGCACTACTGAAATCCCACTTATATCCCATCTAAGCCTCACTTTAAGGACTTGTTTGAAGGGGTTGTCTTTTGGCCCTCTCCATAGGGTTGAATTTCATCCTTCTAGTAGTGGCATACGCCACCCAAGAAACAGGCAGCCAGCTGGAGGCTCCTGAAGGGCAGCAATCTAACGTGGAAATGGCAAACATGTTATATGTTAATGTCTTTATATAAGATGAGCCTGACAAAGAATCTTATCCTTCTCATCAAGAGATGCTCTGCAGAAACACTGAGAGTCTTAGAAATTTTCCAAGCTACTAAAGAAACTGTTAGCTACAGTGTGTGTCTGTGGCTAACAACATAATACACTCATTGGAGTGTATTCTTTTCTTGCTACACACACATAACTCAAACAGACATTAATGAGAATTATGCATATCTCAGGAGATGAGAACAAACAAAGTGATAGCAATCATGGCACAAGTCACACACTCTGTGGTTTGGTTTGGTTTTTCTTTTCTTTTTCCCGGAATATGCATGCAAATGTCTGATGTACAGTAAGTGATTGCCAACATCTGGTATGGATGATGTACTAAATAATGCTAATAATCTATTAAATTTCATAGAAGAAATGGATGGTTTGGGGGGGTGTTACTGTTTTTCACTGTTTGGTGTTGCTTGCATTTTTTATGGTTTCTGATTTGCTTTTGAATACTTATTATTTCATTAACCTTTGCTAATGTTCTAATGTGTTTACTCTTAATACTAGTAGAGGTTATGTTTTGGGTCAAATCCCGCTTGCTTACTCCCTCTGTCTATCTAGATATACCATAGCATCTGAACTTAGTGGGGCTACTCATGTGAGTAAGGCAAGCAGGATTTGGCCCTAAAAGTGTGGAAAGAATGTAGTCATTCAGAAGAACATTTCATTCATCAATCTGTAAGGCCCTGATCCAAAGTCCATTAATGTTAATTGACTAGTGACTTCTATGAGCTTTGGACTTAAGACTTTCTGTTGCATGCTGCCCAGTTTGGTGCTTGACCTGCAAGAGTTAAATAAACACCTTTCATGCTCTATAAATAGTGTATTTTGTTAAGCTCTCTTGCAGAGCTCTCATTGGCATTATTTCAAAGGAAGATTAGTTCCATGTAAGATTTAATAGTTGTTTAAATCTGAATACATGTAGCAATTACCTTTAAAAATACCATGGAGACAGACTCCGGAAAATGCAGACCACCCGCAGCAAGGTTCTGAGAGCCCTCAACTCCTATTGACTCAGCCCTCATGCCACCATGTCCAAAGCGTTTTGGGTAGTAGTGACTTAAATATGTGATCTGGTGATACACAAGCGGAGTGACTATGAGAATGACAGATACTTCCCTGACCACATCTTGATTTTGTACAGCGACAAAAAAATACAGTGATCCTGTGAGAAATATTCCAAGTGTTATGTTTTTATCCAGAAAAATGCAACCATGCTCCAGTAAAAGTGAAATAAGAGTAATTGATTTGTAATCAATAATTATAATTTTATAAAGCTCTTTTCCCCTTTACTGCCCATGGTCTTGTACATTCTTAAAAAAACATGGATAAATAAAATGGAAAACCGTCTTAAAAATGGAATGTTCTGATCCCTGCAAAGATTGAACATATAAAATGAACATGAGAGGATAATCTTTCCATTTAAAACCATAGTAACTAAACTGATAGAATAAGTTTCAGAATTTGAACTTAATATTAACAGTCGGAGGTCCTGAACTTGCAAGCCTTTCCTCATATTGGGTGTACCTTACCTGTGCAAATAGGTATTCCCAGGGTTGGGTCCTAATATTGTCCTTGCTTGTGCAAGGAATCCCATTCTTCCTCCTCATGTGAGTAAGGGTTTGCAGATTCAAGACTCTAATTGCCACGAGTGGGAGATACGCACAATAAGTTACTGTGTGAGATGCCTTGATATCTTTTGATATATCACAAGGTATCTTGCAAGCTAACTTGTGTTACCAGTATACTAAAATCGTACTTTGAGCTTGAATTGATATTAATAAGTGGATGTCCTGCAGGACTTTCACATGGGTTCCTGAGGGAAAAGTGTAAAGGATTAGCATTTGTGGGTTAGCTACTTTTCCCCCTCCAAGACCCAATTTTTATTCATACATCCCCAAATTTCAGCATCTGCAAAAATGAAAATGGCATTATATGTAGAAAGGAACCAGTGTTGAAAGCTCAAAGCACATCAGTGAGTTAAATAGAAAACAATTAGAAAAACTGCCCTAATGTATTTAGAATTGATTTTCTAACTGGCTGTTTTGTTGCTGTTCAGTTTAAAACCTTAACAGCCTGGTCCTGTTTTAATGTATACCCACTCTGCTCCATGGACTTGTGTGGGAGTGTCACCTGTTTTGGAATGTAACCAAACCTTTGGTCGGTACACAGCAAGGCAGAATGCATTCTCTCATGGAGAGACCTATTTCTTCTTGATTTGTTCATGTTCATTGGGGGCCAGATTATCAAAGAGCTTCACTCCCATTTAGACGCCAAAGTAAGTGGCCAGGTTTCCAGAAGAGTTCGATACACTCAAAAATCTGGCCCTTCTCTAACAAGGAAGGGGCGTGCTTTTGAAAATCTGGCCCTCTGGGGGGTGCTGAGCACTTGAAAATCTGGCCTTGAGTTGTTTTCAAAATCTGGTTCTTGGACAACATTTGCTGTACAAAACTTTTCTTTTGCCACTGTGCAGAGGGACAAATGTTGCAGCCCTTTCTGTTCTGCTGTGATGTAGACTGGCTTTGCACAGGGGATCCAAGAGAGGTTGGTGGGGAAACATGGCCTTCCTACAGCCTAGTAGTTCAGAAAATAATGGCTACAAGGCCATTCCCCTGCCATTAATACAGTTAATGGCCTATGGTAACAGCTGTACCCTGTACAGAAGTGTAATTTGTTTAAGCTTGTGGATCCTAGTTGTGGCAGATCCATCAGCCATGCTGAGATTTCAACCAACTTTAGAAACAGCTATTTCCTTTGGTTTTTGCAAAAGGTTTGAAGAGAGAACAGAAGAGGTTTTGCTTTCTTACAGACCCTCATGTGTTTTTCTTTTTGTTGTTGTTTTTATTATCTATTTTTAAATTCCCTCCCCCCTCCGCCCCCTTCCCTGCCTGCAGCTTTAATCCCACTCTCATGCATGTTTAGTGCTATGGGGTAGAATTTCTGGAAATCAAGATGATGTTCAGTGGGCAGGCCAACTCCTTATGAATATTTCCCATAAGTAACTTTACTTGCTTTCTCTTGCATTTTTTCTTTTGATTTAATTCCCTTTAATGCTACCATATTAGTGTTATTAAGGACCAGAAGTACTAGTTAATGTTAACCGAATATTTATTAAATATCAATGTTAATTAAAGAACATAACTGTTATTGGCATCCAATTGCTCTGGAAGTCCTCTTAGATATTTATGATAAATAAGATTGCTTTTGTAAAAGTAATATGTCTTTCTTGGTGCTATTTACATAATGTAGCATGAGTTCATACTGTGCTGATCTCAGGGAACCCTTTTAAAGCAAGCGGTGTTTTTTGAGAAAAAGGCATCATTTTTCTTCTTTTCTTTTCTTTTCTTTTCTTTTCTTTTCTGTCAAGCAAGCCCAAATTATATACAAAATGGGTTCAATTGGTTTGGCCCAAGTCCTCAGTCTTTGTAATGAGATGTCTTCTGTCTGTCTTGGCCATGTATTATAAAATGATTAGCCTTGCCTAGGCGTTTGCTTTCCCTTGCTGGATATCCCATTCTCACATCACTCACTTTCCAATTAATTTTTACTGCTTTTTAGATCGTCCACATATTTGATCTCACAGTAAGGTTCAAATCCCCTCATTTTATGCAAACTAGTTGAAGTTAGCAGGGCTATTTGCATGAGTAAAGCAAGCAGGATTTGGCCCTATTATGTAAGCTGTTCAGACAGAAAGCAGAACATCCGCGCTTCTTCATCAGATTACGAGTGATAAAATTTTCACAAGTGCCCTAATGACTTAGGCTTCTAAATCCAATTTTCAAAAATCAGTGAGACCTAGGCACTTGTGAAAATGCTAGCATGCAGCTGACAAGTCAATTATCTAAATCTTTAATGTTTCATTTTACATATAATACGCACCTAAAATTAATTGAAATATAACATACTGTCTATACAGTTTTATGTATGAGTAGTTTTCCGTTTCACTACTTGCCTTTTAGTTCAGTCAAATATTTTTCTCTTTGTTTTTAATAGTTTTTTCAGTTAAAAATAATAGGAATACATTTGTCCAAAATATTAGGCCCAAACTATATTTTCACATGAATCAGTTCTGCTTTGTTTGTGCCATCAGTTGGAAAATATGTAATATAGACTCTTTGACTAGGCACTGTAACTGCTGTTCAGAGTTTCAGCTCTTGAAAGGAATTAATTACACATTTGTTCCTGCTTCTAAGTCTATAAACTCTTGGCTTTTATCTCCCCAGGACTGAAGACCATTGTCGGTGCACTTATCCAGTCTGTTAAGAAACTTGCTGATGTGATGATCCTGACTGTTTTCTGCTTGAGTGTCTTTGCCCTTATAGGCCTCCAGCTCTTTATGGGCAATTTGAGACATAAGTGCGTCAGGGACTATACTGAATTTAACTCTACCAATGGCACAATTTATTCTGACGTTCAGAAGTGGAATTCCTGGGATGATTTTCTTAATGATCCAGGTAAACTGTTCTCTTTAACCTTTTAAGTTAGTTATTTGTCTCTTTGCATTACGATAATCAAAGCCTATGTACAAAACAATTAGTGCTAAAAATACAGATGGACCAAACTCCTCCCCCAGATCAGTATTATTCACAATGGCCAAAGGGTTTGGAAATCTCCAGGTGGCATTTCCTAATGGCTGTGGTGCCACCATATTTGTGCTTCATTGCTGGAAGCAGGGCTACCAGTTGGCACCTCATAGGCTGATGTGGTAATGACTGAAACACCTATTGCGGGGTTGCCATTTCTTGAGACTTTTTTATTTATTTATTTATTTATTGAGTATCACAATATATGATATTTTTTGTAAAGCCCTAGTCAGGTGATTATATGAAAATCTGTCCTTTCTTACTTTTTTCTTTTCTTTTTTGTAAAGAAAGTTTCTAGCTCTCGTAGTTAGTGGGAAAAGCTTGAAAATGTGAACCCTAAAGATTCAAAAACCAAAAGGCAAATAAAATGAACCCAACCATTTATTAATGTTAAAAATCTCATGATTTTATTTGCAAATCTTTTGATTTGGGGGCTTAAGTCTCTATATGGCATTGGCAGTATTGCATTGTCTAGTGTTGTGATAACATTACCAAAAGATGTGCTTGCTATGCCAAAACATTTTTAAAAAATCTACAGTTTGCTGTTCTTTAGAAGTAAAAATGTGTTAATAAAACTCTTGTGTCAAAGTTTTAAAAATTGTCTTTCATTTAAATAAACTTCACTGTCATAATGAATACCTCAGGTATCGACAAAAGGCCTGATCCAAAGCCCATGGAAGTCAACAGAAAATTCTCCTCAATTTCAATGGGCATTGGATCAAGCCCTAAATAATGTAATACTACTGCTGAGGAAAAGTAGATTATAATAGCATGACAGATGTGCCTTGTGGATAATTTATGAAAGGTGAAATCTGAGTATTTTGTTACTTTATTTTGAGAGGAAGGACATCCTAGTGGTTAGGACACTAACCTGCAATTCAGGAAATTTGTGTCCAGTTTCCTGCTCCACCACAGACTTCATGGGTGATGACAGGACTAGAACTTTTTAGGTGTTCGGATGTCTAAAAATGCAGAAAGGTGCATCTTTCAGCACCTAAATGCTTTTAAAAATATGGTCCTTAGAGTCTCTGTGTCTCAGTTTTCCATCTATAAAAAAGGGATAATACTTCCCTATTTCACAGAGGTGTTGTGAGGATAAATACATTAAAGCCTGTGAGGTGCTCGGGTCCTACAGTGATGGGTGGCAGGGGAAAACCCTTGGCTAAACAGCTAGGATGGAGAGGGGAAGAGACTCTGGGTCTGGTTCACCATGTATGAAAGTTGGGAAGGGCGTATGTTGGAATTGTCTTTGTACAAATATAACAAAGGTGATATATAATTAATGTGATACGGGAAATACCTTTTTTGACTGAAGTGGAAATTTTGCCTATTATGTGAATAACGGCCTTGGTGGGGTGATGGATTTGACTGGGTTAGAGTTTGGCCATGCTGTATTCAGAGTAAAAATACTAATGAAAGGTTTTAACATGTTTTTATGATGATGTAAAATGAAGACAAAGTAGGTAGTGGTGTTCAATTACAAGTGGCAGACAGGAGTCATTTAAACAAAATAGTGCTTTACAAAGCAATAGCACAAATCCCAAGCCTCACATAATATATCCACTGACTTGGAGTACAATGTCTAATTTCAGTCACCTTTGTAGTTAATTTGGAGAGAGTTTAGCATTGGGCAACAAAGATGATAAATGAAATTTGTAAATTCTTAGCTATGAGGTGAGATTAAAAACAGATCTTCCAACATGACAAATGAACGGTGACTTGAAGTATTTAAAGCCTGAGTTATTATAAACTTAACCCTGTTAATCTATTTAAAGCTGTTGGACAAACTAGAAGTAAGTGACATGGATTTCATCTTAAAGACACTATGTGTAAAAATGTAAAATAAATTTAAGGCTTGCGGTGTTGTTTTTCTTCTTTAGAAATACTGTGAAATAGGTAGAGTGGGCTTCCAATGGAAGAGGTGACATCATGAAGCAGCAATGTATATAAGTAACAATAGGGTGCTGGACACTGAGCATGTCTGAAAATCTGTCATTTATGTACATACTTTCATAGGAGCTGAGCTCTTTGTAAATCTGTCCTCAGCTGTGGACGCTGAACATTTGAAAATCTGGCCCATGGAGACCAAAAGTTTTAAAAGTGACTATTGGTTTTGGATACATCAGTTTTAGATATCCAGCTGGAGAAGTCGTAAAGGGGCCTGCTTTTCCGAAAATGCTGAGCACACACTCTTTAAGATGCCCCAGGTTGGGCATTAGGGTGACCAGATAACAAGTGTGAAAAATTGGGACGGGGGTGGGAGGTAATAGACACCTGTAGAAGAAAAAGCCTCCAATATTGGGACTGACCCTATAAAATCGAGACATCTGGTCACTCTATTGGGGATCCAAATATTGAAATACCTGATATCATTAGTTGCTTTTGGCCAGATTACTATATGAAATCTGGTATGTTAAAGGGTATTAGCTCTGTGCTGTTCAGTAGCTTTCTGTGGGCCAGGAGGGAATTTTCCAGGGATCTTGCAATAGGGCTTCTTGCATGGTAGTATTTTTGCTTTTCTCTGGCACTATACAATATCTAAACGAAATATCTGAGAAAGTGTTGATTAAAAAAAAAATCGAGATGATATTGACTAAAGGTGGCAACTTTTTTTCAACTTCACACTGATCACAGTTCCTCACTGAGCTGTCTTTGCATTTATCCACACTGAATTCCATCTTTCACCATGTTCCTTTTCTAGACTTGATTCACCTAAATAATTTTATCTGCAAATTCTGCCATCTCACTGCTCTCCCCATTTCCCCTATTGTTAATAAATATATTAAATACTATCTGTCTTAGGACACCCTACTGTCAACCTTCTTCCAGGTCAAAAATTGGCCTTTTATTCATACGTTTTGTTTTCTGTCTCTGATTCTTCTGGATTACAAGTCTGAATATTTTTTTTTTTTTTTTTTTTAGTATGAGCAGGGTGGGTTTTTCAGGTTCCACCCACTATCTGTAATCATAAATGCACTAGGTCTTTCTAAGCTTTTGATTTCAGTTTCATTGTGTGACATGTGTCAGAAAACAACATTTCCAGACAGCAAATTTAAGCACTTTGCTGCATATTGATGTAAAGCAGATGTCTAAACCACTGGTGCTCAATATGCCTTGTATTCTGTTCAGCCTATAGGTTTAATGGTTGTGCCTACTGCGATTAGCCAGCCTGGGAAATGTGCCATGCGATTATTTTAAAGACTGTTAAAATCCAGCATGCATATTTATCTCTAGACATCTCGAGTCTCATCTGCCTTGTCAAAGTCACAGAGTGGCCTGCTATGGAGGGCAGAGTAGAGACCACTCTAGTAAAGGTTGTGTACGTTTTTCTCTTCCAACTCCTTGTTTTTAGTCATTGATACATTTTGGAGAAGTCCACCTTTGGAACTGATAGTGACATGTTGCGGTGGGGCGGGGAAATTCTAGCGTGCTTTTAAAAATCAATTAAATTTAATCTGGGACCGCAAACAGTATTATGCTAATCATAATCATCTGGCTATTGGGTGACATCATTGCTCCCCTCAGCCTTCTTTTGGTTAAGCTAAACAAGCCAAGCTCTTTGAGTCTCCTCTCATAAGGCAGGTTTTCCATTCCACGGATCATCCTAGTAGCCCTTCTCTGCACCTGTTCCAGTTTGAATTCATCTTTCTTCAACATGGGGGACCAGAACTACACACAGTGTTCCAGATGAGGTCTGACCAATGCCTTGTATAATGGTACTAATATCTCCCTATCTCTGCTGGAAATACCTCACCTGATGCATCCTAGGACTGCATTAGCTTTTTTCACAGCCAAATTACATTGGCGGTTCATAGTCATCCTGTGATCAACCAATAAGCCCAGGTCCTTCTCTTCCTCTGTCACTTCCAACTGATGTGTCCCCATCTTATAGCAAAAGTTCTTGTTATTAGTCCCTAAATGCATGACCTTGCACTTTTCATTATTAAATTTCATCCTATTTCTATTACTCCAGTTTACAAGGTCATCCAGATCTTGTTGTATGATATCCTGATCCTTCTCTATATTAGCAGTATCCTCCAACTTTGTGTCATCTGCAAACTCTATTAGCACCCTCCCACTTTTTGTGCCAATGTCAGTAATAAAAAGGTTAAATAAGATTGGTCCCAAGACCGATCCCTGAGGAACTTCACAAGTGCACCTTTTTGTATGACCCATTACAGTCTCCCCTTTAACCAGTTCCTATCCACCTTCCAATTTTCATATTAATCACCATCTTTTACAATTTTACTAATAATTGCCCATGTGGAACCGTATCAAACGCCTTACTGAAATCTAGGTAAATTAGATCCACTTCATTCCCTTTGTCTAAAAAATCTGTTATTGCCTCAAAAAGGAAGATCAGTTTAGTCTGGCATGATCTACCTTTTGTAAATCCAAGTTGTATTTTGTCCCAATCACCATTAACCTCAATGTCCTTAACTACTTTCTCTTTCAACATTTTTTCCAACATGTTGCATACTACTGGGGTCAAACTAACAGGCCTGAAATTACCGGGATTGCTCTTTTTCCCTTTCTTAAAAATAGGAACTATGTTAGCAATTCTTGAATCATACGGTACAGCCCCTGAGTTTACAAATTCATTAAAAATCCTTGCTAGTGGACTTGCAATTTCATGTGCCAGTTCCTTTGATATCCTTGGATGGAGATTATCTGGGCCCCCAATTTAGTCCCATTAAGATGTTCGAGTTTGGCTTCTACCTCAGATATGGTAATTTCTACCTCCGTATCCTGAATTCCATTAGCTTCCCCTGCCACTATCCTTAAGATCTTCATTAGCCTCATTAAAAAGTGAGGAAAAGTATTTGTTCAGATATTGGGCCATGCCTAGATTATCCTTAACCTCCACCCCATCCTCAGTGCTTAGTGGTCCCATTTCTTTTTTCTTTGTTTTCTTCCTATTTATATGGCTATAGAACCTTTTACTCTTGGTTTTAATTCCCGTTGCAAGGTCCAACTCTCCTTGGCTTTTGGCCTTTCTCACTTTGTCTGTACACATTCTGATCTCCAACAGATAACTTTCCTTGCTGATAGCAAGATAGCCTACAAGGAGTGAAAGATGGGAGCTTTCTCTTAATCACCTGTCTGAGATGCTTGCTCATCCAGCTTGGTCTACAACCTCTGCCTATAAATTTTTTCCTCTTCCTTGGGATGTAGGCTTCAGATAGTTCCTGCAACTTTGACTTGAAGTAATTCCAAGTCTCCTCCATCTTTAGATCCATGAGCTCTTCAGTCCAGTCCACTTCCCTAACTAATTTCCTTAATTTTTTAAAGTTAGCCTTTTTGAAATAAAAAATCCGAGTCACAGATCTATTTGTTTATCCTTCCATTTAGTTTGAACTGAATTTAACTCATGGTCGCTTGAACCAAAGTTGTATAAATTTGTATAATGTTTTTGATTGATAGCTGCAATGTCACAACTATTCCTTTTAATGACCATTTTACAAAATTCATTGCTTTTTAAAATGGCTTTTGACAATCCTTTTCTATGGTGGTGTCACTTGCGGAATCCCAGATAACACAATTACAGCAAAGGCCTGTGTTGGGGGCCATATGGAGCAGCGTCACCCCAGGAAGGAGGCTGCAGGTGACACTGTACCTTGGGGAGATGTGTTCCCTCCTGAGCATCATAATCCATTATCCTAGGGCCAGCCCTATGCCTTTCCACATCTCCTATGGGTTATGTCCCAGGAGGAAGTGTCTGCACCCAAGACAGCTCAGGGACTCCAACTGTACCTGGTCCTTCCATGAGAGAGTCCAAAAGGGGCACATACACACCAGGAGTATGTACAATCTGGCTCAGTTGAAACTCGCAATATAGATTTTTAAACGCAGTTTTTGAAAGTTTCATCTGCATCATTGCTGGCTGTTGGGTGATAGGAAGGACAATAGACAGTAGATGGGAATGCTAGAAGGATTCTGGGGTTGGGGAGGGAGACAGAGTGGATGGAAAACAGTGAGGGAAAGCAGAATATCAGGAGATGCTGTGGGAAAGGTTTTGCATAGGAGCCAGAGGGGTACCAAGTGGAGGTGAGAGCAGCAGCAAATGTCAAGGTAGGTGCGAGGGGAATCAAAGCCGTAGAAGTAGGAAGAGCAACAGGAGAGCAGCTGAATTATAATAATTATATGCAACCCCTGATAGCAAGAAAAAACTAACTGGCAGTGCCTCTATTCCTGAGCATTCTTTCTGAACAATACCTTTGATACAGAATGTTCTGTAGCTTTTGTGTGCAGCATGTTTTTCATCTCCAAACTTTATTTCTCTATTAGAAATTTCACTGTTACAGCCAAAAGGCAATACAAGGTATTTTTTAACCATTACATTTTACTAGTAAGTGTGTGTGGGGGCGGGAAAGAACTGGGAGGGGAGGTTCTTTGTTGTTTGGTTTCTTTGTCACATCCTGGAGCTGCAAAATTATGGTGCTTTCAGACTCATATTTTACATTTGGGATCTGGACATTTTGGTGGCTTATAGTTTTCAGCGCTGACAGATATACAAGGGAAAAATGTACAAGTCTGCATACACCGATGTGGTTGAAACAGACAGTCCCAACTAACAGACACATCTATGAAGCTTTTGCTAGAAAGCCAGCCACAGGACTTTATTCTAGGCAATGAACAACTACATTTGAACACCACTCTGATTTTGCAAATGCATTTTATTTTTTCAAATCAGAGTGAATTTATTGCACATCAGTTGCATTCCATGTTGAACAAAGAATCATCCTAGCTGGGCCTTTTAAGAAGGAAACAGGAGCTGCCCTTTAAAGTGATGTGGTTTAGTAACATGACACTAACTCATTTCCCTTCACCAGAAGTCACTGATGCTCCTGTTGGCTTTCCATCTTTCTTATTTTCTAGCATTGGCTTGCAGGCGAGATTATGGCTTTTTTCCTAGCAGCCCTATGTAAGTGCTGGCTTTTATGCACAGTGCTGCCTTGTAGGTCTTAACAAAAGATGCTAAATATTTTAATTGGGAAAAAATGACCTTTTCCAGTAAATTTGCCTTTGTTCACTTAACAGACTATACTGTGAAAATTTGCTTAGATCCATTCTATTCAGGGAACAGTGTGCACTTGAGTGGTTTTGCCCTATGCTCTCTATTCTGCATAGGGTGAAAAGTAGCAAATATTTTTTAAAAGCCATCCTAACAAGAGATATTGATAAATTGGAGGGAGTGTAGAGAAAAGCAAACAAAAATGATTAGATGCTTTATGTACTGATTTGGGATGAAAAACTCCAACAGAATAATCTATCCTATGGGCAGATCTGGAAGGATGCCTATAATTAAAGGTGCCTAATACTTTCCATTAATATGAAGTTTTCAATTAAATATAATTTCGCCAAACTTTAACCAACTGGGATGAAATAGTCCATATCAGGTTTCTTCTTCAGGTTGATTTTTTTTTTAAACGTTTTTTAAGTTTCATTAAAATGGTTTAGCTACATCCAAGATTTGGGTTGGGGGAAAATTGGTTTTGTTCTTGTTAAATTGTTTTACTCATGTAAAAATAAAGCAAGACAAACCATCCTAAAACCATTACTTGTAGAAACTCTAGCACCTCCATTCTTTGGAGCAGGTACCTGAAATTTGGTAGGAGGGTAGCCCTGGGGTCATGGAGGGAGCCATGGGGTCATGCTCCCTCTTAAAAAAAAAAATTCACCCAGATTTATAAGTTATAAGCCCATGAAAATCACCATTCGCACATACACAGTAGAGGTTTGTTAAAGATTGTTTGCAAAAATCTGCTCTGAGCTTGTTCCTTTGCCAGAGAGGTGCGTGCCAATCTCACTTAAGACTCCAAGCACTGTTGATCTTTATCGTTACTGAGTGTGATCCCTGACCTCACATAGCTTGAGCTCCAGCTAGGATGCAGCAGCTGCCCTTTTAGCATAGGGGAAAGCATGTGGGGAAGAAGCTATGTGTGACATCATGCAAACTATGTAATGAACTGTTTGCAAAAAAAATGTGCATAAACCTATACATTTAAGATTAGGCTTCACACACCCTGCTCTGAGCAATGGGCAGGGTAGGACATGGACCTGTAGAAAACTTTGCAGCACTTTCGAGTGCTCCTGGGTGTCTGGGGAGTAATTGAGTCAAGCGAGCGTCTGCTTGAGTTGTTGATACCATTGTGGCTAAGGGGCTTCTGGGAAGCAAAGAACGTCTAGAGAGGCAGGAGGTGCTGGGGTCTTGAAGGTAGGTGGAGCTCCTGAGTTTAGGGGACTCGAGAAGCCAGGAGGCCTCTGGGCAGTTGAGCGTACCAGACCCGCTGGGGATTTGAGTGCTTCTTGGGGTGCAGCGGTTGCTGAGTTTGCTGGGGGGGTGGAGTTAGAAGCTTGGGAAAGTTAGGGGAGCTGCCAGGGGCAGCGGGTGCTGAGGTTAGGAGCTGCTGGGGCTTAGGAGGCTGCCAGTGCGTAATGAGTTCTGGGATACCTGGGAACTAGGGAGCTGCAGGGGTCGGAAGGTAGGCACTGGGGCTGGTGGAGGGTAAAGGTGGCTGGGAGTGAGTGGTCTGTGGGGGGACTGCGGGGGTGGATGCTGTCAGTAGTTGGGGAGATGTGGGGGCAGTGGGTGCTGGGGATAGAGGCTGTTAATGGTTAAGGGGATGGGAGGGCTGCAGTGGGTGCTGAACCTGGTAAAGGGGAGGAGGCTACTGGGGGTTAGGGGACTACATGGAGAGAGTGGGTGCTGGGGTTGGCAAGGGGTAGAGGCTGTCAGTGGTTAGGGAGATGTGGGAGGGATGGGTGTTGCTCTTGGCAGGAACGGAGGCTGCTGAGGGTTAGTGGGGTGCAGAGGAGCAGTGGGTACTGGTCCTGGTGTGGTGGAGACCGTTGGAGGTTGGGGCATGGGGGGAGAGGAAGAGGGTGTTGAGGGTTGGCCCTGTTGGTGGTTAGGTTCAGGGGACTGGGTGCTGGGGCTGTTGAGGAGTGGCGTCTATTTGAGGATGGGGGTGTGCAGGGATGGGGTCTAGGCCTGATGAGGAGAGGTAATGGGCTGCTGGGGAAGAAGGCCGTGTGGGCGGCAAGGGTGCTGGGGCTGAGTGAGTGGTAGAGGCTGCTGGGGGTTCGGAAGATGTGGGTAGCAGTGGGTGCTGGGCGATAGATGCTGCTGGTGATCAGGGAGTGGCAGATGGGCAGTGGCTGCTGGGGAATAGGGGGGCTGCAGGGCCAGCGGGCAGGGAGTTGAGGGGAAGAGTGGTTGGTTGGCGTTTGTGCTGGAGGGAGCCTGCTGCACCTTGCTGTGTAGGTGGCTGAGGGCAATATTGGGCCCCTCACCTTGTGCTGTTGCTGCCACTGCTTTCTCAGGGAGAGGTGGAGCTGGAGTTCCTGCTTGCGCGGCACCACAGCAGCTGTGAGTGGCAAAAGGGCAATGCCTGCTGCTGTCCCCCAGATATGTGAGAATCTCGCTGAGCTGTGGGAACAAGAGGCAGGACTGCCAAGTGTGTGACTGTCACATGATGGGGGATTACTTGGCAGTCCTGCAGCAGGGAGCTACGAGTTCTAGACTCAACTCTGCTGGTATTAATTGGTATTAATAAAGCAGCACTCTTTAGAGCTCCCAGTATAGAGCAACGCCTTATTCCCTTGCCTTAGGAAACAGGCAAGCCACATGGGTAGCTAAGACATTGCACAAGGTCATTCCGGTAGAGGAGGGAATATGCCCTGTCACCCTACGGCAGGATCGAGTCTCATCCACTTAGTCACCCAACTTTTCAAAATAAATTTGCCAAATCTCTCTGTGCTGTGTGTAACAACTAGACTGTTCTCCTCTCCGGAACCAGGAGTAAATCCAGGAATCTTGATTCTCTCCATCCTACTGTTACCTCGCAATTAGTTGTGTGAGCCATTGAAGAAGCGTTTGTTGCATCCCTCCTCTGTTGGCTGCTTCATAGAGGATAATAGCCTGGTGTTGCCAGCAGTTAGTCCTTTAGCTCAAGTAGCAGAGGTCTGTGTTCTGATTATAAAGGTCCTGGGTCCAGGCTGTGCTGATGACTTGGGGTGGGTGGTCAATATTGTGAAACTCATTTCTGATTTTTCAGTTTTCTATCTAAAAAACCTAGAAAATTACATTAAAAAACTATGTTAAACTTTAAGGTTGCAAAGTCAAACACACAAAAATCAAGCAATACCAGCATTAAAGTTGCCTGTGAAATTTCAATGCATATGCATAAGGAGGCTGAATTATAATGCATCACAATACAATTTGCTCTAAAGAACCCCTGCCTCATTCAGGGTACACTATGGATAGTGATAAAAGAGGAGGGTTGTAAGAAGGAAAGTTTGTTTTCTTGTGGTTAAGACACTGGATGGGGATCCAAGAGAAATGGATTCTATTCCTGGCTCAGGTTTCCCTTAAATATTGGCAGCCATACTTTGGCATAATTCCTGACTCTACAACCTTAATGTTCTTTTAATGCAATATTAATGTACTGTGTTTTCCTATATAATAGCTAGATGAAAAGAATAAAAACTGTATAGTTATTGGTCCATTGGCACATACATCCTAATCAGATGGATGTTATAGAAAAACCAAAGATATAAACATTGGCAAAACAACCTCTTTCTCCCTAACCTTGTTCTCGGAAATGGCTGAACTGCTCTGGCTGATGCTTTCCAAAATATTCAGCCTGAAGCAATGACCCGGCATGGAAAATTTGAACCCAAATGATTAAAGCCTGGCAAAACAATCTGCAACTGAAAACAGGAACTTATAATGGAAAGCATTACGCTACTTTAACAATTGGTTTTGCCGACAGTTCTGGCTATAAGAAGAAGACAAATAGAAAAATTAAATGTAAAACATGGATAGTTGGCTATGCAACAACTAAGGGGAAGATGGTACATTATAAAATGCCTTAGGGTAATAATGCAAAGGCTATGACTAAGAGTAATAGGGTGGAATTAAGAAAAAGAATATGTAAGGTAAATATCAGGTGAAACATCCTGGCTGAGAGATGTAATGTGCTGTTGAATAAAGAATCTGCCAAAGGAAACAATAGAAATCCTGTCACCTGAGGCATCTAACACAGGATTTGCAGAAACACTACTAAATGTATCCTTCCCTGCTTTGGCAGGGAGGTGCACCCAGAGACCTTATGGCTTTTTCCATCTCTAGCTCCTGCAAATCCCTAATTTTGAGAAGAGTGAGGCATCCCACATGATCTGCAGTACTAACTGTTCTTTGGTATTATTGCTGAATTAATCAGGGGCTCAATCCTGCTCCCACTAAAGTCAATGGGAGTTTTCACCGTGAACACTGTGGGAGCAAGATGAGGATGTACATCATTCTCTTGTGTTTTACTGGAGATGGTGTGGGTCAGATGCTGGGAACTCGTGCAGCCTAAGGGAATGTACCTTTCTCTCAGCTGGTGGGTAACTCTCCCTTTTGGAATTTATTCCATCTTATCACATTTATTTCTGACAGCAGATGTAGCTAGTAGTTGCCTACAGCAGAGAAAAGGAAAGATAGTTCCTATTATGGACTCAGAGGACAAAATAAGTTGACAGTTATTGGTTTTTGGATGCATACAAATACTACACTGGACTCTCGTCAGTAAAAACATGGAGAGAAAAAGCTCACTTTGTAATAATTGTGGCATGCTGTGGGCTATATTCTTATCTCGGTTACACCTGTGTTAGCCCAGACTCCACTGGCCAGAGTTATTTCAGATTGACGTAGGTGTAACCGAGAGATGGATCTGACCCTTTATCTTTTGTGCTTTGGTTGGTATGAGTCGCTTGCTGGTGATGGGAAAAGCAAACATTCCTTCCTTTCACAGTCATGCTGTTCTGCTTTATAAGCTCCGTGTCACGTCGAAAGACATCTGAGCGCCAGTCAACACCATCACACCCAATGTTTCTGCTGGGGGGGGAAGTTAGAAGATTAGGTTAGAGAAATAGTCATTCTCCACTGACATAAGTGTGTATGTATACATTTGACTACAAGAGCCTGATAACCTGGTAGCTTGGACTATAAGGCTGGTTGCCTGATTTTCAGACTTGCTGAGCATCTGCAGTGAAAATTTCTTTCATTGGATTCTGCATCTATTTAGTACCTCTGAAAATCAAGCCCTAGGAATCCAATTCTGGCCCACAGGCATGGGATGCTCATTTAATGGGAATTGCACTGGGTTGGGATGCTCATTTAATGGCAACTGCAGTCTTGTAACAGAGGGTAAAATTGATTTAGTCCGAAATGGAGCAAAGGGTCTAGTCTGAGAGATGAATATGGCTGAACCACTCAGCAATTGTGACCATAGTGTAATTAAATTTAATATCTTGGAAGGGGGAGGGAATACCAAAAAACTCCACCATGGCAAAACAACAGCGTAAAAGAGGCAGTTAGAGACAAAAAAGCATCCTATAAAAATTGGAAGTCAGCTCCTAGTGAGGAAAAATGGAAAGGATCATAGACTCTGGTATCTGCAGTGTAGAAGTATAGTTAGACAGGCCAAAAAAAATGTGAAAAGCAACTAGCAAAAGATAAAAAAACCCAAACCAAACAGTAGCATTTTTTTAGGTACATCAGTGGGCCAAGCAATCAGTGGGGCTGCTGGGTGGACAAGGCTCTAAAGGAGCCCTCAAGGAAGGCAAGATCGTTGTAGAGAAGCTAAATAAATTCTTTGCATCAGTCTTCACTGCAGAGGATATGAAGGAGATTCCCACACCTGAGCCATTCTTTTTAGGTGACAAGTCTGAAGTGTCTGTCCCCGACTGAGTGTGAATAGAGGAGGTTTTTGAATAAAGTGATAAATCAAAGAATAATAAGTCATCAGGATTAGATTGTATTCACATAAGAGTTCTGAAGGAACTCAAATATGAAATTTCGGAACTACTAACTGGTATGTAATTTACCACATAAATCAGTCTCTGTGCTAGATGACTGGAAGATAGCTCATGTATTGCTGATTTTTTTTTTTTTTTTGTAAAGGCTCCAGAGGCAATCCTGACAATTACAGGGTGGTAAGCCTACTTTCAGTACCAGGCAAACTGGTTAAAACGGTAGTAAAGCAAAAGAATTATCAGGCACCTAGATAAGTACAATATACTGAGGAAGAGTCAACAGGGCTTTTGTAGAGGGAAATCATGCCTCCCTAATCTGTTAGGATTCTTTGAGTCAACAAGCATGTGGATGAGTGTCAATGTAGTGTACTTAGATTTGCAGAAAGCCTTTGACAAGGTCCCTCACCAAAGGCTCTTTAGCAAAGTAAGCAGTCATGGAATAAGAGGGAAGGGTCCTCTGTTGGATCAGTTAAAGGTTAAAAGATAGGAAATAAACAATGGAAATAAATGGTCAGTTTTTACAGTGGAGAGAGGTAAATAGTGGGGTCCATTAATGATCTGTACTGGGACCTGTTCTGTTTAACATATTCATAAATAAATTATCTGAAAAAGGAGATGACCAGGGAGGTGCCAAAATTTGCAGACAATTCAAAACTACTCAAGATAGTTAAGTCCAAAGCAGACTGTGAGGAGTTGCAAAGGGATCTCACAAAACTGGGTGACTGGGCAACAAAACAGCAGATGAAATTCGATGTTGTTAAATGCAAAATAATGCACATTAGAAAATATAATCCCAACTATAGTAAGAAAATGATGAGTTCTAAATTAACTGTTACCACTCAAGAAAGAGATCTTGGAGTCATCGTGGACAGTTCTCTGAAAACATCTGCACAATATGCATTGGCAGTCAAAAAAGCTATTAGAATTCTTGAAAACTTTTAGGAAGGGGATAGATAATAAGAGAGAAAATATAATGCCACTATCTGAATCCATGGTATGCTCATACATTGAATACTGCCTGTAGAATTGAATTATATATATATTAGAATTGAAAAGGGTACAGAGAAAGGCAACAAAAATAATAATGGGAGTGGAACAGCTTCCATATGAGGAAAGATTTAAGACTGTGGCTATTTAGTGTGGAAAAGAGACTGAGGGGATATGACAGAGGTCTATAAAACCATGAATAGTGTGGAGAAATTGAGTAAGAGTTATTTGCCCCTTCACATAATACACAAATCAGAAATCGCCCAATGAAATGAATAGGCTGCAGATTTAAAACTAACATAAGGAAGTTCTTCACAGAACTGTGAAACTTGTTGCCAGGGGATGTCGTGAAGGCCAAACCTATAACTGTGTTAAAAAAAGAATTAGATAATTTCATGGAGGATAGGTGTACCAATGGTTATTTAGCCAAGATGATCAGGAACGTAATCCCATACTCTGGGTGTCCTTACATCTCTGAGTGTCGGAAGCTGTGACTTTATGTCAGGGAATGGATCACTCAATAATTGCCCTGTTTTGCTCGTTCCTCTGATGCATCTGGCACAGGCCATTGTTGGAAGACAGGGTACTGGGCTAGCAGAACTGTTGGTCTGACTCAGTATGGTCGTTCCTAAGTAAAATTGGCTCATGGTATATGGAGCTGATCAGCATTTATTTTGGATGCTTGGTTTTTTTGGGAGGGTGAAGCGGGAGGCTGTTGTAAAATGCTGCTTCGTGGAAACTAGAACTTTTTGCAAGAACGCACTGGGTTCATTAAAACCTTTGTCTGGAAGATTTCTCAAGTCCAGGATGGAATGTATGGTCAACCCCAGAGAGGGAGACACTCACTGCAGAATAGCCAACAGTCCAGTGGTTAAGACACTCACTTGGGAAGGGAGACTCAGTTCAAGTTCTTGCTCCTAATTAGGCAGAATAGGGACCCTGGGTCTCCCACATCCCAGGTGAGTTCCCTAACCATTGGGCTATCGGCTATTCGAAAGTAGATCCCGCTTGTGTTTCTTCACAGAATTTACAAAGTATTCATTTTGGATCTGATGTGGAACAAAACAGGTTGTGAAACCTCTTTTTTTACAGAATTGAATTCTTTTTTTCCGGCCAGCCCAACTGGTGTGCTTTGTGGTTATGTAGCTGAATTCTGGCATGCATGCAAATGCAGATGTAATGCACTTGCATTGTAACCTTGTTGAAAATGAGTGTTTATGCTGTTTAATTTTTGACTGCTGAGTACTAATTGCAGGTGTTTGATATTTCTGAAAAATAGAGAAAGCACTATCAAAGTAAATAATTCATATAATTTGCAGTTGATTTGGGGCCATTGTTGTTATGTCCTTTCTTTCATTGTTTTAATATGTCAAGATGATTAACTTGTTCTTTTATACTCCTTTAGACAGACACACACACACGCACATATGCATGCATTTTACATACATGTGTAACCTTGCTGTGCACTTTTACCTCTAAATACCCTATACCTTTTAGTAGAGCTGGTCATAAACTTTTATTTGGAACTTTTCTTTGACACAAAATGGCCTTTTTTCAGAAATAAAGGGGGATCAGAAATCAGAAAAAAACAAAAATATTTGGTATGTTGGTTTTCAGGTTTTTTATTTAAATAAATCAGAATAGCCTCCCCTGTCTACACTGCTATTTTTAGCAGCATAGTGCTCCACTGCCTCCCCACTGCTGGAGCCTTTCCCTGCTATACAGAGCTGCCAGAGCCTTTTCCCACCCCAAGGAAAGACTCCAGCAATGGGGAGCTCCCAGAGTCTTTCCCCAGTGCCTTCCTTCTGCCAGAGCCTTTCAGTGCAGCCTGTAGCTACACATACCCTGCATGCAGTGATGATATCCCAAATTTCCAATAACCAGTTCTATAAAGGCAGGTGATATTTAAGAACCTATTCTGAATAGGTTCTTAAACATCATGCACGCAACACCCGACACTCTGCAACCCAACAACCCAGCACCCAGAACTTCCGGGCACCCTCCGCCGTGAAATTGATCCTCCCTGGTCAATTTCGCTGGCAGGGAGAATTGCAGCAGAGACTCCCCCCACTGAAATTGACCCTCCCTGGTCAATTTCGGGGGCTGGGAGAATCGGAGCTGGGGCATACTCTCCGCTGTGAAATTGACAAGGCAAAGTCAATTTCGGTGGCGGAGAAGGAGACTTATCACAGCCAAGAATCTCCGCTGTGAAACTCGCTCTGCGCTGCCAAATTCGAAACCCCTCCAGCGCCCCGCAGAGCGCAACGGGAGGACGCTAACAACCGGTTCGCTAAATTTTTTTAATTTTAAGAACCGGTTGGATATCATCACTGCCTGCATGCAACCACCAGTGGTGTCCTGTTTAGACGTATCTTTAGACAGAAGACCAAATCAACTTGCTTTGAACGATGATGTGACCAGTGTATGAGTTTATGATAATACAACAATTTTGCTCTTCAGTGATAATACTATAACACCCTCCCCCCTTCAATTATCACTAGGGAATCAGCTATTCATCTCCTTTTCAAATTCAAACCTGGCACAGTGACTGTCACTCTGACATTGCAGACTAGCCTCCATTGCTTAGATACTTTCCACCGGCAGTTCCTCGGTACTGATTCTCCCTCATGCATTTCATAAAGCTTTTTGGGACTTAGCATCCTGTTTGTTATAGGAATCTAAATGTTTACGTCAACAGGAGATGACAGATCATATGTGTAGTCTTTGGATTTTAAAATTCATCCTAAGCACTGTGACTTGTTTGCACACATTCTGTCTCTCTAGTTCTCTCTCAGTCTGGTACTCTTGTTCTTTCTGCATCAGCTTTTTTATTCAAATGACCATGGATTGTTGCTTCAGTGAAAAAGCAACTGAAACTACACTTCTCCAGTGGCGTTAGTCAGCCAAGGAGACAGAAGTCAACCAGCGGTGAGGAGTAATTGTGCGTCATCACCCAGGGATTTGAAATGACATCCAAGGGCTGGAAGCTGAAGCTAGACAAATTCAGACTAAATATAAGGTCCAGATTTTTAACTGTGGCAATAATTAACCATGAAACAATTTACTAATGTTTGTGGTAGATTCTCCATCACTTGCAGTCTTAAGTCAAGACTGGGTGTCCTTTTAAAAGATATCCTCTAGCTTGACCAGAAGATATGGGCTTGATGCAGAAATCACGGGGTGCATTGTGCAGGAGGTCAGACTAGATGATCATAATGGTCCCTTCTGATCTTAAAATCAATGAAAAGTGACAACTATCTAGGTTATATCATTTTCCCCATATTGTTCAGCATCTCTATGCAGTGATATAATTCCTTAACTGAGTCCAGAGCATCATCAGAGTGCTGTATATTTCTTATTGTGTGGTCTCCTCATATGTGCTCACTACCCTAGCAGTATTCCAGTACAATATCTTTTGAGGGGATTGTTCAAAGGTAATAAATCAGGTTAAAAATCTTGGCAGTGTTTTGGACCAAGATTTTTCCATAGAAAGTCCTATGTGGGGACAAAGTACAAAAACACATAGTATGAAGAGTTTATGTTGTTATTTATTCAGTGATGATTGTGAACACCAACAAATGTCCTCATGACCACAAGGCTCACTGATTGTAATTTCCTTTTAGCAGGAATCAGAACAGGGCTTTTCCATTGCTTGCAACTTATTTGAAATGCAGCAGCACAACTGTCTAAAGCCTTGAGTCCTGCGTTCTTTGCATTGGCTACCTATATAAGATGGCACTCTTGGTTTCTAAAATCATTAACAATGTAGATTCAGGCTGCAATGGAGAGCTCTTTAAGCATCATCTGGGAAAGCATTTCTGCTCACAAAACACCTGCTGTGTAGGGATCTGACCCTCATGAATTAAGTCAATAGGGAATAACTCCTTTGCTATAGGATCTAGATTATGTAGAGTATGCATGTAGGCTAGATAGGGTATGTGCCTTGCTCCTGGTTGAAAGCCATCTCAATCCACTTTCACCTGCTCCAGGAAAGCATGTATTATTATTTAACCCTGATCAGAGAGTGCTAGCCTCTGTACAACCACTTAATTCCCACACCCTTTATGCTTTTCAGAATGTCCATTGTTGAAAGCATATATATTAGCTTACCCTTCTATTCCCATTACTTTTAATATTAGACTTCCTTGTCTGTTGTCTGTTTGAATGTTAAAAGGATGTATTTTAATTGTTCTTACCTTTAACTTGTCTTCACTATGCTGAACAGATGCTACCAATGACTTTTAAACACAGATGGCAATAGCTAAGGAGCTTTAGATGGTATATTTTAGTTTTTACAACTGATTCTACAAGAACTGAAGTATGTTTCTTCCTGAAAGTGAAAACCAATCCATCAAACAAACAAATCCCTGCATTCATCAAATCTCCGGATTACTATAACTGCATATGCTGTTTGATAGATAATTTTCAGAGGCTGTATTCCTTTGGGAATGTGCTTATTAGAAAGCAGGGCGTCAATTCATAATTCCTTCCCTTTTCTTGCAGCAAACTACTTAATAAAAAATGGCACTACGGACATACTACTCTGTGGCAACAGTTCAGATGCTGGGTAAGTGCTTTTAAGAAACAACTTTGCTTCACTTTTCTTTATTTGACACATTTCGGTTCAGTTCTGTCCACTTCTAACTGGCATAAAGTAGGGATTTCAACTTCCCAGTGTTAGTAATAACGGGCACAATGATGATGACAAAATCTTGCATAGTAATGCAATTTTCTAAATAGCAGAGCAAAGAGGTTGGTGTGTCTCACTTATCGAGGTCTGAATTCTTTGGGGACCTTATTACAAGCTCTTTTCCAATCAGTGTAATGTTCTCCTCAAAAAAGGGCTTGAAACTCAATAACATTTTGGCTAAGTGGATGGTAGTTTAAAGGAAATGAGAGGTGAAGAAGAAAGCAGAAAAGCAGAATGGGGAAATAGACTGATGATGAACTCCAGTATTTCTAGCAGAGGATGAAGATCGGAATAATAAACGCAAACCTTTGGCCAGTGCTGGAGCCAAGATGCTTTGGAGGTGCAAAGACACTTTGCTAATTTGTGAGCTGCATGTGCATGTAATGCAGGTGTAGAAGGCGTGTATTCCAGTTTCTTACACCTCTGCAGGCAGAAGAGGGGGCAGGAAATATAGGCCTCTGAGAGGCTAATTTAGGTTAGCTGCACAGAGGCAGGGTAAGAGCCTTCCTTCACATACTCACCACCTGTAGACTTAGTCCTTCTTAGCTGCCTCTCATCCTGATTCTCCAGGCTCAGTGGAAGGTGGTGTTGTGGTGGAGGGATTTTACCTGGGGAGGGGGTGGTTCTTGTGAGCCTGAAAGGATTTGGAAGGAGGTTGCGCTACATGGTGAGGTGAAAAGTTTACTGAGGCACTATGGAGAGAGTTGTAAGCCCTAGGGAGGCTCTGGGAAACTGCAGGAAGTTGATTAGGAAGGAAAAAGGAAGATCTTAGAGTGAGGGGCTAGTTTCTGAGTTAAGAGGGAGAGAGAATTCTGAGACCAGTAGGTAGGTGAGAAGAGAGGGTTTGGGCCTGGTTGAGATGGGCTGGAGAGAGGGAGCTGAGTGGGTTGGGATGGGCTGAGCCGGGAGAGTTGAGTGTGAATGAATGGTGAGACTGGGGATGTGATTGGGAGGAACTCTGGTGTGTGTGAATGAGCATGTGTGGGTGAGGGGAGGACTGAAGGAGGTAGGAGGATAAAATCTAGACTGGAATGGGCCAAGAGGCAGAGAGAAATAAGGGGTCAGGACTAGGATGAAACAATAAAAGGGCTTCAGAGAGCTAAGCACTGTTTTCTCCTGCCACTGTTTATATCTATATTTACATGCATACAAAGGATAACTGGATGTGTCAACCTTCCCCCTGCATGTCTTGTACATCTGATCTGTGTTGCCAGGCTGATTTACACTGTAAGCTCCTGGGCAGAGGGCCATGGCGTCCTCAACATTTGTTTCAGGAAAGGTACAATGTCAGCACTCAGTAAAAAAACCCACTGATGATAGTAATACATTGCATTAGCCTAACTCAGGCTGAACTTCAAGGCTATAGGGGAATTTTTTAGGAGGTCTCAGGACTTAGTAGTTCCCTGAGGCCCTCCAGGAAGTGTTAGTTTAAATACAGATCCCACTGATACGTAGATCTGAGTCTTAGCTATCTGGGGCCCTGACCTTAGTTCCATAACACCATTGGGGCTAAGGGGGAGCAATCAATGCTGGAGAAAAGTGGGATCAGGAGATCATGATTTAGAAATGGTTGGGTGCTGGACTCTGCTCCTTTCCATTGGCCCCTGTGTTTGAATTTTGTGCCTGTAACAAGGTAGTTAATTCCTTTAAGAGCCAGGAGCCTGGGGCCAGCCAGCCATGTTTGATTATTGGACCCAGCTTCAAAGGGTTCAGATGGTGCCTGTAAAGGGCCGAGAGAGCTCAGTTGGATGTAGGGAGGCCAGCCATCCTCTTTTATCCTAGACAGTCCTCTTTTTGGCTAGTTTGTCCCCTGTCTGGTAGTGGGACAAAACCAGACATGCTTTTATCTGGTATCGGATGGAGGACACCGTTGTGAATAGTATGCCATTCTGCCCCCGCCGGCCTGACCTCGCACATCAGGACAGTAGGGCTGGATGGTGCAGTCTTGAAAATGCCATCCCCTGTGCAACATGATCTCACGCACACCAGGCATCCAAGGTCACGCCAGCAGGGGCGGGATCACCCAGGCCAGGATGGGTCCATGCATGCCATTCCCAGAAGTTCTGGTATTTCCAATATTCTGGGACTGTCTGACCGGCCACCCCAGTTGGATGTGAGCTGCAGGACGCAGGTTGGTTCCTGTGCCTGGCCCAGAAGGAGGGTGAGAGACTCCTGCAGCCTGTGTTGGTCAAGGGAATGGCTTTATTTTGTGTTACTTTGTGCAGTTTTTATTTACATTAATGAACTGTGCCCTGAGGGCAGGGCCTGAAAATGATCTGGGCATGATGTTTAATCCTTTCGGGGCTGGAAAGACATACCAACTGCATCTTGCCAGACCCTACCTTGTTATGTGTTATGGGCTGGGAGCTGAGACATTTTGGGCTAGATTCACAAGGGTACTTAACTTATGGCTTAAACTTAAGTCTACATAAATTATGAAAAGTTCCAGAGAGAAACTGCAGAGCTGGAATTCATATGCAAACTTGACGCAATCAAACTGGGTCTGAATAGGGACTTGGAATGGTTCTCTCATTACAAGAAGTAATTGTCACTGTTCACACATTCTCACCTTCTAATCAATGGTTGTGAATAGGCCTCAGCTATTCTAACTGTATGGACTTTGCTATTACACACTCTCCCCATTGTTATTCCTTCCCCTTGGCTGTATATATATACCCCCTATCTGATTTCCATTCCCTGCATCTGATGAAGTGGGTTACAGCCCACGAAAGCTTATGCCTGCAAAAATTAAATTGGTTAGTCTTTAAAGAGCTACAGAACTCTCTTTGTTTTTACATAAATTATGTCACTCAGAGGTCTGAATTAGTCACTTTCCTGAGCGACATAACTTAGGCTGACTTAAATGCTGGTGTAGACAAAACTATGTCATCAGGAGAGCTTCTCCCACTGACATGGCTACTGCCGCTCATGGGGGCTGGAGTAATTAAGCCAACGGGAGACACTCAGCCACCTACCAGAATTTACAACCCCAAATGAGGTGCCCAGGCTCTCCGGGTATTGTGTAGAAAGAGTTAGGTGCCTAATAAAGGGATTCCCAAAGGTCAGCGTGCTGAATTACCTACACTAGCCAGTAGGAAATACTGAGCTGAACAGGGATACCACCTAAGCCCCACCCTACAAAGGAATTAGGCACCTAACTCTGAGCTGGAGATAGGTGCCTCCCTCCACTCAGGATCACAGCTGTGAACCCCCTCCTGGAGTTAAGTACCTAAGCCAGATCAGCCGTTTCTCAAGAAAAACTGAGGAGGCAGTAGTGCTTACTCACACCTGATATCCCAGGGGCTATAGCACTCACCAGGCTGTAGGATACCTGGGTTCAAATCCCCCTCTCTCTGATGTGAAGCAGGGACTTCACACCAGTTTTCCCACCTTGCAGATGAGTGACCTAACCACTGAGTCATGTCGTGTGCCGGGATGGAGCACTCTCAGTCTCTCTTGTTGTTGAAGCTGTTCTGTTTTGTATAAATCATTAAATATTCATGGGACCAAAGAGAGTGTGAGAATGATCCTATAGCCCAGTGGTTAAGGCCCCCTGTAGGAAGTGAGAAAGTCAAATTCAAGTCCCTGCTCCAATGACCAGATGGAAAAAAATACCCTTAAGGTATTTTACCCTTAAGGAAAATACGTTTTAAAATCTTTTTGAATGTGCTTAGGCTGCATTGAAGAGCTCCTGTGGAAAAGACCAATATGATCCTGGGGTGTATTGACAGGAGTGTCCTATGTAAGACACAGGGGGTAATTTTCCTGCTTTGCTCGGCACTTGTGAAGCCTTAGTCTGAGTACTGTGTCCAGTTCTGGTTGCCAGATGTGAACAAATTGGCAAAAGTCCAGAAGAGAGCATCAAAAATGATCAAAGGTTTAGAAAACCTAATTTACGAGGAAAGGTTACAAAACTGGGCATGTTTAGTCTTGAGAAAAGAAGACTGAGAAGGGAACCTGAGAACACTCTTCAGATATGTTATGGGCTGTTAGAAAGACTGTGGCATTCAGTTGTTCACATCTACTGAGGGTAGAACAAGAAATAATGGACTTAATCTGCAAGGGAGATTTATGTTAGATATTAGGAAAAACTTCTTCACTATAAAGGTAGTTAACTTTTGGAATAGGCTTCACAGGAGGTTGTGGAATCCCCATCATTAGAGGTTTTCAGAAACAGGAGACAAACACCTGTCAGGGATGGTTAAGGTTTACTTGGTTCTAGCAGTGCAGAGGCCCGGACTAGGGCCTGGTCTACACTGACTGGGAAATTTGGTGGCAGTCAACAGGAGTTATGCAAGGTATGTAGAGTAACTTGAATAACTTAGATTGACTTCCTAACTTCTGTTCTACACGCCATCTCACTATGCTGTGCCGATGGGAAATGTGTACCCATCGACACAGCGCTATACTTTTTCTGGTGGTGGTTTTAATAGATCGACTTCTGGATCGATTGAGTGTCAATCAAACCAGATATATCAATCTGATGGCAGCGAATTTTCCACCGTCAGTGTAGACATAGCCTAGATGACCTCGTGAGATCCCTTCCAGCCCTACATTTCTATGATTGTGTTTTAAAAGTCATGGTGTGGAAGCAGGGTGGGGTATATTAAAATAACTATAAGTCCCAGAAACTTTCTTCAAGACACCTGAAATGCCCCCCTTTTTTATTTAATCAATTCAAACATACATTTTTTTTTCATCTAACTACAAAATGTTTGTTTCAGATGTATTGCTGTACCAAGCAAAATGTACTAACTTACCGGGAATAACAGTGCAGTAGAAATAAGGTTTAGTGTTTGGAACAGTGTTGGAATGAAAACTCAAATGAACATGAATCTTCCATTACTGTTGGCAGTGTTATTGTAGCCATGTTGGTCCCAGGATAAGGAAGACCAGGTGAGTGAAATGATATCTTTTATTGGACCAACTTCTTTTGTCTCTGTCTCTTCCATCAAGAGAAGTTGGTCCAATAACAGATACTATTTCTCCCACCTTTTCTCTCTCAAATGAGTGTGGAGGAGATCAAAGCTGTTCTTTTTCTCAAAGTGAATGTCAGTGACACTTGTTCAATATTTAATGACAAACACATTCAGAGCACTAAGTTACTGGAGAAAAATCTTCCATTCTGAGATATAAGCATGTGTCAATGAGTCAGAAGTTGGAAGTAGTGATACCACCATGACATTTTTTTTTAAATACTTGGCCTTTTGTGTGACTAATTCACAACTGTTACCATATTTGCTCGTCACCTTGAGGTATGCTCATTTATTAAGGTTACTTTCCTGGAAGAGGGGTGTGATTCTACTAATGTGCTGCTTGTGTTTCTTGTGTGTTCATACGGCTACAAGTCCCCTCCCAATGGAGCTATCCTGCAGGACCTAAGGTTTCCAGAGCTGGGTTCCTCCAGCCGCAGATTCAAATAAACACCCCCCACAGATACACACACGCATTCCAGATTAACTGAGTGTGTCTGAGCGGACCAGGCTATCAGCACTCTTAGTTGACCCCTTATTTATCCCTGACCTCAGCAGTCTGGGTGACACAGCACTTTCAGCGGCCACCCTTATATGCCTCTTTGCACTGTGCTAGAATAGAGCACATTTCTGAGCAGGCTGGGTCAAAACAGCACTTTTCAGCTGCCCCCCTTATTTTCCTCTGGACTCAATCAGGCTGGGTCAAACAGCACTTTCAGCTGCCGCCTTTTATGCCCCCGGACTCCTTAGGCTAGGCAGAGCAGCACTTCTCAGCTGCCTCCCCCTTCACTCTACAATTGTTCCAGCAGTAACCCCCTTGATGAGCAAACCCCACAGGATTTTTGGGCACTCCAGGGATCTTTGGCTTAGGTAAAGGAAGCGTTGCTGCAGAGCAAGATAGGGAAGCCAAGAACACAAAGGAGTAATTGAAGTTTGGAAAGAGGGACTGGCAACCACCTTGATTATAACAGTTAGTTTATTGGCCAAGTGTATAAAACTTATGATACTAAAAGTGATGCCATACAAGGACAGAAAAACAATCTAACACTTAGAATACAACAAAATTACAGTAGGGGTATTGGAGAAGGCTAGCCCAGGTTTGATTACAAAAGTAGAAAGTTATACCTGGACTAAAAGAGAGAGAGAGAGAGAGTGTTGGGGGAAGATTGGGGGGTCTCACCCTTCTGTGCAGATCAAAGGTTCCCAGGAGACAGGCTGTTCAGCTTAGGGTCCAGAGCACTTGACACAGGCAGAGCCCCCAACATGATCAGTCAGGAAAAGGGGAAGTTCCAGTGGAGCTGATGCAGCATTTGGATCCAGAACAGAGGTTTGAACTTGGGTAGGGTTTTTGTAGGGAAGAAACAATGGTTCAAGGGAGAAGACTAGGTGTGTTTATGGGTAAACAATGACTCAAGGGAGTATCCCAGAATGGTTTTCTTTATGTTGAACAATAGGAGCTGATCATTCCTGGCTATGGGCAGTGTTCCTTTGGAGCTCACAATGCAATCAGGCAGATTCAGTGTTTTGGATATCAATAACCCGAATGGTCTGATAACTGTAGAGCTGGGTGTGTGCAGTTGTGGGTTCATTTACATCAGGAGCAGAGATCTCCCATCATGCAGTGCATCCCTGCTTTGCCAATCCCAGAGTTCAGTGCAGTTCCTGCTTTGGAGCTTGGTTCTCCATTCGGTATGCTAATTCTTGTTCCATCTTTGATGTAGATGAGGCTTCTGTTCTCCATTCGATGTGCTTATTGAGATGCCTCCTTTTTACATCTTTGATGTAGATGGGGGCTAGGGGAGTTGCCTTAATCCTATCACCCTTGTTTGGAGGGGTTTAGGTGTGTCTCCCACAGCCTTTTCATTGCTTTTGGTTTCTGGTTCAAGCAGAGGCTGGTTGGGGGGGGCAATTCAGGTGAGCCAGAGAGAGTAGAGGTTTTGTGCCCTGGTTCCCCAAGAACACAGAGCTGACAAGTAACACAACCCTAAATCCTTTTGTATTGCGATGTTCCTTGGTGGCCCATCTGATTTGATAGTCCTTCTGGGTGGTTGAATGGGATGATTTCCATGCCTGAGTTCACAAGTTCAGAGCAAACGTTTTCAAAGTTAAAAACCAAAACCTACATATTTTCTTATATCCTGGAATACAGACTTTGCAAGTGTGATTAATGCGTGCAACAACTTATAAGCATTTCATAGAGTCCGAACACTAAATGCATTCTGATAAGACTACCTATTTTGAACGAAACTAACATTCAGATGAACTACTTTGGTCTCCAGCTATGCGGTTGCCACTTCTGAGATAATGCCTGCAGCCTAGAAAACCTACCAATAAACTATAGGAGAACAATTAGCATGAATGCAATGGGAGTTTGAATAAGGCCTGAAATGTGAGTCAGGCCTTCAGGATTTGGCTATGCATTCCCTATAAATAGGGTTGGCTTGAGGCCTACTTATAGGCAACTATGTAGGAGGAAAATTTTGTCGCGACACCTCCAAAGAAATCACCATTCCTTCCTGCCCTCCTTTGCACACCAATGTGGCTGTGGCACCAATCCCTTTAAGAGTCTGTTTTGTCTTGCAGCAGCACAGCTCTAGCCCATAAGCAGAGGTGGTGGCCAGAAGGGCACTAGAATTAGAAATGCTAACTGTGACTTGAAAATTAAAGCAAAAAACCCTAAACATTTATGTTTATCCTTGCTGCGTATTTTTAAATGATAACAATAAGGAAAAAGTGTTCTTTTCTGCAGAGCATCTTACTAGAAAACACCTGCTGTGCTGTTGAATGTATCAAATATATGCCCATTGTCTTCCCTGGACCATAACAGCATGGCAGATGTGATGTTGGAGGACTCTCAATGAAAGGGTTATATCAAGTTACATCAAGCCTCTCAGTATTATTAATGGAGTCACGTTATGGACATACTCTTTTTTCTTACTGAAATCATAACTAGCTAATTTTGTAAACAGGCTTATAAACCTGCATTCTGGTGTTTGCTTATAAAAATAGGATACAAATTTAGAGGGGCAACATCAGCTTGAAATCTAGTAAATTATCTCCTGACCTTCTCCCCTTCCAAAAAAATGAAAACTAGTTTCAGTTTCTACACCTGCCCCTGCATCTTTTCCCAATTTTTGTGTGTTTTACAGTGACATTTTCTTTCTCCCCCAGAATTTTTTCTCTCTCCCCTGTGGCAGTGCAAAAGATCCACACAACCAACAAGGGAAATTGTCTGCCAAAGGAAACTGTGAAACTTACTAGACACAAAGTGCTGTCAAATGCACAAAGTAAACAAACTGGGCAGCAAAAGATACATTTATCTTGTTCAGTTATTTTCATTTACAGTAATCTCACATGCTACTTGTAACAATAGCAAGAAAACAATTTTTCAGAACAGTGTGCTTTGTCAGTGACTGGTGTTCAAGTCTCAAGGTCAGACTGCTTAACATTTTTTTTCTTTTCACACAACATACTGTATATTCAGGTCTTGGACTGTAGTCTACACTATCATACTAACAATGCAAGTACATTTGTATTATGTCTGTACTGATATTACCATAATGGCTAGTGAACAGGAAGAAAAATCGGCCTCTAAATCTACTTCAGGATATAAAAAGAAGGAACCTTTGGCAACTGCATCCTAGAAACTGTTGCTATAGAAACTTTAGCTACCTTTATTCTCACTGTGACCTTGATTTTTCTTAGCAGGCTACATTAAGATAACATATATAAGAAGAGGCATATTCCTCTACAACTTTGTAATTCTTTTGCTCTCACCTTAGTCCAGTGCTTGCAACCTTTCCAGACCACTGTACCCATTTCAGGAGTCTGATTTGATTTGCATCCCCCCAAGTTTCACCTCATTTAAAAACGACTGACTTACAAAATCAAACATAAAAATACAAAGTGTCACAGCAAATTATTACTGAAAAATTGCTTACGTTCTCATTTTTACCATATAATTATAAAATAAATCAATTGGAATATAAATAATGTACTTACATGTCAGTGTAGAGTATATCGAGCAGTATAAACAAGTCACTGTCTGTCTGAAAGGTTAGTTTGTACTGACTTCGCCAGTGCTTTTTATGTAGCCTGTTGTAAAACTAGGCCAATATGTAGATGAGTTGACGTACCTCTTGGAAGACCTCTGCGTACTCCCTGGGGTCCACATACCCCTGGTTGAGAACCACTTCCTTAGTCTATAAATAAAAGCAATTTAGAATGGAAATCCTCATAAAACCTTTGAAAGTTCTAAAATGAATCCTAATCCTGTTTTAAAGTATCTTTCTAAAGGTATTTATTGCATTGCTATGTTTCACTGAGGCAATCCGTAACAACACACAAAACTCCTTCTGCGACCCATTTTTTTCATCGTTATCAGGCATACAAAAGTGGCGTTTTCATGATGAACTTTATTTGCAGACATATTAACAGCACTTGTCATTGGATACACACAGTGTATCAGTGATGCTCCCGTCTGATGCCCCTCAACTGTAATAATAATCCTTTGCACTTACAAACCATCCATCCAATGATTTCAAAGCACTTCACAAACATTAACTAAGATATGCAATGCTCTTCTAAAGAAGGTAAGTACATGTGCCCCAACCTGAGGAATGGGACATGCATCATTTTGGACAAGCATCAGCTTTGTTTCACATACACTGCATTACGATGCCCCATGCTGCATCTGTCACCTGGACCTTGGCAGTTTGAGAGATGTGAATGACTTGCATGACCAAAATACCATTCGGTATACAACATCCTCTCCCACAGCTGCTACTCCATTGACAATAAAGAAGTTGTGTCATGTAACACAATCCCCAACTGTGCTAGAAATGGTGGAATTGAAGGGGAAGTTATAAAGAAGGCAGCATGGTGGTTTCCTTTATTCTGCTGCTGACAGCTATAAAAGCTAGAGATCCGGTTTGACTGAACTTAAATAAACTTCCATTTATTATTTTTATTAATTATGTATTGTTGTAGCAGCCAAAGGCTCCATTCATGATTAAGGCTCCCCTGTGCTGGGTGCTGTACAGACATAGTAAAAAGAAATCCCTTGGCCTGGAGGGTTTGCTATCCAAAAATGCAAACAGACAAAGAGTAGGGGATAGGGACGCCAGGTGTAAGCTAATGAACCTGGTGAAAATTTGGCTCAGCTTCATTATTTGCATGTACTATTATTGGGGGAAAGGGTGCGGAGGAGAAGGGGAAAGGAATAGTTACAATTGGCTGCTTAGCCATGATCATCAGGCTGGGTCTTGTGGCCATCACAGTAGATGTGAGTCTTAAGGAGGATAAGGCTGTTTATCAGGTAGTATTTGCCATGCATAATGGCAGCTTGGGAAAAAATTTGGAGGTATTTGAAGGCTTGATCATGCAAAGTGCTGAGCACACTGACCCCAAACCAACACAGTATGTGCTTAACTTTAAGGGTGAGTCATTCCACTGAAGTCAATGGGACTGCTTGTGCGTAAAATGAAGTATGTTTAAATGCTGTGTTGGATTGGGGCTGGTGTGCTGAGCACCTGACAGAAGCGAGCCCTTTGGGAGAAGTTGGCTCATGTGTGGTAAAGCGTGGGAATGCTGGCAGAGAAAAGGCAGAATTCCGGTTTTTCCTTAAAACAGTGGTGTCTTAAAATGTCATTAAAGATGTTGCCATTTAGTAAAGAACTAGATGTGATTTTTTTTAACTGTCGAAGCTCATGATCCAATTACACAATAAATTAATAAGCAGCACTAATAAATGTATTACCATCCCTCGTACTGTACAGCATATTTTAAGTGAATTTAAGTTATGATGTAAATAACACACTCTTTCATGTACTTGGTGTTGGTTAAAATCATGTCGGAATGTGAATAGTTTGTTTGTGGCAGGAGAGATCCACACTTGAATGTAAAAAAACTCAGAAGAAAGCACACATACAATCCTGTGAAAAATGCTATAGCTTGCAGGGTGCAAACTTTACTTAGGGCTAGATTTGTATGTTCATAACCCTGCAGCTCTGAGTGAATCATTGGCATCAGGGACTTGAATCCATGACCTCTGGATCTAAAAGCATGAGCCATTATTACATGAGCTAAAATAGCCAGCTCTCTTGGTCTAGGCCACAGCAGGCACATTGAGTGCATGTGGGGTACACATTCACAGTCTGCCCTCATTCAGGGGCAATGCATTGCTGTACTGGCCAAGCAACAGTACAGGAGCTTCTCCCTTGCCTCAAAGAGGTACAGTCTGCTACTGGCCCACACCAATAGCAGATTACACTTTTCCTTTGCTGGTTTGGCATTAGGGGTTGAGCCAAGAGTGTCCACTCTCCACTCACCTTGAGAGGGCAGCTGTGGGTGCACAATGGTTGTTTACTTCTGTGTGCCTGACGTCAGAGTCTGGGGAGGCCACATGGGACAAAGGTTTTTTTTTCTCCCACTTGTGCAGTTGCATGGATTTGGCCATGAGCTGGCTCTCAAGGTACAGGCTTTAGCTGGGTCTGAACTGAAAGCTAATGAGATTATTTTTTTAATGTATTTTATGGTTGCAAGCCAGCGAGCATGCACAGGTCAGTGGACAATCTAAGTCTATATACAAGCCCCTCTATGTGATACCTAGACTTCTGCTCGTTGTCTAAGCTGCCACAGCCTCTCAGGGAGCACACCCTCCTATTTCACATCAATTATTGTTGCTGCGCTAATTTAGTAGGTCCAGCAATACTTCCTTCCCCTCCCTAATTAGCTTCAAGCCTAAACAAACCTTGAAAGTCCAGTGGTCCCTTCCCCTACCTACTAGACTTGGGCTTTTACCCCCATTTTGTTGCTAAGGGGGTATTTCTCATTCTATTAAAATTTACCAATTAAAATTTATTTCAGTGATTTCAGTTATAAATATTTCCTCTCATTTTCAGAATCTTGCATCTTATTGTTATGCCAGCCCATGACTTTTATGGGAGCCATGAAGATTCCTTGTCACAGTTCTTTTAACTTAAACAATCCAGTTTGTAAATGTCTATTTGTCTTCAACTTTTGCTATGTTTTATAAACAATCGTATGTAACGACTGAGTTGAACTTTTGCTACCTAGGACAACTGAGAGTACAGACTTTGCGCAGCCCCGTATATGCTTAGAGACTTCCTGGATGACCATATTAGTTGCTGTGAATTGTTACCTCCTAGTTATGTATGGCTATGACTTTGTATATTTTCAGGCTCTGAAATGCAGTAATCCTACACACAGTAGTTCACAAATTTTCTTTCATTGTGGAGCCCTAACAGTCCATTACAGTCTGGATCAGCTGGTTACTTGGTTTGTCCAGCTTAAAGTCTTGAGTCAGAGCATTATGTAATTAGGCCTCTCAGTTATTACTACCTGGAAAGCCCAAACTGTGTCATTATTTAAAATGAGGCTTATTCTTAGCTCCTTAATTTTCTGTGCTGGTGCCAACAAACTATGGTGATTATGGCCTGATGGTTGGATGGCTAGATTGGTGCTTTTAACTGTTCTTAATCGATGATGCTGTAATTGTATTGTGATTAATTGTACAGCACCCTGTGAAGGATGTTATATTAATATAGCTTCTTCTTGTTGCCAGTTTCAGTGAAATCCTGTCAGACTCTCCTGAAATTATGGAGTTTAAAGAGGCTGCTAAAAAGTCCAAAGGGGAAGACTTAACATCTAGCGTTGAGACTCCTTAAAAAAAGAAAAAAGTATCTCAGAGGGAATAGGGATGGTTCCAGAAGAATCATTTTAAGTCGGAGCCCTTCTAGCTAATAAACCCCTTATCGCTTCCTCACAGGAAGTGCCTCACAGGCACTTCTAAATTTTCTTTTCCATACAATGTTGCCAAATTGTATGCACAGTCGAGGGATTCCCACTTTTTGTGTGGGAGTTTTTCTACAGTAGGCTCACTGGGAATCTCAGGCAACCTGTGTAACCTACGCTAGGAAAATACAGGTCTTTGCCTCCTGGTCTAAGAGGGTGAAAGGCTACTGCAGATATTGGTTAATGGAATTCTTTAGTTTAGCTGATAGAGGCTCATGCTTTTAATATTGAAGGCCCCCAAGATTGAACCCTGCTGATGTCCCTGATAGCATACTTTGTACATGTACTCCATAGTCACAGAAGATTTTTTCTTATTAGCAATCTATGAGATACATATCAGGTCATCTTATGTAGTGGGCAGACTGCCCTATTACAGGGGGATGCAGTTCTCTTCAGATGTTTCAGCAACATCTACTCTCTTCAGATGATTAAAATAAATAATTAAGAGCACAGTGACAAAACCCAATGGGACCACTTAGGATTGTTTTTCAGTGAAGAATTGAGGAAAGCCTTTCCATCCTTGGACAGATGGACAGACGCACAAATAAATCCCAAGCAAAGTTCAGTCGGCTTTTCTTGAAAAAAGGAATCAGCCTTACAAAAACTTCTCATGTGCTGCCTGGACATGCTGTCTCAAAGTAGGCAAAATTAATGTGTCTTTAGAGTCAAGAAGATTGGTTCCTCAAATTCCTGGAAAAATCTCCAAGCATACCATGGGAACTGTTAGGTTGTCTGCCCAGGCAGATCGAAGACAGAAATCTAATGACTATTTGTAGGGCCCTACCAAATTCACGATCCATTTTGGTCAGTTTCATGGTTTCAGATGTTGTAACCATGGGGGTCTTGACTCAAAAGAGGGTCCTGGGGCAGAGGGGAGGGTTGAAAGGATATTGTAGGGGGGCCATGGAATTGCTACCCTTACTTCTATACTGCTGCTGGCAAAGGTGCTGCCCTCGGAGCCAGGAACAGCAGAGAAGTGAGGATCACAGACGTCCGGGTTTTCCCAACAGCCTCTCTGCCCAGGTTGGAGGCTGACAGCTGGGGACAAAGCCTCCCTGCCTGGGTTGGGGGCTGTCCAGCCAGCAGCCACAGAGCTTTCTGCAGCCAGGGGAGGTTCTTGGAGGTGAGTCTGACCTGGTTCTGGGATCAGCCCCTGAAGAGGAAGAGGAATTCCCACCCTTCCTCAGCCCAGGCTGGAACTAGCAGCTGGAACCTGGCCCACAGTAGAAGCTCCAGGTTGGGGGTGCCCCCAGTCTTCCCCGTCCCCTATAATAGCCAGATTTCACAGGCGAGATGAGATTTCACTGTCTCTGACATGTTTTTCACAGCCGTGAATTTGGTAGGGCCCTAAATATCTGGCAGGTGGTGACAAAGGATGCTATCCTGTTGAGATAGGGGGCTTACTCGAAAGTTCCCCCTGCACAAGGGAAATGGAAATATCACAAATTCAGAGTAAACAGATAGATTTTAGAAAAGAGAACAGCTGGATTTTTATGCCATTTCCTCTTCCCCAAGCCTGTAATGATAAAATCAAAGTAATGCAGGAGTCGCAGCTCTCAACAACAAACAGTAGGGAACCAAAGTAGGAAGGCTCAAGAGGGAGGTTCTTAGACTAGGAGCAAAAGAATAGAAAACATCTCCTCTTTTTTCATATAACGCGGTCAATATGGACTAGATCCTCAGATGGTGCAAATCAGCATGGCTCCATTGAAACACAAAGAATCACATTTTATATTTTCACTTGTATGGTTAATAAAATGCAAACTATGTGGCAGGAGGGGTTCTACTTTCATCTTAAGTCCCATGCAAACATAGGTATGGATTTACCTTGCAAAGCTTAAGTATTTTTTTTTTTTGGCTTTCAATACAGATTTACTTAAAAACTTGGGCTTAACTAATGATATTAGATTAAACTTCTTAAAGTGTCTGACACTGGGGGAAATTTGGGTAACTTCAAAACCACTGCCAACATGTACTGAAGAATGATCTCAGGCCCAAGATCACATTGCTATCTTGTAATATAAAGATGTGATCGACACCATATACAGAGCTTGTCTGTACAGGAAATAGTATTTCGTACTGTGACGCTTTCCCCCCCACCTTTACCACCACATTTCTGACTTTGAATCTATTTTTAATTCATTTGCATTCAAAGATTCTTTGATTTACTAATTCTTATTTATTATTGTTGCTTTTTGGTTTGGAATCTGTTTATATTTTGTTTTGCTAAAGAACAACTGTTGTTGAAACACTGGTGGGGTGAAGAAGTGTTTTACAGGATAAGTTGACTGGCTATTGTTGATTAATAGCCCTGACTATAGACATGTTAGAGAAACTTAGTTCCTCTTTCAAAAGATAAAGGTTCAAATTCACCAACTCCAATGTGGAACATGTTGCTGTGTTAAAAAACACTGCTTGAAAATTGTTTTCTGTCTTTAAAAATGCCTTCACTAAGCCACATTATTGTAGCCATTCCTAATCATGTCAATCAGAGCTTTTACAGAGCAATTAGACTCTTACCAGGCTCGTATCTACCCAGTGCATAGAGAGCTGCCCAAAGAGCTGTGAGAAAAAAGGCAGGCAAGTTCTGATGAGTTCCTCTTTTTCTGCCTAGATCAGGGATTGGCAACCTTTACTATTAAAAGAGCCATTTTTTGGAGCTGCAAAACATAGCTTACCGCGGCTGAAGAGCCGCATGCAGCTCCGGAGCCACAGGTTGCCGACCCCTCGCCTAGATGGATAATGTGGATAATCTTCCATCCTTCCTAGATGGATCTGGAATGCTTACCAAATTGATATTTACATGGTTGCTTTAGTAACTGGTAGAGTTAGATGTAATTAATTTATTTTGTTGCTGTATACGGCGTAGTGTTTTAGAAAAAATTAATATTTGTAAGGAGTCGTGAAATTTAACGAGAGAGTGTTTTGCTTGCTGCATGTCACGTAATAGAAATTTGCAAGATGTACAGACTAGAAGCTTTCCTGAGAGAAACAGAAAAGTCATTGCAGCAGTTTAGGTAAGGGCTTTTCTTGGAGTGGATGGCAAATCCCAGGCTTCTCTGGTGAGCAGACTGAAAGGTTGGATGCTTCGATTAAAGGTTCACTTGTCCCAGAGAGTGAGTAGAAGGTCAGGCTGAAGGGTTGACAGCTCAGGGTACATGAGAATGTTGATACAGATCCTCAGCTGTCATAAATCAGTATACATCCAGTGGCTTCAATCAGCTCTGTCACTTTACACCAGCTGAGGATCTCGTCCATCATTTCAACTGTTCTCAAGATAACAATAAGGGTTAAGAGAAATCTTATGTATTGCTATAGTAACATCGATCCTCAATTTACCTTTTTATGGTGGATCTTCTCTGTGTCCTGTAAGCATTTAACTGTCAATGTATTTGTGTAATCTGAACTTTCACATGAGATGGAACAGCTTGCCTGTATGGTTCCGTGGTTGTAACTTTCAACTAAAAGCAGCCAGTGTCACCTGTAAGAAAACCAGTTCCTCAACCCTGAAGCCACCTGGAATGAGCTTTATTTTCTGTTGTTATTTGTAGCACGTGTCCAGCGGGATATAGATGCCTAAAGGCAGGTGAAAATCCTGATCATGGCTACACAAGCTTTGATACATTTGGATGGGCCTTCCTCTCTTTGTTCCGCCTGATGACACAGGATTGCTGGGAGCGTCTCTATCAACAGGTATCAGATTTTCTAATTAAAACATGAAATAAACCAGTCACCCAGTTACAGCAACGTATGCTTTATGTTGAGCTAATGTGCATGGTGAGTTACTGTGAAGCAAGCCAGGGTGTGAATCTTTAGCAGACTAGCGTGATGCTCGTTCTCTCTCGCTGTGTGAAACAGGAGCATACCGAAGTGCACTACAGAACTTCTAATGCACAAGGTTTATACAGCAAGTTAATGAGTGTAAAGCTCGTGTGCTGTAGATTCATGCTCTGGCTTGCTATGCACCAACTCACTGTGCAGACAAATCCATAGCCAGTACTTGAAGTTACAAGACAATGGATAGTTGTTAGACACAGAATGAATGACTATCCTGTGTACATTGTGGTCAGGAACCATCAGCTACTGCAATTAATTTTTTAGGAGATGATTATGTCAGTGGATGGCTCAGGGGGGTTGATAAGTGAGAGAAAGAAGCTTTCATTAGGTAACTTGTTTGAATCTGAAAAACGTCCCTGTCCAATAACTGTTTGATGGCTCGTGTAAAATGAAGAGGTGAACCCAGTCCGGCTCAAAGGAGAATGATTTCCACATTACAAAAAACATCACCTCACTTGGCATGTTTCTTGGCAGTTGAAGCAGTGACCAACAATTAAATGGACATGGGAACTAAATGTACCCACACACATACAAGTGTTGTCCCCTGAGCAAATTTGCCATCAAGGAGGCCCTGAGGCTCATGTGCAAAAATTGTCTGAGTAATAACATGTAACTTTCATGCAGTTGTAGCATGTAAACGTATGTGCAAATCTGCGTGTCGACTGAATACTCATTCTTACATGCATTTGCTGTAATTGCATGCGCAAGTCTCAGAAAATGCACGCAAAAATTAGGCACCAAATTGCACGCACATGGTTGTGTGTGCAAATGGACTTCTAGCCACTGAAAATCTGGTTCTCCAAGTCAAGACAGAATCGTGTTGGTAAAAAAATCAGGGAAGGCTATACTGCCACAGCCCATGCTATCCAGTTCTTTGAATAAACTCAGACTCCAGTTTCCTGTGCCACCATCAACACAATTCATCTTTATCTCATGAAAACTAGTAACACATTGAAATAGAAGCCAATTAAATAACTGTAATGCATCTAACGGGTGCAAAATTACAGGTAGATATTTGGAAGGTTCAAGTTGTAATTGCAAAACTGAAGGCTGAGCAGTCAGCACTTTGTCAATTTCCCATAGTCTGAAGGTAAGTTCTGTATTAGCACACAATATGTATAGTCAGGCAGCAGGTTTCTGAAGGTCTGTATTCACAGAACATCAATATGTTGACGTAGGTGAAGAAGGATTTCTCTGCAATTGGTTAGAAGTTTAGCTGTTATCAAACAAACTCAGCCACGATATTCATGAGAAAAAAAACCCTTATTTTAAAAAGCATCTTGCTGCACGACACAAAGATCACTTGATTAAATGATGACAATCTCATGAGAGGAGTGGGACTTCCTCTAATGTGATTGTTTTTACATTGAACAGCTTTCTGCTCAGGCGGTTAGCAAAAATGGAATTCAATAACAAGTAAATAGAAGTCTTTTAAAACATTTTATAAACCTTAAACTTAAGTATGCATCAGACTACTTATTTTTGTTCTTACAGACTCTGAGATCTGCTGGGAAGATTTACATGCTCTTTTTTATGCTGGTCATCTTTCTGGGCTCATTTTATCTGATCAACTTGATCCTGGCTGTAGTAGCCATGGCGTATGAAGAGCAGAACCAAGCCACCATTGCTGAAACAGAGGCAAAGGAAAGGAAGTTTCGGGAAGCCATGGAAATGTTAAAGAAAGAGCAGGAGGTCTGTAAACTCTTCTCTGTTTAGCCTTAGAAAGCCTGGACGTGCAATTCAATAACACTCACAACATCTTTATTCCAAATGTCTGAGACCGATGAAATAAGGGCTCTATTGAAAATGAGCTGCTGGTGATTGTCTTCTTCAGCGATGTTAAAATCTTTTCTATGTAATGAAATGTAATGGCAATGTCTGTGATCAGTAAGGGCTTGCCTACACACACAAGCTGTACTGCTTTATCTCCATCAGTATTGTTCTAGTGGTTCAACGTTCTCCCCACCCTTCCATCTACCAGTCACGTGGACATAGTTATATTGGAATGGTATATAAGGCACTTCTATACTGGTATATCTGTGTCCACACTAGGGATTTTACCAGTACATCTGCTTTGGTAAACATCACACCCCTAAGTGCAGCGGTTGCACTGGAACAACAAACTGTGTGGAGCTGGACTAAAGTAGCAGCCCTTCTTTTCAGTACATGGGAACTAACATTCTTTTTTCATCTGCTTTATTAATCTTATAGTTCCAGACAGCTAATAATATCCTGTTGTTTGACCAATGAGAGAATATGCAGGGTCCCCTGTTTAAAATATTTATAATTTTGGGGCTCTATAGATAAAATTCTATATTCTAGACAGTTAAATAGGCACTTTCTGAGATTAAGATTTCCATAACATGAAGTGGAACTTGGTTAAACTTGTGCTCCTGGTCACATCTACTCCTCACACCTCAACTCCTTCCCCGGCTCCACTCATTCCCTGTCTCCTTGCACAAACAGCCCCCATCTCCACTCAGATCATCCAGTCTCCATCTCCCCCATACCCACTGGCTTCCAGGCCTCTCTCCATTTCCCTCCCCAGCTCCCAGTCTTCTTGCCCACCCAATCCCAGTCTTCATCTTCTGGTTTCCTGTTCCAGTCTCTAGCCCCTGGCTCCCACTGTCCTTCTCCAGGCAGTCTTTGTCTCCCGAATCCTAGCGACCCACCAGCCATCCCCTTGCCAAACTCTTTGTCCTCTACTCTCCTCCTTTATAGGTTTATCTGTCTTTAACTTTTCTCTGCATTCAAATCAGGCAGTTTCCTCCTCCACACTGCCTATGCACAGTAGAGGGTTCATTGAGAACACAGGAGAGAGAGCCTCGCTGCTCTCAATTCTGTTGCCTGACCCTGCCTACCACAACCCAGAATTGAAAATACGGGGAAAGTCCTGCTCAGCCTCCACGAGAACACGCTCAGTGCAGACAAATTCTTTAGGGATTTTAATTGCAGAGCTCTAGCAAGCTAGTACCTCCTGAGCATGTGCAAACTGTGATGTTTCAAAGACTTATAGCTTGGCTAAATTTGGGCAGATTTTCACAGAACAGCAAAAGGCACATCTCTTATGCAAAGGATGTCCTCTTCCCAAATTTTCAGTCCCCCCTTCAAAGCATAGGGACACTAGAGTTTCTCAAAGAAAAGGTCACCAAAATTATTTATCTTGGGAAAATCAATGTATTTTTTCTTAGTCTCATTCTCAGAAACAGCTGAACCATTTTTTTTTTTTAATTTCAGCCTGAGGCAAGGTCTCAGAATGGAAAATTTCAGACCAAACAGTTAAAGTTTGGCAAAGTTATAAGCAACTGAAAACAGGTTATCAATCTGGGAAATGTAGGGCAACCTTAATAGCGCCATCTATCATATTTGTGTAGATAATGAACATATTAAGGCAAGCAGAATGGAAAATTTCAACTGTTCAGAATGGCGCTTATGCTATTTGATATAAAGAGAACACAGTTCTAATTGAGAAGCCTGCTTGGCTAATCAGTCAACTTCTACAGTTGGCCTAACACGTTCCTCAGGCTGAACCTTGCACGAAAAGAGTCACTGAATCTTTGAGAAGGAAAATACCTTAACATACCAATTAAATCAGTTGACTCAAAGAGACAAAGTAGATGAGATAATATCTTTTCTTGGACCAACTTCTATTGGTGAAAGAGACAAGCTTTCGAGAAACATAGATCACTTCTCTAGAAACACAATGGCATATGTGAACAATGTCCAGACAAGTGTCTGAAACCTGCCTCTTCTTCTCTGCTCTAAGTGGTTTGTTCATGGAAGATATATCCCAAAAGAGTTAAATTTGCTGAGGATAAATAGAACTGCCACCACTCTTTGAAATACATGACTGATTCTTCTTACAACAGTTAACTTGCTGCATTACTTTGACTGACGCCTATGGGAGTGGGGGAATGTTCTATTTCTTGAGGCTGATTGTTTGTTTTATGGTGGTGGCTTACAGAAAATAACAACGAAGGTTAATAAGTTTCCACTATACCTGAGAACCCGTAGCATTGTTCAATGATTATTTGTAGCATTGTTCAGTGATTATCCCATACCTTCTGTATTCTGGCAAGGAACCTGCAAATGGGGACTATGCTTAGTAAAAAATCAGTGGGTATGGCTATTTCCAATAGGCTGGCATTCTCAAAATTGATCTTATTTATTTTGCCCAAGTCTGACTTTTGCCAAGTTTTCACTTACCTCTTTGGAGGTGCAAAGGTCCCTGTTCCTGCATATGAGAATCCCCTCATCAAATGCTTCATCATGGGCCTGCAGATTTTTTTTCTAATATTTGGATTTTTTTTCCTCGCTTTCCACTGACTTTTCAAGACTATTGATTTGTGTGGAGTTGCTGATAGGCTTTTGAATTCAGCTGCAGCTGGGTTTCCAGCAGCTCTCCTGTTATCAGAATTTTGTGCAGTGATTCTATAAGATAGCTGACATGGAGAACGTGATGCTGAGGCATGTGGAGTTGAAAAGTCAGTCTTATCTTCTTTTACACCCATGGTTTGCATTTATCGCCTCGGATCCCTGATCAGAGCTGGTGCTGTCACTGCTTGAGATAAGATTTCATTTAGAAAAATGTGTCAGCTGAAGTAGCTAGTGTTATTAGTATCCTGTGAAGAGTACAGAGATCTTGCAGTGCACAGCCTGATGGCAGTAGACTTGGCTCCACTCCTATTCAACTTTTTTGATTAAAGGAGCACTCCCAAGGCATGGTAGGCCTAAAACTCCAGTTTGTTCTGGTTGAAAGGCATACGTGTGATTCATTGTGTGCACACACATTGTACTGTCTGTCCATGCTCATGCGCTAGCTGTTGACATATATAAGAATCTTGCTTGAGTCCTTCAGAAAACAACATTATTTTATATCGCCATGCCTCTGCCCAAGCACAAGCAAGGAGGAGACTGGTTGGATAAGAACATGACATACACATATGCACTTACAGTCTTAGACTGAAAACTTAGTACCTGAGTTTATTGTTGGTGAGTCATCCAGTGGATAAGTGGAGATGTTAGATATATTGCAGTACTGAGATGCGGGAGCTGATAGAACTTTTAAAGCCCAGTTTAAGTCAAATGGGGTATTTTTACAGTTAGTTATAATATTGTGACCTATCCCTTTTATATCAATTTAACCTTCTCCATGAGCTGAAACTTATCAATGAAAACTAATTGCCAAAAGAATAATCATTATTACTTATTGACATCCTGAACTTGCAAATGGTTTATCTGCTATGTTCATTTTTTTAGGCACTGGCTGCTAGAGGCATTGATTCAATGTCACTTAGCTCGTTTGAAATGTCACCTTTAGCATCCAAAAATGCCAAAGAGAGAAGAAGTAGGAGAAGGAAAAAGAAATCTTTGGGGTTAGAAGATTATGGGGAAGACCAAAAGGTTCCCAAATCCGAGTATGATGCTGGCCAGCGAAGAATGGTAAGTCATTATCTGAAATGTCCATGAGAATTTGCTTCATTCTGTACTTTGGTGAATAATCTGGGCTCTGAATGATAGTGCTGTAATTATTTTTTTTTTAAATTAGCAGTAAACAAGGATCAAACAGTGAGCATCATGACTAGCTTGCATAAATTCTACATGTTATAATTATGGAGAGAATTAGATCGACTCTAATTTCAAAGTCATCTTTATAAATGCCCACTAAAGCATTTTTGTCATTTTTTTTAAATTGCTTTTTAAAACATTTCCAAATTTCCTCAGTCTTACTTGCTTTCATTGTAACATGTTCATTGTAATTTTCCTTCATATGGTTATATCAAGCGTATTCCTACTAACAGGCTAGTGTCTCTCTTCCTTTTTAATGATATACAATGAACATCTGGAAAGCTTTCTTTGCTTTTCAATCTTTTGCAAATCACCTCTAAGTACAAACTTGCTGGCACCGTTTTCCCTGTATTCTACAGGGGGGAAAAAGAATATGGATAAGCCTATTGTTAAAAAGGGTATTCAGTTAATATCACTGACATGTCAATGTGAATCTGCACATCCTGTAGATACAACGACAGTTTCAGATATTAACATTTGTCTATGCTTAAAGGGGGCCAAAGGTCAAAGCAGATTATTTGTTGGTTTTGAATAGCCATGTAATGGGCTTAGCCTCTTCATGCTTTATTGTCAGTAAATTTGTGGACGTTTGGCACCCACAAAAACTGCGTGGAAAATGTGTAAGTGAACTAAGTAGATGTGACAAATTAATGACTCCCCAGCTCATAACATTTACATAGTTAGTTTCTATACGTGGCACATTAGGGTTTTTTATCTCAGAGATTTTGTTGTTGTTTAATTAGGTGAGTGGTTTGCATTACTGATTGTACCACTGTGAGTGCTAGAATTGCTGTTTTGATTCATTCTGAGTGGCTTTCGAGTTACCCAGCACCAGAAGGAATTGGAACCAGAGCTGCACCTTTGTCAGTGTGTTTCTTAGGTTATATTTCTTGTTTTCATTTTTCACCCCGGATGCCATATGCCTGAGGAACATGGAAGTAACATTTCAAGACTTATAGTAAATCGTCTCTGTAAGGCTGTGCCTGGCATGGTTTGAGGGAATAAGGCTGAGTCATCATCATTCAAATGAAATCTGAGCTGCTGTGAGCACACTGCCATCAGGAATCAGTTTCAATGACTGTATCGTGGAAACCCAGATATGGATTTTTGACCATTTAGTAAATGGTAGCAGTCAAAATGAGGTGTCTGGAGAACATGGGCCTGAATTTTTATCATCTTACGTACAACGGTGTAAATCAGGAGTAATTTCACTGGAGTCAATGGTGTATATTTGGTGTAAGTGAGATCAGAATCTGGCCCAGGAAGTTTGACTCAGATTGTAGATGCTGACATTTTTTTATCCCTATTAATAAAGATTTGGACCGTGAAAAAGTTCAGATGAAAATAATAAATACATGGGCCACAAAGGTAAAAAAATAAACTATTTTTTTCCCACCAAATATTCTTTCTTAATTTATTCCCTCTTTACAGATAAGAAAGCAGACAGGACAGATTCAGAGTGTCTGTGTATTTCCAAACATTATTTTCAGTAAGGCCGTGGGTTTTTTAGGATTTTTTTTTTTAAGTTTGTTTAGTGTTGGGCTTAATCACTGCTGCTGATCTGTCAGGTTGGCAGCTACTGTTAGTGTAACATCAGAAGAGCCACTACTTAGGTATATAGGATATTGCATTGTAGGTAGGTGAGCTGCCCTTTGCAAGAGACAGTAATACACTTACATGTGGTAACTATTCCAGAATCTCCCATCTCGTCTCTCCTCTCTCTGCTTCTTTTCTTCTTCATCATCCTCCTTTCCCACCTCTTCTTCTCATTCTTCCTGCAACTCATTTCTTCCCTTGTTTCTTTATCTCTTGCTCCCTCACTTGTGAAGATGTACTGTGATACCTCAATCTGGGCTGGGTTCACCAACCCGCACCACATTTTTTGCTTCTCATTCTCCCTCCGCCACGTCCCTTCCCACTAATCCGATGGAGAGGGAGCAGAAGCAAAGAAAACATCATCCTACTTAAATGAACACGGCCTTGGCCCTTTACATTTCAGTACATCTTTAACAGCCATTTATTAAACAAATACCTCGTGGCTAGGAATGGTTATTAAACCGCAAATTACAATGATATTAATACATCTAAAGTAAATCCTTATCTGAGGCACTTGATTTAAAATGGCATTTAGTGATCTCCCATGGTAGATGGGGGAAATCAAAACATTCATCACTCCCAAAAATGTGTTGCAAAATGTTACTTTTTTCCCCTTTTTCCTTTCTGGGGGCTTCCAGACTCTCCTTGGGATTAGTTATGGTCCCAGTGCAAGCTCAGTGAAGCGCCGAGCCAGCCACGGAAGCATATTCAGTTTCCGATTCCGTGGCAGAGACATTGGCTCCGAAACAGATTTTGCCGACGATGAGATCAGCACTGCCGGGGAAAATGAAAGCCAGCGTGGCTCACTGTTAGTTCCAAGGACTGGGAGACGGTCAAGCGTGCAAAGTCAAGTGAGCCATAGTTCTCGCCCTGCTACTCCAAGCTACATGCAGAATGGCAAGAGGAACAGCTCAGTGGATTGCAATGGTGTGGTTTCCTTGATAGGAGGTGGCACCGGGGCACACAATCCAGATCCAACTTCTCCTTCAGGGTTACTGCTGCCCCCAGTTATTATGGAAAACCCTGGGATGGGCAACACGGTGAGTACAATATGATTTTAATATGGTTTACATTCTTGTTTCTTTCACCAGTGTTATTGGCATTTGCTATGATAGCTGTAGACAACATGTAACCAAAATCCACCAGACAAACTATCTGAAGGCCATGGCCAAATCCTGCATTGATTTGCACTATGTGCAACCTCAGAGAAGTCCATGACCACTGGATGGGACTTACCCATAGCATTCTGCATTTCAAATTAGAACAGCAGATGATTAACTGAGTTTTGACTTCTTTCAGAGTCTTTGCCACAGAATACTGTGGGTGGAGCAACATAATAAAAACAATTGGCTTTCCTCTCAAAAGGACCGTGTTATTTAAGAAAATTAAAATAACGGGGAAAGTACTTTTAGGACCTCATTTCATAGCATCAGCTGCCATTAGTAAATGCCAGCTACAAGAGGCAGGCGCAGTGTGGACAACAAGTGAGATGTGAAGTAGCTTTTTCCCCAGAGCTGTGCAGCTTCTTCAATTTCCAGCTTTGTTCCTACACCCATCTAGAGACGCCCTGATCTGCCCCCACCCAGCTTGGAGAGATCCCCACAATGAGATCCTGCAACCCCTATAGAACTTCTGATGCTGCCCATACTTGCCCTCCCTCAGACATTCAGTGCTTTCCAGCTTGTCCTGTCGGCTCCCTAGTACGTTCCGGCACCACTACGTGTATAGAATCCATATATGCTTCTGCTTCATTAATACAGGCATTTTACAAAACCGCTGATGGATTCGCACTGTCTTCGGTGTGCCGTTCCATTGCCCCCTTTCTATAGACTTCTTGAAATGCATCGTGCTTCCCTAGGCCAAGGGTGTGACAGGCCCTCACACAAGCTTGCAGGGGGCTGGGCATGTACAGGGACCTTCTTCTCTTGCATGGCCTACACCAGGAGCTACAACAGTTGCAGTCCCTGCACACTCCTCTGGATTCACAGTGCTTCAAAGAAGCTGGCAAGAGACAGGGAGGAGTCTGACCCAGAGCTCCACCTCCCCTTTTCCCAGGGGTGGGGAGCAGGTCAACTGCACCATCTTAAGTGATGATGTATCCTGCACAACCTTGGAAATAGAGCCACTCATCGTAAGCTTAAACGTGAATGGTCTTTTCTCTGGTTAACAACAGAGTTTGTGTTCTATGTTCTGTTCCCAACATTGAAGAGGTGAAGATTGTTAAGAACGTTTGCACCTCCATTTTATTTAAATATATTGTTGCATCAACCTACTTTAAAAAAGAAAAAAAGCATGGAAGACGACCAATCCTGAAAGCAGTTGCTAGAAAGATCATAACATGTTACTAGCCGTGCTGCTGAAGGCATGACAGAAGCATGGCTATTAAAGTAGGGACCCAGCCACAAAATCCAGAGCTGGATCTTGAACTCTTTGAAATCAGAGGATATTTTGATTTGGTCCTTTAAGAAGCAGAGACCATCCACAAAATGTAATTCGGAATCTGGGTTTGGAATTAATGGACTGTCTCTGGTTATTCTGTACAGTATATAGTATAGCTGAAGAGACATTTATTTAATTAATGCACCATCTAAAAGAAAGGGGGAAAATGAGTATAGTTCCCAATAATAAATAAAAGATGAAATTAAAGCCATTAAAATAAATTACATAACTAATCATTCAGATAATGGGATTCTGAGATAATGCGGTATGCCCATTATAATTTTTAATTCATTATTATTTATTTAAAGTTTATTAAGGTTGATCCCATGAAATAAATTTTACAATTTACTTTGATTCAGTTTAACGTTGTCTGAAACATGCCATAGGTAGAACACCTGTGAAGCTCAAGGTTTATGAAAGACCAATTTACTTGTGTATTTATGAAAATAGTCTGAAACAAATCAAGAAAATGTTGATCATTTCGTACTGTTCCCTCTTTTGTCTGTCTGTGCTAATCGTGCACCCCCAAGCTCCTGCAATCAGAGCTTCACAGGACATTCGGTGCTTTACAGAGTCGAGTTCTGAGGGAAATTTTGAACTCTGCTAGCATTGCTCTTTATTTGCCAGCTTCTTTTAAAAACATATGTTGAAAATTAACTGGACTGGATGGTAAGAGGGAGCGCTGTTGGCGTTTCTGTGGTTGTCTAGGAAATAGCACCAAGGCACTATAGCAACAGATGTTCATTTAGTGCTGCAATGTGAAGGATGTTGTGTGTTCTGTGGAACAGGTTTGGTACCTAATCTATCCAGAAAATGTGAGCTGGAGTTAAAAGCTAATTGGCAGCAAGCCCACTGCCTTACAGATTCATTATTTAAGAGAACTGTAAGAACTATGCCCAAATAAACTGACTAAACTGTGGAGCAAATGCAGAACAACTGATAAATTGAACACTGCGCTGTGTTTTGTGATAAAAGGGCTCTCCTGTTGGTTTATTGTTTTGTATTTTTTCAGTTTTCCTTCAAATATTTTTTAATGAATTATGTTGCTCAGGAATGAAGTTATCTGTTTATATAAAAAAAATTAGATATAGCAGTACGGAAGTTGCAAATTTCCCCATGTTACTCTGCTAATGTGTCCCTACTCCTTATTTGAAAGGTCCATTGCTTGAAGTGTGAGGGTAGTTCAAATGTTAATGTATTCCCTGAAATGATGGACCCAAAGTAACAGTGAGTTTTGAGGAGTTCACATCTTACAACTATCATCCTGTATAATTTTGCATAGATATTTATTTATTTAGAGATGTATGTGGTGCTCAGAACATTAAAAAGATTTGAGTATCTACATTTTTGAATGCCCAAACTGAGGCACTTCAACAGGCCCTGGTTTCAGATTGCAGGTGCTTAGCATCTTATGAAAATCATGCCCACTTAACGTTTATCAAGTCGATCACTCAAAAACTGAGGCACCCAAAACCACTAATCGCTTGTGAAAATTTTTGTCTGTATATTTGTCTGTAGTAACTTTCATCCTACAGATTTTATGTCAGGTACAGATCCTGATGAACAACTTGTCGGCTGTGTGCTATTTCAGCTGGTAACCAAGATTATGACCCTGCTCATCTGCAGGAGTGGGGAAACACATGTTCCTTTCTATTTTTCATCTGATAGAGAAGCAAACTCTGTAGCAGACAATTTGAGTGTTCAGGCTTGTGTCCTATATGAGTATGAAACTTTCTTCTGTAGACATTCTGTTATAAAGCTGATGAGTGTGTAAGCTACAGAAACCATTTCCAAAAGCTGTTTGCTCTGCACTGGGGTTAGTTGTTAGGCACTGACAACTGTTTGCTACATCAGTGGGAAGCCAAATTTCTTTGTTTTTCCTCTCCTCTCTCTCATTCCAAAATACAGCTAGCAAAGCAGTACAAAGATAACATAAACTGAGTGGCCCACGTTCGGACCGTTAGTCCAGTCTGTTGAGAGAGTCTCCATAGTCAGCACACTGATTTTCAAAGATAATATTTTAACTGCCCATATTTATCTACATCTGTTCTGCTAGCATTGCGCCTGCTCGCAAGCTGCTCTGATCTAAGCCATCACAGAGTTAAAAATGCAGCCTAAAGCCTGGTCTACGTTAGAAAATTAAATCAGTTTAACTACTTCGCTCAGGGGTGTGAAATACCCATTCCCCTGAGTGGTGGTTAACCTGACCTAACCCCCAGTGTAGACAGCGCTAGGTCAACAGAAGAATTCTTCCATCAACCTAGCTACCGCCTCTCGTGGAGGTAGATTACCTGTGCCAATGGGAGAATCCCTCCTGTCTACAATGACACGCGACAATGGCGCAACTGTGCCACTATCGTGTTTTAAGCATAGACATACCCTAAGTAACGCCAAGAGCACCTTCTGCTCTGCAAGGCACCCCTCATCTGTGAAAGCAATTATTTCCTTGTCACGTCTCTTCATACTTCACCCACACCCGTTGATATTGACATGCCACATAAAAACACATGGAAAAAAAAACAAAGAAAGGAGGACAAAGTTCTCAGGCACTCGTTCTTGCCAGAATGACAGGTTATTTTTCAGTTTGCAGTCTAGAAAACTCGTCGAAATCACATGGGGAACAAAGTAGTGTAATATAATAGTAATCTGCATGCACTCTGAGTAAAGGCAGCCCTGTGTCGGCCAATGGCAGCTCAGTTACATAGGAGGAATAAACATGGAATTCCAGACATGGCTTGTGAGCTCACTCCAAGAAATCCAAGTTAAGTCTGAAAAGTGAGTTCTCCTGGTAATTTCCAGTATGTTTGATATATTAGTGTGCTATGTGGGGCCTGATCCTGTTATCACACCCATTGTATTTACATAATGTAACTCTACTGAGGTCATTGGAGTTACCCTTGATGTACCCTTGTAGTCTGATTCTCAGTCCTGCTCTGGCTGCCCCTGAGATTGGGAGGTGCTGAAAATCATGTCCTTTCCCCCTCTCCTCAGGCATTCTGAGCACTGTCTGGGATGCTTAGGGTACTGATCCTTGGTCTGTAACAGAAAAGGCTTATGAATTAAACAAGCAAATTGAAGTCATGTTGCAAACTCAAGCGTCAGGACATTTGCATCAAAGTTATTTGTATTAAGGTGTCCAGTTGCTTTCTTCTGTCTTGGTAAGAATTGTCTTAGTTATTTAAAATGTTAGAATAACATCTGGCACACAACAGGTTAATCAGTTTGAACAGAATTGTATTAACTTAATGGGCTGTAACAAGGCTATTTTTCTCTAGCTTGACACATCATCACATCCACTGAGGATCCCTGAGCAAATAGCAAGAGATTTCTGGTGTCTGCATAGAGTTTTATTAGGGTTAATTTATAGACAGAATTCCATCCTCTCTTGCCTTTGGAAGCCAGCTGAAGCCCTTTCACTAACACCTTGGGGAAATCTCAGGGTTCTTGCCATCATTTGTTAAGTGAAACAATTGTTTTTGGAGGTTAGAATAGGCAGGGAGCTGGAACTGGGTACAAACCTCTGGGGTCATTGTTATTTATAACTTCTTAGTATTTAGGTTGCCCTGATGGCCAACCAGTGTTGTTAGGGAGTCACCTCAGCAGCAAACCCACATCTGGGTCCTGAGAAAGTCACTGATTAAATTGATTTTGAACAAAGACAGACAAAGCCAAATATAAGCAGTGGTATAAGTACCAGGCTCACCGAGACTAGTTTTCAGTGTTTCCAGTTTGAACTGACAGACTGGCACTTTCTTTTAGGGTTTGCTCTAAAGCCCATTCTATAAATAGGAGTCATCCCTTTGATTTCAGGATGCAGCAGATCTAGTCCTTAATGTGCCTCATTGCTAATAGGAGAATCCAAAGGCCGGACTTAATGTCCTATTAAGACGTCTGTTTGCACATGTCAATTCCTGAGCCTTCTATTCATCAGATCTTTTTCCCCTGTAAAATAACAGAAATGACAGAAGTTGCTCACTTGACTTCAGTGGGACATACAATCAATCAGCACTTTTAAAATTACGCCACTTATTTAGGTGCCCAAACAAGGATTTAGGAGCTTTAACTTTAGGCATACAGTTTTGAAAAGCTTGGTCTTGGTTTTCACTAATTATAAAAACCTGACCAAGACAGCTTTTTATTGTTGACCGCAATACAGAAGCAAGGAGGTAGTTTTTTCCCTAGCTTTACCCAAGACTGGTGAAAAAGCAAAATGTCATTGCTTTCCTTATACCAAGAAAAAGTGCTTGCTGACAAAAAAGCAATCCGGGTATCACAGCTCATATGTAATATAGACAAGAACTTGCTAAAATAGTATCCGTTTAGTCCCTCAGTTGCTACCACGGCACATGCAGAACCTTCATATTGTTGCTAGTTTCATGTTATTTGCAAGCTCTGCTTAGGCAAATCCTGAGTGAGTATATACTTGCCACTAATTATTCAAATATGTGATAAACATTGCAAGCTGCTTTAGCATACAATGCTGCTTCTCCTTGCATAATGTCATTTCCACAAAATTAAAACCCTTCTTTTCATGGTAACGTGCTATGGTAGTCTCCTTCAGTCTGGTTAAATATTTGTGCTGTCACTTTACTGGGTTCATTGTTTATACTGTGGCCTGTCCACCCCTTTTTTATGCTTGAAAAGGTTTTTCCAGTACATGAAAATTAAAGTTGAACCACCTCCAAATGCAGCCTTTAAAATGCTGCCATAAAGGACTCTATCTTTGTATAACAGCATCGGTATATTTCCGAATTGTGGTTACTCAGAACAAAATACTTTTGCAGTGTTATATATCATCATTTATATGGAAATTACAGCAAAATATTTATTTGTTCCTATGGAATTAAGCTAATACAAGTGAGAAATGTTTCCAATGAACAAAGTAACAACATAGAAATAGTCCTCTTGTGCTGGAGGTGTCTTTTTTAAACTCTGCTGCGGTTTCATGGCTGGACTTAAAATGATCTGCTATACTTTAAGAATTGTTATTTTTGTTTAATTTCTATTGAAATATAAACACCATGAACCATTATGCCTGTGTAATGATAATACCATGTGTCCTGTTCTGGTTGCCAGATTCCTGGACGTGTTCTCTCTCTCAGAACATCTGAACTGCCAGTTCCACATACCGCTGTTAGTTATCTCTCTGTTTTAATAGAGAAAGGTACTCCTGTTTTAATAGAGAAAGGTATTCCTTTCAAAGAATAACTGTTCAGAAATGTCCCCAAGTAACTTCAATAATCTACAAGAATATGTATTGATGGAAACTTTCTTTTCTTTCTTGAGTGGTGGTGGATTGTGTAGCAGATTGAAGGGTGGGCTGGGACTTTGGCTATATACCTATGAAAGGAAGTTAAAATATTGCTTACGCTCCTGCATTGTCTATCCAGACCTTGCATTCTGGCAGTGGTCGCCCACTTAGTTCCCAGGTGGGAAGAGCTTTGGCTCCGCCTCTCACTCACTGACCAGTGCAGCGGAACAAGTGGGAAGTGTGTGTCTTGTGCTTTGTTTCAGGTGTTCGTCAGCAGCAAATTACATGCCCTTGCCCCAACTGAGCTATGAGGAAGCCAGGGAGGAACTGTAACTCAGATCTCTCTCTCTCAAAAGATATTCACCCTTACTTACATTGGATAGAAACTTACTCTGCAGATAGTCCTTTGAATGGCAAAATGACCATTGCACAGTCAGGTACTATGTACATTGTAAAGGTCTCAGAATTGGGCCTATGTGATTATTGAGAGGAAACCAGAGCCATTTGAAAATCCAGTTGGATTAGAAATATTCAGTACTATAAATAACAACAAGAAGGGAGTTCTGGACTCAGTGTTCTTTTATGTTGCAGGTCCTATTTGTGCTAAACTCTCATCGTGATCCATTTTACAATGATAAATGTAACAGGATGGATGCCTGTGACAAATCCTCTTGGAAAAGTAATGTGGTGCATATGTTACATTTATTGTTGCAATTTTGGACCTTAAGGAGTGTATTCTCTGTGCACCTGGGAGTAAAGAACATGTTTTGCATAAAGACAGGCTCGGTGTTTTTCTTGACATGAGCATTTCTGCACAAGCCACCAGAGGCATGATATTTTTCCTTATAAATTATCAAAAAGTTGGCACTTTCCACAAGAAGCACTACTGTTATGTGCTAAATTGTGGGTCACAGCAAACAGGAAGATGATACCATCGTTTGAGAGAGAGGAAGGGTTAAATAATCCAGAAGAATTTGAAGTGGAAGATTTATTTATGCTTCATTCTGCAGAGAGGGAATTAGAAGAGCAATTGTGTCTCTCTTATTCATTTTTGTTTGTTTGTTGTTTCTTTTTACTTTGACATTTGTTTCTGTATTTCCCTTGCCAGGTTATTTCTTTTCCTTTTGTAATATTTTAGTTTACTTTTGTGTATTTTATTATGTATTTCAAATTGGTGTGAATGGCTATGTAATTTTGGAAATGTTTTCTCTTGAATAAAATGTTTTTCTTTCTTTGTTTTGTTCAGCGGTTTTTGAAGGGGGTAGAAATAAACCAGCTAATTTATTTAAAATATCTCTCCCTTTTCCCCTGCTTCATAAATGCCAGATAGCCTGACAATTTCTTATATTGTTCACATTTACAAGATTTTGTTTAAATAGGTTTTGACTACAATACCTTTTCCTTTCTTACGATTCTGTCAGTAACTTGATGTACACTGATCAGCTTTTTATAAAAGAAATTAATAAAACTTTTTTTTTTAATAAAGCCATTGCTGGTAACCTGGTTTAGCCAACTGTTGAAGTGGTGATTTAAAACTTCCTATAGCAGTCTTCTCTGGTCTACCTATGTTTGATATTTCTAGCCACAGAACTTTGACATTCTATATTGTCCGTATTATGATTATTTTATTAATAGTAGCACACAGTGGTCCTAGCCCCATTGTGCTAGGCTCTGTACAAACATATAACAAAAGGGCAGTCCCTACCCTGAAGAATACTAACCATGCATACAGTTTTGGTTGCCTCATCTCAAACAAAGATATATTAGAATATGAAAAGATGCCAAGAAGGGCAATGGAAATGATTAGGGGTATGGAACAGCTTCCATACAAGGAAAGATTAAAAAGTCAAGAATTGCTCATCTTAGAAAAGAGATGACTAAGGTGGGGTGGAATATGATAGAGGTCTAGAAAATCATGAATAGTGTGGAGAAAGTGAATAAGGAAGTGTTATTTGCCCCTTCAGGTAACACAAGAACTAGGGATCCCCTGATGAAATGAATAGGTGGAAGGTTTCAAACAGACAAAAGGAAGTGTTACTTCAGTCAATGCACAGCCAACCTGTGGAACTTGTTGTCATGGGATATTGTGAAGGCCAAAAGTATAACTGGATCCAGAAAAGGATTAGATAACTTCATGAAGGATAGGTCAATCCAGGCTATTAGCTAAGATGGTCAAAGTGCAACCCGACGTCCCAAGTGTCTGTAAATGACAGAGGTTGTGACTGGACGAAAATGGATGGCTCCCTCAAAATTGCACTGTCCTGTTCATGCCTTCTGAAGCATCTAGCACCGGCTACTGTCAGAAGACAGGATGCTGGGCTAGATGGACCATTGGTCTGACCCAGTATGGTTGTTCTTATGCTCTGAAGAGTTCACAGACCAGACCAGAAGAATAGTTTGTAGGGCGTTTTTTCAGAATGTTACCACTGTCACTGAATTTCTTACAGAATCCCTTCTTTGGTGGAGAAGTCACCTCTAGGAGGAGTCCTGGGGTACCCAAAGCCAGTGGGACGTCCTAGTAGTGCATGACTCCAATGCTGCATTGACAGTGAGTTTGGCCAGAAATGGGAGGGGCACAGAGCTGATGCAGAAATATAAGGATTCCAGGTTGATACGCCAAGCTTCCCACTGATTCCTTGCAGTCAAGGATCTGGGCAGATGCAGCAGGTTCCACAGGGCTTGTGGGAGAACCTAGTAACTCATTCCTCTGCAGGGAATATATAAAGTGTCTATAAAGCGTCATAAGGGGAACCTAGTAGAGATTTTCTCCTCCTCACCCTCCCATGAGTTTTACTGTAAGAGGGGGAGTCCAGACCCATCTGGCCTAGAGGTCTGCTCGGGCATAATTTTTGGGCCCAAACGAGAATCAAGCCCAACCAACCTGACCCAAGCCTGAGAGGGTTGAGTCATTTTTCAGTGTGAGCCCAACCCTTCCCCCCTCCCCAAACCTGCATCAGCGACATCGATGCCTCTCCCCCGTGCAATTGGCTCTCCTCCTCCTGCCTGGGAGGTGCGTGTAGAAATGACTGTGTGCCCTGCTCTAACTAAATACCACCGCTTGCTGTACGGTGTGTCCTGTGGAGCGAGAGGTGCTGCAACTCCTCTCCACACTCTGCAACGCACACAACGTAGTGGGGTGGCAGTGGCCAGCAAGAGCAGAGCCTATAGCTGTCACTGTACTGACCCCACTATCAGGAGAAGACCTGACCCCAGCCTGAGAGGTTCCAGTTGTTCTCCCACCCAACCTAGACCTGACACTTCTAGTCAGGACCCATTGGGTTTGGGTCAAGTTGCAGGGCTCTCATCTGGTCCTCATTACCATAGTTTCTGACCACCTCACAGTCTGTAATCTGATTGTCCCTACCATACCCTTGTAAGGGAGCGAAGCATTATGGTCTCCTCTTTACAGATGGGGCACCGGGAGGATAAGTGACTTGTGCAAGTCACACTGGAGATCTGTGCTGGAGCCCTGATCTCCCAACTCCTAGCACTGGATCCGCTGTCCCTTCCTGCTGTGGGAAGAAACAGCAAAGCAAACAGGATTTGTCTCTGTATGAAGAGGCAAAGCAAACAGGATTTGTCTCTGTATGAAGCTGTAGTGTGTATTAAAAACTTCTTCCTGCTTGTGTCCTTGTAAGTGTGACAGTAACAGGTTTCATCCTAGTTACCATATGGGCATGAAAATATTTTCTCCTGTTGGCTGGCACCAAGAAAAGCCATTTGATGAAGAGGCACTTTTCACCCCTAGCATTTGTTTTGTTTGATATCAAAGGCCAGTAACTGGAGCTTGTGTTTGTACTCCTTTTCCTCTGCTACTCATATAATTAAACAGTTAACACATTTCAGAAATAATGTTATAATTATTGTAATTAGATAGAGCTTCTTTCACAAACTGAGAGCTTCCTGAGTTGCTATTTTTTGGATGTTAGAAATACCCTTCATCCTCACTTGCATCTTTTTACATGTTCAGTCTGGATCACTGCACCTAGATCAAGGGGCAACATTTTCAGTCGAACTTGTGTGACTTAGCCAGCTAAAGGGTGATTAGGGGGTTGCTCTGTTCAGTGTTGTAATGCCTAAGTTCCATTTTCAAAACAAAAGTCTCTTGAAACTTAGTCTCTTAACGGCTTAAAATGGGATTTAGAGGGTTTTGAAAATTCTACTCCATGTCTGCCCCGACCTCACTCTCTTGTACCTTGCTGACCAACTATATCCATTTAAACAGACCTCTCCATCTGATGAGGCAAGCAAGAAGCAGCTTTTGATGCCCCATCGCCTTTCAGTGGACCATTCTGATCCGCCATTTCAAAGACCACGAGCTGTGAGTGCAGTCAGTATCATCACGAGTGCCATGGAAGGTGAGCTATCCCTTATTGGTTCCTTAATTCAAACCCACATCCTGTCGGTAGGAAAGATCATATGTCATAAATATCAATGTCTTGTATTACCAAAAAAAAAGTTGCTGTACTAGGGGTTAGTGGAATCATTATGCCACAAATATAGTGGGCTAGATGGTAACCCTACAGTCCAGCCTGAGTAGGGAGCAGCACATAGCTACGCTGTCCTGGAAGCAAGGCTGGAACTCAGATTGTGAGTCTCACAGATCAGTTCCTGCTTTTACTTTGCTACAGGGAGAAGTAATTTGCAAGAACCCTGCTGACAGAAATTACTGCCTACTGCACCAGTTCCGGTGCAAGGGCCAGTGCATGGATGATGTGGGGTCAAACTTCTCCTCATTGTCCTCTCATGTGCATGGGAAGTGGAGGAGTAGCCCTCTGGCAGCTATTCTTCCACACACATTCCAATGATACGAGTAGCCCACAAAAGGGCATAAATGAGGTCCCTGCATCCTCTTGCTCCCCTGTCCGAATGAAGCAGCTCTCTGAATTGCATCAAATTTAAGTATAGAAAGGTCAAAATACACATTTTTAAATAATAACCATCAAGAGGAGATGTTCATTAATATTTTCGCTGCCGGTCATCTCAATTGTATTGCAGGTGAAACATGCATGAAATATGGTTCCAAAAAACAAAACCGTTTTCACTCTTGCCTGGAACTTTTCCTAAAACTCAAAAATCAGTTTCTGAAAAGAGCAGAATGGTAAATTTACCTCTGCATCTGCATCAAGTTCATGATTTTGCTTAGTATGTGGGATTTCACCATCCCAACCACTAAAATGTTAGTTCAGTGGCAGAGATGGCAAAATCCCTTCTCCCACCTGAAGATTTGGATCAAATTTATGATTACTTTCAAAATACCAGTAGTTCTCCACACATATTTACAAGATAAATACCCTGGTTTCCCCAACTCTAATTGGGAGACGCATGCAGTATATAAATAAAGTGAAAATTGCTGTCATTTATTTAAGGTAGCTTTATTACTTGTTATTTATTTAATGGAGTTTTAAAAGGCTCTGGAACAATATTAGGCTATCAGATTACATATATTATCAACTCCTTTCTGACTGCATCCTCAGTCATTAATCACTTGGGGGGGAGGGGAAGAGATTTTTAATTTCATCCATTCTTCAAAATTTTACATCGGGCAACAACTGTTATGCTTGAAAATGATGGCCATAACTGAGAGATTTCAAAGTATTTCTTATGAGGAAATGGTAATGGGCACTACTACATGGAACAGTACATGTTACCCACTGAACAGTCACCAGCCTCTTGCAAGAGGACACAATTGCTGGGTTCACCATGTTTCTAAGCCACCTGGGTATGGATAGAATCTAATCACAGTTTCTCACTCTTGTTAAGGATTTTTTAGCTGTGGGATTTAATTAGGTCTTTGTTCTTGGGACCTTAGGTTCTGTTTTCAATTTATTCATATGGATCATATTTCTGTCTGGTTTGTATTTGCATCCAGACAAATATTTATACATCTAATTAAATAAATAAAAGTGACCTCTAAAACTAAGTGAACTTCCATAGGCATGCACGAAATCAGCATTTATGCATAAAAAATATTTGCATACTCAAAATGGGTAGTTAGATGGTGCATTACCCAATCTGTATGTAGAAATGTGAGTTTGCACGTGCAAATTTGAATTTTGCTCTCACAAAAAGGTATTCACATTTTTTTCAAGCCCATTTTTAGATGCCGTTTTTTAAACCACTGTGCCATATAAACTTGGTATTTCTCACCTCAGTCAATGCCATAATCTGTTTATTCTGGGTCCTTGGTACTCATCCCACATGAGAAGGCATCAGTTTTTAGACAAATCTGCTTTAAAATAGATTATAATTATGTTTAATGAATATAACAAGTTTTATACATCTCACTTGGTACTCTGGGGATGCCATTCATGATTGTAGCTTTAACGGGCTCCCTATGGAGCCTCATTGAAATCATCTGTGGGTATACCTACACTGAGCCAACTGCAGAATCTGTACCTAGTCACAGTTTTGGTTCTGTTCTGTATTGCATACACCCCCAAGTTAAGGAGAGCTTGGATCCAGAGTTTTGTTTATAAATGTAGGGCCACTTTTGGAATTTCAGATCCAGATCTGAGTTTGGTTTTCAAGCCTCTTCTCAACTTCCCCCAAATTCAAAATATTTATCAAGTGACCTGATGAGAGCTCTGATTACAGATACATGATTGTTAAGTAAATAAAACACCTACAAGAGCCGTTGTGTAATATTTGTTATGGACAAGCTTTCTTTGCACGTCAGATGCAGGATTCTATTTAAATAGAATCTATTTGAATAGAATCTTATCGTAATTATTTTTCAGAATGGAACAGCGCCTTTATCACCATAATGCAGAAATCAAAACTCTTTCCTTGCAACATAGAAAGGCAGTGGAAAGGAATTAAATTTCTGGTCTACAAGTAATAAACAATGACAATGAACAGCTGCCCCTCACCCCACCACTTCGGTTCAACAGCATTGCAGTATATCCTGGCTACAGTTCCATAGTAACTGATACGTTGTTATTAACGGAAATGCTTTTTCAAAACACATCTCCCCACAATGTGATGTGCCAAGAAGTCTTGTAGAAGGTATCAAAGAGGTCTGCATTCGGAAACAGTCTTTGTTATACAGTTGTGTTACAAATCTGTTTCGCAGGCAAATTTGATGTATGGGCCAATGAGTCCTGGCTGATACAGCCCAGAGGGACTCCCCACGTGTGATTGAATAGATATTTAGAGCTGCTGAGATTCTGCTGCTAAACAAAATCTGAATGTTTGTAGGCTCAGCTGGCAAGGCTGGAGTGGAGGCCATGGCAGATAATTGGGTAGTCGTGGGGACCTTAACTAAGCATATCGCGGCAGTGCTGGCCATGAAGATGGGAGGGGAGTGGGCTTATATGCACTTGCTCCTCTCACCCTGGCAGCCAACACTCTATTCAGATGCTCTGGCACAAGCTGCAGCAGGTGGCCTTTTAAAGTCCCCACAGCCTGTCTGTGGGAATAGAAACTTCCTGCAGCTAAAGGCCAGTTACTGTGAGCTAAAGCCTTTCCTAGGTGAAAGGTACAGACCATAGGCAGGAGAGAGGAGCAGACAATGAGCCCAGGTAACTCCAGTAATAACTTGAGTGTTGCCCCTAACTCAAGTACTAGCCATATACAAAAAATCTTAACCTGGGTGTGGTGGTGCAGGCCCCTCGGGGGTACAGGCGATAGCTGGAATCAGCACAACTCCTCAGCTGCTAATACAATCACTCTGTGCAGCTTGAGTGTTATTTCACATGTGGCTGCTTTCACTCAGGAGATGCTAACTCAAAAGGAGTTAACGGGAGTGCAGATAATTGGAGTTAACTCTGAAGTGAGGATATAGGCTAGGTTTCTCTGTGCCATGTGTACTTACTTACATCAGTGGGGAAAATAGGTGTAAAATGCTACCATATCACTGAAAACTTGACTCACTGGTGTCCTAACTGGGCTTTCTGCCATGACAATTGTCTGTGTGCAGTTTGGGGCCCCTCAGGAAAAGTAAATAGGACAACTGTGCATTTGGTAAATAAATAAATGATACTAGAAAATACCCCAAGTCCATATCACCAACTTCTCTTCAGATAGGAAAATGTCCCATTTTATAGCCCAAAAATCTGCCCCTGCTTTGTAAAGTGGTAGCATAAACCTAGTAGTGACATTTCTTTTCACAGATCAGATGAGATTTATTCTTTTTCTTTAGTGTTTAAATTATTGTGGAACATTTCAGTGTACTAATGAATCCACTGAGTCTTATAAGTTAGAAAGGATCTGAATTTCTAATTTAAAAAACAAACAGGAACAAAGCCACAAACATAAACAATCTTCTCTGTGTCCTTTATACACCATAAAGAAGCAAAAAAATGTTCCTGGGTCCAATTTTATTTTTCCCTTTGCAGTTCACCTTTAACAAAGACTCTCAGATCTGTGATGGGTTTCAGAAATTAATGTTAGTAAGAAATAGTCATATAGCTGACATGTATTTCTCATGTTAAGCTATGGCGCCAAAATCAATAAATCTGTAAGAAGTTGGGTCAGTTAGAAAAGGTTAAATTAAATTGTTAGCTGGTATAGTCTAATGTTTGATGCAAAACTATAGGTCAGGCCATCATTTCCACTATTGTGCTTGAATTGTTTTGGCAAATGATGGCCAATCTTCTTGGGGTATAGTAGAAAGTACATACTCTCTCTATTTTTGTTTTACTAGAGCAGGCGTACTAACCGCAGTCATAATTAAAGTTCAGAGTTTCCATTACATACCTCTAGTTTTGGTTTCTTGTAACTTTCTGAAACTTCTACCTGTTGGGCTAAAAATTTCCAGGCCTGTAAAATTTCTCTGTCTGAACTTTTAGAAAAATTGTTTGATCTCTTTGAATACCAGGAAAATTTTAAAAGATCCCTTCTCCATTATAAAGATGATTCTTGTGTCTATTTTAAAGAGTTTTGGTGCTGAACAGACTAGGGTAGACAGTTAAAATTTGCCATGGAGATAGTCCTCTTTGAGAAGAAGAGTCTTTGAGTAGTCGAGGAAAAAGAGGTTTTGATTTGACTGGGTCATGAGTTTTATGATAGCAGCCCCATTAGCAACAATCTGCCAATTTTACAAATAGACCTCAATGGTTAACTGATTTTTTGGTTTGGTGGCCAAATTGAAAAATTGGGGGTGAGGGGAAATTGTTTCAGGTTGACCCAAAATGGAATTTTTTTAATTGTTCAGCAAAATTAAAAAGTGTTTTTTAAAAAAAAAAGATTAAGGTTGAATAAAATATTTTGTTTCAATATTGAGCTTTCTAAAACATTTTAAATGATTTCTCAATAAAATTGAAGTAAATTCTGAAATGAAACATCTTTCTGAAACAAAAAGTCAAAATGTTTCATTTCACAAAATGCCAAAACAAACCAACTCAATATTTCTGGGTTTTTTTCTGATTGAAATAATTTGTCCAAATTGACTTGAATTCACAAATTGTTTGGTGTACCTAAATCTGCCTTTTTCAGTGAATAAATGATTTGCATAAAAATGTCACCAGCTCTAATTATAAAAGACAATGCACGTGCATGCTTAGCTAATGCAGTTTATGTACCACTGGCTCAATCCACTGCCTTTTGAAGTCAATGGGAATTTTTCCTTTGGCTTCATTGGAAGCTAGATTGGATCCTGAGTGATTTAAAATATAATCTGCATTTGCACACGGAGATCAACTGTGTCTAACTTTAGCAAGAGTAGTTCCCAAAGGCTAACTTCAAGTGTGTCATTTTTATTGTCCTTAAATCCCTTGCTGAATCAGGTCCAGAATGAGAAAGGACTCCATTGCAGTTCCACTTCATTCCTTGCACAATAAAAAATGACCATCGACTGATACAAGACTCTGGAGTAGTTTGTGCATATGAAATCTTTATGGACCCAGCACAGAGATTGCTCTTCAGAACTGCAAATATTATGTGACATAAAGGGAACATAGTATGATCTCCTAATACGATATCCTACAGCCACCTCATCCTTGGGACAGGGGAGATGTTCCTTCCCGACACAGCAAGGGCCTATGTATAGAGTATACAATCTGGCCTGAAGGATGCAGACATAACACTCAAACTAGTGGGTGAAATCCTGGCCCCATTAAAGACTTCAGGGGGGCCCATTGACTTCAAGGGGGCCAGGATTTCACCCCATATTTTTAAAAGTTTGCTAGTAGAATCCTAATACATGATTCTGTACTTTTGTCACTCTGTGAAGGGAAGAGCATTGAGACTGCACCCTGGCTGAAGAGAAGGCACTGTTTATAAACAGATTGTAATTGACTTGGCTGAAGTTGTCCTGTTATCAGTTACAGTTCTAATTATATAGATCAAAACCTGTAAACAGCATTCCATGCCCATAAAGGAACCAGAAAAGAGGAGCATTAAATAATACTGTAAGAATAATCACTAAACAGATAACTAGATTCTTTTGTTCTTTTCATTGTTCTACGCAAATTATGCTTGTGAGGCCATTTTAAGTCTCTGCTGTTCAACTAAAATGGAGGAAATATGATGAAAATAGGGATCTCAAGTAATGTTTTCAAAAGCAGCTAAGTGACTTAGGGATCTATTTTCAAAGGAGACTTTAGGCATCTATGTTTGATTGACTTTTGATGAGACTTACCTTGGTCTACACTACAAACTCATATCAGTTTATAAGTTATATCATATAAACTTATGCTCAGGTGTGTGGAAAAGGAAACCCCCCCCTCCCCGAGTGACATAGGTCATGTATACACAGCAAAATTATGTCAACCTAATTTATGTCAGCATACAGCCAGCACAGTTACTAAATTGCTTGTGTGTGCAGATTTGGCTCCTTCTGTCAGCAGTCAGGGGTGTTTGTATCGATTGTATTGTCAGTGTGGGGCACTGTGGGATGGCTCCTGAAAGCCAGTAACAGTCGACATAAGCAACACACAATGTCTACTCTGACACTGGGTCAACTTGATTACATGGACCATGACTACGTCACTCGGGGAGGTGGTTGTTACTATATCGACGTAGGCAGGTAATTATGTTGGCAGGAGTCAAATTTACGGGAAGATACTTCCACAGTTAGGTCGATGCAAGGCAGCTTACACTGACCTAACTGTGTAGTGTAGACCAGGCCACAGTTATACTGACTTTGCCCCTGCGATATACAGCGCTGTGTCAACAGGGTGGAGGTGGCTTCTCCTGTCAACATAGCTGGAGGTGGCGTACCTACACCAAAAGAAGAAGTACTCATGTCGTCTTAGGTAGCATCTTCATTAACACTACAGCAGAGCAGCTGCACAGCTGTAAGTATAGATAAGCTCTCAGGCTCCTAAGTACCCAAGTCACATCTGATAATATGAGTTAGCCAATTTTTAAAAATGTACCATATATTCCAGTTCTGTGAGGTAAAATTAAATTAAACAGATGCAGTGTTCTCTTTTCTGCACTGTCTAGGCATCACACCAGAATGGGAAGTCAATCTGAATCTTTAAATTAAACTAGAACTGTTTTACTACAGTGATTTTAGTTTTTCCTAGAGATACTCTTGAGAGGTTATAGGCTTTGAGGATTAAGCCAACAGTGTGCTCAGTCCTGTGCAATATGCAAAAAATAAAGACAATCTATGCCCCAAAAAGTTTATATTTACCAGGTTTTGTTGAGGTAGGACTATTTGTCTATTAAAAAGTACATTCTTGGTCATTCAGGTGGATGCTGGTTGGTTTTCCTATGTGCTTTGATTCATTTAAAAAGTATTCTCTTGTCACATAATTCAGCGCTAATTGACTGTTACTTCACATTCTGCTTCTTACTTAGAGCTTGAGGAATCACAACAGAGATGTCCTCCATGCTGGAATCATTTTGCCATTAAATTTCTCATTTGGGATTGCTGTCCATTGTGGCTGTTAATCAAGAAACATATAAAGTTTATGGTAATGGATCCATTTACTGACCTCACCATCACCCTGTGCATTGTGATGAACACTGTCTTCATGGCATTGGAGCATTACAAGATGACAAAAGAGTTTGATGACATGCTTTACATAGGCAATCTGGTAAGTGAATTTAAGCCCTAAATTATATCTGGAGAGTTTATTTCTGGTCTTTCAAGTTTTGAAGCCTGAAAACCATTGGAGCTAGAGATCTTAGGAAGAACACATTTGGTGTGCTGTCAGCACAACTCTGGACATATCATGCCAAGCAAGGGTAGCCTTCTTTATATGGCTAGCCTCCTGGCATTTGAAGAGAAAGGACATGCATCTACTATAACTAGGCAAGCATACTCTCCTTCTCATTAGTCAACAATAAAACATCACTTGACTTCTGTGACCAACAGGTTTCTAGTGGATATCAGTTATTGGAAGTGAAGGAAGAAGGATCTTTAAAAGTTTTTAAAAATCTATAATAAGGATGTATATAGGTCACTGAACATTAGTGATTTTTTAAGTTAAAGAATATGATGGAAAAAATAGCTAGAACCCTAGTGGGGAAGTAACCTGGAGTTATGGTTTTTGTTGTTATGCAATGGTCAAGGTTTTCAAGTGTCTAACACAGTCAGCTGTTAAGCTTAAGGCCAGAAGGGACCAGTAGATCATCTAGTCTGATCTCCTGTAGATCAAGACCACCACCACCACCTAGCATCCACACACTAAAACCAGTTTTGTGCTTTCCAGCTTGAGACAGCTACAACAATCCCATTTCAGATAATGCCAAACACCCACCTTCTGGAAATCAAGCCCTTTTGAGGGTCCCAAGTTGGGCACCCAGAAACTGAGGTGATCAAAACCATGACACCCTTTGAAACTATTAGATATATTCTATAGAAAATACAGGCACTATATGCTCCTCCAGATTATCATCCAGAAAGAAGCACATCCTGGATTTATTTTTGTAAAAATTGGAGGAATCAATTATTTAAATATTTGAGAAAGTGTATATGTATCCATTCATACAACTCCACCAACATGGACTTATGGAACTGGTGTCCTGACAGGTTCAGATAGGCAAAAGCAACAGTTAGGCTTCTGAGAGTACTCCTGTCTCCTGGAATCTGCTGACCACCAGAGAATTTTCCTGCACTACTCGTCTGCATTCGCAAAACAAAAATTTGGCTTCCTCCAGCAGTGTCAGTTGCATTCCTAGGTGGATGGACCAATCACCAAAGCTTAAGCTGTTTGGTCTCAAGAGGTGTCCCTTTATAACTATGGTCAGTGCGGGACTTCTGCCTTGCTCCAAGACCTATGTTATTGCCCTTCATGAATAGCATCAGCTATACTAGGAGCTAAAAAACCCCGTCTAATTGTGCTGTGTCAAGTCCCCTCAGCATCAGACCCTTATACGGGAATTTTGATGCCTTCTCTTACTCAACACGTGGTCAAAATGGAAGTCACTTAGATCCTGGGGCTTCTTAGAAGAGCCTCTGACTGCAAGGCAATCTAGCACCAAGGCTTCTGAAGAGTGAGTGAGCTGGCAGGAAACCAGGCAGGTTTTTAATAGAAACTTGCCTGGCCAGCAGAGTTCTGTAGGAGTCCTGCCCGAGTTGTGTTGGAACATCACTGAAATCAAACAGTCTCTTCAAAACGTTTCAATTTAAACAAATCAGCAAATTCTGATAAATCTGTTTCATCAGAATTTTTCCAACTGGCTTTGGTTATTAGCATGATTTTATGAAGAACCTCAGTGTCTTTCAAGTCTCTTCATTGCAAGTTCCTGAAGAAGCAACATCAGGATTCTCTTCTTCCTAGCCCAACTCAATAATGCTAGTAGTTCTCCACTGCTTTCTGACAGAGTTTTCCCTATGGTTATCCCCCCTGAAGAAGTTAGGGTAGTATTAAATGGGGGGAGTAATAGGGAATAAAAGATCATTTGCTTTTTTTCCTAAAGAAAGCATGAAAGAAACAATATAAAGGAAAGAAAACATCCTCATTCTCTGAGAATAAGGGGGGAGCGTGTGACTTTCCATCTGGCCCTTGTGAGAATCAGTCATTGAAGATCTTCAGTTCTGATGACATTATTTGCATCATAAAACTGTGCAGCAAAGCTCTGATGCTCTGACTCCCCAGGTTCTTCATCTAACGAGGATAATGTTCTTACCTGCTACCAAGAAAAGAACCATACGTGCATATCTGCATGCTTCATCTGCCGGGGCTACCTGCCGGGATGCCAGTTCTTCAACACCAGACAGCAATGTTTTCCCTTTTTTTTCATCCTTCCAGAGAAACCAAGAGGTTATAGATCTAAATTAAAGATAAACTGAACTCTTCTGTTAAAAGAAAAGATTTAAGATGGAATCCCTGAAACCAGTCAAAGTAGCACTTACCCTAGAAGAATTCCTAGGGACCCCAAGATACTTATTTACATGTACATATTCCTATTGGTTAGCAACATCACTAATACTTATCATAATCTGTATCCAATAACCAATACCAGTTTACTGCTCTGTCATCCACTCCTGAAGACAACATCCAAGTAATCCCCTCTCTGGATGATTATTTAGTGAAAGCAGTTTTTGTACAATCACAGCTAGCAGTGAACAAGGTTCCAGTGATTATGTGATACTTTGCAGTTTGGAATTCATAACTAATACACAGAAAAGTCACTTCTGCCTTTACATATTTTGATTTCACTCAGAAGCTCCAATGTTTTAGTGACCCTAGCATTTCCATCTCAAAAGATGATTGATTAAAATGTCTATGGGCAAGAAACTGTTCCTTCTTCGTCATCCCTCAGCAAGACAATTGCATGATGTACTCAGTATGATATCATCTCTTTCTGAGTCAGTATCCTGGGTACCACTTCACAGACATTGACTACTGTGTTTAATATTCCCATGAAATTTGCAACTTCAGCCACTGGAATCCTAGATATCTCTAACCACAGTGACTCAGAAATTATTAACTTGTCGGAAATCAGAGGTAAGTTTGTCTAGTACAACTGCTAGAGACCAGCTGGCTGAAGTAATTTAGCATGTTGGCCTTCTAAGAAGGATGGTCCATCCAAACTCTTTTGACCAGAGATATTTTATCTTCCTAATCAGAAAGACAAGGCATTTTAGATGGAAACATGTAAAAATGCTACATGGAAGTCTGTCTATCTGTTCATTTATTTCCCAAGCATTTTAGAGTAAATGTTGCAACTTCCTCAAATGTAGGTTTGGCCATTTGTTCCTTATCAATGCCATTTTATAATCCTATATGATCCTCCCTTATCTCATCTGGTTTTCCTGGAGCACTGTTTCAGAAACTTAGTGTATATGTCAGACAGAAATTCCTCCTGTGTGTACATTACTGATAGACTCAAGTCCATAACATACATATATCTTCTGATCTCCAGGATGCATTGGCATAGGCTGTCCTGTCATGGGAATCAGCTGTTGCAATATGCAAGTGCAATAGATGGCTTTTTATGACACACAGCTGTGTGGATGTTTAACCAGAGGGTTAGAGTCAAAATAAAACAGAATGTGAAAAACTGTGTGGCTACCTAATACCTTCTCTTCTTAGCCAACTGCTTACAACCTGTACTTATGTATTTAAATCAGCTATTTAGAAGCAATTTTTAAAAGCACTAGACTTATGATTTTCAGACACTTTATGAGTATGGGTTCAAATAAGATACCACCTTTAAAAACTGATTTGCCGACAGCAAACAGGCTTTTTCCTTCTCCTCCACCCCCACATAAGTATTTGTATGTTTTACAGAAAAAGGTTCAGTTTTAAAAAGTTTCATTATGTGACATTGGAACTAGGCTATAAATAAACAACATGTTCTCAAGGCACTTTCAAAACCAAATTGCCGTGTCTATTCTTAAAAGAATAATGAGACTCAAATTACAGTCCCTAATCGCCATCACTGCCAGCAGTAATCTGAAAGTGTGAGGACTACATTGCATTGGGTTGGATTGGTGCAATAACAGAAACAACAGGGCTAACTCAACAGGAATACTGGAACCCAAATGTACATCTTTAACTGTTTCACTGCAGTCACTCTCACCTCCCCACTGAAATGGAGAAACTTCAGTTTTTTAAAAAGCACCTTTATTCTCTCACTTTAGTCATGATACTTGTTTGTATAATAAAGGGAGACGGCAATTCGTCTTAATGCAAAGGTATGGTTCATTCCCTGATGTATTTCTGTAAGCAAACAACTTATATTGTAAAAGGATCAGACAAGCCCGGAGTTATAATACTGATGATATTCACTAGAGAGGAAAGAAGAGGGATTTGTTGGTAAAATATTGTTGTCTCTGTATTTTAATTCAACATATCTGTAGGAAATCATTCATGACAGGAGTTGGGTTTACAGACTGATCTCATTTCCTATTTCCTTTCCACAGGTCTTCACTGGAATTTTTACAGCAGAAATGATCTTCAAAATAATTGCCTTAGATCCCTACTACTATTTTCAGCAGGGCTGGAATATTTTTGACAGCATAATTGTTACCCTGAGCCTAATGGAACTGGGTTTATCCAGCATGGGAAATCTGTCTGTTCTGCGCTCATTCAGATTGGTAATGTTTCCTTGTTCCCTTTTCAATAATTGAACAGATTCTCTTAAAATTACATTCATTGTAAAGGAAATTAAATTTTACAAATTAGTGAATACCTGTAGTGACACAAATTATAGACTGTGGGCCAAATGGAATTACTCCAGATTTACAACAGTGTAAATGAGAACAGACTTTGACTATGTATCTGTGTCAGTTACCTTTAACACAGTTAAACTGTTTAAGTTTGCATAAAAGTTAATATAAAAGTAGCTAATTAATAAAGTCGGAAGCTCAAGAACTAGTAACATGTCACTTTAAAGTTTTTATTCCTTAAATATTATAATAAACATGCCACTGTATTTTTAAACATAGTCACAAGTGGATAGCCCTTCATTAGTCACAAACTGATTTTTTCCTAGAACCTATCACCAAAACACAGAACCTATCTTTCAATGAAAATCCTTAAATGTCAGCTCCTTTAAATGTGCAGGGGGGTGAGATTCCATTAATCAGAGAATCTGTTGATGTATCGGAACAAAAACATAGTTTTCTTGCCAGCCTAACGTTTGTGTCACACTTCATGTACCAAAATGTCCATGCTAATCATTCTGCCCATTATGTTGCTTCACAAATTTGAAAGACCATGAAAACAAGCTTTTCTTTTTAAGAAGACTTAATTTCCCTAACTTTACCATCTATAAATCATTGCTGCTTGGAAGTGCAAATGTATGCACTGATGTTGCCAGTGGCTGAATGTCTCCCATAACCCCTCTTTAGTAGGGACGAAATTAACCCCTGTGCAGAGAGCCAATATAAGACCTAGGCACCATTAAGTATTCAAAAGAGGTCTTAAATGGGAGTTAGGTGATTTATAGATCTTATGGTCCTCTTCACAGAGGCGAATTTCACCCTGGGAGCTGAAAACTAGCAGCAGCTTGTGAAAGCCTGCTCAGAAACACACAGGAGGGGCACCTCACTTTGCAGGGTTGGGCCCTAAAATGTTTAGGCAGCTTGCTTAAAGTTATGTTTTTATGAGACACAGGGACACAGAAGAAAATGTTAAACACTGAAGCTATGTTCTCTCTCCCTGCTTCCACTCCCGCCCTGCCCCCCTGAACACTCAGTGGCAAGAAATTGATCATATAGGACACACCCATCTGATCCTAATGCTGCACAGCATATTTTCTGATAAAATTATTTGGCTGTCATTTGAGAAGCACAAATTGTACTGTAATAAATATAGCAATAGTGAGTCTAACAAAATTGCTGCTAAAATCACTCTGTACTGCACATTGTTCCCTAGTGTTAAAAATGTTTAATATTTCTACCCATTTTTTAACAATTCAGTACCAGAAATGTTTGGTGTTCTATTAACTGACAGTGTGCTTTTATGTTTTGTTCACAGCTGAGAGTCTTCAAATTGGCAAAGTCCTGGCCAACCTTAAATACTCTCATTAAAATCATTGGTAACTCAGTGGGTGCTCTAGGTAATCTCACTCTGGTTCTGGCGATCATAGTCTTTATTTTTGCTGTGGTAGGAATGCAGCTTTTTGGAAAAGACTACGTACAACATGTTAGCAAGATAAGCACTAATAAAAAATTGCCACGCTGGCACATGACCGATTTCTTCCACTCATTCCTTATTATATTCCGAATTCTCTGTGGAGAATGGATTGAGACCATGTGGGACTGTATGGAAGTAGCTGGGCAACCATTGTGCCTTCTTGTCTTCTTGCTCGTGATGGTGATAGGAAACCTAGTGGTGAGTTTTCAGGATTTTTTTTTTCTTATTTCTATTGTTCATATGCAAATGTACTCCCTCCCTTTTCTCTCAAGAAATTGCAAATCTCCCATGATGCACAGGTATTATCCCATATCTGTTACTTTCTGGAAAATTGCAAACTTTCTTTTCCACCTAAAAACTCTTGTTCATATCCCAAGGATTAAAACTGCTGCATTGCTTTACTGATTCTGAAAAAGTAAGCGTTAATTCTCAGAGGGACATGAAGCTTTTCAGTAGAAAAATTGATTATAATGATTTCTTTTACTTAAGTTTCATTAAAGGCTTGCATGTTTTAGTGGAACGTAAGTGATTCGTGGACCACATGCTATACAAGAGTGAAGTCACTTTAACTGTCTTTAAACCAGAAGCTATTTGTAGTTCAGTTCATGAGGACACACAAACCTTACAGCCAACATTGCAACTTTGCATTGTCTTTGAATGTGTGTAACCTGCTTGGTCTATAGAGCTTAGGTTATGTTTACTGTAAAGTCAATTTTTTGCTTGTTTTTTAGTAGAATATCCCAGAAGTAAAGAATAGGTTACATAAGCTCTGAACCTATTAAGGCCGAATCTTATTTCCCTGTTGACATTTTACAGAGCACTTTGCTGGCTTGAATTCATTGTAGAAATGTTTTGACTATTCAGCTTACAGAATGTCTCTGACATTGTGGATCTGGTGGGTTTGGTGTTGATAATAAGCTGTTTAACAGTGAGTTCTGCTATAGAACTGTTTGCATTATATTATTCTTTTCAGAACTCAGCATTTTGATTTGAAGCTCTTGGTATAGGATACCATGACTATGGGGAAAGGAACTGAAGGAAGCAGAGCAAAGCATTTATATTTGAAAGCTAAACTAAATTAAAAAGATCAGATTTACACTGAAAACATTTCATAGAGATTGCAAACTATGTCTTATGACTGTTTACTGCAAAACAATGGTAAGATTAAAATCTGGTTTTACAAAAGGTAATCAAATAGTATTAAAAATGTGCACATTTTACAGATTTCCCTTTGAAGCTACATTTGGCCTGAAGAATTAGGACACAGCAAATTTTTTTTTTTTTTTTTGTGCATCTCAAATATGTTTCTTTTTGGGGGGTTGGCAGAAGAGCTAGGAAATTAACCTTCCTCTTCCATTCCCCCACATTAAAAAATTGCTTTACTATTATTTTTTAAACAATGGACTCAGTCTGTGTTAAAGAAAACTGAAAATCGTATCTAGTAAATAGTAGAGAGAATATTTAACATTTGGTATATTATGAGATCATTCATTGTTACTTTAGGAGAGAGTGGTAAAGTCCATTTCCCCCTATTATTAACATTCATCATGTATCCATAGACAGCCTGAATGAGGATCAGGAATATAAATCAGATTCAGATGAGATTACACTAACATGGAATATATTTAAGCTTGTGTGCTTAACAAGAAACCTTTCCAAATGCAAAAACAAATATTCCATCAACATGGATAATTCTGAAGTCACAAGGCTACCAAAAATACAAATGTTAACTTTATCATTTTCAGGAAACAGTTTTGTAGGCTTACGGCAATTGCTAAATAAATTGAAAGTGGTTTATTAGCTGATAAGCAGTAGGAGAAAGGGTAAGAATTCTTTTAACATGACAGGAGAAGGGGAAAGTAAATAGGATGACAAATTCTGAATCATGAAAGTTATCTAAACTAACCACATACACAGATTTCACAATTTTTGTCTAAATTATCAGGTGAGTAGCAGATAATGGGTCCTATTCTCTTACTGAAATCAGTCAAATATTCCTGTTGGCTTCAGTGAGTGTTGGATAGGACCCGGAATCTTTTACTTACCTGCTAAATAGAATTAAAGTCACAAAGCGTGTTTAGAATATGATTAGCTTAAATGAACCCTTCGTCAGTCAGTGGGAGGAGGCTCAAGTCCAGTGTGCACTAATATATATTGAAGATTTGTTTTTTATAAATAACTCTAAAGCACTGGCATCTTTGTCAATGAGGTTTTTAACTCATTTTTCTCCTTGTTTCTTACCCGAGTCGCAGGGCTCATTCTGACAAGAAAAATATTTTCTGGTTAGATTGCATCTCATTTGGACTCTGAACTCTTTCCGAGACTCTGAGACCATTAAGGAATACATACCATTTCTGCACATATAGTGGGTTTTCATGCACATCAAGATTAAGTACATGTGAAATAAATGTATAGGTACTTAGAATAGTGTCCCCAGCATGTTCCCTGCTGCATCCCTAAGTATTCACATAATGTGGAGCATTTTTACTTTTTAAATTCCTCCAGTCCTCTTCCTAACAATGATTTGGATTGGCCTTCAGAGAAGCTGTGTGTGTACAGGTGATTCAGAGACATAAACGTTATGATCACGTTTGGCTTCTTGAACCTGGTTTGCATGTACTATTGTGTCTGACTGACATACATAAATAAAGGGGAGACATGGTAGATCAGTGGGTGCCCTGGGTAACCTCGTGCTATGTAACAGTTTAGTTGTTGGTTGGCCGGAATTTTAGTAATTCTTAAATCTTCAGTGTAAATTCATACTCCCTGAAAAGTGCGTTGGTACATTACAGTGTAAATGTGGAATTCTGCTTATTGCTAGTCAGCTGACATCGGAGTCATCCTTATAACACACTGAACCCTAGACCATAGCCACAAAATTATGTGCTGTTGTAACCATTTTTAGCACCGTTATACTATGATGCTGTCATCACATTGCATTTCAAGTGTCAATGATGTTGCTGTGGAGAGTATTACAAAATCAGAGGAAGAATGTAATAAGCTCTCCCACACTTATAGGAAATAGCTTCTGAAATCTCTAACTGCATAATTATGTTTACAGTAAAATCTTACAAATGAGTTGGCATATTTGAGATAGAAATTTAGGTCATTGAGGTTAATAAGGCAAACTATAGACAGACAGGTTATTAAAAAGGGATATAGTCAGTTCTGTAATGATGCACTCTCTCATTCCCAGCTGCTGTTAGTGAAATCTACTTGTGCCTCATCATGTCATGTGGGCTGACACTAAGGGCCTACGTGTGATGCCACTTGCCTCTCAGAGGAGAATTTTGTAGGATAAATTTGAGAACATTATACTACTAACTCTATAATATGATTGGCAAAGTGATGCCAGAAGCAGCAAATTTGCAACCTGTTTGTGTGCGCGCACATACACACTTCTCCTTCAAAAGCATTTGCTAAGTATTTTCCCTTTTATTCTGAAGATATATACCATCTGCTATCCTCTAATAAGACACCACCAAGTTATGCCTGCTTCACCCCCTCTCCCTCCAGCACCTCCAGGACATCATCTTCTTCAGCACCAGGACCCACTAGCCTTCACCAGATTTCATTGCTGACTTCACACAGCCATTTACCTCATTTTGGGGTCGTAAATATCTCAGGATGCACTGTGTTTAATTAGGGGAAACTATGGAATTAATCAAGTAGTTGGCAACCAGGACATGTCCTAAGGATATGGGGGAAACAGGCTTACGCTGCCAGACCTTTAGGGTTTTCCTAGTAACTTCATGGAGCATCACAGGCCACAGAATGTGGTAAATAGTAGTGGGAACTGGAGGAGCGGTAATTAATTAAGAGGGCTGGTCATTGATTCAGAGCGACCCGGATTCCTTGATAAATTAGGCACAAGCAGACAACATGCATTTTAATATGGCTAAATATAAATGTATACATCTAGGAAGGAAGAACGTAGGTCAAACTTAACAGGATGGTTACTCTATCCTGGGAAGCAGTGACTCTGAAAAAGATTTGAGGGTTGTGGTGGATAATCAGCTGAACTTGAGCTCCCAGTGCAGCTTTGTGGCCAAAAGAACTAATGCAATCCTGGGATGCATAAACAGGGGAATCTCAAGTGGGAACAGAGAGATTATTTTACCTCTATATTTAGCAGTGGTGTGACGCTGCTGGAATACTGTGTCCCATTCTGTTGCCCACAATTCAAGAAGGATATTGATAAATTGCAGACGGTTCAGAGAAGAGCCACAAGAATGGTTAAAGGACTAGAAAACATGCCTTATATTGATACTCTTAAGGAGCTCAAGCTATTTAGCTACATGAAGAGACATTTAAGTGGTGACGAGTACAGTTTACAAGTACATGTGTGGGGAAGAAATATTTAATAATGGGCTTCTCACTCTAGCAAAGAAAGGTATATATAACATGATCCAGTGGCTGAAAGTTGAAGCTAGACAAAGTCAGACTGGAAATAATGTTCAAATTTCTAATGGTGACAATAATTAACCACTGGAACAACTTACCAAGAAACGTAGTGGTTTCTCCATCACTGGCAATATTTAAATCAAGACAGAATTTTTTTTTCTAAAAGGATACATTCTAGGAATTATTTTGGGGAAGTTCTCTGGCCTGTGTTACACACGAGGTCAGCATAGATGATTACAATAGGCCCTCCTAGCCTTGGAATCTATGAGCCCTCTATATCCTGCTGCTTCAGAAACCAAGAAAAGGGAATCATCCAGCCCCAAGTATGTATGTATGTATTGAGGAGGAGCAGAGATACTTTGCTGGTACCCAGAAGATCCAGGATGGGGGAGGATCCGCACACAATCACTAGGGATCAGCTCTTGGCAGAACTAACAAAAATTGGTCCTTCCATGGCTAGAAGGTCCAGGAGTAAGCAGAAGCCATGCAGGGCCCTGCAAGCTAGTTAAAAAGGGCTGAATGCTTCTCCTGTGGGGCAGTTCTGGGTGAAGCTGGGATAAGGGCGGGAGAATCTCCCTTTCTTAATCCAAAAGCCTGAGCTGACTCTGAGATCTCCTTTGGATTGAGCCAGTGAAATATTATGTTTTACATTGTGGAATGTAAAGCCCAAGTGGCCATCTTGAGTTTGAGTATCTATTGAGTGCTGTAAAATTAAAGAGAACTTGCTTCAGGAAACGCTGCACTGGTTCAGGCAAACCTGTGACGTACATCCATGCAGACTCCCTTTGACAGGGTGGATGTTAGTAGCGCCAAGGGAATCTATCAAGTGTTAGTGAGCTATGCTTCCTTCCGCTCAGAATCCTTTACCCACAGTTAAGTCACATGTCAAATCTAAATTTGTCTCACTGACTCTTTTGTAGATCTTCTTAAACTTAGTTACTGACTATACTGTGACTTGCTGGGGTGCAATTCAGACCAGTGTGGGGCTGTGCCATCCCTGCCCTGCAACCTTGGGTACCTTACAGATTGCTGGTAGTAGGTCCCACTTGGACTGCTCACAAACAACTTCCAGCATAAAAGTCACATTCTGAGTATCTGTATGTAATGATAGCCTGCCAGCCACACTTGGGTTATACTGTGGCTTTCATCAGGCTTGGCTATATTGCAGGGTGACCCCAATACACATCCAGTCTCGTATTTTCCCCCAGAAATGTATGTCCTGTACAGACCAGGCTGCTCCTAGACAATATAAATATATTAAGGACATTATTCCTTTAAAGGAATAATATACACCAGTTTACCACTTTAAATAGAGTTACCCAGACACTTTAATTTAAACACACTGAATTAGATAAAACAATAAAACAAGTTCATTAACTACAAAAAGAGAGATTTTAAGTGACCACAAGCAACCAGGTATAAGAGTCAGAAATTGTTACAAGAAAAGTAAAGATAAAATGTTTTGTGGTCCCTAATTTAACAAACTATATTTGAGTTAAAACAAATTTTCTCATCACATGCTTCCAACTTCATTACTGACCAAACTTTCAAGTCAGAGCATCTCCCCCAGAGTCCAGAAGCTGCCCCTTTTGTCTTCTCAGGTGCAAAAAATGAGATGGACAGGGAGAGAGAAGAGGGGTGTCTTGTGGTGTTTGATCTGCCTTTTTTATAGTTTCAGTCCCTCTTTGAAAAATCTTGGAGAAACTGGTTTAGCCCCGCCCCAGACTTATCTGGGAAACATACTTCAGTCATGATTTTGGCTCATATTCATAACTTTACACATATTGTGGCTATTTGCATTTTACCATGATATGACTAATCAGCAAGTTATGAGTTTTTTCAAATGATAGCTCCTCACAAGGCAAACCATGTACAAAGTTTATTGCAGTCATTTGTAGGGTGCAAAGAGAGGGATTCATTCCATCACACTCCTCTGGCTGACCAGGGGAACACTGTTGATGTGATCTTTGTATCTGAGTGTTGTCACCTGTGTTCTCAGAGAACAGCCCCCAATTTTCATGGTGCAGTTCATGTCCTGGGTTTCACATTATAGAACCCATATGGCTAGATTGAAATTTGACAATAGAAAGACTTTTCTGCCTTCAGAGGCAACCTTTACCTTATGCATTCTGCTTTTAAAATCGGATCTTGAAGACCCTTTAATTGTCGTTAGTAGTATTGGTGCATTGTAAAGGAATAGCCCCCTCTCTGGGGCATGAGACTGATACATATAAGAACCACCATATTGAAAGCTACAATATTAGAAATTATGAAGACCAATTATTTAGGTTTTAACGTTTGTGACAATTTTATCTCTAGTTGGCTTAGAACAATTTTGTTTAATAACAAACACTGAGTGCTTGGCAGCAGAGCTGCCCAATGTGGCTTAGATGACATTTGAACTGGCCTGATTTAGTTAAACCCAATGGAAACTTTTTTGTTAAAAAAGCCAAATGTGCCTGGAGCCTGTTTTTTCCAGTGCTTCCTTTTCTCACAAGGCTTTAATGCATATTCTTTCTGCCTTAACATAGCATGTTGCATGGTTGTGACATATTTAGAAAGCTGAAAATGTCAGCATTCTTGAAACAGAAAGCTCGTCCTTCTCCGTTTTCAGGTTATAACTTTTATCATACAGGATAGAGAATCTAATTAGAAGGTTCCTTGAGGTGGAAGTCTGGGAGGATGGTAGTAAATTCAGGTTAAATTAAAACTGTGGTCTCAAATTGGTTTTATGCCAGCGTATGTCAAGCCAGGTTCACCACTGTGTTACTCTACTTTTGTCCTTTGCAGTATAACTCCATTGGTAAAATAGTGTAAAACTGGTGTGGCTTCAGTAGAATTATGCCTAATTTCAGTGGTGTGAGTAGAGATTCAAGCCCAGTTACGGAAGATAGGATCCAAGCAGGCCATGTCAGACTTTTCCCCCACATTCCATCACAACAGACATCCATGAAGGAGTACTTGCTGGCAGTCCCTTGATCTGTACATCCTGAGGCGGGATGTTCTTGATGAAGTAAGGCTTTTGAATCTAGAACTTGCTTCCCCTATTGATCTGACAGAGCCTGACTTCACTGACATTCAGTGTACAGTTCCACAGACTGGTCCAATCATTCAGGTAGACGATACAGTTGCCTATAGTGAGAGAAGAAATGCAGAAACAGACACGTAAAAGTAAATATACCCTTTTCCTTCAGCAGACGCCTCTCCCTGGGTCCAACAAATCTCCCCGGGTCATCTCCTTTCCCTTCACATGATGCCTGTCCCACGTCCTTTGCAACTGTGACTCCCCCTGCCTCTCACCCCAAGGGGAGGCTGCCTGCTAGCTCACTGGAACACAACAGACCCTGCCTGCTGTGAGACTAGAACAGATGAGGCAAACTAAGCCCTGATTAGTTGCCATCTCCTGAAGCAGTGAGTGGGGGGGAACGGAGAGAGGCTGTGACTGGGAGTGGGGGCATGAAGCAGTGAGTGACCGGGAGCAGGGAGAATCTGTGGCCGGGCGTGGGGGGGTGAGGCAGTGAGTGAGGGGTGAGTGGAAAGAGACTGTGACTGGAAGTTCAGGTGAGAGGCAGTGAGTAAGGGGGAGGGGGAGAGGATGGGATTGAAAGGGGGGGTGAGAGGCAGTGAGTATAAGTGAGAGGCATGGTTGAGGTCATAGGGAAGAAAAGGAAATAGGGCACAATTGATGGGAAGAATGTGGTAGGGAAAGGAGTGATGGAAAAGTGAAAGAAGAAAGAATAAACACAGAGTAAGTTTAAAGAAATTAGTGTTAAATAAACTTCTCAGTGCCAGTTAGTTAACTAAAATATACATGGTATCATCAGATGAGACGGAAGAGATGGGCTGGGCAGGGTGAGAGGGAAGGCAGTGGGTGAGTTCCTATCAGGCAGCAAAGTGTCTCAACCTGGCCCTGCTTTGCAAGGCCTTTATGTTTGCTCAGGCAAAATTTCACCTGCTATGATTTTGTGAGGGGAGTTTGACTAAGCTGTCTCTTTTCCTGGGTTTTGTTTGTTCTGTGTTGCATTATTAGGTCTTGTCTAGACTGCCATTTATGTCAGCAACATTTACGTCAGTAAGGTATGTGAAAAAAACGCCTCACCGAGCAACATAAGTTTCACCAGCATAAGTGGTAGTGTGCACAGCGCTATGGCAGCAGGAGAGCCTCTTCTGCTGACACAGCTACCACAGCTTGTTGAGGTGGTTTCATTATGTTGACTGGAGAGAGCTTTCCCATCAGCACAGAGCGGCTACACGAGCAATCTTACAACATTGCAGCTGCATTGGTACAGGTGTGCCACTGTAAGCTTGCTAGTGTAGACGTGGCCCTATATACTATGTGAGTAAGAACAACTGAGATGAGCTACAAGTGATCTACTTATTTACAATGCTGCCTTGTTTAGAAGCTTATTTTTTCAAAGCAAAGCCAAGAGACCCATTGAAGTAGTATCAGGCTCTAATACTCCTGTCTTTATCCTCTGCCCACTCTACACATCTTACTGCTCCATTTTTCTCCTTCTTCCACTTTTCTCTTCATGTCATTTTTCTTACTGGTCCATACACCTGGAATGACATTTCCTTTCTAGTCCACCATGCATCCTCACTCTAACACCAACTTCCTGCCTCTTGCTTTCCAGTGTTGTCCTTTGCTCCTTCTCTCACCTGCCTCATTCCTAATTTAATAAAGATCAGAACTTATACACGGGAAAGGATCATTGACAATATATAGGCCAATGGTTCCCAACCTGGGGTGCGCAACCCCTTTGGGGTGGGCCAAAGATTATAGGGGGTCTGTGAGGCTTCAGTAATATTGAGGTCATTTAGCCCCTCGATCCCCGCAGCAGCCAGAGCAGAGGAGCAACCCTACCCCCCACACCTGCCATCCCCCACTCCATCCTCAAGCCAGCCAGGATCCTGGTTGGAGCAGAACAGCCCTGCACTGGTTGGGGCCTGGAGCAGCCTGCCAGTGCCTGCCACTCCATTATCCTCTGTTGATGAGGGATGGGAAGAGGGCAGGAGGGCCACATTGGGCGTGTGGTGGCAGCCGTGCCAGGGAAAGCTTAGCTTCTTATTCAGGTAAAAGATTAATTAATTAATTAATGTAATTTAGTGTTGACATCATTATATGTGTTTATAGGGGTTATATGTGTTTATGGGTGGTGAAGCTTCATAGTGGAGAGGGTTGGGGGGGGCATGTTTTATCTAGCGTTAACTAGTGGGGCTTTCACTCCAAAATGTTGTGAACCACTGATGTGTGTTATGAAGAATTAGATTTTTATCGGTAAATGTCAATAGACATCTATTTCACTTGGCACACTCAAACCAAAAAATATTTCCATCCATAATAATTGAAATTTACAGATAGGCAACATATGAAAAATGCTGTTTGAGAATTTATTAGAGTTTGACTTAAGGTTATTTACTTTGCATAGTTTCACATGTCATATTGACAATTGATGTTTTAGCCGTAAAGCTTTAACTTTTTGAATCGGTGACTACAGTCATTAAATAATTATTGTGACAGATCCTTCTCTGACCACCCTCCAGTAATTTCCTGAACCTGTGAAACTCTAAATCAATAAAAATTTTAAAAATCTTAAAAATAAACATCGATCTTAACTGTTAAAATTATATTTTTAAAAATTGAATTCTGCCAAGCCTAAGTCTATATAACTACTTTCCCTTTCCTGTATCTCTTATCTCCACTCTGGGCAGGGAACAAGCCTTATAAGGCTGCTTCTATAGTAATCCTCCATGAATATTTGATAGGATAACCAAGCAAATCCAGGACGGCAGCCAGGATTTTGTGGCTTCCTCAGTCTCTCCATGAATCTGCACTTTGTCCCACAGGTCTACTTTTAAAGACCGTGTACTTTTCTATCAAGTGCCTGCACTAGCCCTACAAAAATCCTGGCTACATATATGTCTTTGGAAAATGTACATTAATGTTAGGACAGCCAAAACATGGGCCTAATCATAATTAAAGCCCTGTGTAAATCACAACTTCCCCATAATTGTTTAAAATATTTTTAAAAGGAAAATGTCTACAACAAAGTCTTTAATACAAAGGCATACCTTTGCTAGTGTCAAGGACTGAATGAATTTTACAAATAAGGTTAGTCAACATTTGCTAAAGTTACTTGTAAAATTCATTCTGTCCTTGAAACGGATTAGCATTACTTATAAAATTCATTCCATTCAGACGCTGTGAAATTCAATACTTTTGATTTACAATGGTGAATTTTCTTTAAAAAATATTTTTTTAAATTGTGATTTTCACAAGGCCCTAATCAGAGCCTCTGGGATTCATGTATGAATCTCCATCTTTCCAGTAGAATACAGGGATTCGCCACCATTGGAGTAGCATCTCCTGTTCTTCAAACATCACAGGTAGGTAGTGAGCAGGCCAGGGTAACAGAGGCCAGGACTAAGTGGGGACGTGCATCATTTCCTAACACCCTATCAGTCCTGCAGACATTTCCTTCCATAGTCCCCCATTGGGTAGTTGAGAACATCCCTTCAGAAGGTGTCCCAAGGACAGCCTCAAGCCCTGCTGCTGTGGATCCAGTGGAGATATGCAACCAGGGTCACAGAGCCAGCATAAAGGCAAAACTAGAATGGGGTTCTGACCTCCCAATTATCCAGGAGAGATCCACTAGATTTGTGAGCAGGAACCACGGAGTGTTTGCAGGGGACAAAGGAGTGTGCGTGCAGAACCTTAAAGCCAGTGGGACAATGGGAAGAAAAGTCTGAGGAAAATCTTTTGGTGACTGCCTACTCTGAATCTCTTCCCCGGGTGTCTACCTGAGGGGGGACCATCAAGCCCTATCTAGTTACCTAATAGGCAGTAATTATGGATTTCATTAAGTAGTTATGTACTTGATGAATATTCCCAGATTTTTTATGTATCTAATCATATAAATTTAGGGTTGTTTTTTCTAAGTACTTAACAACAAAGAAAAGGGATCTGCTGCTAACCAAAGCATTAGAGATGTGATAAATATTTGATTCTGATTAGATTGGCATACTAATGTTGCCTTTTGGACAATGTTTGTGGTGAAGTAAATAGAATAGGCACAAATGATGAGTCATGATGCATTTATAATTCAATGTGTTGCACCGCTCTCGTGAATATTTTTATTGCACTCTTTCTGAGCCAAGGACTGTCTCCATCTGGGACACAGATGGTGGGGGAGATAATAAAGCAATTTGGGAAAGAGAGGAGCACCTCTTTCCTTCAAATATCAAATATTTCCACTCCTCTAATCTCAGTCTCTCTCAGGGAGGGGTCAGAAGTTGTCCAGTTTATATGTGAGCTACTGTCTAGGTGCAGTGATGACTCACACTGTATAAAAATCCTTTGGCTAGCTCAATGGATAGATGTGTTTACTCATGGCCCAATCCAAAGCCCATTGAAGGCAGTGGAAAGACTCCAAGTGACTTCATTGGGCTTTGGATCTGGCTCTTAATGACTATGTCCAAGACATTCTTAGACACCAGGAGTATCAGTACAAGGCACCATTCAGCACCACTTGTTCACTCACTCCTTGTATGGGCTTCAGGAAGAGCAAGGAGAAACATGTGCATAGACACATGAGACTCCTCCCAACTTGTACAGACATGACACTGCAGGTCAAAACCAGTCCTGAAAAAGGCCTTTGTACAGTATATCTTATTTCTTTTTATTTTGCTTACCTGAAATAGATCTACAGTGCCATTATTTATCCCTGCAGTAAGACCCATGAAAAGAGTCAATAACGTCAAAATATTTCTGTGGTCAGGAGAGATGTGGTTTCTAGTAGGAGGTTTAGTCCAAAGGTTACATTTCAAGAATTTAAATGGCAAAAGCTTGTTAGAGCTGTCACTAAGGCAGTAAAGCGTGTATGTTGGGGACCAAAGATAAGGTCAGAAGCTGTGTCTGAAGCAGAGATAAGGTTAATGACTGAAGCTCTGTCAAGATGCCATATTGTAGAACACATGAAGCATTTTGCAATAGGTTTTTAAGACCTGAGATTCCTTTATGATAAAATTATTAAAGAATTCTTCATCCCACAGGAGGAGGCCTTGATTCATTAAAGTTTCTTGGCCCCAAAAATTCATGAAAATGGAATTAGGACACTGGCTACAGTTGATAGCAAATTTCAAGTGGTCTTGTTTTCTTTTCAGATTCACTATATGGAAAACTAGAATTGCTATGACTAGTTTTCTATTATATATCCCCAAGGAGAGGTACTACCCAAAAATTGCAGCTGAGTTTGACCCAAATGATGCAATTCTGAATTAACTAATTATTTAGCACCTGACAAACATTTTCTCATTTAAATGTGGTTGAAACATTTTTTTTAAAGGAAGGACTGATTAAGGGGGTTGCTAACAAGTGCCACTCTGAAAGTAAAACTTAATCTCCTTGGAGGGGAATACAGTATTTATAATGAAGCTCATCCCATTGATCTGATAAATAACATAAATTAAAGCCAAAAACGGGGGAGGGGGGGAATTTTGTATCTGAGTTGAAAGCTTTGGAGAAGATTATCATACCTAGAGTCTTCAGTTGGGATTTAGTATGAAGCTCTTGGGAGGATGAATAGCTGTCTTGCCTGTCCATGTGGCAGCGAAGTCTTCTTGCATAGGAACTGACAGAGAAGATAAGACTGGATCAGACCAGAGGTCCATCTAGTCTAATATCCTATTACCAGCACCAGATGTTTCAGAAGTAGGTGCTAACAATTTCATTAGGGTTTGCTGTCTTCCTCACACACTCCCAAAAGGAGTGATGAGAAACTAGGCAGGGGTAGATAGCAAGTAGTAACAGTAGATGCCTTGTAGATGGATACTTAAACTGCATCAGCCCATAATCACAAAGCACAAAATCTAAAGTATCCCTTCATATTTCTCTTTGTAATAAAGTTATTGTCACTGGAAGTTAAATTCTTCATAAAACCCTTTACTAAACTAGTATAGTCACGTCAGCTCCTTCACAAGACCTTCTTCTGAATTCCATTGTTCTTTCTCAAACTTTTTTGACTGTATGGTCTGTATCATTATTTCATGCATGACATTGCCCAAGGATTACCAAATCAGGTGGGACAACCGGTGCCAGCTCAAGATTTCAAGATACAGAGAGCTCTTCTTCAGGTATGGGAAAGGTATTTGGAGTGTTAGAGTTAAATACAAGGTGGAACAGGTTGTTTAGCATAAGTAGTTAACACATATTTTAAGAGACCATTTAAGGCAAAGGATCAATTAACAACTCTGCAGTCATAGTTAAAAAAAGGAGGTTAGTGGGTTATAGATTGTTGTAGTAAGCCATAAACCCAGTGTCTTTATTAAGACCAGGATTTCTAGTGTCTAGAAAAGTATGAATATAAGTTCCTAAACCCTTTTTTGGAAGTTGTTTTGCATGTTTCCTTTCAGAACAAGGACTGGGAGGTCATATATTGAGTGATCGTTTTGTGAAAAGTGTTCGCCCATGGGTGATATGGTCTTTTTGTGTCATAATTTTTCTGTGTGAGTTCCTTCAAGAGCTAGTGATTGTCTGGTTCTTCTTCAAGTAGTTTTCCTATGGGTGTTCCACTTTAAGTGCACCTGCACCTGTGATTGGAGTTTTTTGGTAGCAGTGCTCGTTCAGCCCATACATGTGATCAACACTGAGGTTGTATGCAGCCACACCAGCGAAACACTTTTGGTTCCTTGCCAACTGCCTTCAATCTGTGATGAGTCTACAACTATGCCTGTTTTCTACTAATATTTGGAATTTAGTTTGTTACTATATAGCATTTGTAGTTGTTGGAACAGCTGTTCCCTTTTTTATCTTTTAAAAAAATTTAAAATACATATTTTATTCATAGATATAGTTAGATCATGTTAAAAGTTTTTCCAATTCAATAGGAATCAATTTTTTGTTAATTTGCTTGGAAATGTGAAATGCCAGTCTCCTCAGAATTCAAAAGGGAGAGGCTATTCCATTCAGTGATGGGCATTTCCAGTGCCTATGCTGTTTGGGTGATACCCATATGGTTAGAAAGTGCAAGATCCACACTTCTTCAGTGGATAGATCCCCCCCAAAATAAGAAGATCAAGTTTAAACTCCTGATGACGAAGCAAAACCTACACCCAGCTTTGGTAGGTGGAACCATTGCACTGAGTACTTCTGCGGTACCATAGACTTCACGAAAGGTAGTCTCGATGCTCACCTCTAAGCAGAGTATTAGTCCAGGGTTTGCCTGTCTGCACCAGGACACACTGCTCTCCCTCTTATACTAGCATGCTACAGCAAGATAGACGCCAAATGATGCCCACATGAAAGGAACACAAATGGATGCCTCCACCTGTGCCATTTGAGCCCCCCTCAATGGCCTTGCTGGGACCAATGGGTGTTCTATTGTCAACAGTTTGCATCCCTGTCATCACACCACTAGAGGGACCAGAGAAGTGCCTACTTACCTCAACCTCCACCACCCCCACCTACACTAGAAGAAGACACCTTTAAGAAGCAAGAAAGAAGGGCAGATAAGGAGGCGGTACCTCTTACTAATATTTATTCCTTATCACCTGATGAAGCTGTGGTATCTCTGTCCACCTTTTATGGTGGATGACTGCAGACAGTTTCAGGAACTGATTAAGCAAATTGCTGATGCTTTGCAGATTCCTTTAGAGGTCGTTCTGGAGTCCAACCATAAACTCCTAGACACTTCAACATCGACGAAGATCACCATTCCAGTCAATGAAGCTCTTATGGAGCAATCCCCAACTACCACACCACCTGCCTGCAAGAGGATGGATAACAAGCATTACATCCCTGAGTTTCTATTTTCTCATCCAGCTCTGAATTCTCTGGTGATGGAGGCCATTAATGAACAGGGTAGACAGAATAGCTCAAAGACTACCTTGTACAGAAAGGACTATACAAGACTCAATCTTTTCGGTCGCAAATCTTACTATTCAGCTATGCTTCAGTTCAGAATAACAAATCATCTGGCACTCATGGCCAAATACAATTATCTGAACTACAACAAATTTAATTTATTTATTGAGCACCTGCCAGAGGAACATCATGACCAATTTAAAGCAATTATACAAGAAGGTCAGCTTCTGGCAAGAACATCAGTCCAAGCCTCCTTGGCTGCTGCAGATATGGCAACTCGATTGATTTCCACTACAGTGGTCATAAGGAGAGCATCTTGGCTGAAGTTGTTGGGCTTCCCAAGAGAAGTTAAAAGCACTATCATAGACCTCCCCTTTGATGGTTGCAATATTTTTGCAGACTCGACAGATACATCTCTCCACACATTAAAAGACTTAAAAGCCATGCTGTGATCCTTAGGGATTTATACTCCTGTAAATATGAGAAGATTTTGTATGTCTCAGATGGCACAAAGAGCATGTCTACCTCTGTATTCAACTTACTGTAGACCATCTGAGCCCCCATCCAAGAGGCCAAAATAGTCTAAAAAGAAACCACGTTCAGTTGCAGCCATATCTTCCTGATCCTCTCAATCCTCCAAGTGACAGATCTGATGGATTCATTGAGAGTCTTAACCATTCAATCAACAGGGTTTTACAGCTGCAACATACTACCCCCCTTCCTCCTTTTGGATGACACGTTTCCTGCTTTCAGCCAACATGGGAGAGTCTAACATCAGATAATTGAGTTTTGGAAGCCATAACTTCTGGATACACTATCCATTTTAAATCTATCCTTCCTATACATTCCCCATCCCCATTGCTTTTCAGGGACCCTTTTCATGACCACTTGCTATTGCAAGAGATTACCTCATTTCTATGTCTAGGAGCAATAGAACCTGTTCTTGTACCACACGGGAGGGGATTCTATTCGAAATAGTTCCTGATCTCAAGAAGAATGGAGAATGCAGACCAATTTTAGACCTCAGGTCTCTAAACAGACATGCAAAACAGCTGAAATTCAGGATAGTGATACTTGCAGCAATATTTCCCTTATTATAATTAAGAGATTGGTTTGAGACTCTCAATCTACTAGATGCATACTTTCATAATGATAGTCATTGTTCACACAAGCTTTTTTTATTTCTAATCAACAACGAGCAATTCAGGCTACTTTCTTTCAGCCTATCTTCTGTCCCAATAGTATTCACATAGATTCTGGCAGTAGCTGCCACCTACCTACATCATTTGGGGCAATAGTTATCCAATATCTGAACAATTGGCTGATTGGGGCAGATTGTATCAGGAAGTGTTGATGGCAGTAAAGATGATGCGTTCTCTATTTGGCATGCTGGGCCTCCAGATAAACTTGAAAAGTCCATTTTGACTAACACATATTAATCAAACCATTCATCTCCCAATGTTTTTCCCAGAACTATGTTGGACTAGTCAAGAAGCCATGTTCCATACCCTAGTCATCAGGAAAGCATTGACTTTGTATGTAGCTAGGACCAAACCTTTTAGAAGATCTCCTAGACTATTTGTGTCCATTGCGGACAGACACAAAAGTTCAGTTATTTTGCAGCAATGATTATTAAAGTGAATCTCCAGGTGTATTAAGATCTGTCACAACTGAACTCAGCTTCAACTCCTTTCAAGAGTGATAACACATTCCACTAGAGCACTTTGGACTTCTGTAGCTTGGCTTAAGGATGTATCAGTTGCAGACAACTGTAGAGCAGTAATATGGTTCTTGGTGCATGCCTTTTCTAACCATTATGCTTTGGTGCGTGCTGCAAGATCAGATGCAGCTGTAAGCAATGAAATTCACTCTTCTATTTTGGACTCCTACCTGCTTAGGGTTATTGCTAGGGAATCTCCTCAACTGAAGCACCCACCAGGACACTACTCAAAGAAGGAGAGGTTACTCACCTTGTGTAATAACAGGAGTTCTTTGAAATGTGTGTCCCTGTGTCTATTACCTGCCCTCCTTCCCCTCTGCTTTAAAGTCTCTGTTGTGGGGCTGTGTGGTGGAGAAGGAACAGAAGGTGGTTTGCCCATGCAGCTCCATATGGACTCAGTGTAGGCACAAGGATATGTGGGGCACATGTGTGAGCCAAACTAAAAATCTCCAATCAAAGGCACAGGGTGCAGGTGCACTGAAAGTGGAGCACCCATAGGGACACATATCTCGAAGAACTCCAGTTACTGCACAAGTTCAATAACCTCTCCTTTCACCTACATAGCTGTTGGTGGCACATTTAGTGGACTGGATGAGGTATACCACATGTTTGTGATACATCAGGCATGTGTATGAGCCATTGATCTTGAAAGGTGTGTTGTTGGAAGGTATTGATCATCATAGCAGTGGAGTTATAGCTACAGGTTTTGCATCTGCTGTTCTGGCAGGGTCTTATGCTGCTTTGAGTTGGTGGTCCTGGTCTAGGGGAAACTTGCTTCTGATTATGAGCTTGGTGAGGTTGGGAGACTGTTTGAAGGCCAGAAGAGGGGGTTCGGGAAAGATTTCTTCCAGGATGTGGGCCCCATTGAGTATGGATTATAATTGTTTAATGCTATCCCCCTATGGGTTCCAGTGTTGGGTGATAGGTGACAACTAGGGGTGTGTGATTGGAAGGGGTTTTATTTCTGTATTGAAGCAGGTTCTTGGGGTATTTGGGTGGCCCATTCCATGATGTGATCTACTTCTATGGTGTCCTTGTTTGGTGAAGGTGATTTTAAGTGTGTATCCTAGACTTTTTTCTGGGAGCATATTCTGTGGTAACTGAGTGCCTGGCTATAGATAAGATTTCTTGGTGTGTCTGAGGTGGTTACTGCATCTGTGAAGTAAGTGTAGTAAGCTGTGGGTTTCTTGTGGATAGCTATCTGTCCAGGACAATTGATGCTGCTATAGGAGTGTTCTAGACAGAGATTGATGAATAAGGGTGGTTGTTAAAGTTGTGGGGGAGATCTGTGAGGAAGCTTAGGTCATCTGTTAAGAGGTTGAAAATAATATTAATGTATCTCAGATACATCACTAGTTTCATGCTATATTTGTTCACAAATTCTTCCTCAAGGTGGCCCATTAAGAGTTTGGATTTTGAGGAGCCATCCTCATATCCTGGCTGTTCCCATGGTTTGGACAAAGTGTTTGTTGATTGTAAAATTGTTATGAGTGAGGATTTTTGGAAATGTGTTGGGGCATATATATGCAGATTGCCCAAATAAATGTATATTTGAGGCAGGCAGCAATGCTATCATTGTGAGAGATGGTGGTATATATGGAGGTGACATCTATGGTGGCAAGAATGTATTCTAAGGGAGGTTGTGAATGTTGCAGAGATTCTAGAGGAAGTCTGTTGTATCTTGGAGGAAGCTGGCCCTTTGTGTGATGAGTGGTTTGAGGATAGTTTCTGTAAGCACTGATATTCCTTCAGTATAAGTGCCGTGGCCAAATATGATGGTCTGCCTAGGTCCCCTTGTTTGTGTATCTTTGGAAGCATGTAAAAGGTCAGTTGGATAGGTTTGTGTGGGGGATGAGTGTTTAGAGATTCTCTTTGAGTTGTTTGGGGAAGGATTTGATGATATCCTTAAATTCGTGGGTGAACCATGGTGTGGAGTCTTCTTTGAGTTCCCACAGTAGGTGGAGTTGGAGAGTTGTTGTTTGGCCTTGTTAAAATATTCATCACAACGGAGAATGATGATGGCGCCCTTTTTGTCTGATAGTTTGATCACTATCTGGTGGCTGGACAAAACTGTATATTTGTCCTCTCAGTGGTGGAGAGACTCTGTTGAACGTGATTTTTGTTGAAGATTTCACAGTTAATTTTTTTCCTGAAGCAGTCAGTGTAATGATCAAGTGTGTGCTTTCTTTTGTTATGGCATGCCTAGTCAGATGATTCTTTTTTCTTATGACAGTTGCTGGGGACATTGTAGTGTGGGTGGTGTTATCATTGTTGTGAAAGAAATTTTTGAGGAGGAGCCAGTGGAATAATTCTTTTAGTTTTCTACATGTTGCTATAGTATCAGGTGCTGTGGAGGGGCAGAAATTCAGTCCCTTGAAGACTATAGGTAATTCAGCTCCCATTCGGGATAATGTTGATAAATTGATGATGTTGGGGTGTTGTATAGTGTCCATTTGTTGGGTCTTGTTATGATGGTTTCTCCTGGAGATGATATTCTGTGGGTTGTGTAATTGTTGGATTGGTTCTACTTTCTGGTTTTGAGTTGGATGGCTGTCATCAGGGTTTTTTTTATAATTGTGTTGGATTTCTTGTATGATCACTTTCAAGATCCATGCCTATCACAACATTTGGTATATCTCATCCAGTGCACTAAATGCTCCAATAAGTACATGAATGAAACCAGACAATCACTGTGCTCTTAATTGAACTCACAGAGGAAAATGATTACAGAGAAAAACACCATATTACTCATAGGCGAATACGTCAGAAAATGATCATTCTTTTTATGACCTCTCAGTCCTTGTCCACAAAGGAAACTTGCAAAAGATACTAACTAGCCTCTGCACCTTGAATGATCTCTTCAATATAAGTTAACTACATTGTTAATAACTTGCTTCACCTTATATTTAGCTGTGGAATGGTAAGTAACTTTCCCATACCTGAGGAAGAGCTCTGTGTAGCTCAAAAGCTTGTCACTTTCTCCAACAGAAGCTGGTCCAGTAAAAGATATTATATCACCTTCTCACCCACATATCTCATGTGTCATACACAGACGTAGTGCAGGGTAATTATTGGGTCTGATTCATCACTGCATACTCCAACAAAGTTACACCAGTGTAAAATGGGAGAAATGGCAGTGATGAATAAGACCCATTACTACCACCCAATGTGAGAAGGGAGAGAGATATGGGGGCAATTCTACCTGCCAGTGAAACATAGACACATCTGGGGGAGCACAGCTGTTTGTTTAATATCAGTGATCTACCTTACATGACTTATTGAGGACAGGATATGCAGAAGAATGTTGCATCTGCTCGAAACTGCAGGGGAAATGTGATGATAATATTACTTGAGATGCAACTTGCTTCTGAGATATAAGGTACAGGATAACACACCTACTTTTACAATAAATTAAATCACTTTAATGGACACAAGTGATTGGAATCTTAATTTTACTCTCATCCCAAAGACAGCATCTCCAGCAGTGCAATGCCCGCTAGCACCATTCTAGTTTATTGATTCTGAAATGATTTACAGGATAAAATTTATAATTCTTTCAACTTCATAGTGATAGCTATTGAGATAGACGAATTGGGCTTTATTCTACTCTCTCTCTCTCTCTCTCGCTTGCTAGTGTAAACTGTAGTAATTCTACTGAAACCATTGGACTTACACCAGTTTTGCATCAGCATACAAGACGGAAGTGGGCCCATTATATTTACCCAGTCTTTTTTTTAATGGCTAAAATGTCATTTCTCACTAGCATAACAGATTGCAGTCCAGATTCTCAATGGAACTATTTTGATTTATACTAGATGAGGTCCTAACTCACTGTTTTCATTATATTTCTGTTTGTTAAAATTAAACAAATCAATAGACGGGGCATAGTTTTACAAAACATAACAGTGAGGAGTTGAGAGGACTTTTCTACCAAATTGCCAACATCACTGTGACTCACCAGCACTTGAGTGTCTTATGAAAGTCTTCCATACAAGCATTAACTCATTTTGTAATGTCAAGCACAGTTACCTACAAATGTGCAGGCCAGGAAAACCACATCCAAATTTGCAACTATTTTCATTGCTACATAGAAACATAGAAACATAGGTCAGAAGGGACCAATATGATCATCTAGTCTGACCTGCACAAGGCAGGCCACAAAACCCTACCCATACACATTTATAACAACCCCGAACCCATGACTGAGTTATTGAAATCCTCAAAAGTGAGATTTGAAGACCTCAAGCTGCAGGGAATACACCAGCAAGCGACGCATGCCCCATGCTGCAGAGGAAGGCGAAAAACCTCCGGGGCCCCTGCCAATCTGCCCCGGAGGAAAATTCCTTCCCGACCCCAAATATGGCGATCAAGTAAACCCTGAGCATGTGGGCAAGACTCACCAGCCAGCACCCAAAAGAGAATTCTCTGCAGTAACTCAGTTCCCATCCCATCTAACATTCCCACAAACCATTGAGCAGACTTATCTGCCGATAATCCAAAATCAATTGCTCAAATTAAACTATCCCATCATAACATCCCCTCCATATACTTATCAAGCTTACTCTTAAAGCCAGATAAGTCATTTGCCCCCACTACTTCCCTCGGAAGGCTGTTCCAGAACTTCACTCCCCTAATGGTTAGAAACCTTCGTCTAATTTCAAGTCTGAATTTCCTAATATCCAGTTTGTACCCATTCGTCCTCGTGCCTATATTAGTACTAAACTTAAATAATTCCTCTCCCTCCCTAACGTTAATCCCCCTGATATATTTATATAGAGCAAGCATATCCCCCCGGAGCCTTCTTTTGGCCAGGCTAAACAAGCCAAGCTCTTTGAGTCTCCTTTCATAAGGCAGATTTTCCATTCCTCGGATCATCCTAGTAGCCCGTCTCTGAACCTGTTCCAGTTTGAATACATCCTTCTTAAACATGGGACACCAGAACTGCACACAATATTCCAGATGGGGTCTCACCAGCGCCGTATATAACGGCACTAACACCTCCTTCTCCTTGCTGGAAATACCACGCCTGATGCATCCTAAAACCGCATTTGCTTTTTTAACAGCCATATCACATTGGCGGCTCATAGTCATCTTACTATCAACCAATACCCCAAGGTCCTTCTCCTCCTCCGACGTTTCCAACTGATGCGTCCCCAACGTATATTTAAAATTCTTATTATTAATCCCTAAGTGCATGACCTTGCACTTTTCACTATTATATTTCATCTTATTACTATTGCTCCAATGTACAAGGTGATCGAGATCTTCCTGAATAGTATCCCGGTCCTTCTCCGTGTTAGCAATACCCCCCAGCTTCGTGTCATCCGCAAATTTTATTAACACATTCCCGCTCTTTGTGGCAAGGTCAGTTATAAAAAGGTTAAATAAGGTCGGTCCAAGAACCGATCCTTGAGGGACTCCGCTAGTAACCTCCTTCCAGCCTGACAGTTCACCCTTCAGCACGACCCGCTGTAGTCTCCCCTTTAACCAGTTCCTTATCCACCTTACAATTTTCACATTCATCCCCATCTTTTCCAATTTAACTAACAGTTCCCCATGCGGAACCGTGTCAAACGCCTTACTGAAGTCGAGGTAAATTAGATCTACCACATTGCCTCTGTCTAAGTAATCCGTCACCTTCTCAAAGAAGGAGATCAGGTTGGTTTGGCACGATCTACCTTTAGTAAATCCATGTTGCAATTTGTCCCATTATTTTATTCTTTGGTGAGAAACTTTAACCAAGGGCTATTCCTTCTCCATTCTGTGTTATTCAGTTGAATTGTGCCATGAGTCCATAAGGCTGAATTTGTGATATCACAATCATTTCGACAGCAAGAGACTGGGATGTCACAAGCCTGGGATTATGACTTCACTGCCGGATAAAGGAGAAACTGGGCTGTGAGAGAATAAGCCTCTTACCCAAGCACAAATAGCTGAAATAATAGAAAAAAGAATATAGAAAATAACTGTTCATGTAAATTGCTTTTTGCAGAAGTGCTGTCTTTGTAAATTTTGCCCCAGGGTGAAAATGTACAAAGGACTAGAAAATATACTTTGAATATAGGAAATAATCCTCTACTAGCAGAGAGATGGACTTGATGACCTGTTGTTATACGTTTCTGGCTCTAACTTAGAAAAACCCCTGTCTGAGTTGTGTTTGCAGCTTCTTAGATTTCACTATTGTAAAAAATCAATTAGTTTGCTGTATTTAATTTTCTAAAAATCATACAGATCTTAAAGCATGAGACTGTAACTTCACAATCTGCCATGACTAAGGGGTAGCATCTTGCTGCACTGTCCCAGGAACAGACTAGACAACAAATTGTGACTAAAAGAGTCACAATCTCTCCTCCACTACCTCTTTCATCTGACAGCATGTTACTCCACACGTGGAATGTTTTACTCCTCTGCACCTAACTAGCTACTCTAACTAGCAAGTGGGTAGGAGGAAGGTGGAATTGCCCCCTTCCCACCCACTTGCTCACAGAAGGGACTATCAAGTGAGTAGGTCCTGATCTCCTGACCACAGCCAGAGTCATCATTTGACCAGGCCAAGCATTGAGGCTTACTCACGTTTACTCACCTGCAGTTGAGTAAAGACTGTGATAATCTTAACCCCATGTTTTTTCTTGTTTTGCAAGCCAAAGTGATACATACAGGTAAAATTAAATTTAATGCAGACACCTAATACTTTGAAGGCCAAATCTTCACCCTACTTCTTCTGGAAAACCTGCTCAACTGTCTCTCTGGAGATTCCTCTTGCATGTGGTAGAATCCTCAAATTATGTAGAGCCCTCATAGCAGCTCTACACTTTTGCTTGTGTCCCCCACCCCTTGCAGGAGATGTAATATGGGTAAATCGGCAATCTCACTATCTCTGGTTGCCAGAATGGTCCTATGGGGCTGTGAGCAGCCAGGCATATATTAGAGCAACCTTTGGGCTACTCTAACATGCATCCTCAGATCTGATTACCTTAAAAGTGTCTTAAAGACACCTTTGGCACCATCCCCTGTGTCCTGTCCATGATATGGTATTGCCACCCTTACTTCTGCACTGCTGCTGGCTGCAGCACTTCCTTCAGAGCTGGGGGCCTGGCCAGCAACCACCGATTTCCAGCCACCCAGCTCTGATGGCAATGAAGTAAACGTGACAATACCACAACCCACCTACAATAGCCTTGCAACCCCCTTTTGAATCAGTCTGAGTTTCTCCAGTTTGAGAAATGCTGACCTAAAAGATAGACCATTGGACTGGCACTCAGTTTCTGCCCCTGGGTCTGACATGGGCCTCCTGGCTAACCTTGGGTAAGTGACTTCAACTCTGTGCCTTGGTTTCTCCATCTGTAAAATGGGAATAATGATACTGACTTCATTTGTGAAGTCCTTTGAGATCTATTGGTTTAAAGTGCTATATAAGAGCTAGCTAGCTATTTTTATTTGGGGAAATATTTAAGACCATTAGTTTGAATTTTCAGAAGTACCTGGTGATTTTTTTGGATATCTCAATTTTTGGATTCTCAACTTGAAACACTGCAAATAGAGCTCATTTTCAGAGGGTGGGTGCCCAGCAGGCCACTCTGGGAAATGTAGTGTAAGGTGAAATGATGGGAATAGGTAAATATGGAATGTTTATAAAGCAGTTCACTCTATTTAAATGCTGAACAATATACCTCGGCAGCAATCTCTTTCTAAAAGAGGGGAGAATGATATCTGAGGTTTAGTTTTTGCTAAAAGCATGAACTGTAAATAGGTCTTCGTGCAAAATGTCAGCTGCATTTCAAAAGAGGAAAATGATATTGACTTGATAACCCATGATAAATAATACTAAAAATGAGATTGAATGTATACAGCTGCAGGTATGTTTGTATAAAGTTATGCAACTATGGAAAAGACCCAGAAAACCAATAAGAAATAGACTAACAGCAAACTGAGTTTATTTCAAATAATGACAGCAGTAGCCAATCAGTAATAGAGCATGTTTCTCTGCAATTTGTCATATTCCATTCCAAAAGGGAAGCTGATGCTGGACCTGATTCCTCACTGTGTTCCTTGTGTAGTCATTGACATGTGCAAAGTGGGTGTGAAGGGCTATTACATCAGAATGTTTTAGACTCCCTGTGCACAGGTGCAAGTGGCTGAACAGAGGTGTAAGACCGCAGGAAATTAGGCCTCCAAGATTTAAAAAGAAGTGACTTGAGGAAGATTGATATTGATTCCAGTTCATCTTTAGGATGCATCCAGCAGATTTTTGAGACTGTGTTGTTTAGGGATCCTCTTACCACAGTGATAGATAGCTCTGCCTTTAGCAACTCTAAGGCCTACGTAAAGACTATCTTGGTAGCTTGCTCCCTGTTATATTTTCTGTTTCTATGTATATGTGTCCAGATCAATGTACACATGATAGATAATACATTTAATTGCTTGGTTTTTAAATACCTGGTAGGCTACATCTCTTTGAATACTGCCAACTGAGTCTAGAGATGGAGAACTCTACCATTTTAATCTTGGAGTATGATAAAGAGGAGACACAAACTGTCTATCTAACATTCTGAACTGAACATGTTTTTACAGAATCAAAAAGCTGACTAGCTACCAAACAGTTAGCTTTAATTTCACTTTAGTTTGTAGCCTGAATACATGTAGCTAGTTCAAACATGTCTGTTAGGTTTCAAGGAAGATCAATATAATTCTTAATGGACATGGGGCATGTGCATTATGCCAAATACATTAATTATAATCTTTGTAATTATAGTGTGTACTTTGTAAATTAATAATTACAGGACACTTTAAGTAAAGTGTTACCAGTGTAACTAAGGCCATGCTAGTTTGCAAAAATTCCAGCCCATACATTATGAGTAATTAAAAAGAGAGAGAGAGAGATCTAGTTATCTGAAAAGGTTTGTATCAGCATGAACATATTTTTGTATTATTTGTATACTAATAAGAAATCTCAGTTAAAAGTTAATCAGAAAGAGGAGAAGCTAACTTTGTTTTTTGTAAAGATCTAAACTGTGGCAATGAACAAGAATAAATTTCCTTCACAAGAGTCCATTGCACCGCAAAAGGCATTGAAAACTGGCTATACTGAAAACTTCACATGAGTTCCAAGGCCCTAGCATGTATCTCATGCTTGGTTGGTTGTTTAGGTAGCAATCAAGGGGATACCGGACTATTTCATAACATTTTATGTTGAATAAATGTCTTTTAACTTTAAATTTAGTCACACTAATTGTCACAGTTGCAGGGCCAGCTGTACCTCTGCCTGTTTTCTGAGCACACTCACTTTAGGTGTTCAGCCTCTTGTACTTACTTGTCTGGGGTTGAATCATGTGATTCTTCCACTCTTAGGCTATGTCTACACGACATCATTTACAGTGGCACAACTGCATTAATGCGCTGTCTGGTGAAGATGCTCTAAGCCAACAAGAAAGAGCTCTCCCACTGGCTTACGAGGTCCTGCCTCTGCAAGAGGTGGTTGCTATGTTGGTGGGAGAAGCTCTCCTGCCAACGAAGTGTTGTCCAGACTAGCACTTAGATTGCTATAATTTATGTCACTCAGGGATGTGGATTATTCACACCCCTGAGCAATGTAAATTATACTGAAGTAATTTGTGGTGTAGACATAGTCTTAGGCCATGACCCAAGAACCCCCATGTTTTATGAGCCACTCTCATCCTGCAGGTCCAACAGAGTTTCAGGTATCTACTTTTTTCCTTTGGAGAACTTGCAACCAACAGCCTCTTTAAAGTAAAGTGATTTTATTTAGCAGTTGGAACAAAGCATTAGAGAAAAAAGGAGTTTAAAACAATAAACAGACACACACACGTTTAATCAAATCTTACACTTCACTACAAGCTAAATTGGATAGAGCTGAAGTTACAGGAACAGAATAGAACAAATTAATATTCTCTTCACCAGCCCAGATCTTCCTGCATGTCTAGGGGTGTCTCAGTCTTGTTTTCTCCCTATTAAAACTGTTTCTCTCTGGTCAGCAGGAGCATCCGTTACGGCCTCTTCAAGGGATGTCCCATGATGGCTGCTCCACTGTTTGGCCAGTTAGACCCATTCAGTCTCAGTGCATTTAAATCATGGGCCTAATTAATGGCTGTATCTCGCCTGCCCATGAGAGTGTTGAAACTGTCTGATCCCCTTTATTAGTCTAACACACCATCTTAGAAGTCAATCACAGTTTGGTTACAGATCAAAATAGGCTTTAATGCTGCCATTTATGGCCTTTTATTGTTACAGTTACATACCTAGCATCAGAAAAAGGGACTTTGAAGTAATAGAAATTCAGATTCTCTGACTAGCAGTTTGGAAGGTGACTCAAACTTTCAAAAGTTGCCCAATCTTTAGGCATCTCACACCTGATTTTTCAAAGGTGCTGAGCAGGGCAACTCCCATTGATAGCAGCTGTATTGTGAATGTTCAGCACCTCTGAGATTCTGGCCTAAGGTGTTTGTCAGACACCCAAAAACAGAATCAGCCAAAGCTGGAGGCCACTTTTGAAAGTGGTGAACTTGGTATCTTATGATGTTACAGATCTGTAGGGTTGTTAGTTTGGTGCTAAACCTGTGTGGATTGCACATAAAATGTTTCTCAAATGTTAACTAAAGTTTTTATTACCATCTAATTTACAATATATTCAATATTTTTAAATTTTAGAGCTATAGGATGTGATGAATGGACTTTACATTAGGTTCAGCCTTCTCCGCCGTTAAAGTGCTAAATGAATAGAGGGCATCCCAAATGCATATGTTACATGGCATCAGAAATCCTTAAAAGTAAAGGAAAGTGCATTTATTTCATAAAACCTTTAAAACCAATGCAGATACTTGAAAGTGTTTCCAAATTTATTGCTATAATTAAGTGTCATGAACATTTGTCACTGTATACTGTGAAATGTAAACAACAGTGCTAAAGCTGAGTAGAAACCAAAGAAGCCTGGAAGCATTTTTCTAACAGTTTTTTATTACAGCTAAGTAGCATCTTACTAGAAACCATTTAGCCGTACAATTAGTCTCCTTCTTAAAGCTATAGTAATATTGTCAGGCGGATTCTACAGTTATACATGAGGATATTTTCAACTATGGCTCTAAATGAAAATGATCCCTTTCATCTGGTTTTGTGCTTTGTTTTCTGCTTTTAATCTTTTTGGAGGATCAGGACATGTTACTGTCTATGCTGAATTTTTGTCCCTGAAAATAATTTTTTGGAAAAGTCTATGGGATTCTGATTCTCTTCTTTCTTGCACCATTGTAAATCAGGAGTAACTCCATGGATGTCAGTGGAGTTTCATTGGTGTAAGTGAGATCAGATTGAGACCCTCTTGTTTTCATGCCTAAGTGTTAATTTTCAGAATGAAAGTGCCATTGATTTTCTTTTGACTTTAATTAATTTCAGGTGCTCAATCTGTTCCTTGCCTTGCTACTGAGCTCGTTTAGTGCTGACAACCTTTCAGCACCGGATGAAGATGGAGAGATGAACAATCTGCAGCTGGCTTTTGCTCGGATCAACAGGGGGCTTCAGTATGTGAAAAACACAATATGGGATTTCTGTTGTAATGTACTTAGGCACCCAAAGACAACAGCTGAAAAGAAGGCAATGATTAAACTTGCTGCCGAGAATGCTGGTGTCCTTCACAACTGTGTGAATAGCCATACCAGTACAGAGATTGGCAAAGATGTGGAGAATCACAAAGAGAACCATGCTGATGATGGGATTGACAAAAATGGGCAGAAACACCCAGTGATTAGTGACCATGATGGTTTTCTGACCAACCCAGACCTGTCCGTATGTGTTCCAATTGCTGTGGGAGAGTCTGATATTGAAGATCAAGAAGATGAGGAGGAGCAGAGCACATTCACAGACATGGAGCAGGTAAGTAGCCAAAATGTTTGAAAGTAGTAGTTTATTGAGCGGACATCCATTTCCACATCCAACTCTAGATTCATGGCTCATAATGCAAACAGTTAAACCCAAATCCTGCCTTGGATATGTACCTGCCTCTCTCATTAACTTCGATAGAAGTTATGTGTGCATATCCAAGGGCAAAATTCAGCCTTTAACAAGGAGACATCTCCTATCATTGTATGCTTTCTTTATGTCCACATCCAGCCCCAGATCTCCATCACAAGAGTGTTAGAGAGGACCCCTAGGTTCTCTGACAATTAAATTACATGAGGAGGGAGAAGTGGCTTGATTTGGTTTATGTAGCAGAACTTCAGCAGCAAGCAATTCTGTTTAAAGGATCTGAACCATGAAAATGCTGATGTGACAATGTGTAGGAGTACATAGTGTTTGGTTCAGAAAGCACATTTTCTAGAAAGGCAAAAAATGAGTTAATAACATACCTTATTTTGACATTCTAGACTTACTTATTCTACAGACCTCTCAGTAGAGCTGGTTGGAAAATTCTGAATGTTTTGAAATTTTTATGAAAATAGAGAAAAATCATTCACAACAAATGTTATTTTCCCCCACTTTTGGAACAACTCTACATCTCAGTTTCAGGGATCATATACATCATGTTGCAGCTAAAGCCATTAGCTCTGATACAGCAACCATTCAGGTAAATGGAGTCCCATGGATTTCAAGGGGCCCTTTGGATCAAGTTGAGGTCTTTGGGGGGGTCTCAGAAACATAGGAAAGTATGTTCAAAAAGCAAACATCCATAGAGATGTGTTATATGAAGAAAACGTAACCAAATGCCTATGCAGGGAATCATAAATAGACAGATAAATGTTAATCTCTAACACTTCAGTATGGAAAGCTTTTCAGTCTTATTACATTCTGTCACCAGCAAGTATTGCTGTATTGATTGATTGAGCTGATAAAAGAGAAGATTGAGAACTAAAACTCTAAGAGTTATCAAGCCATGTCATCCAAACAGACACCAGGATAATGAAATATGCAGTCAGAAAATATTTGGAAATACCTTAAAGGGTTATTAGGGTTATTTTTCTTTGATTTTATTTAAGGGACATGTGTATTAAAATCATTGATTGCAGTGGAGGTGGCATGGAAAGTAAATTAAACCTAAACTTGAGTGTGGCTATTTGCTGTTTTGGCTTTGTGCATTTTTGCTGTATTCTTAACAGCAGGTGTCTTACGTTGCTCCCTAGTTATAGGGTAAAAAAAGGCAAGTAAGCATACTTAAAATAAATATGTAACAGTGGCTAAATAGAATGATTGATACTGATAATGTTTGTGTTCTCTTTGAAATCTTGCCCCAACCATAATAGTTGAATATATAGGCAGAATACATTGTAAGGTAAACCTCTTGTAAGTGGTTTAGAGTATGATGGCTTTGTTATTATTGTTTAATCTGACATTATTGATTGTCTGAAATTCATATTATTTTTCTGGAGACAGAATCTGTCTCTAGTTAAGGTTTGAAAAAACAGTTTCCTGTCTTTGTACATCAGTTCAAGATGGGGGAAGGGGTTACACCGTTAAAAACTCCTTTTTGCTCATCAGATGCACAAAAAAGCATACATTCATTGACTTTTTGCATATAAATATACCTAATAGTAAATACCATGCTTTTCAAGCTAATACCTAATGGTGGATAAAGTCACAACCTAAAATAATCTCTTCTCATAGGAGCTTGCTGAATTTTCACAACTTATAGAATCTAAGGAAAAAGTACAAAAAAAATCTGATTACCCATTTCATGTTATTGTTGCAAGAAAATGTAGAATCAGAACTTTAGTGGTACATATTAGAGCTGGTTGGAAAATGCAATTTCTATCCTGCAGGAAATTTTGACAGTTAGAAATTTGTTTGCATCCTGAATTGGGATGAAAAATCAAAGTTTTTGCAGAATGGAAATTTTGAAAAATTTCTATTCAGAAACATCAAAATGTCCTTATTGAAGAATTTAATCATAAACAATGTGAATAATAATGAGGATCCATTTAAGAACAACTTACTAGATGCCCAAAAAAGCCAGAATACCACAACTGAGGAAAAAGAAGGCCATTCTCACTTAAAAAAAAAAACAAAAAACAAAACTGACCTGCTTTACCTAGGCGGCTGTAAATATAAATATATATATAAAAATATTTTATATATATAAAAAAAATAAGTTGGAAGTTGATAGTAATGAATATAAATCAGAAGTTAGGAATTGTAGACAATGGATAAGGGAACCCAAGAGACTCAAGGAGAAATATATGACTAGTTGAGTTAAGGCAATAAAAAGGAGTTTTAAAAAATATATAGGGAACAAAAAGAACCCAGATAATGGTATTGATCCATTATTAGATGGAAATGGTAGAATTACCAGTAATGATGCAGAAAAGTCAGACGTGTTCAACAAATATTTCTGTTCTGTTTTTGAGGAAAAACAGATGATGTAGTGTCATCATATGGAAATAATAACACTATTTCATTCCACTATTATCTCTAGAGAACATTAAACAGAAACTACTAAAATTGAAGATTTTAAAATTAGTAGGTTTGGATAGCTTTCGTCCAAGAATTTTAAAAGAGCTGGTTAAGGAGTTCAATGGACCATTAATGTTGATTTTCAGTTAGTTTTGGAGCACTGAGGATGTTACGGAAGACAGGAAGAAACCTTTTTAAAAATTGGCTAACTGGAATGACTTTGGTAATTATAAGACTGTCAGCCTGATATTGATCCTGGGCAAGATAATGAAGCAGCTGGTATGGGACTCAATTAATAAAGAATTAAAGGAGAGAAATGTAATAATGCTAATGAACATGGGTTTATAGAAAATAGATCCTGTCACACTAACTTGATATCTTTTTGATTAAATTATAAATTTGGTTGATAAAAATAAAAGTATTGTTGTAATCACTTATACTTCTGTAGGGCATTAACTTGGTATTATACAAAATTTTCATTAAAAAAAACTAGAACAATATAAATTTAACATGACATTCATTAAATGGGTAAAAACTAGCTAATTGACAGGCCTGAAATGTAATTGTAAAAGGGGAATTCCATCAAGCAGCTGTGTTTCCAATGGGGTCCCTCTGACATTGTTTTTTGGCCTTATGCTATTTAACATTTTTATGATCATAGAATTATAGAAGATTAGGATTGGAAGGGATCTCAGGAGGTCATCTTGTCCTACCCCCTGCTTAAAGCAAGACTAACCCCAACTAAATCATCCCAGACAGAGCTTTGTCAAGTTGGGCCTTAAACCTCTAAGGATGGAGATTCCACCACCTCCTTAGTAACTCATTCCAGGGCTTTGCACACTTCTAGTGAAAAGGTTTTTCCTAATATCCAACCTAGACCTCCCCCACTGCAACTTGAGACCATTGCCCCTTGTTCTGTCATCTGCCACCACTGAGAACAGCCTAGCTCCATCCTCCCTGGAATCCTCCTCCCTCTATCAAATCCTTCCTCACTCTTCTCTTCTGTAGACTGAACAAGCCCAGTTCCCTCAGCCTCTCCTCATAAGTCATGTGCTCCAGCCCCCTAATAATTTTTGTTGCCATCCTCTGGACTCTCTCCAATTTGTCCATGTCCTTCCTGCACACCATACGCCAAATGTGGCCTCATCAGTGCTGAATAGAGGGGAATAATCACTTTCTTCAATCTGCTGGCAATGCTCATACTAATATAGCCCCATATGCTGTTGGCCATCTTGACAACAAGGGCACACTGTTGACTCGTATCCAGCTTCTTTTCCACTGTAACCCCCAGGTCATTTTCTGCAGAACTGCTGCCTAGCCAGTCAGTCAGATTTCTTTTGGTCCAATCCTCCAATTTGTCTAGGTCACTCTGTATCCTTACCCTCCACTATATCTACCACACACCCCAACTTAGTGCCATCTGCAAACTGGCTGAGGGTGCAATCCACCCCATCCTTCAGATCATTAATAAAGATGTTGAACAGAACCAGAAGAAACAACGTGGAAGAAAACATAAATAATTACTGATCAAGTTTACAGGTGACACATAAATTTGGGGGCGTGGTGAATAATGAAAAGATAGGTAATTGATACAGATCACAAATTCAGCATAACTGATCACTTAATAAACAGGACACAAGCAAGCTATGAATTCTAATATGGCTAAATTTAAATATATACATGTGGGGACAAAGAATGTAGGCCATACTTAAACAATGGGGTACGCTATCCTGGGAAGTAATGACTATGAAAAAGATTTGGGGGTCCTGGTGGATAATCAGCTGAACATGAGCTCCCAGTATGATCCTGTGTCCAAAAGAGGTAATGTGAGCCTAAACGACGAGAGTTCTGTAGCACTTTAAAGACTAACAAATTTAATTTTTGCAGGCATAAACTTTCATGGGCTTTAATCCACTTCGTCAGGTGCAGGGAATGGAAATCAGACAGGTGGTATATATATATATACAACCAAGGGGAAGGTACAACAATGAGTGGGGTAGGTAATAGCAAAGTCCATACAGTTAGAGTAGTTGAGGTCTATTCACAACCATTGATTAGAACGTGAGAATGTGTGAACAATGACAATTACTTTGCATAAAGAAAGGAATCTCAAATAGGAGTAGAGAGGTTATTTGACCTCTCTATTTGGCACTGGCGTGGCTGCTGCTGGAATACAGTTTCCAGTTCTCGTGCCCACAGCTCAAGAAGGATGTTAATAAATTAAAGAGGGTTCATAGAAGAGCCACAAGAATGATTACAGGATTAGATATATGCATTAGCGTGATCTGAGGAAAAAGTACAAAGACACTCAAGACTCAAGTAATTCAACCTATTTAGCTTAACAAAAAGAAAGTTAAGGGATGACTTTTTTATATTTCAAGTATCTACCCAGGGAATACATCTTTAATAATGGCTCTTAAGTCTAGCAGAGAAAGGTACAACACAGTCCAGTGGCTGGAAGTTGAAGCAGGACAAATTCAGATGGAAATAAGACTTAATTATTTAACAGTGAAGGTAGTTAACCATTGGAACAATTTAGCAAGGGTTGTGGTGGATTCTGTATCACTGACAAATTTTTAGATCAAGATTGGGTATTTTCCTAAAAGATAGGTTCTCAGAATTATTTTTGGGAAGTTCTATGGCCTGTGTTATACAAGAGGTCCGACTAGATGATCACAATGATTCCGTCTGGTCTTGAAATCTATGATGAACTATCAGGAAGCATTTTGTTTTGATAATGTTAAAATGTTTCATTTCAAAGCATTATAATATTATATATAATATATTATATTAAATATGTATACAATGTTATAAAAGTCTAAACAAAATAAGAAGGTCAAAATGAAATATTCTATTTTGATTTCAAATTGTTTCAAAATTTTCCAGACAAAAATTGAAACTGATACATTGCCAGAAAACATTTTTATTTTGACAAAAAGACTTTTTCTGATGGAAAAATATTCCTTCTAAACATTGTTGACCACTCTAATACTTATGTTCTGTGATGATATACCAAATGTTTCCATAATTCCTCAGGGATCTGATGTTGTTCAGAAGTTTACATAGATTCATAGGTATACCGATAGGTTAACAGTTTTGCTACCTGAAGTGTAATTCAAATTATTTTTCAAGACTAGTGTGCACATTAAAATCAGAAGTTAGGAAAAAAATTTATTAACTTTGTCTACAATAGATAAACTGCTTTGAGTCATAATAGCATAGGTAACTACACTTCTCCTTTGTAAAGTCTAGTGATATAAAACAAAAGAACTCAACAGTAGAACTGTGGAAAACTATCTGTTTTTATTTGGTAATTTTCCAATTGATATGGCTAATTTGGGGTAGAATTCTCACTAGTGCAAAGGGCGACGATGAGGCCTAGGCACTGCTTAAGCCCTAAATTTCACTATTAGTAAAGGATCAAATTCTGGCATTTCCAATTTGTGAACATAATTTTTTATTAGACATTTTTAGAAATTAGAAAATATCAAAATCTACCTTTTATTAGAAAATATCAAAAACAACCTTAGGGCAATATGCAAAAATATTCACATATTTCTTGTTATCACAGTTTTTTAAGTTTTACAGAGAAATTGTTCAAGTTTGTGGAGAAATGAGTTTTTCATGATGATATGGCAGGTTTTGGGGATGTGTAAATTAGCATTAACTTTTATGCAAAGTGTGAACAATTGTAGCAAAAATCATTTCATTTTACACTGAACTAAGTTATACGATATAGTACAGATGTACTGGCTAGTTTAGATCGGTTTCTATAGGACAGCTCCTCAGCTGGAGGAGCATTCAGCATAACTCAGTTTACCCAGCTGTGGATCTGGCTCTGACTCTCATCCATAGGAAAGACTCATTTCCAAGTTAGAGGCATTTCTGTGACTATTTCCTCAAAACACTGGCAAAGATGTAACTGTGACTACATGTAGTGCAAGACAATGGAGAAGCAGGCTCTGTATGCTTTCAGGTTAAAAGCATTTCTGTTCCAGCTAAGTATGCTGTGTTAACCCACAAAAACAATCTTCATCATAGCACAGGTTTCTGAAGAGGAAAAGGAAATGGTTTGATCTGGAGTTTAGTATTCGAGCCTCATTTACTGGTTTGGTAGTACCAGACATTATAAACTGTGATAATTTCATTTTTGTGGCAAACTTATAAGAAGCTGAGAAATAAGCTTCCCTATTCATGTTGCACTTTTAAAACTTTGATCATGTTACACTCCCAGATTCTGCACTACAATCAATTATCCCAACAAATTTCTGTGTTGCCATGATAACCACAGTTAAATTGTGCAAAGGGAAACCAAGAGAAATGCAAATACAATTTACATGAGTGAAAGGCCCACAATTATGGCTAAACATCTGTTTGTGTTTGGGGCATTATATGCAAATGAAACAAGAGCTACTTGGGGGAGGTTGTTATGCATTTAAACCTTTTCTAACTTTTCCATAATTGTAATCCATTTTTTTTACATATTTAAGAATTTTAGAATAGGCAAGGAGAATGTTTGTCTGCTTGTCTGTCTGAAGAATGATGCTTAGAGGAGAAAATGTCTCCCGCTTCACTTTAAAGTTGTTAGTGTAAGTGGGATTTAGTCATCACAGTTTGGAAGAGTTGCTAGAACCTGCTTTATTTTCTTCTGTTAGTAGACTTTATTGTTGTTGCCTGGGCAAAAAGGTAAAGGAAGTGTATAAATCAGCATCTATTAATGAATATTCCTGTCTGACATCCATGACAAGGAAGCACACAGTTCTTCCCACTCACTGCTTCCCATGGGGCTTCCAACGGTGAAGCAGAGTGTCTGCCACAGAGTCACTGAAGATGTGCATTAGAGGGGAAAAAGCAATTTTGAAGCATCTCAAAGAATGTTGAGTGCAAAAAGAGATTTTCTCTATGTTCAGGAGACATTTAAAATTTCCTCTCTGAGAAGCCAGTTGCCACTGTGATTAACCTATTATACCGAACAATGTTTAGAATTTTGACATGTCTTAGACGTGAACACCTCATTTACTTCTGTGCTTCCCAAGTGCATTGTTAAAAGTATTAACACAGTGGGCCAAATCATGTAGTCCTTTTTCAGGCAAAGAACCTACTGAAGACAATGGACCATATTCTGCTCAACATACATTAGTGAAAATCCAGAATCAGCTGATGATTCAATGAGCCAGAATCCTTGAAAGGCTAATGATAGTTAGCCTGAATCAGTGTTGCAAGACTGGATGCAACATTGCTAGAGAATAGGTGTTTTGGATGCAATCCAATCCTTCTGACTTCCATGAACCTCCACACCAGGGCTGAACATCAGATTACTCTGCTGGAAAAGTCAAAAAGCCCCTTTAAAGAAAGTCATAGTAGTTAAGTAAAACTGCACTCATGCTGTTGAGCATAGCAGCCTGAAAGTTCAAATATTAATAAACCCTTCTGCAACTGTATTTTCTATTCAATGTATTAGGAGAAGTTTTAATTTCAACTGGCACTTCTATTGCCTCAGCCGATGCTGGCAGCAGCCATCTTGCTGAAAGGTACCAATTTGTGACACTGTCATTTGAGGGCCTGTAATAACCCAGTACACCTGCAAACACCTTAATCTCCCTTTTGTAACTGAGATGCACTGACAGTAAAGAAGTATGGACGAGACTTGCTTGCAGCCCACACATATGGCAGAGAAAGAAGCTATATAATAAAAATCTGCACAGATTTTTATAATGAAACAGAAAATGACAGATGGGACTGAGGTCCTGAAAATTTGGTTGTGTAGGAGATGCTGCTTCCCCTCTAACCTGAATGGATCTGTGTTTCTCTCATATATTTTTATGAAACAGTCACTGTAGCCTTCTGACTCAATGCTTTAAGAGAGAAAAAAAGAATCCCACCCCTACTTAGTTTAACTCTAACATGAGAGCAAGAATCACCACAGTAAGTCATCTGTTTGTACTCCCAGATACATTTGGTGTCTGTCAATTATATGAAAACCAACTAATAATAAAGACTCTACTAGTACCTTTGAGACAGAGAATTCCAAAGATCGATTGTCCTCTGAGAGATAAAAAAGCCTCACCATATAATTAAACTGTTTTAATCTACATCTTGGGATGCAGCACAGCAGTGTCACAATGAGTGTCTGGTTGCATCCTTTTCAGATTGTCTTTTCGAGCACTAATTTTGGCTCCTTGAAGGATTTAATCATAGAAATCATTTTCTAAACTTCTGTAGAGTCCTTTTGGAGCCCTAAGAATGAGCACCCTAGTAAATGTGACATCTGAAAGAATGGGAGGGGATCAAGGAGAAAGTAATATGGTGGAACCATGTGATCAGCAAAATACAGCCATCTCACTAACAAGACCATATAGGAAATTACTTTAAACTTACCATATTAAAAAATTTTAGAAATCAAAATGAGCCCGATCCAAGCCCCTTCTATGACCCCTTTTGCGATAGACCACATGCTACCTGGGAATCTTCTTCAACTTTGACCCTACTGCTCCTTCCAGTAGAGAGTGTAGCTTGGCTGAAACAGAGCATCTGGCTCAATGTCTCTGCAATCCTCTTCGACTACGTCTACACTGCATGCTTCTCTTGGTGATGTGTAGACTATGTACTCAGGTAGTTGCCCTAGAACAGGTTGAAGCAGCAGTGTGGATGGTGAGACATGGCTTAGGTGAGCAGAGTACAACCACACTGGCCTGAACACACCCTACACAGCTCTCTACTCGCCCAAGTGGTGCCTTCCTGCCTACAGTGCTACTTTTAGCTGTGTGGTGCCACACTGCCTCCCCGCTGTGTGAGCCTTTCCCTGCCACAGGCAAAGACTCCAGCAGTGCAGAAAAGCTCTAGGAAGGGGAAGGCAGTGAAAGGCTCTGGCAATAGGGAGTTGCTAATGCCTTTCCACGCTGCTCCCCCTCCAGAGCCTTTCACTGACGTGTAGCTGCACACCTCGGTGTGAACCCAGTTTGCTTTTCACTGCAGCATGAAGCTACACATACCCTACACACAGCCAAAGGTGACGGACAGTGTAGACGTAGCCTAGGGGCATACCTACATAGTAGCCCTGGGTGTGAATTGCAGCTTGTGCCGATGTACCTATGCTATCTGTGTTCTAGTTAGCTCACTGAAAATAGCCATGAGCACATTGTAGCATGGGCTGCGCAAGCTGCCTAATCCCGGGGGTTCGTACTTGCTTTTGGCAACCCATGCTGAAGCCTGTGCCACAGCGTCCTCTCTTCTGTTTTTAGTGAGTTTGCTCAAGTACAGCTAGCACAGGTCAATCTACTTGAGACATAGATCCCCACCCACGGCTGTAGTGTAGCCACAACCTGTGTGAAAAGTAGACACATTTCAGAATCGACTAACAGCGGTGAAGCAAAATAGCATAGCAGATCAACTCAGTCAACGTCAAACATCCATCGGCAGCTCCTAAAAAATGGTCACCTCCTTAGAGGGTAAACTGACAATAATGAAAACATAAGCCACCCTTTCAATATATGATTCCTGTATCTTCCTGAAGTATTAGGAAAAGCCAAGTATAAATAACTGCTTTTGTCAGTGGATCCCAATCCTCTGTCTACATAGTAGGCTGGTTGTTTCTACCTCACTGATAGCAGGAGCATACTAAGGCGATATGCCAATGGCAAACACCATGGGCCTGACTGTGATCACACACAAGTAGGCACTGTTGACAGTGGAGTTACTCCAGATTTTCACTTGTGCAAGTGAGATCAGAATCTGCACTACAGTGACTAGTTTCCCCATATGGAAAAGTGTTCTGAAAATGTACCACCTTTAAAGTTGTGATAAAGTGTTGCATTTGGCCTGTGCTCTGCATAGATATCACCTTTTATATTTTCTTACATACTGCAATGCTGAGCCAGCGGTACTTGCTTACTTGTTTTTGGAAAATGCCATTATTGATTTGTTATGATGGAGTGGCTAATTGGGTCATATGGAACATGCTTACTGCCTGCTGCCATGGAAGAGTGCTTTACTGTTCCTTGTACTCCCTTAAAGCAGGCAGAGGAATTTTAAGTTACACCTCCCCTTGCATTACGCAATGGGTGAGATCCCACTCTGCCACCCTGATTTTGCAAAGAAGCTGAAAAGCCCACAGCTTGAGCCACCTAAGGATTCCCTCAGAATGGGGAAATCCTTATATAGCATCAAGTTGCTGAAGTGGCTGCTCCAGTGGGAGTTTCATAGGTTGCCAATATCTAATTTATATTGCCTTTTATATTATCAATAGAGCTGGTTGGAAAGCAGAATTTCCATTCCACTGGAAGTTCTGACATTTTGAAATGTGATTTCATTTGGAATGGGAACAAAAAGTCAAAATTTCCCACAAGCCAAGGTAGGTGAGGTAATGTCTTTTATTGGACCGACTTCTGTTGGTGAAATAGACAAGCTTTTACACTTCTTCAAGCCCTTCTTCAGGTCTTGTAACTATCAAAATGTTTTGTTTCAATAACGTAGAAACATCTGGAGTTGTTAACAAAGAAACAAAATAGAATATCATAATATCACATTAAAATTAATATTTAATGCAATATAAAGGATGAAAAAAATGGAACTATAAAGTCAAAACAAAACATTTTGACATCAAAATGACATGAGAGTGTAGAACATTTAGTTGCTATTGATGCATTCCCACAAAATGTTTCAATTTCAATGAAAAACTCTTCCATCAAAAATTTTTAAACCAGCTCTAGTCACCAGCTTTGAATCTAAGTGTAAAGGAGCATAAGTTGATGTAACTTACAGGCTGAAGAATAGTTCCTGGAAAAATAGATGCAAGAAAATTATTGTGGCCTAGAGGAATAATGTGAACTTCATTGGCAAACATTAACCAAGCAAATCTTTACATTTGTTTTCACTTTCACATATGTGTAGCAATTTAGATTTGTTACATCAATTTCATCAAGATACAGTAGACAGGACTAGAAGACTTGCAGTCAGTCTCTTCATTGATGTGATTAGTGCAGTCAGACCACTAACAAAGGTTTTAGGTGCTCATTTAGTATAAGATGCATAGAAATCTTTTTCTCCATAATATAATGCCTGAGGTCCGTGAAGCACTGAAGGGCAATAATAATAATAATAATAATAAAGCTTGGCACTGAAAGTACTGATATCAGGCATCGCTGACCTGACAACATGCATTTGGACAAGTGCCCAGACTATGGACTACATGTCAGTCACAGTCTACTGGGTGCAATTTCCTAATACCCATATCCGCCTCCTAGCAAAATGCTGCCCAGAAATGAGCATTTCTCAATTTCTCCCTTTGGTAAAGAACACACTGCCACTCAACATTTTTGGGCCATTTACTGAATGGCTTATTTCCCAGGCCCTGGGGATGGGGTGGGGGGGACAGTTGTGTGTGTGTGTCTGTGTGTCTGAGAGAGAGAGAGAGAAATTGTCATGTCCGATAATGAATCCAAAATAGCTAAATTGAAAGTAAAGGCAGATAAAAGCCAGTCAAATGTTTTTTTTTTTCATTATTAGATGCTTTCTTGATTATGGCAGAAATATTAAGGCCTTAACTGACTTAAAAGTTCTGTGGTTATTTCAGTCACTCTAAAAGCACATGGCACTTCTAGGCAAACTTTAGAAGTACAACAATCTTCTAGAACTGAAACTTATATTGGAGGAGCCCATTTGTGTGAATTCTCCATGTTATATTGTGGAGAGCTCCCAATTACCAAAAGTAACATAAAGAGTATAGTGATTAAACATCAGGATGCAATTTAGCAAAAGGTATTAATTTGAACTTGGAACAATGAATTCTTATGAAATACTTTCACTGCCCATGTAAGCCTTTTGAATTGATAACTGGAGAAATTAACTTTGGCAGTGCATCCCTTTGTCAAGTTCGCCTACTTAGACTAATTTTAAAACTGAACTCTTAAAAGAATGAAACTATTTTATTATGACAATGTACTGCTGGGTGTGGAAAATGAGCTTAGACCAGCTAAGAGCAAGCGATTAAAATTAATACTCTCTACTTTTCCAGGCCACAGTTCAAACTCTTTAAATGTTCTGGATTAATCGGAGATGGAGCACTGCAAAAGTGTTCTGTTAACTTTCTTGAGGGCAGGCGTTTGGCAAAGATCAAGATCCTGTGCTGAGAGTAGGTAGTTCAGCTGTGGCTGAGATCTGATCTTCTCTGATACCCAGAAACTGAAAAACAATGAGGCAGATTCTCAGCTGGACTGACTTCAGTGGAGCTATGACAATTTACACCAGCTAAGGATCTTCTCCAGCCTAGCCAGTTTTAACTGCATTAATGGTTAAGTGCCAGGTTCTTTTACTCTTGCTCATGCTGACTACTCATGGAGTAAAGTACTGTTCTGTTTGAGTAAGCGTATCAGAATCTGGCTACAAATATCTGAATTGCCCCAGTGACTTTCAGAAAAAAAAATTGTTTAGAAATGACTTGTTGACCAAATTCTGCCCTTCTATACATGCACCCATGCAGCCAATGGGCCAACTTCTGCCCTTCATTACACTGGTGCAAATCCAGAGTAAGAACTTAATTGATTTCAGCAAAGTTGCTCCAGACACACACCAGTACAACCGAGCACTATTGGGTGTCCTGTACATATTAGCTGAGGGCATAATTTGACCCACTGACGTTATGTGTGTTAATTGTGTGCTATGTACATTTATGTGTACATTTATTGTAAGCTCAAAGCTGGTATCTGGGCTGCTTCTTCTGCATCATTTAGTGATATGCTTATCTGTTTCTTTTTATAAACCATGTTCCAGCTGAAGCTGAGCAGAATGCCATCTTTTAAAAAACCAAATCACAGAGAATACATGACCAGAAGTTTCTAATTACAAATAAATTATTCCTAGTTCCTTTGGGACAGATTGTATCCGGTCTTTGCACAGTGAACAATGGGGAGAGTGGTATATAAGAACTGCTGAATTGGATCAGATCAGTGGTACATCTACTCTGATTCCCTTCTCACCAAAAGAACCCAGTACCAGATGTTTCAGAGAAAGGTACAAGAAACTCTTCAAAGACAGTTATGGGATATCCTGCCCCCAGGGAAAGTTTCTTGTAGCCCTGAACCATGAGAGATTCTACCCCTTCCAAAGCTTTCTTATTTTTTAAATATTATTATGACTTGGGATATCCTTGTTATCCATATATATGTCTAATCCATTTTTAACACCTTGCTGAACTCTTGATCTCAAGATACCTTGTGGCAATGAGTTCCACAACTAATTGTGTGTTGTGTAAAAAGTATTTCCTTTTATCCACTTTGAATTTGTCATCCCTCAATTATATTTCATGTCCCCATGTTCTTGCATTGGGAGACAGAGAATAGAAGTTCCCAGTGTACCTGCCCTAGACCATTCCTTATTTGGTATATTTCCTCCCTCCTTGCTTAGCCCACAGAACAGTTACAGTTGCAAGGCTCATTAAAGCACCAGGATTATTCCCTCTATGCTCCCTCACAGGCACTGAGACCTTTAGAGGGAGTAGAGAGGAAGCAGATCCATGGAACCACAGAGGGAGTAAACTGCTCCAGAGGGGGCATAAGCTGCCCCACATAAGTGGGTGTGTAATGAGAATGCTTTTCCCCTCTGTGCTGGTGAGCTCCAGGAGGTGGCTTCACACCAAAGTACCATGGCAGATCCAGATTTTAACGGAAACTCCTCTTTGTTTGTGATGTGGTAATGACTTTGTTTCCCTGACTGCAAGATGCTAATAGCTCTGTCTAGGGGCAGCCCTTGTGTATGCAGATGCATAGTTATATAAATGGAATGTTGGACGGGGTAGTATGTGAGGGAGAAGGAGGAAATCCTTCGATAACACACAGGCAACTTAAATTTCTACCATCCATTCCTTTTTATTTATTTTTTTTTACAATAGTTTCCTTGTGGCACACACTGAATGAGTCAATCAAACCTGCTTATACATCCATTCCTTCTCCCAGATCCCCATTGCTCAGGCAGTGCATTCCTTTTCAGTTTTCATGTCCTCTTTTCTTTACTTTATGTGTGTTTATAGCTTACCCCTACATTGCTAGAAACTTGAGCCAGGACTTCATCTGTTCTTGCTCAATGTACTGTAGGTACAGTTATCTGTCTGATCAAGGATATGTTTGAATGAACACGATGCAGATGGATTATTCTCCCTGTGCGTCACAATCCTGCAATGCAATATTGTGGCTGGTTTTTTCTCTGCTTTTTCGTAGAATTTGGTAGTAGCAGTACTGCTTTACTAGTGTGATTCTTGAAGCGTGGGTGGGACATGTATGCTTTTGAAATCAACAGCTTCAAATCAACCCTCCTTTCTTCTTACCAGTCACACTCATCCTTCTTTTTCTCTAAGTAAGGGAACAGGGGGATCTTTATGCGTATTTTGTGACTCTCTTCTTATTTCCACCTCTCTTGCACCAGCATAAATCCACTGTTTACACTGACTGAAAGATAAGGAGAATCAGATCCATGCATGTTTGGCAGTTGTGAACCACCCATTGGTAGTTTCTTTGGTATATAGTTATTTATTTGTCTCCCTTTTAAACCCACATTTTTCTAGGCTCTTTTAAAAGAGTGAATTTAGCATTTCTGAAAGGTGCTTCCCTGACAGCTCTCCAGAGTACAGTCTTCTATTTACTGGGCCTCCACAGCTGGTACATACAGGAAGCCATACAAATTCCTTTACACAACAGCAGAAATGTTCAGGGCTTTACTTACCCCCATGTCTAGGAATTAGATAAATGGGAGTTCCGTTTTCAAGATCATTTAATGCTTGGCCTTTCTGCTGAGGAAGGGTGCAATCAATACTGGGTTTACAATGGTGTCAGTGGTGCCATCAGGCCAGGCTCACACTTGGAAGGGGCCCATTATGGTTGCCAGGCAGAAGCATCAGAAGCTCCCTAGAAGCAAGGGGGCCACTGAGGCCTGGTCCATGGCCCTGCTCCCCCTATGGTCCTGCCCACGCTCCACCCCGAGACGCTTCCTGCCACTCATTCCTCTCTTCTTCCCCATCGCTTGCCCTTAAGGCAGGAAAAAGGTGATGGGGCCATGGCCATCTGACCCCCCCTGTTTCAGTTGAAAAGTGGACCTCACAGTGTCACTAAAAATCCAGTTACAGGAGTAACCACAATCAGCCTTCCCGCCAGGAGGATGGGAAGAGCAGCTACTGCTGCCTGGAGGAGCTACAGCTCAGCTGCAGAGAGAGAGAAGTGGCTCCTAAGGACCCAGCTTCGGCAGAGAGAAGTAGGTACTGGCTCCATGCCACCCCAGGGGGGATCCTGTGTCCCCCCTCTGCCCTACTGTGCTTGACCCGGACCTCTGCCTTGATCTGGGGACCAATCTCCCACCCCTCTGTTGTCTTGCCCCAGCTTCTGCCTCCCTCTGGAGACCAACCCCTCCTCCCATCAAAGAGTGCTTCTGTGTTGAACTCCTGTCTTCTACATTTGTCCCCATGGGGGCCCACAAATATGTTTGGAGCCAGGCCCACAAAAGGTTAATCCGGCCCTGGTGCCAATTCCTGGGTACAAATTGTTGCAGAGGAATAGTGCCAAACACTGCCAGTCACAGTGATTTTGTGATGATGTGTTATAGCTGTCCACTAGGAACAGGCAAACATTTCCACTATTTCACATAGTCCAGTAAACAACCATGATATAATTGCTATATATGATCGCTTCTGACCTGGGCCAGCTACAATGAAGCCTCCACATTCCATTATCAGCCATTCAGTCTCTCCTACTATTAAATGTTTCACATTCAAACGCTGACTATTTGGAGTCATTGCAGGTTAAAATGACCTGCCAGTCATTAAACCACTAATTAGTGCCATGTTGACTTGTGTTCCTCCAGCAAAATAGTGATTTCATAATGTCAGCCATCCCGCATTGACTAAAGTTTTGATGTCATTTTCGGCAGTATCCTCTTCCGACAGTAGTGCTTCCTAGAATAACATGACAGTTTGATAATTTTCTACAATTATCCGGGTATTTTAATTCTTGACCAGATCAGGGGGTGTTGTGCAATCCTGAAATGCCAGCACCAAGCCTATGCTCCATATAAGTCCCACTTACTTCTTTCAAAATAGATCTTCAATTAGACTTAAGTGGTACATGGGCCTGGTGCTGGCCCTTTGCACTTCGGTGAATTTCAGTTTAGGTGCCTATGGCTGGATTAGCACTTTGTAATGTGTTCTGATTAAAGGGCAGCTTGGAGTTGCCCTATCCCACAAGAGTCACAAATCAGTCCCTGTTTCTGTCTTGTTCCATTGGGGAAATGAGCTGAGTCAACCCTTTTCCTGGTCCAATTTACATGCCTCTCCAGGTCAGCTCAGCAGTGCTAGCTTGCAAGGAAGGAGGGGGGTTGGTTCTGTGTGCATGCTCATGTGCAGAAGATTTTATCTACTCCTCACCTCTGTCCACGAACCTGCTTGGGAGTGAGATGAGCCATCTGGAATCACACGCTTTACTCTTGGTGGGGTAGCCCGGGCAGGGTAGTCCTGAAGGTTTCTACATTGCTTTGTTTTCACTTTATAAATTAACAACACATATTTCCATGGCAGCTCAGCACTTGCTGCAAAAAATTAAAAACAAATTAAATGAACGGCCCACCACAATGAGCTTTGCTGGAGAGAAATCTACTGCTGCTCATGCCAAAAGAACAGATTGCCTCGAATCGAAACAACATCAAAAACAGTCCCGACTTAAACAAAACAAAGCAAAACAAATATGCCCTCATCATGCTTTGGAACCAGTGATGACGCTTTGATGACCCTGCAATGTGTTCTGGAAATCGAGGCGGCGATACCCAAGGAGAATGAGTTTACTGGGGCTGAAGCCCACACTATCCCCTGGTGCTCGGAATGGTATTGCCAACTATCCCCAAATTAATTGGGCTGCTGGTTTTCCCACAGGTCTTCCCCTCATGTGTAGCTAGCAGCACAAATCAAAAAGTGCATCTGAATGATATTCCATCCTGATGCAGTATTACAGCACAATGGCATTTGTCCCTATGGAATAGCTTTGGCATGACCCAATAACATCATCACTGCTCATTTAGCAGCACGTCATCACATATAGTTGTGAATGTCATGGACAGGAGGGTGTTGGGTTTGGAGTTCTCAAAGACTAATCTCATGGGAAGAACCCCTAGAACTCGATGCCAGCCCTGGCAATTAATAAATAGTGGAAAGATTTTGATGGACTTTACCTTAGCTATGCAATGTAATAATTACTCGACAATTCTAAGGTTCTTCAGATCAACTGAGTCACACAGTTTGTTCTCAAACACTTCACAGTTTTTCATGTCTGTGGGTGCAAAACCTTTATGCACAAATGAACTTGAGACGTCACCCAGATTACACTCAACTTTTAACATGAAACAATTGTTTCTGTTGTTCTAGTGCTATAACCAATATTCTGCCATTAAGATTACTTGGTACTAAATTGTATGCACATTGCATTAAAAACCCTTTTATGGCTGAGTGCCTTACTTGTGTACAGTGTGCTTTGCATATTAGCCTCTCCCCTGTGTATATTATTGTTTTAAAGGATGTACTTTTAAGCATGTAACTTTCTGACTAAGGCAAAACTGTAACACAATGATTAGGGAGTGCTCTTTGGCCTGCGTGTGCTGGTGCCGAGCTGCCTGGCAATTTATACAGTACGTTCTTAAGCACAGGGTACAGATTTGGTCATGCATAATTTAATCTACTAACGTTAAAATATAAGTTAGACCTCATGCCCTCTGAAGCAGGAAACCAGTAATTTAATTTAAAATTAATTTGCTATGAAAGAAGAAAGACATTTGAAAGGACCAGTACAAATTTCACATTCTGAGAACATTTGCACGAAAAGTAAATTACTTAACCAACCACTTTCTTTTTCGCCAGTGTTATTTCAGATCCCTGTGGTTTGAATAAGAGATTTTTCTCCTCACACCTCTTCTGTTGCCTCCTGCAGTGAGGTAGCTGTGAAATCAAGGAATGTGGGCATTGACATGGGTGGGAAGGGGGGATAGAGAAACTTGTTTAAAACGCTATTGTCAAAATCCAGTTACACTTCTAATATTTTTCTCAGCACGAAAGTCCCACTTTATGTGTTTCAGCAGAAGTCTTTGAAATGAGCCTGAGCTTTATTAATAGTTTACTAGAAGTGGGAATAAAGTATGGTAATACTTTTTAAACTACGGGAGTTACAGGCTAGTTTCTCAGCTGGTGTAAATCAGTGGAGCTATTTTAATGTATACATACCTAGCCTTACAAATGTAGGGCCCAATCCTCCAAACACAACCAGGCATAATTCTTAGTACTCTAAGCAATATAGAATTCAGCAATATTAATCATCACACGTGCTAATGAGTGTCAGAATTTAATGGCACTACTTGTAGTAGTAAGCACTAGGCCTGGTGGTAACTGTTGGCAAAGTACAACCTTCAGTGTCATTCAGAATTAGGGCTCTGATTCAGCAGTCCAGGGGTGCATTTAGGCATGTGTTTAAATTTCTTCATGAATTGGGGCATATGTAGAAACAAGGATAATGGAAAGCTGGCAATAATGGGAGAAGGTTATGCTTCCCCATCTTCTGCTTTAAGATTGTTTGTTTGATCTTTTTCCATATTCTGTAGGTTTCCTTCCTCTCGAATTTGTATCTTTCCTTCTTCTTCTATATGTTTTTTTTTCCCCACCATTGAGTTAAGACATGTACTGTAATATAGGGTACTGTAGTCTGACCTACCTCCAGTGCTTACATTAAGTACCGCTGCCTGATTTTGTGACTGCAGATTGCATCTCTTAATTATTTGGCTAAACTGAAAGCACCTCTTTGTGTTGTTTTTGGACTCTGGGGAAAACTTCTCTCACAAAAAACAGAGACTGCACAACAATTCCTCTCTCTAGCAACTTCCCTCTGCCTCCTCCTCCCGCCCCATTTTTATTACAGCAACGCATCTTAACATATACAATTGCTAAACCTCAAAAATTAGAGCATAAACGTGTAATCTTGTTGCTTGCCATTTTGCCTTAAAGTGTCGTCTCTCAGTGAGTATAGTTCAGGGGATTTTCTGTTCTAACGGAAGAGTTCTGCTTAAGAAACAAGCATGCTATCAAGAACAAGAAAATAAACATATCTAGGATTATCTCCAGCAGGAAAAACAGCTGCAATTAAGGGGGCAGCAATGCAAAAGCCCAGGAGTCCGGAGTCAGACCTCTGAGATTTGTGAAGAGTTAAGTGAGTTGTACGTGGATAAACAATTGAAGGCTGAGCCGCCACCACCACTGCCACCACTACCACTAGGGCAAAAAGAGGTAACAGAAACAATTTCCTACCTGATATTGCATGCAATTGGTAGACCAAGATAATAGTGCATGCTATAGAGAAGAAGGTGGGTTTATTTGGTTTGAAAAGGCAAAGAACCTCTCCAAGGCAAGGAAGAAATAATAGGTAGTTGCTTTGGTGGATAAAGGAGCATAGATTCTTTATAAAAACACTGGAGAACTTGGAAAATGCATTAAAAATAAAAATATTTGCAACTGGTATCCAAGTGGTCTCAAGGAATGCAACCACTGAAGAAATTGTAGTGTTACCATCGGTGGCTGTAGGATCTGGTGCACATACAATTCCCTTCTGAGAAGTGACTATGTAAACCAAGAGCTGTTCAGAGGCATGTCTGCTGACTTCATTGGATTAAAATAAGGTTTTGTTCCTTTTAGCACTGCAGAGCCAACACAGCTATGAGTATTTAAACATGTAGCACAGAAAAAATAAATAAATAGTCATCCCTGGTGTAATTCAGTTGGTGTCAGCCAACGTATGGGTTTCCAACTGCCTCTCAGACTTCTCTGGGAGGTATGCATAATATTTTTATATGACTTTGGTAGAATTACTGTGATATTCCACCAAGTTTGACAGTCAATAATGGAACAAAAATACTGACAAATTGTTTCACTAAACTGGCTGACACCCATGCTTTAAAGTTCAAATATGCTATTTGGGTTTTTTTCCATGTAAATTTAACATCTGATATAGCACAAACCCCTATAGATAGAAACTGATGCTGTGTTCTGGTTGAAATCTGGAATTCAATGTTTTGAGAGGTATTATCTGTGTAGTCCTAATAATGCTTGAATGCGGGATGACTAGAGTCCTGTGGGAACTGAATTGGAGGAAGGGAAAGAACGTTGTTCAGAAAGACATAATGTTATGGTCCATGCTTGCAAAAAGTGACTATTGCCCATCTCCTCTTCTTCCTCTCCCTCCACTGCAACATAAAATACTTAGAGACAGAACCCAGCAGAGGTAACATGGAGGGATTTCTGTGATATTCTAGGAAGTATGGAGTGTTCACTGAGCCAGTGTCCTCCTTTCTATCCCCATTGATTCATACTTGTAATATTGTGAGTAGAAAACTCACTAGCCATAAAAACATTTAAATTAGGGATATTTACACTGTTTAGTTAGAATAATTTTCATCTTTTTATATGAACCCTCAGCCCCAGATTGAAAGGGCCCTGAATTTAAAAAGAGAGACTCAGAAACAATTGATATTCCAGCCACAGGAAAAAATATATTCTAAAGCATATAAGATCACAAGCTAATAAGATCTAGAGATACCATTGGCAGAAGATGTAAGTCCATCTCAGGAATTGTTTGGCATGAGGAGTCAGGCCTTCTGCATGTCACCTAATAGTGAGGAGAACCTAATTTCAGGTTTACATTGTGTTAGACTCTTTTTATTTCTGGCCTTCTACCTTCTGTAAGTTTTCTTGTCGTTACAAGAGACAGAAACCGTCACTAAAGCAGGAAATTGGAAAATGACATCCTTTGTTAGTTTTGGAATGAAATGCCGTGGTTCTGTTGGAACATTCTAGCTGTGATATATTCGGCAACATGGTGATAAAACAATAATCCCCATTTCCTCCCTCACCTTTAAATGGATCCCAGAATACAAATGCCATCTTCATCTAGTAAAATACAACTGATTCTATTTGTGGCTGTTTAGAAAGAGGTGGAGAAACATGGCAGTATTCCATGGAATACTGAAAATCAAACGGAAATTCACATCAGTCTGTGTATCCCAGCTTGAAAGGGTGTAGCCCAAAGGATTCTATTTTTGAGGGTCAGAGTCTTCACAAATAATCTCCGTGAGATCTCATAGGGCACACAAGGACAAGTTGATCTATTTGATAAATGTCCTAGGAACTTGTGACTAGCCATATAAAGTAAGTAATTGTTAGGAAGTCTCTTAACAGATTTGTTAGGCCCCAGAGAGATTATTTTCAGTGATTCATTCAGTAAGAGGAAGTCATAAGAAGCATTGAATGTGTTGGGAATAAAACAATGTTGATGTCAGTAAAGAATAAATTATATGATTAAAAATTCATCTCATGTGAACTGTCGGAGGCATTTGAGAAACAGAATCATTGATGTCGGAGATGGAAAAGACCTGTTAGGATGATCTAATTCATCTTTCCTATTGAATATTGTCCCGTCTATCTTTATATGTCTCAAGCACTGGGATTTCATCATTTCTCAAAGCAGACTATTCCCCAGCCTAGTAGATCTCATTGGCAGGAATGTTTTCCTGATAACTAGTCTAAATTTTGCCTTTCTTAATTTCATCTCATTATTCATTCGTACCATCATAAATCACTCCTCTTCCCTCATGAATTAATACTTTTTAAATTTTAGTATACTCTTATAACCTTTCTGACCACCACCACCATTTAGTCTACACTTAACAGAGCTACCCACAATAATTCTCTTGTTTAATGATTCCTTGTAAACCAAGCCCTCCATCCCACTAATCATTTTTGTTGCTCTTTTCCTTACTTGCCCATTTTTGGTGTTCAGGTGCCCAGAACCACCACCTTATTCTAGTTACAGTAACACAAGATGCTTCTGTGAATGCAGTGCAAAGCCACATGGGTCTTCTGCTTTGCTACATCCTACTGTAAACTCCTGTATAATTTGCTTTCTACCGTTACTTCAGGTGTGTCTTGGAGTACAGAGTTCCATGTTTCTCCTTTCCACTGAATATCTGTACTTCTGTTAACTTTTCTCCAGATGTACTCGTTTGTACTTTCCAAGACCAGCCTCATTTTGCCGCATTCCATCCATGTTTCCAGGATCATTTCCTCTGTCCCTGCTGCAGGTTACCACTTTTTCCACTTTAAAATAATCTACCAATTTTACTGGTGCGCTGTTCATCCCTCTTCTACATCATTCATGAAGTTAAGGCTGGACCTAACAATGATCCTTGGAGTATACCACTAGATACCTCCTCTTTCCTAGTTGCTATCTTATCTTTATGGTCATTCAGACAGCCGTCAATTAATTTGACAGTGGTTGAACCCAAGCTAAAATACAAGATAATTAGAGTTCATTTTAAGAGTAAGCTTTTCTGTGACTTTTGTGTTACTAAAGTTCATGTGTAGTATTTGCCATTTTCCTGCCATCCACTCATTTTTTTAAATAAGACTGGGATTTTCAAAGGGTGTAAAAGAGTCAATCCCTAAATGCCCATCAACTTTCAGTGGGAGTTGGGCATCCAATTCCCACTGACTACTCTGAAAATCTCAACTTAAGCCCAGTAAGATGTTTAAAGTGAGCTTTAGGCACTGATTCTCTTGTATATCTGAGTGCAAGTGGCAGGGGCAGGGAGCCATTTGTGGCTCTCTGCTGTACAGTGACTCTATCCAGAAGTGCAACAGGGCTGCATGGAGCAGTCTTAAGTTATTTCACTGATGGAAGTTCCTTCAAGGCTATGTCTACACAGTAATTAAACTCCCACAGGCCTTATGGAAAATGGCACCCTTTGTGAATTTGTATTTTGGTGCCCCAGCCCCTTCTGCTTCCCCGGGCTCCCCATCCCACAATAGCCCCTGGACTCCACTGCCTCCCACCGCCATCATTCCTGGACCTTGCTGCCTCCCCATCCACCCTCCCATCACCCTGCCTACCTGGGCTTCCCACCTCCCCCACATTGCCCTGATTTCCCTTCCTTGTTCTTGTACCTCCCCTCTCCTTGCTTCTTGAGCACACTGCCCCATGACCATGGCAACCAGGGCAGTTGTCCATGTCACCCACCCTAAGGCTGATCCTTCCCACTGCTGACCCACGTAGCTGATGCTCATGGGTCTTGGGCTGCAGAGCTGTAAAATTGCTGTGTAGATGTTCGTACTCAGGCTGGATCCTGGGCTCTAAGGCCCTCCTCCTTCATGGGGTCCCAGAGCTTGGGCTCTTGCCTGAGCCTGAACGTCTACACAGCAATTTTTAGCCCCACAGCCCAAGCCCTCAGCTGATCCAGGGCAGCCATGGCCATGCCAAGGGTCTTTTATTCCAATGTAGGTGTACCCCAAGTGGCCCTCAAGGGACACCTTACACCAGTGGAAGATCTGGCATAGCAGAGTTCTCTTCTGCTAGGTTCCCTCCATTTCCTGCTCATGCCCTGCCCCTGACATGCCATCACTTTCCCCTTATGTCCCGAGAACGCAGCTGGCATAGGAGGTGACAGCTTTCCCAGCTGTACACCAATAAAGAGAATTCCCCTGCCCAAGGCCATTTTTCACTGCTGTGGTGCACAGTGTCTTTGGCAGACTAGAGCATCCACCTCTAAGCCTTTATAAATCCATCTGCAGTTCATGGTTCCATTATCCTCTAGGAGTTTACTAATTTTGTTCTCTTAATATTTATTCCATTATTTTAATAAAGATGTGCAAACAAAGATTTAATGAATGGCGATTGTGAGGATTATTCTCCTTTTCTTTCTTTAAAACTCAAGACTATCTTTGTTGTTCTGGTCTCTTCCCAGTTTTCTATGATTGTTTAGTAACGATTGTCAGTGGTATGTTAATTTTGTTTGTCAATCCACTTTGTGCCATAGAATGTATATTTTCTGGACCTGCAGATTTGGGTATGTTTAGATGTTGTCAGTTTGTCTTCACTTGCACTTTAACATTAATTATTTTTACAGGATCTTCCTCACTTCTTCCTTTTCTTACCTTTTTTTTCATGTTGAACATAGATTTTGAAAAGGAGATAATTATGTTTAACATATTTGAGTTCTCATTAATGACATACCTTTCATCAAATGTTACTTTGTCTCTAGAAAATATCTTTCCATTAATGTGTTTGTGAAACCCCTTCTTATTCCTTTCATCTAGACAAGTCAAAAATTTTCATCAAAATGATTTTTTGATGAAAAATGCCATTTTGGCAAAATTAAACTGTTTAGAAAAGCATGTTGATTTTGACAATTTTGTTTAGGAAAAAAATGAAATGTAACATTCTGATAGTGTCAAAATATCCTCTTTAAACATTTTCAGAATTGAACATTTCAATGAAATTAATTGTTTTATATAAAAAATTTTAAAAGTTTTAAGAGATCAAAATCAGAATGAAATGTTTCAGTTTTATCAAAGCAAAATGTTTGCATTGACGTGAAAAAAAAACATTTGGAATTTTATTTTGTGGGAAATTTAAAAAAAAATTTTTTTTCTTCCATTTTTGTCTAACAGTTGATATGCTTTTTTGCTGGTCTTTTCTTTTTCCTACAAGCCCTTCCTCTCTTTTTCTCCCGATTCTTGGTTGGTTGCCTCATTTATCTCGCCTTTTTCATTCCCCATACAGATCCTCAGAACTTTGTCCAGTATCTTCTGAAGCCACATATGCTGCTGCTTATTCTTTAAATTCTTCTCAAAAGAACTGTTATCTGTTGTACTTTAACTACTCCCCATCTGCCTTTTACACTGGTGGATTTTAATGCTTCCCCCTAACTTCTTTGTCACATATAACTTCCTTATAGATTTCCTAATGCATCAGTACGTGCTTTCCTGAAATCTAGTACATTTGTATTGCTGCATTCTGTGAATCCCTTAATCTTCCCATGCTGAATTCCCATAGGTACTGGTACCAAGATGAGACTGTTTTCACAATCTCTCACATTATCTCTATTGATAGAAAGAACAACCAAAATGGTTTCCCTTCTAGCTGCGTTTCTGTTTTCTTTATCATAAAGTTGTCTTGTAGCGTACATGATTTAGGAAACATTTTAGCAATCCATTTTGGCTGCATTTATAACCCAACAGGTAAATGAGCAAATAAAATCCTTTATGAATGGGTACCCAGTGGTTCTGACTGCACTGAAAGTTGGCTCAACATTTTTTTCATTCTTGTTCTCATCTAGTCTTGGTAGTCTGTAGACAATGAGCCATTTTCAGATCTTCATTCTGAATAGCAATTTTTAGAAGCACTGCCCAATTAATTCTGTGATTAACTTGATTTCTGCCCTCTCTCTTGAAATGCTATTTTTTCTGCTTTTTGACTGTTTGTAGTCCTTTTTTATAGGGAATTCAGAGAACTGTAGACCCTGTTCAAGTCTATGTCCTATGGGGTGTTATAATTAATTGCAGATTAATAGGTTTCATCCTCATTTGTAAGCATTTCTGGAAGGATCAGTCTTGTTCATTTTAGTATAATTTTCATTCTATATGAATTCGGCTGTACATTTTACATTTCAATGTGTACATTGAAAGCAGAAGGCTCATTTTCACATTAATAAGTATTAAAATTGCAGTTGTTCTTTAACTGCGTCATCATCCTCATTAAAAATATTTTGCATACACATCTCACTTTTCACCTGAGTATCTCAAAGTACTTTACAAGCATGGGTAAGTATTATTATCTCATCTTGTGGATGGGCATAATAGTATTACAAACAGAGGCTCAAAAAGATTCAGCGATTTATTAGAAAGTAGAAGCCCATGCCTCCTAACAGTTACTGTTGTGTATTATTGCATTGCCTAGTAGACTCGAGCTGAGATTAGGGCTCCATTGTGATAGGCACTATTACAACACATCGTAAGAGACACTCTCTACCTTAAGATTTTATAATCTAAACAGGCGAACTTCAGGAAAAGGGATTATTTCCCCCATTTTACAGATGAGGAACTGATATGTAGAGAGATTCAGTGCCACGTTGGACAGGCCACTGAAAGTCCCAGACCCAGCAATGAACCCAGATCTCCTAATCAAGTACCTTAATCACTAGAGCACATTACCTCACAATAGGGTCTCATATTCTGTTGCAGTGCATGAGGTCTGAGGAAAGGACATATGCCACAAGAAAATTGCTAGGCGCTCTCCCATGCTAAATCTCCAAAAATGATTATGACAAAAGAGAGCTTTATTTTGATGTATAGGTAAAATTTTAAACTATCTCTCAAGTTTTCTGTCATGAACAATTTTGTTGTAGATAATACAGTGATGGGCTGACAATAAACACACAGAGGAATAGGTAGAATTATCATCATGGGGGAGGGATGCTATATAAAATGCATGGCAGTTTTTTTCTTTGTTAAATTCTTTGCTGGGATATTGTTCAGTTGAATTCAAAACACAGGACCTTCCTTGGGGGGGGAAATTGATCAATTTGTTTTCCTCATCTTTGCCCCTGTTACCCACAAGCTTGATGAAATCAGTTTCTCTGAAGGCAGCACAGTGGATTTGGCAAATTCTGGAGAACTGCTGGAACAGATCCCCGATCTGGCTGATGAATTAATGGAACCTGAGGACTGTTTTCCAGAAGGTAAGGACCTGTTTGCTTCTCTGTGATTATAAAGTGAAAATGCTCCTGTTCTCCTATCAAACATTAACGCCAAAGAGTTCCGGCCAGTTGCACTAGTACTTTACTGATGCACTTCATTTCACAGATATCTGTTATGTTCCAAAAACATATGCAATAGGCAGCAGTTACTTGTTAACATTTGTCTGTGAATTTCTAAAGTCTGACAAACCTGAAAGCCTACATTGCTGCACAGCATTTAGTTTGATGGGCTTTTCACAACATGCTTCGTGCTGTGCAGCTTTTTTTATGAAGGTGTTTTCATCTGGCCAGTGTAGCTCTCTGTTGTCAAAGACGTGTGTACTCAGAATTGATACATAACTAATCTGAGCTCACTGGAAAATAATTGGTTAGTAGAAACTGCCTAGAAAGTTCATGATTCCCATGATTGGTTTATATTTATTTTCCTGGATCCTCTTTACTTTGTTTCAAAGTAACTAAAATGTTTTGTAAAAGCCATTATGATTAGCAAATTCACTAACTTTGATCTGAGAGACGGTATAAGACAGACAGTTAATTCAAGTTAATTGTATTAGATAATATCATAATGCATTTACATATCCACTGTTTAATATCAAAGTGTACCAGAATGTTACCAATTTTAACTGCACCCATCACTGAAATGCAAGGATAAAGTACAACAACTATATTGAAAGCCCTTAGCTGTAGCTAAATCCTTGAGGGAAATGTCTCTCAAATGTGGTTTCTTCTCAAAGTGAGTTTCTATTCCAATTGATTTTTCAATTAGATTCCACAGTGCCATTAGTTCTTTGTGAGGGAAATAAGGTTAGGTGAATTTTAGTTAATCAATGAGTTATATTTCTTTGAAAATACAAGGAGTATTATACTCAAAACCACCAGCTCAGATGGGATCAGACAGGAATCATTCCCAGGGTATTTGATAGCCCTTGAAGTCAGCAAAAATGTGCATCTGAGTGTGAGAGAGATGATTGAATGAGGTAAGAGAGCCCTGCAGGGCTTACAAATGTCTCTAGGACCTAAATATTTTCTTGGCAGCTCTGCTTAAAAGCAATAGCCAAAGAGTAATGCAGCTGGCTGAAGATAGAATGGTACTATGCTGCAACCATTCCAGTCAATACAATAGCTTAGATATGGTGTTTCCATTCTCCCATAATATACTTCTTATTGAGGCCAGTGAGCAGTGATCCATATTCCTTACTGCAAAGTTGCAGTGAGAGTTACATGCAAAAAACCTACATTAAAAGAACATTATCAAGCTCTTAAAAGTTAGGGATGCCAATTAAGGTTGCTCAGCCTTCATGAAGCAATCTTTAATTTGAAGATAATATACAAATTATTTTTTTCCAGAGGACCCCTGCCTCATTCTGTGAATTACTAGTTATTTAATATTTCACCATCCTTTCTCTTCCTGCAGTCCCCAGCCTCATTCACTACAGATCTTCTAACAGCTGCAACAAATTAGGCAGGGTCCCACAAACAACAGCCTTTTCACTACACAGCCCTGATTCTTTCTGAGACCGCTGTCCCTCCATATAAGTTAATAATTCTTTTAACAATTTGAAAAAAACAGAAATCTTATCATGTGGAATATTTTAGGCCAACTTGGGTCATCAGCAGGTTTTGAAACTTCACATCCACCGCACAGACCTCTGCCACTTGAGCTAACAGAGTATCTGGTAGCAATAGTAAACTGTTGTCTGCCCCATGGACCAGCACTAGAAGAGAATGAGGCGCAGGCTTTGCCAGTTGTGAAACCATTATATACTGTCTGCAGATGAATGTAGAAATTCAGGACTTCTGGGTTCAGTTCTAATTTAGAAAGGGGTTGTGGTTGTAGACCCTACTGTGATTATCCAACCTCCCCACTCCTTTCCCCCCAGTTCACCTCTCCCTCCCCCATGCTCTGGCTCCTTCCTACCTCCTGATCATATTCTCCCCTTCTACTCTCCCCAGTTCCTTACCCCTCGCCATTCACATCCTGGTTGCTTTCTCCTCCCAGGCATCAGCAGAAAAGCATTGAGAGCATAGTTCCTGAGTGTTGCACCAAGTAGCTCTGACTACTGGAAGAAGCAATTCTAGGGCAAGTCCATCTCAGCCCCTGTAGCCCCAAGCTGAATCATGCTCAGTATAGATGGAGTCTTTGGAGAATTTAGCTGTCAAACTCTAACTAATCTCTGCTGAGCATGTGCAAACTGAGATTTTTTCAGACTTGTCACTTAGCCAGATTCAGGTAAATGTTCACAGAGTTGGCAAAAATCACAACCTGGCCACCAGGATGACCCCATGAGAATTTTCAAATCTCTGCTCCAAAGCATGAAGGCTCTAGAGTTTCTCAATGAAACAGTTTTAAGGATATTTTTAACATGGACAAAATAATATATTTTTCCTTTACATCGTTTTGAGAAACAGCTGAACCCTTTTTCCTGAAACCTTCCAAAACAATTCAGCCTGAGCCAAACACCTGGCGTGGAGAATTTCAGCCCAGTTGGCTAATGTTTGGGAAAGTTTTAAGCACCTGAAAACATGATCTTCTAATGGAAAATATTGGGCAGCCTTACCTATAGGTGGCATTACTAACTCCACCTACAATGAAAGAGATTCAGTGATAGCTAGTACATATGGGCAAATGAGTGACACTGCATGAATGTGAGTGATGAAGAGGAATGAAAGAGAAAGAGCTAAACACTTACCATACTGGCTCACCAGCCGTCTAAATTCAAACTATGACATTTCTGAACACATTCAGGCATAGGTTATATCCTAGACTCCCTATTTATGATCTCCATAATATAGGGCTTGCAGAGGTCACAGTTTTCCTGAGAATTTGGGTGGCTTTTTTAAGCCAGCCACAGTAACTGCAGATAGTTGTATTGTGGGGCTACTGTTACTGATAGCTTTAATTTGCCAATATTTCAAAATAACTAAAAATGGTTAACTGGGAATAGTCCTGGTCCATTAAAAATGAATCGGGGTGTCATTACACTTCTGGCAGCTAGCAAATTCTAGCTAGTTGGGGAATAGAGCTGGACAAAATTTTTCAGACTAATAGTTTATTTGCCAGAAAATGCAGTGTTGGGTTGACCAAAACTATCTGTGAATTCAGTATAGCTATTTAAGTTTCAACAAGAGACTGCCCTACAGTTCGGGGCATTCAGCTTCAGTGTGGCAGACACAAGCTCAAATCACTGCTCTACATCAGACAGAGGGGGAATTTAACTGCATCTCCCATATCTTGGGTGAGTGCTTAAGCTATGGAGCTTTAGGAGGCCACCGCTTCTTTTTCCAGTGGCTTTATGAATGGCATTTCAACCCAAAACTTTTTTGTTTTGGTTTTGTTTCATAAAGAAAAACCAATAAAATTGTGTTTTGGTTCAGTACAAAATTACTTTTTGTTATTTTTTTGATTCAGCCAATGAACCAAAGATCAGTTATTCTCACAGCTCTGCTGATGAATAACTGGATGGGACATGAAGTGTTACTCTTGCAGCCAGTTAGTGTGAAAGCAGCATCCACTCAGAGACCATTATTCTGGCATTTTCCTCCTATTGTCCTTTTACTTCCACTAGAACACATTCTCTCTGCATTGCTAGCAGAATTGCAACTCATGCATTATCTTCTGTGCCTCAGAGAAGCATTGAAAGAGAACCTCTGATTCCAGTTTTCTCCTCACTCTGAGCCTAATAAGGGGGCAATTTCTCATTGAGCACCTACACGTGTAAATTTCCCAGATACAGACTCTTTAAATTTGGCAGTAGGTTCAAAAAATATCTTCAGATGAATTGCTGGAATGAATGCTTTGATCAGCAAGCACTTAGTACCAATTAACAAGATCTCTAATTTGTTTTGCTTTAGATATTGACTTCTAATAAATATATGACATCCACAACCTAATGTTTCAGAAACAATGAGAATAGCTATCATGACTGGATAATTCAGTGGCAAGGTGAAATAAATCTGAGTATCATCTGAATAGCAGTGAAAACTCAGGTCACAATCCTTAATAATAGCAGCTAGTGGCCATTTATAAATACAAAGAGAAAAAGGACCTCACATAGATCCCTGGAAACCAGCACAGCACAAATCTAAACTGACCCATAGAGGCTCTCACTAAATGATGTTTCAAATATGATTAAAACCAATTCAATGCCAACAAAAGACTCATGCTAACATGAACATGTCAACAGGATACAGTGATTAACAGTCTGCCCGGAGGTCCAAAGAAAACTAGAACAGAAAGAGACTGGATTGGTTGCATTCAGTTGACTACTGGATGCCTTCCACACAACAATCTTTGTATTATGGTGCACTCTGAAACCTGGGAGAGATTTAGTAGTTGACTTTGAATGGCTCTTCAAGTATTATAGATGTAAAGCACCAGAATTGAGACTAGACTAAAGATAGACGTCTCCTCAGCTACTGAAGTTGGCTTCTCACATATAGGCCTTATTGTTATAGCATGTTTAAAATTTGATGGAATAATTGAAAATTAAATAGATACATTCACAACCTTTTATTTTTAAATGCCCTTGAAGAAGGGTATAGGCCTCGATAGGAGAATCTGAAGTCTGCAAAACCATTTGCAGACTGAATCAGATGGTAAATTGTGTCTTTGTCACAAGCCCATGTATACAACATCTTAGGAGCAGATCAAGATGCAGATTGTGATTCAGAGACCCTGTTTCTGGATTGGGGTGGGAGGAAATTGCCCTGTGCCAGCTCCCCTATCTGGCACAGCCTACAGCCCCTGATGTGCCAGCTGTGCTAGCCAGTGCACTTATGGAACAAGGACTCTGCCCAGTCCTGGCCACCTGCATGGGAGGGGTGGGACATAGTGGGTTTTTGCAGGTAACTGTCCTCTTTGTGATGCTATCCGTGGTATGAATAGCCACCGAAGAGTAGAGAGGGAGTGTCTTTCACCCCACTTCTTCTCCTGCACAGGTGCACAAGACTGGCCATAATCTGGCCCAGAGCAACCAATTTTGGACAAAATATGTTGTTATAGAGTACTAAATGTCTGACTAGAGGAGTTTATATTTTGGGAGAGTTCTATGGCCTGTGTTATATAGGAAGGCAGATTAGATTATCGCAATGATCCCTTCTGGCCTTGGAGCCTATGAATCAGTGAATCACATCAATGCTGGTGCAGCCTTATCTGTTCTATAGCAGCCCAAAGTTATTGCTCAAATATAGTACACTTTATTGGGTTGAAAAGTGAGTGCAGGACCCTATTCCAACAGGTAATAAAATGGCTTTAATTTGAATATATCAATAACCAAATACATTCTACCAAATATTACTCTAGTGTAGCATTATTCTGTGCCATGACATACAAGAATTAATCTGTTTCCTTTGTTTACAACAGATAATCAGCATCTCGATCTAAATGATAAAGTTTTGACTATTGTATTTGTTTTAAAATGTATCTCTGGGTACTAAATGACTGCATTTTTAACAAAGGCTCTACAGAAAGCCTCAGTGTCATTACAAATCAAGTTTCTATGCAACGTCATCTTTGCGTTTTAGCCTATAAGGTAATAAATTAATCTAATACTGCTCACTTGCCTGTAATGGATATTCTTGCATCAGAATGCACAAAGGTAGTGAGACTGGGTCTGATAGCTCCATAGTGTCTAGTACTCATAAAGGGAGATTTCCACATTGGAAAGCTGGAATGCAATACAGAGAATATTTACACAAACTACACTGGAAATTTGCTATTACTTTTTCTATAATTCATTTGTCATTATTGCAGACATCTGAGTAAGAGCTTTCTCTCTCACAACCTAGCCCTGCCTTCTACCTGTACCTGCAGGGAAGTAAGCTGTATAGGACATATCACACTCTTCTGACAAGAAAGCTGTTGTCACAAATTTAGCATTATCTCATTTATGACTTCATACAGGAGACCACAGCTAGCAAAGGGAATAACTCAATAGTTATGAAAAGCAGGCAAAAAGTAAATGACAGTATGTTAGCCTGATGCATTTGGAAATGTTCCCTGTTGAAAAAGTCCCTCTTTTACTTAGAAATTACATGTACTGTTCTGATATGAATAGAAAACACAGCCATTGTTCTCTGTGCCAAATTCACCACTGTACAAACCAGTGCAACTTTATTGATTTAACAGGCACTGGCTTATACCAGCAATGGATTTGGCCCTCTGAGGGTCTGATTCTGCTACTCCATGGTTATGATGAATAATACGTTAGTGCTTACACAACCATCTGGGAAAACAATGGAGTTACTCATGGGTAAGGTATATGAACTAGGGGTGGCGGTATCTGTGTACCTCTAGATCACCAGGTGGAATCTGCCCAAATCAGTAATGACCAGTTATTACTATTTTGTACATATACGTAGGCTAGGTGAAGTGAATTCTGGTCTATGAGTAAAATGTTCATAAGTGCCCAAGTGACTTAGGGGCCTAAGTGCCATTTTCAAAAAAGACTTAGGCATTTAGAAGCCAAAGTCCCATTAATTTTTAGTAAGCCTTAATCTCCTAAAGGCTAGCTTCACAAAGGGACTTAGTGTTGTGAGGCAGAGCATCATGACACCTAACTTTTTGATGCCTAGGTAACCACTGGATTCACGAAATCTGAGTTTGGCACCTATGCTCCCCATACTATGAATGAGAAGATATAGGCCCGTAAGAACGGAATTCACAAAATCCAGCATGCTGAACCGCCTAAGACAGACTATGGGAGATGGGTGTGTGCTAAGCTCTGCCTTCCTCAGGGAGTTAGATGCCTATGTCCCCGCTGCACGGAGGTGCCTGTCTCTGGATGGGATTCACAGCCAAGAACTCTCTCCTGGAGTCAGGCACCTAAGGTGTTATTTGAGAGGAGGAGAAAGATGACAACAATCTCCCTTATAACTCTTAGCCGTGTGGTTTGGGTACTCACCCAGGATGGTGGTTCAAGTCCCTCCCTCCACCTGATGAGGAGAAGGGATTTGCCGCTTCTCAGGTTAGTGTTCTAACCACCAAGTATGGGGCTCCCTCAGTCTCTTCTGTAGAACCTGTTCCACTTTAATTATTTATCCAAGTAGTCATTAGCAGCATGAGAATAACTCTATAGCCTGATGGGCAGGGCAGTCACCGGAGAGGTGCGATACCCAGGGTCTAATCCCTCTGCTCTAATGAGGCAGCAGGGCATATGCCCAGGGAAAGAAACATAGGTGTCTAGGGAACTTTTACTACAAAAACTTAGTTTAGATGCCAAGGGGGTTAGGTGGCAGCTGAGTGGGAGTTTTGTGAACATCAATGGTGCCTAAATCAGGTACTTAGGTTCCTAAAGTGGCAGTTCTTCTTCGAGAAGTGTCCCTGTGGGTGCTCCACTTTAGGTCTCCGAGCACCCTGCGTGTGAGATTGGAGATACATGGTAGCAGTGCCAGTTGGGTTGCACATGCGCTGTCACTGTCTTGCACTGTTTTCGGTGGTTACATAGCGCTGTTCGACCAACCATCACTCAGTTCCTTCTCTACCACCTTTGGCTTGAGTCGGAGCCCACAGCAGCACCCTTCTTCTTGATAGTTGATACTTAATAATTAGTTGTTTTTGTTAGAAACCTAGTAAAATCTTATTCTTTTCCTTGTTTCTCCCTATTTTTTTTAAAAAGGTATTTTTTCCCATCCTATTTTCCCCAGAGCTTTATCCCTGCTTCTGCCTATAGTTATAGTTAGAAAATAGAAGAATAGGAATATACACAATGGACAAAAACCCAGGCATGCCTGGTTCCCCAGGGTTCAAGCGGTGCCTGACCTGCAGGCTTTCCATTCCGCTTTCAGACGGTCACTCACAGTGTGTCCATTGCCTTGGGGAATTGCGTATCCCTCAGAAGTGCTCTCATTGCTACAACTTAAAGGCAAGAGCAAAGAAGGTGAGAGACCTTCAACTGAAACTCCTCCTAATGGAAAAATCACTGCGACCCTCATTGGAGGCTGAACCAGGGTCTTTTCCAAGCCAATGGTCACCCTCGGCAGACTCTGATACAGGGCTAGCCACAAAAATTACTGCCAAGGAGCCTGGTCAAAAAAAGACCACACTAGAAGCGCTCTGCAAGCTCACCTGCAAGGGAAGCATCAAAGAAAAAGCATCCCTCAGCAACAGAAACCACTTCAGTATTGACAGCACTGAGTGCCTCAGACTTCAGGACTTCGGTGCTGTCAGGTACCACAAGTACCTATAGAGCTACAGACCCTAAGAGGTCAAGCCCCGACAAAAGTACAAGGGCACGGAAAAATGCACAGTCCCAGTACCTACGGAGCTGGCACCAACCACTTCACCAGCATGCCAGCCTATGCCGTGGCCTACGGTACCCGTGAAACCTTCAGCACCGATGACAATAATAGCTACCCCAGCTGCACCAGTGCCGGTGCCAGTGCCAGACTTCCCGGCACTGTGGCGGTTTCTCAAGCAGGGTGATCTAGACATCTCAGCAGCACCAGAATCCCCCCTCTTCGATGCCAATGCTACACCACCACGTTCAGTACCAAGGTACAGTATTACAACATCCCTGGCAGACCAGTTACTCTCCAGTGATGACGTGGAGGAAGAAGTTCAAATACATTCACCTCACCACTCCTCTCCCATGCATTTTTTCAAACTGGGACCATTCTACCACCCAACATCTCAAGCACCCGGTTGGTACGTGGTTACCGCCTCCGATGCCATTCCCACTGCAGTGGCAGGATTGGGACTCTTGGGCCATGTACAGGACCCAACCCTCAAAGACCTTAAGCCCACCAACGTCAAGAGCACCACACTTTCCCATGACAACAATGGCTCCACCTCCTTCTGAACCACATGAGGAGATAGATGATGAATCTGATGTACCATCTGATCAGGAGGAGATGGCTCCTCCAGAGTTATCGACGAGTTCGCCAGATGAAACTATAATTCCTCCACCACCCACTACTGGAGATGATTTCAAACAATTCAAGGAACTCTTCAAAAGGGTGTCAGAGGCTCTCAAAATATCCATGGAAGAGGTACCTGAAGCACGCCAGCAGTTGTGCGACATATTACAAACTTCTGCATCCTCTAAGATTCCGTTATCCATTAATGACACAATTATGGAACCTGCAAAAACCATGTGGCAGAGCACCACCTTCTTGTAAAAGCTCAGATAAAAAATACTATGTCCCTTCCAAGGATAATGAGTTCCTGTTTTCCCACCTTGTACCAAACTGTTTGGTAGTACAGGCTGTGAATAAGAGAGGTAAACAGCACCACAGCAGAGCAACACCTTATGATAAAGACCAGAAGAGACTAGATCTCTTTGGATGCAAGATGTACTCATCCGCTAAACTTCAATTCCACGTTGCCAATTAAGAGGCATTATTGTCAAAATATACCCACTCAATCTTTTCTAAACTAGCCATTTTTATTGATAATTTACTGGAGGAAAAGAAAGAGCAGTTTAGAGCCAATAGCACTGAGGGCCACCTCATCGTGCACACAGCATTACAGGCCTGACTTAACTCGGGCGATACAGTGGCTCGCTCCATGGTCACATAAGTAGTCATTCGCCAGGCATCATGGCTTCATCTTTCAGGTTTACCGAACGAAATAGTCAACAGTAGGAGACCTGCCATTTGAAGGACTGAAGCTATTTGCAGAGAAAACAGATGAGTCTCTTCACTCCCTCAAAGATTGCTGAGCAACTTTCAAATCCTTGGGAATCTACACACCTGAAAACAAAAAGAAACAGGGCAGGTTTTACACTCAAACATTCTGACCACCCTATGCCCAATCTCATAGACAATTCAACCAGAGACATAAACAGCATCAGACCAGAAGACACCCAATATCAAATCAACCTTCAACAAGCCAGGAACCCACACTGAGATGACAATTTTGAAGGTCCAGTTGAGAGCACGAAAACCCCCAACATACTAACACAGGAAATACTTACCATCTCCACACCATTCAGAGACCACCTGTCACCATTTCAGAACATCTGGAGAAACATCACATCACATCAGACAAATAGATTCTAGAAATCATAGAGGATGGTTATTCCTATTTATGTCTATTCTATCTGCCACCCCCCGCAACTGTCCCTCTTCGGGGACCCCTCTCACAGGAACCTGTTACAACAGAAAGTACAGGGCCTCATACAACTGGGCACAGTACAACCAGTGCCATCATGGTTCAGAGGAAAGGGTTTCTACTCACGCTATTCTAACACAGAAGAAAACAGGCAGATGGAGACTCATCTTAGATCTAAGAAAACTCAACAAATTCATCAGAACCCAACATTTCAGGATGGTGAGACTAGCAACAATAATCCCAGTATTACAAAAGTGCATTTGGCTCTCTGCTCTCAACCTCCAGGATGCATATTTTCATATTATAATTCACCCATCTCGCAGGAGATTCCTGAGATTCCCTTTAGGGAACCAGCACTTTCAGTACAAGGTGCTTCCGTTTGGCCTATTCACTGCTCCAAGGGCCTTTTCAAAGGGTCTATCAGTGGTGGCAGCACACTTATGAAAACACAGAATCAGAAATTTCCATACTTAGACAACTCTCTGATAAAGGCAACAACACTAAAAAACACAATGGAGGCTACTCGAGTGATAACCCTGTTCACGAAATTAGGGTTACAAATAAAGGAACAGAAGTCAACAATAACACCTGTTCAAAAACTAGAATTTATCGGTGCCTATCTGAATACTTCCTCAACAACAATTTATCACCCTAACCAATCTCATAACAATGATGATATCCATCAGAATGTGCCTGCAACTGTTGTCCACAACAACTTTCGTGGTCAAACATGCCAGACTTCATATGAGAAGCCTTCAAGCATGGCTTCGGATGCTTTACATTCCTCAGAAGCACAGTCTCAACAGACTCCTTACAGTACCATCCAAAATAAAAGAATCTCTAAAATGGCGGACTCTTCCCAAAAAAGTCTGTGCAGGAGTCCCTTTCTCCCAAAGGACCCCAACATTAACAATCACCACAGAAGCCTCCTTAAAAGGTGGGGGAGCGCACCTACTTGACAATAAGATGCAAAACCAGTGGTCCAAATCAGAGACCAACCCCCATATAAATCTGCTAGAGCTAAGAGCAGTATAGAATGCACGCAAATACTTCCTGCCACTGAACAAGAACCAATCAATCAGGATCCTTATGGACAATATGACATGCATGTTTAATATAAACCGCCAGGGCAGTACAAGATCTCACTCCCTATGCACAGAGGCAGTTAATCTCTGGAACTGATGCATCAGCCACGATATGGACATAATGGCATCATATTTTCCAGGCTCATTGAACAAAACAGCAGGTACACTGAGCAGAGACTTTGTACAGGACCACGAATGAGAAATGCATCCGGTAGTCCTCAACATGATATTCAGTCGATGGGGCTTCCTTCAATAGACTTATTTGTGATGGCACAGAATACCAAATGCTCACAGTTCTGTTCCAGAACAGGACTACATCCGAACTTGCTAGATGATGCTCTCTTCATCAAGTGGGAGGCATTTCTAATGTTCGCATTCCCACCCATACCACTACTAGCCAGGGTCATCCACAAAATCAAGGACAGTACCAAGGTCATCTTCATAGCACCTACACAGCCGAGACAAACCTGGTTTCCCTACCTTCTCCAGATGACATTGTGCCCAACACAGCACCTCCCACAAATATCTCATCTCTCCCAGGACTCTGGACATACCTGTCATCCCAACCTGATGATCCTACACCTAAAAGCATGGCTACTCCATGGTTCACAGAAAGTGAGTTAACCTGTTCAGAAGAAGTAAAAGACATTCTGCTAAACAGCAGAAGACTAAATATGAGAAAGCTATACATGGAAAAGATTCTGTACCTGATGCAACAACAAATGCCTCAACACAGCTTCTTCTCAGCTTCCACAAAAACTAGATTACATATTGGAACTGAAGAAGAGTGGCCTTATCATAAACTCCATTAAAGTACATCTGACTGCCATCACAGCATTTCATGACAAAGTAGACGACACTACCATATTCACCCATCCAACAACTAAATGATTCTTTTAGGGCATTCAAAATACTTACCAGGAGACCAAAATCCCAGGCCCTACCTGGGTCCTCATCCTGATTCTGCACACACTTATGGGACCACCCTTCAAACCACTTGCCACATGTTCCCTATTGAACATCTCCATGAAGGTCGCCTTTCTTATTGCCATCATATCGGCTAGATGAGTAGGACAGCTAAGTGCATTAATGGCCAATCTCTATATACAATCTTCCTTAAAGACAAGGTCACCTTGAGACCACATCCAAAATTTTTACCTAAAGTTGTTTCTTCTTTTCACATAAACAAACCTATTTACTTACCTGTATTCTTTCCAAAGCCGTGCGCAGTCAAAAGGGAGGCAACATTCCACACGCTTAATATCTGAAGAATACTGGCCTTCTACCTAGATAAGACAAAAAGTTTTAGAAAATCACAGACTATTCATTTCTACCACAGAAGGATCTAAAGGACAGGCTATCTCCAAACAAAGACTCTCCAGGTGGATTTCGGGGTGTATTCACCTCTGTTACCAAAAAATGCACCAATAGGCCCCAGTTGAGATTCACACGCATTCTACAAGAGCAACTCTCAACATCAGTGGCCTTCCTTAATAATGTATCTATTATAGAAATTTGCAAAGCAGCTACTTGGGCATCAATGCATACTTTCTCAAAACATTATGCAATAGAAGAACAATCTGCCTCAGATGCCCTATTCGGGCTGACGGTATTATCAGCGGTACATAAAACAGGTCTGAAGCCCCTTCCATCCATTGAGGGGCACTGCTCAACAGACACCTAAAGTGGAGCTCCCACAGGGACACTCCTCAAAGAAGAAGAGAAGGTTACTCACCTTGTGCAGTAGCTGAGACTCTTTGAGATGGTTGTCCCTGTGGGTGCTCCACTATCTTCCCTCCTCCCCCCTACTTTGGAGTAGGTAGATACAAATTGCGTTCCGCAGTAGAAAAGGGACAGAGGGATGGTTGGTCGCACAGTGCTATGCAACCGCTAGATAGCAACAGTGCATGTGTGACCCAACTGGGCACTGCAACCGTAAATCTCTGATCTCATGTGCAGGAGCTCGGATTCCTAAACTGGAGCACCCACAGGGACAGTCATCTTGAAGAACCTCAGTTACTGCACAAGGTGAGTAACCTTCTCGTAGGCACCCAGTTCTCTTTGTGAATCTAACCCTACATGCTTAAATCACTTTTGAAACTGAGACATAGGCTCCTGCAGCACTGAGGCATTTTTGAAAATTTTATCCTTGTTCCTAGTGTTCCTAATAAGCAGATATTCCCATGACACAAATCGCCATCACCCTTTTAGCAATGTCAGCCACAAGAATTGAATGGTTATGCGGACTGAACTATCCTTTTGCCTGAAGACAAGGTCCTTCAAGATTTAGGAATGAAGCATTGATGGGCTGGAACCTTCCTTTGCTCTGGCTGTACCTGATCTGTAAAGAGGTAGAGGATTTCAGTCTCCTTTACTGTCAAACTGACATCTTTTACCAACACTTAATTTTAAAAAATAATTTATTAATTTTATTAATTTGTTTTTAAAATTATACCTGGAATTGATCCAAGTACCAGAATGAAACTATACAAGGAATAGTCTGGGCTGGGCTTGTGCAGAGCTCTGTGTGATGGAGACATTTTGAGATAGGAGGAATTTAAGCTAAAATGGTCAAGAGGCTACTGCAATCACATCACGGCTGCTTGCCCACAGCAGGATTCCCTTAGTGGAACTTTCCCCATTGATATGCTCCTGGCAGGTCCCTTATGGCTGACCATAGCCCTTTCCAAGTACATCGTTTCCTTCCCACCTCTTGATGACTATTATTTCTGTATACAGTAATGCAGCATTCGAAAACATTGCAAGATAACCTGAATTGTCATGTTTGACCATTACTTTTACACTTCAGATGTAAATTAGTAACATAGGCCACCTTTTAGCTAATGAAGGATTTGGCATATCATATTTTATTACTTTAGGACTGATCATGCTTCCACTGAATTTAGTAGTAAAAGTCCCTTTGTTTTCAATATTGGGAGAAAAATTGGGGTCTATATCTTGCTTTTCTGAATCACAGTAGTTTCTAGGGCTTGTCTTGACTAGGAGTCCAATTCATTGATACAATGCTGTCAGGTCATCGTAGACAAGGTTACATTATAGTCAGCTCTTCATAGTTATGAATTCCTACTAAAGACAAACCTGGAGATACAACAAACAGGTTTTTAAACCAGGGATATGGGTTTGTCTATTTCCATTTATATCAGTCTTTCTAGCATAGCTGATGATTGTCAAGATTGCTAGGAAAAGCCAGGATGTTAAAGAATGAGGCTAGCTGTGTGTGTGTCAATTTAGGGCAGCTGTACGTGAATTCCCTTTCTGTGCAAGGGCACCCACTCTTAGGTTTCTGGCTCCCTAGCCATTGCCTCGCTTGGATAACACACTTCTGTCTTTCTCCTGACTGGGGTATTTCCAGGCTGCACAGCCCTCTGCCTATACTGTGAATTCCCCAGCAAAATTAGACTGCCTAAGCCTGCCTGCTTTACTTTTTATTCTTAGAGATGATAAAAAGTGTAGTCACCAACAGTTAAGCGGCCACACTTTTATCGCTTTCTAAGCAATCACTTTTATTCTTGAGGTAAGAACATTACAAAGAAAACATAGTTAAAACAATGAAAGAATCTATACATGTGCTAACAATCTTACCAGAAATCACCCCCTGACTCCAAAAAGGGCTCTGGCCAGTGAATGGCCCTTCAGATCCCACCCTGGGATTTTCTTGTGGTTAACTGTTCATCACTCCTTTTTCTCAGAACAAGAACACTCAGGAATCTGTGAGTTACTTCTTTCTATATTGTTGAGGTCTTGATCTGTCCCCATGTAACAGATGAAAAACAGAAAAAAAAAGTCTTGCAAAGATTAAAAGGCTGAGTTCTTGCTTAATTGGAGTAGGTGTATTTGCACGTACCACTCCTCCTAGAGATTTCCTGGGAAACCTACTTAACCAAGAGTTCACTCTTATGTCAGTCCATTGTTTAAAAGATCCCTTTCAAGCTCATAACATTTCCTAAGGTTTACATTAGTCATATCTTTAAACAAGTTGCATACAATTCCAGAACAATATATAAACATTTGTATTTTAATATAGTAAGCTCATAAGATACTTCAATTTACATAACATAAGAGCAGAAGAACTGCCATACTAGGTCAGACCATCATTCATCTTTCCCAGTATTCTGTCTCTGACAGTGCTGGAAGGGAAGAGTATCGAACAGGGCAATTTTGGAGTGATTCACCTCTGGTTTCCACTGTTGGCTTCTGGTAGTCAGAGGTTTAGGGATTCTCCAAAGATGAGGTTCAATCCCTGATGATCCTACCTCTACTTACCCAGTTCTTTTTTGAATTCAGTTATACTTTTGGCTGTCACTGCATCCCATGGCAATGAGTTTCACAGGTTAGTTCTTCTTTGTGTGAAAAAGTACTTCCTCTTGTTTATATTAAACCTGCTGCCTATTAATTTAATTAGGTGACCCTGGTTTTTGTATTGTGTGAAAGGTTAAATATACTTCTCTATTCACTTTTTCCACATTATTCATGATTTTATAGACCTCTTTTCTATCTCTTTCCCCCAGTCATCTCTATTCTAAGCTGAACAGCCCTAATCTTTTTTGTCTCTCCTAGTATGGAAGCTGTTCCATAACCTTGATCATCCTTATTGTCCTTCTCTGAACCTTTTCAAGTTCTATAATATCCTTTTTGAGGTGGGGTGACCAGAACTGGACAGAGTATTCAAGGTGTGGGCCCACCATGTATTTATATTGTATAATTACTGTATAATTTTCTCTCCCTTTCCTAATAGTTCCTAACATACTGTTAGATTTTTTTATTTGCTGCTGTACATTGACCAGATATTTTCAAAAAACTATACACGGTGACTCCAAGATCTGTTGCTTGGGTGGTAATAGCTACTTTTGACCCCATCATTTTGCATATGTAGTTGGGATTATGTTTTCCAATGCGCATTACTTTGCATTTATCAACATTGAATTTCATTTGCCATTTTGTTGCCCAGTCACTCAGTTTTGTGAGATCCCTCTATAACTGCTCATAGTCTGCTCTGGAATTAACTGTCTTGAATAATGTTGTATTGTATGCAAACTTTGCCACTTTTATTGTTCACCCCCTTTTCCAAATCATTAATGAATATGTTGAAAAGCTCTGATCCTAGTACAGCTCTTTAGGAGCTCCTTCCGTTCACCTCTCTCCATGATGAAAACTGACCATTTATTCCTACCTTTTGTTTCCTGTTTTTCAACCAATTGCTGATTCATGACAGTACCTTCCCTCTTATCCCATGACTACTTAGGGCACGTCTACACTTAAAATGCTGTATGGGCGCAGCTGTGCCATTTTAGTGCTTTAATGAAGACACTCTCAGCTGATGGGAGAGAGCTCTCCCCTCATTTTAGTTAATCCACCCTCCTGAGAGGCAGTAACTATTTAGGCGGGAAAAGCTCTCTCGCTGACGTAGCGTTGTCTACATGGGGGGTTAGGCCGATATAACTATGTTGCTGAAGGGTGTGGATTTTTCACACCCCTGAGCAACATTGTTATACCTTAGAGGTCTGTATTGTAGACCAGACCTTAGTTTTAATAAGAACCTTTATTCTTATAAAATAAGGTGAGGGATCTTATCAAAGACTTTCTGAAAATCCAAGTACACTATACTGACTGAATCACCTTTATTCACAAGCTTGTTGACTCCCTCAAAAAATTTTCTTAGACTCTCTCTGTTCTTTACAATCATTTCTATTAGTTTGCCTAGTACATTAGGCTCACTAGCCTATAATGGCCAGCAACAATTTAGGAGTCCTTTTTAAAAATCAGCGTTACATTAGTACCTTCCAGTCATCTGGTACAGAGACTGATTTCAGTAACAGATTATATTCTAGAGTTCTGCAATTTCACATCTGAGTCCCCTCAGAACTCCTGAGTGAATGCCATCTGAACCTAGTGACTTATTACTGTTTAATTTACCAATTTATTCTGAAAACTCTTCTGTTGACACCTCAATTTTGGGTAGTACTTCAGATTTGTCATCCCAAAAGTATAGCTGTGTTATGAGCATTTTCCCCGTATTCTCTGCAGTGAAAACCTATGCAAAGAATTCATTTAGCTTCTCTGTATTGCTCTTGTCTTGCTTACGTGCTCCTAGACCTTTGTTTTCTAGTGGCCCCACTGCCTGTTTGGCAGGCTTTCTGGTTCTGATGTACCTAAAAAAATTCTTACTGTTAGGTTTTTTGTCTTTGTCAAGCAGCTTCTCAAAGTTTTTCTTGGCCTCCCATATTATACTTTTACCTTTTTCTTTTTTTTTTTTGGCCAGTTTGTGCTCCTTCCTATTTTCTTGATCAGGATTTGACTTCCAAATTTTAAAGGATGCCTTTTTGTCCCTAACAGCCTCTACTATTTTGCTGGTTAGCCATGGTGGCATTTTTTGGTTCTCCTACTGTCTTTTTTGATTTGGGGTATATATTTAATCTGAGCCTCTATTATGGTGTTATTAAGAAGTCTCCATGCTGCTTGCAGGCATTTTACCCTTGTGATTGCTATTTTCTATTTTCTGTCTAACTAGTGTCCTCATTCTTGTGTAGTTCTCCTTTTTAAAATTTAAACATTACTATGGTGAGTTTTTTGGTATTCCCCCCCTCTTTGCAAGGATGTTAAATTTCATTACATTATGGTCACTATTATCACATCGTTAAGCTATAGTTACTCGGAACAGATCCTGTGCTCCACTTAGGAATAAATCAAGCATTACCTTTCCCATTGTGGGTTCTAGGACTAGCTGCTCCAAGAAGCAGTCATTTATGGTGTCTAGAAATTTCATCTCTGCATCATCCCTTGAGGTGACATTTGCCCAGTCAATGTGAGGATAGTTGAAGTCACCCATTATTATTGAATGTTCTGGCTTTATAGCCTCTCTAAGCTCTCTTAGATCCCTTAGCATTTCACAATCACTGTCACTATCCTGGTCAGGTGGCTGGTGTATATTCCAACTGCTATACTCAACATTCAATAAGATATGCCCAGCATATTTCAGGAAATTACCATAGCTGTCACACAATGTATCTATTTGAGGCACTTATATAGCCTCCCTTTTCTGTAGTATCTGACCACCTCACAAGCTTCAATGAATTTATCCTCACAACACCCCTCTGAGGTAGGAAAGTGCTATTATCCACCTTTTATATATAGGGCATTGAGGCCCAGAGACTCAAAGGGCTTGTTTACCTTTGAAATACTACAGCAGCACAGGTGCAGTGTAGAACCTACCTATGCTAATGGGAGGGCTTCTCTCATCAGAATAGGTAATCAACTTCCGAGAGGTGGTAGATAAGCCAACGGAAGAATTCTTCCATCAAAATAGTGTGTCTACACAGGGACTTAGGTGGGCTTAATTACACTTCCCAAAGGTTTGGATTTTTCAGACCCCTGAGCGATGTAGTTATGCTGACCTAATTTTCTAGTGTAGGCCAGGCCTGAGTGACTTGTCCAGGGTCACACAGGAAACCTGTGCTACAGCACATTTAAACTCAGGTCTCCCAAGTTCTAGGATGGGACCCTAACCACTGGTCCACACTTTCTGTCTGAGGCCTGAGACCTTTGTGCATTGGAACATCCTACCCTCACCTCCCTTTGATCAAATTGTCTTTTTTTAATGAATAACTTCTGTGGTACCTTAATACCAGGAATCTGCCCTCACAAAAGCTCAGAATGGTATTGAGAGTACTGGCAATACACCTTCAAGAGTCATTAAACCAGTCCTGTTACCATGTTTGTTATTGGACAGCATAGCATGATAGGCCTGGTGGCAGTGGTAAAGCCATTAACATTACCATTAACAGGTAAAGTTCTCTTTACATTATAAAAACCACTGGAAGGAAGCTTTAGAAAGAACTGGCCTCTTTAAGTGGTTTTGGTGGCTCTTTGGTATTAGGGTAAGAAGCAGGAATGGATAAGGAGAAAAGGAGAAGGGGATGACAGAAAAAAGAAAGAGGAAAGAGTCTGAAGTGTCTCCGAGCTTTCTAATATTCCCATGTCTGAGAAATACACATGGCATCCGTGGGCATTAAATATTCTTGACTGTTTCCATTTTTTTGGGTTTTTTTTCTCTTTCAGTCTGTGTCCGATTCTTCCCTTGCTGTTCAGTGGACACCACAACATTTGCAGGCAAAATTTGGTGGAGGCTGAGGAAAACCTGCTACAGAATAGTTGAACACAATTGGTTTGAAACTTTCATCATATTCATGATCCTGCTGAGCAGTGGCGCGCTGGTAAATTTAGCATTATCTCTCCTTAGGTTTAAAGCGTATGTGTGTCTAAAGGAAGGAGATAACAGGCTAGTTACATTCCACTTCAGGAAAACTCACCCCTTGCTGCTTGTTTCCTAAAGGCGGTTAGTTTGGAAATAAAACTTGTTTTATCCCTTAGTAAATTTACCATCTTCTTTCAATGTTTTAAAAAAATATTCACTAAAAACTTAAAGCCCCATCCTTCCACGTGGATAGGAGTCATGCTTTATTCCATGAGTAGTCCAATGGCAGCCAAATGCCATATGAGTCAGGGGAGTTAGGGGAGCTCAGAGATGGAGCAGTAGTTTTGAAGATTGTCTTCCTCAAGTTTGGTTTCTGAAGGAATGTTGGGAGGCTCCCCTTTGCTGGCTTTCTCTAGCTAGCAGGGACAAGAATCTATTTCTTAAGGTGTCACCCAGATGTTCCTTAGAATATAGGGTTCAGAAGCAGGTCCAGGAAGACGGGGCTTACCCTCCCTTTCTCTATTGCTGGCAAGAGAAGGGAGAGATCTCAACACATTTTTTTTCTGTTGTAACATGGGATTACAATATGGAATGGATTGAGAACCACCCCTTTATTGCTTCCATATATGTGATTTTACCAAACTCAGTCAGGACTAGCTGGATGGTTATTGCCCTGAGTTTGGGTTTGAGATCCTCTGCCCCAGATATTTCACATACCCCATAATCAAATTATCTTTTCTATAAAGTAGGATAAGAATCTTAATTGCTGCCTTGGGCTCATCAGATTGCAAGCATTCAACATTTGGTTTATGTTTATTGGGCTGATTAATCAGTTCACTATCTGGAACAATTATACAGGCCCTTTATGCATGGACTGGGTTTAGAATTGATCGCTGCACCATTCATTCATCTCCAATTTATCTTTCCCTTCTGTGTTCCACACAGTTCACATTCAGGTAAAACAGATTAGCACATTTGTGATAGTTAATTTAGGCCCTGATCCTGCAAGGACTTATACACATGGGTGACTTTGCACATGTGAGAAGCACTATTGAAGTCAATAGAACACTTCACAGATGTAAAGTTAAGCATACATACATGTCTTTGCAGGACTGGGGCCTTATTTTGTTATTTAGAAACAACATGCTAAAAATCCTTCATCAGGCTGAGGAAAAACCAATTCAGATACAAGGAAGTCTTGTAAATTTAAAATATATAATGTCAGGGCCATACTGTTTAATGTCTGGTTAATTTAAAATTCTTTATTCAGAAAACAAAAAGTTAAATTATGAGCATTACCCTATGGGTTTATTTTATTTTTGCCATGCCAGTTATTTCATATCTTAATTACATCTTGAATGGGGTAGTAATAGTAATAGTTTGCACTAGCTCTGTACAGCACTTTTTTCCTTGGATCTCAAAGTGTTTTACAAATGTTAATTAATCAACATGCCTGTGAGATAATTATTATTATCCCCCATGTATAGATGTGTAAACTAGAAATAAGGGTTAACTCGCTTACCCAAGGTCATATAGCAAGTCAGTGGCAGAGCAAGGAATATAACCAGAATCACATCAGTTACCTGTCCCTGCCATATGTGCTGTTCCTTAAAAATCATGGTCTCCTAGAGTGAATGAGGCATATGATAATGCCTTCATAATACTGGTGTGAAAACTGTTGGGACGTGATCAGATGGAATGTCCTGTTTGGACTGTGCTGGGAAAATCTGGATCATGGTTGTGGGACCTTTTGTAATCAATCAGCTCTCTCAAGAGCTATTTATATTCTAAAAGCCTGTGTGGGGTTCATTTGAGAAGCTGCTTGAAGAAGAGGGAAATTAAGGCAGGACACCCTGCAGAGCACCTCAAGCCATTAGGGGTGTACGGGCATGGTCACTTGGTTAGCGGGACTTTCAAAGTGCATAAGGGATTTAGGAGCACAAATCCCATTGATACCTTTTGAAAAGCTCCCCCAAAATCAATTTACTGTATAAAAACACAGGGAACTGAATATAGCTGTCATGCCTAGGGTCTCCCACTTAACAGTCAGTTGATCCAGAAGAGACACTCCATTATATAAATCCTAATATTTCTGCTTGGCCAGCTAGTACAGTTTTAATAATGAGAAATTGCATACAGGAGAACAGAAAGTTATTTATTACATTTAAAAATACAAAATTTACATTCACTATGGCTTTTGGTGTAAGTGACGTCACTTCAAACTATACTGTAGAGTCGCACTGCAATATTAACATTTTCTATTGCAGTACTGCAGAGCTGTTGTAAAGTGAGGCTTTGTACTTCCAGGCATTTGAAGATATTTACCTTGAAGATAGAAAACACATTAAAACCATGTTGGAATATGCTGACAAAATTTTCACTTACATCTTTGTCCTGGAGATGCTTCTGAAATGGGTGGCTTATGGCTTCAAGAAATATTTCACCAATGCCTGGTGTTGGCTTGACTTCCTAATTGTAGATGTAAGTATCACTTTTGAAATATTATGTTTCTTGTATTGGATTATGTAGCATGCAGGAATATAGATAAAGTTAGACTTAAAATATTTACAAGCTGTTATGATTAACAGCTCCTTTCAATGTAAAATAATCTGCAGAAGTATCTATGTGAATTCATTTGCCATGGAGAAACTTCAGTCTAGCATAAGAGCAAACATATAACTATATCTTCCTTTCTACTTTATTGGCATAAATGAAATGACCTTCATCTCTTAATGTTAAACAGGTTCCCTCTCTGTCCTATTAAGTCTGCCAATGCTTGCACTTGGAAAATGACAGGCATCATTCTAGGGATAAGAAGCAACCTTATATGAACCTAGTTGTAAAGGGCAAGGCTTGGTATGTCATTGAGCATCCTCTGGCAACCAGTGTGCCAAAAAGGAAAATCAGTTTTGTATCATTATACAGAGGTGTTACCATGCTAATTTAAGTCACACTTCATTTTCATACATAAGAACTCGCTCTGTCTCTTAGCATTTCACATCTCATTCCACACTCCAGGCTAGCACAAGGTCTGGTTACCTCCGTCTGTGCTGCACATGACCTCGGCACACAAGTCTTTCAGCAGATTAGAGAAGCTATCCCCTGGCATAGTCTCCTCGGGAGGCTGCCAGTGGTATGTAACAATGTGTTCAGTATCATCTCCCAAGTATTTACAAGAGAAGGAGTCCAGGAGATGAAGGCATGAAAAATTTTCTTGAACTGAAAATGATTTCTCTATTACAAAGTCTTATGAAAGAATTTGATTCCCTCATACCTTCATATATTGAAATTTGCCATTCTGAGTTTCCCTTGTAAGGAAATCCTTAAAATTAGACATCCAGGCTGAACAAAGGTAATATCAAACTAAAAGAATGATAGAGCCAGATTTTTACCCAGTCTTCCACTAAAGTTCAGGGGTCTTTGGATGCTGGTACATATAAGGACCAGCTGTAAACATGTAGATTCCAAAGTACCAGAGTGCTTGGATGTGAGTTTTAAGTCCATATATTCAGCTTCTGAACATGGCTGTTGAATGCACTAAAGTCTAGATACACTGTGCCAATGCTTTTTTTTTTTTACAGAAGAACAGGAATTTTTCATGAATTGGAACAATTAATTCTGCTTCATTACAAACAGTTTTAAGTGAGTTCCACAGTTGTTAAAATACATAAGAATATAAGAACATAAGGCTGGTCATGTTGGGTCAGAACAATGGTCCATCTAGCTCAGTATCCTGTTTTCTGACAGTGGCCAATGCCAGCCATATATTATAATATGTGTGTAGCATTTAATGAATACCAAAGGGAGTAAAATTGAGGGCCCAAGCTAAATTCTGTCCTCCATGTGTAAAACTCATTTAATGGGAGTTACTCGTGAATCCAAAGTCAGCATCTCACCCAGAAAGTGTATGTATAGATATCCCTTTGAATAATGGAGATTGTACGTGTAATGTGATGTCACACTGAACATTTACTCTCAAGTCTTTCTGGTGATATAGACATTTTGAATTCTTAAAACATATTTAAACTTTTACTTTTGCAAACCCATTTACTTAACCAAAAATTATCTATTACATGAGTCACTCCACAGTTTTTCACGTTGCTTCTTTCTGATCCCCAAAATCATTTTTCAATAGTGTTTGTAAAAGTCCTGCACTGTTTTTTCAAAGGTTTTAATAGATGCTTCTCTCCAAACTGTATTGTTTACCAACACTGTACAACTATGAATCGGGACAGTAACGTGCTGTGATTTTCCTATGCAATTTTTCCTTTTAATTTTAATTTATTCTGTCTTTTGAGAACCAAATCTACTGCCACTGAACTGAGTTGGGAAGTGAAAGGATGAATTAACTGTTCCAAGGAAGCAGATAAACCATTTGTCTGACTTTCTCAATTATATTTGTTATTCAGAATTAATCACTTAACAATTCTTGATTTGCCAATTTTTCATGAGCAGTTTATTGTGAATATTCAAAATTCAAGCTGTGTTGGCTGATTTTTCATTGGAAATGTCAGTCACATGGTATAATCTGTGTTTTCTGGTTGTAGTGATGTAACGCTTACAATCAGTTTTCTTGTGCCAATACTTGTACAAACAATTCAGAATTTGCTTTCAGCAAATATACACTGATATTCACTTAAAAATCAGTTGCTATGAACATTTCTGGTAGGAAATTAGCTCACTAGAATCTAAATGATAAGTGAATCCAAAGGGGCTGTAAATCATATTTTGTTCATTATTTAAGCACATATTTGAGGAATATTTTTGAGGTACTTACTCAGCTCTGCGACAAATCTTTGACACTGATTTGTGCCTGTGAAACAGCAATGACTATCTTATAATTGTGGATAACTAAAGTAGATTCTAGATGTCGAAGTCTGGACATTAAAAATACCACAGTAATCCACCTACTGGAAGCTATTTTTGCCAAATATAAAATCCCTGAAGAATGATCTCTGATAATGGGCCTCAATAAATCTTAAAGAAACGTGCCAATTTAACAAAAAAAATGTAAAGCATTTTTAAACTCATGGCAGTACAGTAAGGCCATGTTAAGTGAATAGTAGCAGACTTGCTGGGGAAAATGGCTAAAAAGCAAAATGCACACTCATTAAAACCTAGGACTGATGGGAAAGACTTCTATAGGAGTTTACTCAAATACTGGATACACCTATCTACTTTGCAAGTTTATTACTAAGATACATCTAATTCAGTCAATTTACAGTGAACATATCTGTGTGCACGTGAAGCAGGATGATGGCCATTCTAAACTCATAGTTGTTCTCAGGTAGGAATACACTGAGAGATTGTAGCAGGTCTGAAGTTTGAATAGATGTGAATATCATTCTCATTTGCATGAGATAATCAGAAACAGTGGTCGCTCACAATTACCCTTGTTCGGATGCACTTACATATACTCACAAAGAATAGCCATTTATACAAACATATATACAAACAAAAACTTGGAATTGTAAAAGGTAGAGCTGGAAGAGACCTCAAGAGGTCAAATAGTCCAAACCCCTGCACTGAGGCAGGACCAAGTATAGCTAGACCATCCCTGACAGGTGGTTGTCTAACCTATTCTTAAAAACCTCCATTGATGAGGATTGTACAACCTCCCTTTGAAAACTATACCAGTGCTTAACTACTCTTATAGTTAGAAAGTTATTCCTAATAGCTAACCTAAATCTCCCTTGCTGCAGATTATGCCCATTACTTCCTGTCCTAACTTCTGGGGATGTGAAGAACAGTTGATCATCATCCTCTTTATAACAGCCGTTAATATATTTGAAAATTGTTATCAGGCCCCTCCTCAGCCTTCTTTTCTCAAGGCTAAACATGCCTAATCTTTTTAATCTTTCCTCATAGGTCAGATCTTCTAAACTTTGTATCATTTTTCTTGATCTCCACTGGACTCATTCCAATTTGTCCATATCTTTCTTAAAGTGTGGTTCCTAGAACTGGACACAGCACTCCAGCTGAGGCCTCACCACTGCAGATTAGAGCAAACAGTTACTTCCCAGATCTTACATATGACAATGCTGTTAATAAAAAATAGTATTAGCCTTTTTCACAACTACATCACATTGTTGGCTCATATTCAGTTGCGATCCACTATAACCCCTGATCCTTTTCAGCAGGACTATTGTGTAACCAGTTATTCCCCATTTTGTAAATATTTGTTTTGTTTTTTTCCTTCCCAAGTGTAATACTTTGAACTCGTCTTCATTGAATTTCATCCTGTTAATTTCAAACCAATTCTTCAATTTGTCAAGGTCATTTTGAATTCTAATTCTGTCCTCCAAAATACGCACAACCCCTCCTAAGGTGGTGTCATCCACAAATTTTATAAGCATACATTCTACTCCATTATCCAATACTGGACACAAGACAAACCCCTTCTGGGCCCCACTGGTAGGGTGACCAGATGTCCTGATTTTATAGGGACAATCCTGATATTTGGGGCTTTGTCTTATATGGGCACCTATTGCCCTCTACCCCATCCGGATTTTTCACATTTGCATTCTAGTCACCCTACCTACTAGATACATCACCCCAGTTTGACAGTACACCATTGATACTTACTCTTTAAGTACGTTCTTTCAACCCGATTTTCACCCACCATATAGTAATTGCATCTCAATCATATTTCCCTAGTGTTTTTATGAGAATTTCATGTAGGACTGTGTCAAAAGTCTTAATAAAATTAAGATATGTGAGATCTACAGCTTCCTCCCATTTAATAGGACAGTAACCCTGTCAAAAGAAATAAATTAGTTTGGTTTGGCCTGACTTGTTCGTGACAAATCCATGTTGACTATTACTTATAGCCTTGTTATTGTGTAGGTGCTTACAAATTGTTTAATAATTTTTTCAAGTATCTTTCCATGTATTGAAGTTAGCCTGACTGGTCTATAATTTCTTGGATCCTCTTTGTTCCCCTTTTTAATGATAGGTACAATATTTGCCCTTCTCCAGTCCTCTGGGACCTCATCCACGCTTCATGAGTTGTCAAAGATAATAGCAATCGGATAGTTCCTTAAGTACTCTAGAATAAATTACATCAGGCCCCACTAACTTAAATACATCTAATTTATCAAAATATTTTTGTTCAAACACAGTAGATTAATAAAGGAGCATGAACATGGCCAAAACTAGGAATTAAAATAGATGTCGTGAATGTTGTTTTGAGGGTGTTTACCCAGCTCTGTATGTAGGTATCCAGGAGCAGCTGAAGATACATGTCCCAACACTGTGAATTTTTAAAGCAGCAGGTAGACTCCATCAACCATGTATGCTTTTATAGTGTTTGATGTTCTTTTTAGTTGTTTTCTCTACTCTAGTAATTTACCGAGTTTGCGTTTCAGCCAGCTAGCTCTAATGCATGCCCCGAATTCTGTTGACACTGCATACGCTATTCCATTGCACTGGTTGATTTACAAAAAATGGCAGTCTACACACTGGTGTCATTCCAATACTTAAAGCATTTAAATCAATAATTTCCTCACTAACCATATCCCAGTGCATCTATATACACATTGTACAAGGAGGGAACAGAATAGTACCCTAGAGAGCCTCTCACGAGAGAGTTTTTGGGGAAGATGCGTAATTGTCCTAATCTATCTCTGGGAATGTTCAAAAGAAAAAAAACCAAAAAAAAACCAGAGCAGTCACTTTTTCAGCTTCTCCAAAGGTCTTCAGTACCGTCAATAAATGATCATAGTCAAGGTATCTATCTCAGTTTATTATATCCACACATAATCTTCATCCATTTCCAGAAGATCATCAACTAGTCATCACCAATGCTGGTTCTGTGCTATGATCATCCTGGCAAATCCCAAATGGATATGACCTCCTTTCAGATTGAGCACCAGCTGGATCGATCCTAGCTAGCTTGTTAAGGTGGTCTGGCTGGATATTCAGTTTATGTCCATCACTGGTTATCTTATCATTCCACCAAAGTTTTTGGCACCCACATGATCACCAGCCATGTAGTAGCAATCATTGGTACATACTTTGAAATGTGTTTGTCTTCCATTCTAATAATATATCCATACCAAGAAAGCCAGCAAAACCAGACATGCTGATGGAGGCATTTGCTGGGTTTGGCTTTGAATATCTTCATTTCTGATCATGTCCTGCCACTTGTATGGAGCAGCTGACAAATATGACAAAACATCAGTTTGGTGTTCTTCAGCCTTCCTCATTGTCCACATTTAACTTCTGTATAATAGAGTTTGTATAACTGCCATTCTATAGATTCACAGCTTTGTAGCAAGCTTGGTGTTGCAACATCCCCACAGAAGCAGGTGAAGTGTTTGAATCATGGCAGCTGCTGCTTCTATACAAATGTCCACATCTTTCGAGCATCCTTCAACACAGTCTATGACAGTGCCCATATATTTGACAGTTGTCACCTGCTCGATGTCTGACCCAAATAGGTTAATACTGATCTGGTTGTAATCTAGAGGTTGCTCGATGATAGTGGCCAGGGACTGAATTTTATACTAATTAAAAACCAGACCATTGTGTGCTACTTCTTACCCAATCAGATTGGTCATCAGGTACAGCAGTTCACCAGACTGAGCTCACAAGACAATTTCATCAGCATATTCAAGATCTCAAAGCTGAATGGTGTTCAGCTCAACATCACCAACACTTGCATCCCCAATCTTATCCATCAACCAGTTGATGTTGAACAATGATGGTGACAGGACCCAGCCTTACCAAACTCCTGTGAGAATAGGAAACCATGCCATGTATCTGCCATTGACTCAGCTTCAACTTTCCATTCCATTACAGAGCTCTTTTTTCAATGATATTATCTTCCCAGAGACACTGAGTTGCTTCATCAGATCCCACAAAGTTGCTCAACGAGTTGAATCAAAGGTCTGAGAGAATTTTATAATAAGTGATGTGCATGGCTTATTAAATTCAGCTATCTTTTTACAAAGCTGTTTCAAACTAAAGATCTGGTTGGTAGTGGAGCAACCAGATCTTAAGTCACAGTGAGTTATCCCAATCTTTTCCACAAAGTGCATCATTGATTCAAGTTATTAACATGGAAGTGAAGACTTTTGCCTGAGACTGACAACAGCATAACACCTGTATCGTTGCTGTTCTGCCTTCTCGGCCTTTTTAAACAGAAGCAAACAACACCCTTAAGAATGTCATTAGGGGTGATAGTGGTGAGCCAGATGATCTAGCAGAGCCTATCCAGCAACCATACAACAATACTTTCAGCTGTCTTCAGCATCTCGGGAGTGATGTTACACCTCCTGGTGCCATCCCTGACTTCATTTTATGGACTATAATCTGGATCTCTTCTTGGCTGAAGGAAGGTGGCTGTACTGGAGCTTCCTGCCTCTCTTCAAATGGAAGTAAGACTGCGGACAACAGACATTGCTGAACTTGAGATGAATCATCAGTTTCTGCTGTCAAAAGCGCACCTCTGACTTTGATGACATCCATTAACAGACCGAAATGAGCCCATTTCAACCAAAAGCTCTTATTATAACCAAAAACTAACAATTTGCTTTCAGTTCTGAACTGTGTAAGGCCATCAAAGCATTAGAGACTGAAGTCTTACTCCCTTTGTCATCTGATTAGGAATGGTGTTGTTTCAAGTCATCAGTGCTGACCATCTGCCAGCTCAGTGCCTGGGGCCTCAGCCTTTCAAACATCATCCATGAATCAGGGAGGAGATGCTCACTGCAGCTGGAGCTAAGAAAAAGCTGAGACTACAATCCTGAGTTTTCAAAGACACGTTTGGCAAGAGCCAAAGCAAAGGCTGAATGGGTTTGACTTCAGAATGTCAACAAGTCCCTGTGTAAGAAAGATTAGGAATCCTGGTGGTTGACTCAGGCAGCCAGTTTAGAACAGGCTGCCTCCAGGCATGAATTATCCCCCTTTATTCAACGTTGTGCTGCTGTCAGAGGGAGGTGGCACCAGCTTCTCCCTTAAAGAATCAGGATGGCAGCGGCACCAGAACCTGCCGGATCAATTGTTTCAATGGGAAGCTAATTCCAAAACATTTCTCAATTATCCACTTCTGTGTTTATACCCTGGCTTAAAACAAATTGAGTGTGGTCAAAGATGTCTTTCTCCACAAATTTCTTTCCGAAACAAGTGATAACTGAAGAGGCTGCCTCGGTCAAGAGATGAGTGGATGGGAAGGAAACTAAACATAATCTCAGTATAGCACCATAACTAAATAAATATTTGACCTCAGTAAGGATGATAATATGGACCATGGGCATGAAGGCAGAACAGCCGTTGGAAATGAGCGTACAGACATGGAAATGATCACATCTGAGGAGAAAGAAAAACTTAGTTTAATGTACTCAAATCAGGGAGACCATTCCAGAATACTGAAAGAACTGGCACATGAGATTGCTAGTCCAGTAGCAAGGATTTAATGTATCTACCTATTTGGGGGGTAGTACCTTATAACTAAAGAATAGGTAATGTTGTACCTATATTTAAGAAATGCGGGGAGTGATATGGGAAATGACAGACTTGTTAGTTTAACCTCGTTTTATGCAAGATTTTGGAATAAATTGTGAAGGGTAACTAATGCAACATGGATTTACCAAAGGTAAATTATGCCAAACTAATCTCATTTTCTTTGAAAAAATAACTGATTTTTTAGATAAGTGAAATTCAGTAGATCTAATATAGTTGGACTTCAAGATAGCATTTGACACAGTACCACATGGGAAATTATTAGTTAAATTAGGGGAGATGGGGATCAGTACAAGAATTGTAAGTTGGATAAGGAACTGGCTAAAGGGGAGAAGGTAAGAGGTTGTGCTGAAAGATGAATTATTGGACTGGAGGGAGGTTACTAGTGGAATTCCTCAAGGATTGGTCTTGGGAACAATCTTACTCAACATTTATATTAATATCTCCTATTCTTTTCTGTGGCACATAATAATCTATAATGGTTCACGTTGTGCTGAGAGACGAACTATTGAACTGAAGTAAGGTTACTAGAGGAATTCCTCACGGATTTATTTTGGGAACAATCTAATTTGGTCTAATTTAGGTTGTTGGGTTTAGTGTGAGGATGCTGGGTTGTGGTGCTTGCCTGTGATATACAGGAGGTGAAATTAAATGTTGGTCCCTTCTGGCTTTAAACTCTATGACTATGACTCTATAACTACATTTTCTTGAGCAAGTATCAATCACTTTCTTAAGAGAAATTGGCATCTTGTTCTTTTCCTTCTGGAGATATTTACAGTATCTGCAACATAGGTCCCAACACTTCCTACCTAGCATACATCAGACTGGATGGAAAGGGATATAATTCATAGGTCATGACCCATACATCTCCCTTGTCCTCCTGGCTGAGATCCTCAGCAAGTGTCACCTATTGAAACTCTAACAGAGAAGTTAGTGTTTGTTCCATCCCCACTTCTCAGAGAACCTGCTCTGCTACCATAAGTGACCCCTCTGTGCCTAGGGTAGCCACCTGAAAACGCCAAGGTCAAGGCAGGCTGTAAAAGGAGAGCAGATTCTCCCAACACTGGTGGGTGATACTGAAGTCAGACTTCCCAACCAGCCACAAACAGCACTTCTGATTCCCCACAGTGGTTAGCAAGAAGCCAAAATAAAAAGATGCACAGCCCCCTTTACTGCATTTCAGTCTCTGGCTCCCAATCAGCCACTAGGTCCAGCAAAGAGACCAGTTATTTAAAACTCTGCTCTTTACCAAAAAGATTTCTTCTGACCCCAAAGGGTCAGCCACAGTACCAGATCAATATAAGTTTGGATCTTACCCAAAATAACACACTGCCAGCCAATCCTTTAGAAACTAAAACTAAAGGTTTATTATAAAAAGAAAGAAACAAAATATAAGAGAAATGCTAAAGGATTAAAGCAATCAGACACATACAATTGATTTGAAAGTTCATATATATCAGGTTTCTAGTAGAATTATGGAGTTTGCAGGCTTGTATGGTCCCTCTGGTGTACAGCCAGTCCCTGGATGGGTCTCAGTTCTTTGTTTCACAGCTTAAGTTCAGTTCAGCTGTAGGTGAGTTGATCCAGAGGTAGGTAGGTGGCTAAAGATGAAGACCGAAGACAGAATGGATGTGGGGCAGCTGCCTTTTATGTCCTTTGGCCTTTGTCGTGCTGTTTGTGGAAATTTACAGGAATAAGATGGAGTCCAGAGTCACATGAGTAAGTCCTGGTGACTCATCAGGTATATCCCTGGCTTCTCCCCCTGGTCCCTGGTACCTGTGAGTTTCCTTAATGGGCCATTAAGCAGACGCTTCTGCTGCAGCCATCCTGTCTGGGGTGTCGCCCAGACATAGCACAATTTGAAATAGAGAGATATCAACCACATCCATAACTTCCATTACACACATAACACACGAACATAAACATCATCATCTTACTTAGCACATTATAGCCATTCTAACAGTACCTGACATGGCATAGCTCATATGAATTATTATGATTTTGGCATACTGATGTTAAATAATATATTAAAAGCTCCCCTCCCCCCAAATCCAGCCAGCATGACACCATAGCAACAGATATTGCTTAGAACTGGAGTGAACTATTATCCACAAAATAGTTTGAAAATCCTGCAGAGAGAAAGAGACTTACTCTGTTGCCAGATGTGAACCGGCAAGATTACTCAGCCTATCAGCTACTCAGACAAAGTCCACTAATTGGGATTTCGTAGTTGCTCTTGTGAACGTGAAATAATGTTTCACTACATCTCCCAGCCAGCAAACTGCATCAGGAGGATTATCCTACTTTTTTGTGAACGGAGATGTAACAGAATGTGTGTTACCATTGGCCATGGTCTGATTAGCTTGTACTTAGAGACTTGTATTCCTTTGGGGACAACTTCCTGTGTATTGGTCTGAGAGCTGCTCACAGGTGTTGTCATTAAGTAAAACATCATTTTCCACAGAGCACTGAAATCAAACACAGAGCATTACTTTCCCAATCAGTTTCCTGGAAATGTTCTGTTCTAAGATTTCTATATTAAACTTAGAAAGGAATGCTTGACTCCTGTCAAAAATCTAACAGTCCCTGGTTTTGAGACTAGCAGCTTGAAACTAGCAAGTCTTGCTACTTAGCATCAAGAACTGAAGTGAATTATGCCCTTGCGTTCGATTGTTTTTAAGTGACAATTAAAAACTTCTTGTCTGAGGCAAATATTGATGGCTTGTGATTACTTTAATTTTCTATGTTTGTATTCCCTGTTGATTAGCGAGATGATTTCTGTTTGCTTTGCCAGTAATTGCACAATCTGTTGTAATCAGCCATTCCCAAACAGCAGTGAAACCTTGTTTGTATTGTTTGGAAAATATCTTAAAAGCATGTGCTGAATTTAATCTCACCTTTGTTATCAAAAGCTTACAAGAACAGTGTGATGTCAATGCAGGGAGCTAAAGCAAAAACAATTGACCTTTTCACATGGAGGAGTCCATGAGAGTTAAATAGTTACTGAAAATCAACGGGGTACAACAAAAAATTACTACTTCAGAACAAGTTTTATTCTAATGTGTCTAGTTTTATTCCAATAACAAAAAGCAAAAATTGTTATGGGGTTCTTTAAAGATGCTTTGCCATGTATCTTTCTGGGTCTGAAAGCTCAGAGACAACTAAGGAAGAAAGTCCCCACCCTGAGATTTTACAATCAAGGGCCTTGTCTTCTGTAGGAGAAAAGGTGAATTCTTTCGGTGTGTTACCTAACTTTGGTAACTAACATGAGAGAAAATCCTACTGAAGACAAGGCAGCTAAAGTTTTCACATGAGTTAGCAAGCTGAGGGGGAGCCTAGACTCCCCCTCAACTTGCTAACTCATGTGAAAACTACAAAGTGCCTTCTCTTCACTGGCATTTTACCTTGTGTTAGCTTCCACAAGTTGACTAATGTGGTAAGAACACATTTCTTTAGCCACTTAGGTCTCAGACAGAGTGTGGCAGGTGAATGCCTAGGGTGGGTAGTGGATTGGGAGGGATAGCAAAACAGTCAGAGGCAGAAGGCACAGTTCACCACTAAGTTGCCTACCCACCGCCAAATGGGAAAAGAAAATGCTCCTAACATAGGCATGTAGCCTTTTTGCCATTTTATTGCACAAATGCCTGATCTTGTGGCTGATCAGTTCATGAGATGGTCATTGAAGGTAATGGGAGTTCCTTATACCAGTTAAATTCACTCAGGAGCAAAAAGCCAGCATGAGGGTTTACATGGGATTTAAAACTTGGCCGCTGTGCCTATGTGGTACATAGTCTTTGTGCTGGCCCACTGCAAGGGGGTAAATTTAATCCATGGAGTGGCTGCAGTATCAGCCTTGCAGGTGGTTTGCACTGAGTGAAAGCAAAAGTGAGGGTCAAAACAGGCAGTAAAGTAAATATCCATCCTTGTTTGTTCTGCATTAAGACTCTTGAGATGCATTTCTTGGCAGATGTGTAGAATCAGCGTTCTCATATTTGCCATGCAGAAACAGAGCGTTCTGTGGGGTTTGTTTGAAAGTAATAAAATACTACATTTAATGTACCTTATTATGTAGATGCAAACACATTTTGGGACCATTCAGGGCTGATCAGAATCTCCTTCAGAACTGACATCTCCAGTACCATAGAATCTTAACTCAAAGTTCCAGGGGCTCTGCTTAATAGTAGATTATGTTCTACAAAGGAGGCTTATGTTTCCCACATCAACCTTAGAAATCTAAGTTAAAAAAAACGAGAGTCCTGCAGCACCTTAAAGACTAACAAATTTCTGCGGGCATAAGCTTTCACGGGCTGTAACCCACTTCATCATAGCATTTTGTAGGTTTAAGTCCCCAGATTGTAAACTCCCCAGATATGTCATTGTATTCTCTTAGTAATCACTCCACATATCTCTGGCACTGTAATACTGTAGTCAAATGTTAATGTCCTGCTCTTGATAACAGTGCTCAGTTTCATATGAGGTTGCCAGGGAATTAGTTGTTTTACTTTACTGCAGATCTTTTTTGGAAAAAAAATTTTTTTTGTTTTTGAAAGTTAAGCCGCCCTTTAGAAATCAAGCTTGTTACTGTACTGACTGTAGCTAGAAGTGAAAGCATTATTTAACTATAGATTATTTTCAGATGTGAAATCAGACTTTCTAAGCCAGCTTCTCTCCACATTACACATGTGCCAACTGCTGTTAAATTCACAGGGGTTGCAGAGATGTAATCCAAGGAAGTATTTGACTCTGTGTGTCAAGGTTTGGCAGCTAGGGAGGTGCCACATGGTTCTGAAAATTGCTTCATCCTCTTCCTCTCCCCATATGTCACTGATTGTGTTTGAAAAATAGAGGATGGATTTGGGAGCAGGGCTGACAACATACTTGAAAATGTTTATGTGGGAAAACTGAAAATTGATAAGAGAGCTGAACTCTTCCCCTTCTAGCTGTGTGTAAGTTCACAGTGGAAGATCATGAGGCTTGCCCTCAGAAATTAGCTGAGCTGTAATTTTTGATTCCCAGACATCTGCCTTGGGAATTCACTGGACCTGTTAGAAAAGTCTGAACAGGTGTAAAGGAGGTGACAGAGATTAAGAGAACACATAGATGCAAAACGTGTTTTCTGAAAAACAGCAGGAAACAGTGCAGAAATGATTTATTAGAAAGAATTTAAACCAACAGGAGTGACATATGCCATTTCAACAAGGCTGTTCTCTCAAAAGAAAACATTCCTTTGGTAAGTGCACAAATAATAAATAGTGACACAACTGAGGACATGGAATATTAATAAGAAAGCTTCCTGGCCTTGGTTTGAGTATTATGGGAAAAAATGAAAATAGCACAAGTAAAAGTGTCTCAGGGGGAAAAAAAACTCCTCCACACTCCTAATTTTATTGAATTGCTTTACTTAAAATGTTTTGGATCTGATTTTTGAGAAGCAGTCTTTGATTTCATAATTGTGCAGAGGGGGGGGGGAAGGGAGGAGGAATTCTATCTAGGTACTCACATGGCCCTTAACAGTGTAATATCTGTGAATACCTTACAATCAGTAATGAACTTTTCTTCACAACTTCTCTTCCTATCCTGTCAGTTAGGAAAGCCATTTATTTATTTATGTTGCAGTTGTGTCTAGGATCTCCAGTCATGGACCAGGACCCTGTTATTCTGGGTGTTATATAAATATTTTTTTTTAAGTAACTGCCCCACAAACCTTACAATCTAAATATTTTACTGACAAAGGGGTGAGGCACAGAGAGATTGCAACTTGCTCAAGGAAACTGTAAGAGCAATGGAAATCAAATCCAGAACCTGAGTTCCCATCTAATGCTCTATAACCACAAGACAACTCCTCCTCCTTTGTTCCCATAATTCAAAGCACTTAGATATCTAATTATCTGATTTGCATCTTGCAATCAAGTAGCTAGATGTCTAAGTGGTATAAATTGCAATTCCAGAATTCCTGGATCCAAGGCTACAGGACTCACCTAGGAACAAACTTACAAACACAAATTGGTGGAGCTATCAGCAAAGTGGAGAGACCTGTAACAGGAGCTTTTGCCTTCTGAAGTACTTAACTCAGCAGCTTGTGCCCATAGTGTCTGCCATAAAGCACACACGGGCCTTGATCCTGATCTTGCTGGACAGTTCTGTAATGTAAATATTTAATAAAATAACTGCTGCAGACGGCCTCTGTGTTCCCTATAAGCTGCTGCAGCCCTTTGTAGTTTGAATGAGCAATGTGTGTTGCCTTCATGTAAAAGTTAGTACTGCCATGGCGTCCTTCATTTGCAGGGCCATTTATGTTGGATATTGTGCAGTTTCTGGTGGGCAAGCATTTAGCTGATATCACTTTTCTTGTGCAGCTCCTCCTTCCTCCCCCACAGCCATTTTTATTACTCAGTGTTTTCACATATGTAGTATGATGTGTCCTTCTTGGGGTCACGTGATGTATCAGCATCCTGGGTAAAATATCTGACACTGTTTGTTTAACTGAAGAGTGGAGAGTTCAGAGTGGAGCAAGAAAAATGATCCAGGACCTAGAAAGACTGAGTCATGATGGGAAACGAACTAAATACCATGGGCCAAATGCTAATGTCCCTTCTCGATTTATACATAGTCTTTACTCAAGCAAAACACCCATATGGTCTAGCATAAGAGCTAAATATTGCCTGAGTAAAATCTGAAAAGGCATGTATGTGTGTAATTGGTCATGTAGCAAATTAATGGGAACATGAAAACAGCCTAACAGTTTGCAGGTTATGAAGGCAGTAAATGCCAAGGAGGAAGAGGAATTATTTAGGAGTGTCCAATGGAATATAACAAGGAATAACTGAATTAAACTAAGGAAAGGAAAATTTAGACTAAATATTTGGAAAAACTTCCTAATGAGATGTATTGGGCTCTGTAAAATCCCCCCCAAAGGAAATACTAGAAGCTACAATGTTTTGCAAATTAAAAATAAGACTATACAAAACACCAGAAAACATGTGGTAGGAAGAAACCCTGCATTGTCAGGTAAGATAGATCATCTACTCTAAATTCTGTTATGGCCCACATCATTATAATGTCTGAGCACCTAACAATCTTTCATGTATTTATACTCAAAACCCCCAGCTGAGGTAAAGAAGTGCTATTATCCTTATTTTACAGATGGGGAATTGAGGCACAGAGAGACTAAAGAACCTGCCCAAGGTCATATAGGAAGTCTATAATAGAGCAGAGACCTGAACCCAGGTTGCCCAAGTCCTGTGTTAGTGCCCTATCCATTGGATTATCCTCTCTCTTTCTAGACTACTGACTTAAAAAGTCTTTTCTGTAATAAACCTGCTCTGCAATTTTCCTCTCTGACATGCACAAACATGGCCCTGATAGCAGCTTGAGATGAATGTAAGCTTCCCAAAACTTTAAAGCGAAGATGCCAGTGATTTGCCAAAGTGGAATTTTGAAAAATGGGGGTAAATGTAAGTCCAGAATGATGGGGTGAATTCAAAGTGACCACACCTCCTTGGCTAATTGGAATGCAGTGCCACCGACTATGATGGGACTCATGAAATAGCTGAATCTGCTACTCGAGGCCTAGCTGTCAGTTAGCAGTAAAATTAAGGATTCATTTAAATCATCTCTTTTGTTAATGTTTTATATGCCTGTCACAGGGTACATTCACTGCTGGGGCACTTCCTCGTGGCTGTGTCTGGGAAATCAGCTCTCGTCTGGTCTGATGCCCCCTTCTGTCATTCGCTCACCCTGCGTTCTCTCTCTGTCTGACTCAAGATGATTTTCTTCTTTGTGAGTCAGCCTTCTGGCTTGATCTCTCCTTCCAGAGTATCAAAGTCCCTCCAGACCAGCTGTCCAGTTGGCATCTCTCACAATCCTGTGCCATTGTTCAATGGCTGGTAGGGGACGCTGGGCCTGTCCACTACTCCAGGTTCCAGTCTGGGGACCCTACAACCAGCAGCCAAGGTCTTCACAATCTCTAACCTCACTGCTCTTTCCCTGGGCTGCTTCCTACTTTGCTCCCCTGGGCTCTCTTCTCCATCCTTCTGGGTAAACCATTCCCTCAGGGCCAATATCCCAAGGCTTCTGTCTCCCTGGGTTTCCTCCTCTTTCCTTTCTAAACCCAGAGAGTGACTGTCAGTTTCTACAGTGCAACTCCTTTTCTTTCTTTTCATGTCATTTTATGGTACAGCAGCTTTGGCACGTGAGGCTATAACCACCATTTAGTTCAGTTTTCACAGAAGCAAAAATCTATATCCTCTCACGCAGTTCTGTATCCTTAAAAAAGTGAAGTAATGCTTTTTTTAATGCCACCCCATTTTCCCAGTACTCTCACTAATCCTTTCAAGCTATATTCTTTCACCTTGCAATGTCTGAATTCTTCATAAACAATCTTTCTTTCTGTGTAATTATCCCTGCATTGCCACAGCAGATGCTCAACTGTTTCTTGGATTTGCATATGTCTTGTACTTGTTCAGCAAATATAAATTACCATTCAGGTTACAGTGACCTGTTAGAACTCTAAATATAGTTACTTCACTTCTTTTATCATACCTTTATCCTCAAGCTTAGGACATATTTCATAGAACCTTCATCCTTTTTTCTCTTTGGTCCATCGTTCTTGCCAGTCCTTCATAAGTTTTCTCTCAACCAAACTTTAGAAGTCTTGTTTACTCAGAGGGCTCTTTATATCAATCTTCTCATTTTTAAGACATTTTTTTCTGCTTTATCTACCATTTCATTGCCCAGGATCCTGTCGTGCCAGAATCTATGCTATTACTATTACCTTATTGTACTATTTCCGTAGTTGTGAACAATATTTCATTGATTAAATCGTTCCTGCTTTCCAAGACTCCCTTTCTAATCACCATTATACCCAGTAAAGAGTCCCAGCAAGATAGTTGGGTGTACCTCGCTTATCCAGGTCGGTGCTAAAAGAATGCCATCAATTTGGCCATTATAATGGTCACAAAATTGGATAGTCTCATAGATCTCTTAATTCCAAATTCAGGCATATAAAAGGCCTTCCCACTCTCTTGTGTCGTCATCTCTAGAGCTGTCAGTATAGATTTGACAACAGTGATGCCATTTGTCATGTATAAATTCGTAAATCTTTACTCATCATACAGTATTTGACAGTCCCACTCTTTCCTTTGTTTTATTATATAATTCCAAATCTATAATGGAGAGACAATCATCCAGCTTTAGTTTGATTTCCCATGACAAAAGATTTTAATTTCTTCCAGACTATCCTTTTCACCCAAGTATTTTACCCGCCTTTTGACTCTGTTTAGCATATTGGAGTTTGTGGAGCCCAGTTACTTCTTGTCTATTTAATTCTCAACATTCATCGTATATTCATTTATCTTATCTGCTCTATTTCCATTAACCTTAGCCCAAAAGGTTAAATCTAACAATTTCATCTTTACATTTACAGTCATTTCTCCAGTTGGTACCTGCAGCACACACAAGGGAGTCGTAGTACTCACACCATATGTGATTCAAAGAGTGTAGGTTTGGATAAGCTCTAATATTTTTGAGTGTTGCTTTAGATGCTGAATTAAATGCTCGGCATCCATCATGTATAGCTGGTCTTATTAGTGACTTTTACAGCATCAACAAACTGTTCTTATCTACACCCCAGTTGTTCCCATCAATGCTTTTAAGCAGATTCATCCTGTCTTTTACATTTAGTCTTGACATTATCCAGATTACTTTGTTATCGAACATAACTCCTAAAAATGTAAAATTTTGAACTACCTGTATTTTTTCTGTATAGAGAGATGGGTTCCATTTTTCCCCAGTCTTCCTTTGTGTGAAGATTGTTCCCTTTGTTTTAGCAAGTGAGAACGAAAATCCTCATATATCTCCCCATTTTGAAATCCCCCTGAGCGCCTCGTCAGTTTTCTCCACAGCTATCTTAAGTCTTCTATGTTTGGACCATATACAGTCATCTAAAATAGAGTAATGCCTCTCCAGCAGTTAATGTTAAACAGGGCTGGGCTGATAACACTTCCTTATGGAATATTGTTAGTAAGTTTATAAATATTCAACAAAGCTTCCCGCACCCGGACTTGTATGATTCTACCACTTAAGAAATCTCCTATCCACTGGAACATTCTTTCTCTTGTTCCAGTTGCAGCTAGTTTATACAGCAAGCTTTCCCTCCATAGCATGTCATATGTTTTTTCTATGTCCAAAAAGATAGCTATCAAACTCTGTTCCTCTTTTTTTGGGGGGGGGGAGGGAGGTCCCGCATGGATCAGTTCTAAGTATGCTTCTGTTCAATAGCTTCATTAATGATTTAGATAATGGCATAGAGAGTACAATTATAAAGTTTGTGGATGATACCAAGCTGGGAGGGGTTGCAAGTGCTTTGGAGGATAGAATTAAAATTCAGAATGATCTGGAATAACTGGAGAAATGGTCTGAAGTAAATAGGATGAAATTCAATAAGGACAAATGGAACAATTAGTTGCACACATACAAAATGGGAAATGACTCTCTAGGAGAGTATTTCAGAAAGGGATCTGGGGATCACAAGGTAAATGAGTCAACAGTGTAACACTGTTGCAGAAAGAACAAACATCATTCCAGAATGTATTAGCAAGAGTGTTGTAAGCAAAACACAAGTAGTAATTCTTCTGTTCTGCTCCATGCTGATTAGGCCTCAGCTGGTATATTGTGTCCAGGTCTGGGCCCCACATTTCAGGAAAGATGTGGACAAACTGGAGAAAGTCCGGAGAACAGTAACAAAAATGATTAAAGGTCTATAAAATATGACCTATGAGGGAAGATTGAAAAAATTGGGTTTGTTTAGTTTGGAGACAAGAAGATTGAGGGGGAACATAACAGTTTTCAAGTACATAAGAGGTTGTTACAAGGAGGAGATGGGTGAAAATTTGTTCTCCTTAATCTTTGAGGCTAGGACAGGAAGCAATGGGCTTAAACTGTAGCAAGGGCGGTTTAAGTTGGACATTAGGAAAAAGCTTTCTGTCAGGGTAGTTAAGCACTGGAACAAATTACTTAGGGAGGTTATGGAATCTCTGTCATTGGAGGTTTTTAGAACAGGTTAGACAAACACCTGTCAGAAATGATCTAGTTATTATTTAGTCCTGCCTTGAGTGCAGGGGACTGGACTAAATAACCTATTGAGGTCCCTTCCAGTCCCACACTTCTGTGATTCAAAATGGCATGAATATGATTTATTAAGAGAGAGCCTATCTGAAAATACTTTTCTGCCACTTTGAATATTTTTTAAAATTATTTCAGTCTTTTCCTGTGTCTGTAAAATGCAATTAATCACTTATATCAGAAATGCTATACATTTTTACTTGCCTACAAAAAGGGGTGCCCATTTGGGGGGGGCGAAGGGGGGCTGCATAGCCCTCCCTTACATTTCATACAGGAGGTCTGATCAAGGCTCATGTCCTAGTCCCAGACAGAGCTCTTAACTGCAGAGCACACCGAGTGTATAATAACCCTGGTCTACTCTAGAGAGTTTTGTCAACCAAAGTCAACCCCCCACTGACAAAACTGCCCTGTTTTTCAACACAATCAAACCACCTTGGAGAGAGGTGTAGGGCTTTTGTTGGCATAGTTAGAGCATCCCCTTACATCGGCTGCAGGGCTATCACTCTTCTCAATTTCACCCTTCTGCTGGAGCTGTGGAATTGACAAGAAAGCTCAAGCCCAGGAGGCTGGTTCCTTCCCGGCTGGAGCAGGCAGCCATATTAATTTCACAGCTCAGCCGTGTGGGGAGCAGGTGGAGAAGCACCTGGATTTCTGGTCCTGACTCTCAGCTGAGGGTGGAGACCAGCCACCCAGGCTTCTCGCCCCAGTCCCAGGTAGGGGCAGGAATCAACCGCCCAGGCTGGGCTTCTCTCCCCATTCCCAACTGGGAGCTGGACAAGAAGTCCTGGTGGCTGGTATCTGCTCTTGGCTCAGAGCAAGGACGAGAAGTCTGGGTGTTCTCCACCTGCTCCCTGCTGGGGCAGCCTTGCCAATTACGTGACTGCACCATGAAATTGACATGGCCGCCCATTCTGGAGAAGAGCGGGAACGGAAAAGCCCCGCATGGCTTCTCCCAGCAGGGAAGGGGAGGCGAGAAGTATCCAGTGGCTTTCTCAGGCTCCTGGCTGGAATCAGAGAGTTGGGGGACAGCCCACAGAGAGTCTGGGAGCTTGTGGGCTCCCAGCAGGGAGCTCTCAGCTCCCCACGCTGCCCCTTAGGTCGATGGAAGTGCTCGTGGTGAGGACACACTCCACCGACTCAAAGAGAGCCAAGCGGAGATCAGCCACCGCTGTAATTACAGCAGTGGCTATAAGTCAACCTACATTAGGTTGACTTTAAGTGTAGACAAGGCCTGAGAGTTAGCTGCTTCCAGCTTGTGCCCCTGGGGCAGGGAGTCAGTATTGTGTTTACAAAATAAGAAAGCACTGGAGATTAAATTAAGAATCTGGAAGTCTTAGATTAATCTGTGAATGGGGAATGGGGGGGTTCAGCTGTATTCAGGCCAATTCCAGAACAAAGAACAGAAATTGCATCCACTAGTCCATAAAGTCGACGGTTATTGTCATGATTTGTATTATTCACTGGGCGCCATCTGTGCGCTCAGCACTGTTCCGAACTTGCCAGAAAACGTAGACCCTGAACCAACACATATGAAATGTGTAGCCCTGGATAAGAAGGCTCAGATATTTAAGTATGAAGTGTATCGTTATCAGCAAAAGTTAGTATCTACGAGTGGAGGCACTGATGGCAATGGAAGTTCTACCTTATTAAAGCCTGGAAGATTTGACCCTCCAACCTCTTTCCAAGAGGAAGAGCTGCCCAGAGCGGCTGTGCCTATTCATTTTCTTTTTCTAACTTCGGTGGCCCTGATGTACCTTCAGAGAGTCAATTTTTTTCCTCAACTATCAAATGTGGAATTGTCTTGGTGTTTGATTTTAACTATTCTCCTGTGAGAACTGCAAGTCAAGCACTGTCGTGTTGAGTTTAAGAGCCTTCTGGAAAGGAACTAGCCTTGAACAGAAGTGAAAGCCATGTTGCCCGCTCTCATTATTTTGTCATGAGTCTCATCATAATCACTGTTTTCCTTAAAGCCCCAGCTCCTGGAGTCAAGTGGATATGTAATGATTTCAGACTTCAGGCTTAAAGAAAAAGTAGGTTTCTAGCCCTCGTACCTGTGGAGAAAGCTTCAAAATGTGACCCCAGTGCACCCTAAAGGCTCGAAAGCAGAAGACAAATAAAAACTCCAAATCTAAAATTTTACTTAATCTCATGATTTTTAAGCCAATCTTATGATTTTTGGTGAGCCTGACTCATGATTTTTGAACATTTGGGGTAGGCAACACTATCAAAGTGACTTGAAGGTGTCAGTTTAATTCCTGTTTAAAGTCAGTTTCTAATGTATTATTTATGGTACGGTAACATCCCTAGAGTGCCAGGCAGGTGCAGTATAAATTCACAGGACCTTCCCCTAGTTTAGTAGGATATTTCCAAAAGTTAAATGTTATAGTCCAAGCTTGGTGAACTGCAAAAAATGAATACCCTAAATGATAGAAAGTAATTTAGATTTTTCTACAGTTATTTCTATTGTTGTATTCCAGAGCTAGTAACAAAGCAATAATATATATAAAAATGTTTAAACCTACTCAGTGTCCCTTAAGTGACTTGACACAGTGTGTCAGAACATGTTAGTATTAGTGGTGAGCTGGTCAAATATTTAATTTTCTTTCTTTATATAGGAATTAGATAATTTCTAAATTATTATCTGCAAAAAAACTAGTTTTCAAATGTCTAAGTAGCCCCTAGAATCATAGTTAAATTTGTCCCCCCTCCATCTGAAATGGTGGCCCTGCCCTCCCAACCCCAAACTCTGAAATGGTGCCCCGTCTACAAACAATATATCTTCATCTATTCCCCTTACATTAACTTTCCTGCCCTGAATTGCATATAGTTGTATCAGTAACACTTTTCCCTCACTAGCATTTTCCTCCTTCTCCACATTCCACTGTGAATACGTCTGTGTAGGTTTGGCATAGGATATTTTAGGGATATATTTAGTTTTCTGTATCTATCTACCTTGTTCTGCTGCCCCACACCCTTTATATGCTACACTCTTCTTATCCCCACAATTGTTGTATTTTAATTCTGTTCCCGCCAATCTGTTCTCATACAAATGTTCTCCACATTTACCACACCTCATTTTCCCCTTACAGACAGCTGTCTCATGCCCGAACTTTGGACATTTATAACATCTCAAAGCAACGGGGATATATGGTTTAATCCAGAAGAGTTGTTATCCTTTATTAGCCCTATTGGGTGGTAATGTACTTTGGACAGCTGTGGATGGTTTCTGTTCTTCCCCTCTCCTACTAATCAGTTTCTAAACCAACAACAATTGGTCCTCACTTATACCGCTTTAAATTTCATCCTCAGTTGTGCCTACTGAAACGCCATACATTTGCCCACTTGCTTATGTCATAAATTTAGGTAGCTGGTGAATTAGTTTTATTAACCCTGAAACAGGAGGTCGACCCTGCATTCTTTTAGCTCTCAATATATCTCCAATATTTCGCCTAATCCATTCCACTGTTTTCAAGAGATTAACATCTCCTATCGTTACATATTCAGCTGGTGATTTGGTAATTAAGAGATGTTGATACTTTTCCTTACTCTTTTTTTTCCCATCCCTGTCTGCTCACTCTTCTTCAGATACAGATACTTCTATTCTTTTTTTCTTCATCCTAATCTGAAGCAATTCTTCATCTCTTTCTTTTTCTCCTTCAATTTTCAACATAACTTCTAGCCTTTCCCTCTCAGCCTGAATTTCCAGCTCTGTTTGTCCAGCCAGCTGGCTTTGAGTGCCAAGCTCAGCTCTCAGCCTCTCCCAGCCTACACGGACAGTTTGAAGCCCAGCTAGCAATCCAACTAGTCCCCTTTCTCCTTTTTTTTCTTTTCTCTTTTTTATGGTGAAGCACACAACTGAATAGTCTATAGCCACCACCCATTATAATCCCTCAATACTTAGCAGTTTATATCCTCTCACTCTTCTCTGTGTCTTAGCTAATGCCACAGCACCTTTTTTAATAATACTCCATTTCCCCTGATCTTTTTCCTAAATCGTATAACATAATTTTTTTTTACCTTAAGACATTTGAACTCCTCCAGAAGCTTTTCCCCTTCTTTATCAAACCCATGACATACCCATGAAAGATGTCAATTGTTTATTCCGCTGTACAGAATGCACATAGTCCATCTTCATCTCTTTTTATTTAAAAAAGATTTTGTTTAAGCCACAAAGACCAGTTACTACTCTAAATAAAAGCACTTCATTCGACATATCCAGGCCCTGAGTGTATGTTGTAATTCTCAACTCTAGGGCAAAATTAAAAAAATCTTCTTCCTCTTTTATCTTTAATCTAAAAATTTTTGCCAGTCCTCTTTTACATTTTTCTCTACTAGGCTTTTGAATTCCTGTTTACTTGAGGGTATTTCTATGTCAGTCATTCTGTTTCTTAAAGTGTTTTTAGGTGCTTTGTTCATCATATTGTTCTCTGCTATCCCAATATGCTCAGGGATCTGAGCTAATGATATATGTATCCCCATCTGTACTAACTCTGTTATTAGAAATATAACTTTATTGATTAAATCACTTCCGCATATTGAGACACCCTTTTTTATTGCCATAAGGCCTGAGACTGAATTTGAAAAAATGCCTGTTGTACATCTCAGATCCAATTTAATGCTGGCATTATTTATGCTGTACCTACTCTTCCTGGGTTTTTTTCTTTTTTTTTGGACCCATCTATATACATTTGACAAAACCAACTCCACTTTTCATTTATATACTGGTACACTTCATCTTGAATACCTACTGTCTCTTTTTTTAACCCTTACATTTATAAAATAACTCTAAATCCATGTTTAGACTTGCGACTTTCCATCATAGCTAATTTTCCCAAAAGTTTTGACTTCATTGAGCTTTTCCTTGTCTTTCAATTCCTGCATCCACACTTTAAGTTATGCAGTATGCAGAATTCTAACATCATGTGCTATAGTTCAATTATCAAATTCCCAACAATCCTTATAAATTTGTTTGGTATTTGGTATCTGTGCAGTTCCAATTAACTTTGCCCCAGAAAGTTAGATCCATTAGTTTCATTTGTAGTGTAACTGGTGTTTCACTAGAAGCTACCTTTAGCACACATATATCTGTTGTAATAAATGTACCACACATAATTCATAGTGTCTGTAACCCCCTTTCTGCTGCAAGTTTCCTGGCTTTATATTTTAGTCACCTTCTCCTCCACCTGAACTTTATCAGCCATTAGTCATTTTCAGTCAAGCCAGATTCTTTACCTGGTGCGGCCTATAAAGTTAATTGACCTCCTCTGTGTCACCTTAACCCCATTAGGGTTGGTATGGGGTGAACACCCATGACAATGCTCCTGAAATGTGATTGATTTGATAGAAACATTCAAACAAACTCCTTGAGAGGCATGTGTTTCCTCCAGATGTGCTTGTTTCTCACAACTCTTAAAAGGGAACTAAAAAGACTTTTAAAATCAAATGCCTTAAAAATATGTGTTCAAAATATATACTTGAATGCTCTGCATATCAAGGAAAGAAGGATGTGTGGCACATTGGAACTTAATGCGCACCTTAATCTATAAAGTCCAGACCCACGGTAGTTCACCACTCCCCCCCAATAAGTCACCACCCATCCCACACTACCTCTTGCATCTTGCCTTTTTCCTACAGATGACATGTTCTCAACTTGTACAACAAGTTTACAAGGTAAAATCCTAGGGATGCCAAGGCAACTTGTAATGTTAACATGTTAGCAGGTCTATATAAACTTTAGGTTTCTGCATAGTCTTTACCTTGATCTGCTAACGTGTGAAGATTACAAACTGCCTGGGCGTCACTAGGATTTCACCTGATATTAGTTATCGCATGTTAGCTAACGTGAGTTAAGAACACACTTTTTTTCCTAATGAAGACACATCTTCATGGAGATAGTAGATCAGGGATTCTCAAACTTTTTTTGCTGGGATCCTTTTGAAAATATTTCAGGCTGTGATGACCCCTTCCAAAAACGTGATGACCCTCTCCATGTCATGCCACCCTTACTGGCATGTACAGGGGCTGGCAGCTCGTGACCCCCCTCCATAATCCCCCATAATAACCTCACGACCCCCTGAGGGGGTTTGAGAACCGCTGCTATAGATTCTCCATAGGAGTAAGCGAAGTTCTATAATGTTACAATATTACATGGCTTTCAAATTTATTTTTACCTAGAAAACCATATGGGCAGTCAAATACAAAGATAAAATGGTTAGTAAAATGTTCATTGTTGTTAAAATTAGGGCTTACTTTGGCTCCACCAATGCTTTCCATGCATGAATCAGGGGGTAAGTCTGATATAATATATAGAGTACAAGGCAGTAAGCTACCATGGCTTTGGAATTCACAAGCTTGCAACAGAAAAAAAAACACACATTACAAAAATGCTGACTTTCCTTTTTGCCATGCTTATGTGGGGCAGTCAGTACTGGTTTTGAAAGCTGTTTGATTTTTTTTAAATAGCTTTTTGGGGTCACATTTAATCAAGTCCAAACAGCCAACTCTCTGCTGTAGTGATTTTCCTATTAATAAAATTTGACAGGGAGGAATCAAATACCTTCAAAATCAACAGTAGAGTATTTAGACATGTTGTCTCAAACTGCGGACTGACTCCAGCTTTGTAAATCATTGCCAAATATCACACAGCTTCACAGCCTGATCCTCTGAATAGATATCTAATACTGTGTAAATCTGTGTCAGGAGGACAGCAGCACCTGTGATGTATTTCAGGGTGACATTTGTGACACTCTAGAGAAACTGGTACCCATTCTAAGCTGAAACCTGGTCTTACAGGATTTGAACAATGGGCCTGAGGGAAGAAGAGTATTAAAAGATTTGCCTTTAAATCATTCTGGGTAAAGATAACAAGATAAACGATCTTGGTTGCGTTGCATTTTAATCGTTTTGTTGTAGAAAGACATTTTAAAAAATCAAAGAACTGAACTTTTAATAAGTATGCTGGTATTTTGACTTCTGTTATTCATATTATCTCTCATACTATTCATATCTCTGTGGCCTTTGGTAGGCAGGGAATTCAAGGACTCTGCAGGACTAGTGCCATTTCTGGCTATGCCAGGAAAAAGAAAGGAGCCACCAGATGTGGTTTAATTAGGCTGCAACTTTATTCACTTAAAATATCTGTGAGTACCCAGCAACAAATTGTATAGTACAGAAAGGAGGTCAGGTTCTTGCTTTACCAGGCACAGGAGCCACAAATCCTCTTCCTCAACTCTCTTAAAGAGGTCTAGGAAAAGGAGGGGGGTCGCCTCCCCTTTCCCCAAGATGGAGGAGCACAAAACTCCCCTTACTCAGCTCCCTTAAGGGATGATTGCCTTCAAATCCTTTTCCAATCCATGTTATCCAATACCTCCCATTCTGAGTGCCTGCATTGGATATCCAGCAGAGGTTTTATGTATTAGGGTGAGACATTATAACCTAACCCTCCTACTCCACCACAGGGGGTCTCAGACCAGTTGTGGGGAAGGCAGGAAAAAACCACGCACTTTGGCCAATCTGTCGGTGAGGGGAAAATGATTTCCCAGCCCCCTAAGGAAAAGAACAAGTAGTGTAATGTCCACAGCAGCTCAAGGGGGAACTCGGTCCTTTCACCATGTTCATTGCGGGGGGAGGGCTGCCACCCTGCCCCTGGTAAAGAGGGCTGCTGAAGGGATACATGGGGAATAAATACCTTCCCACTCTTCCAGTCAACAGGAAAGACAGTTCAGTGACTTTCTCCTGACCTGGCCCCAACTGCTTCCTGCCCTTCCTGTCCATCCCTGTAAACTTTTCCCTTTTTCCCCACCCAATGGTAAGAAGATCTTAAAAGAGCAACAACCGTTTTCTCCCAGCTATCTGGGCAAAAAAAGCTCTTGCATGTAAGTTGAGGTGGACTCATTGTCAGTATTATATTCTTCAAAGAGGGTGGGAATAGAAATATGTCCAAGCACCTTCTGGAATTCCTACTGGGGCAGTACACCTCAGAGGATTGTGTATCTATGTCGAAGTGGAGACCTTAGTATAAAGGGAATACCTCAGTAATGCCAATTATATTACAACGTTGAGAGTCAACAACTGAAAAGCTATTTTATATATACATGCAGCACTTGTGCCTAATACTATGGACTGAATCCAACAATCTTTTCTCCTCTCTAAGGCAGCATTCCCATTAAAGTCATTGGGCAGAGTAAATAAGGACAGCAGAATTTTACTCTGTGTTAATGTAATATCACGGTCCAAATTTTAATCACAAAAGTCATGAAACTCAGGCTGTCCAGAGCATCCCAAATGAGTGTCAGCAGAAGCTTTATACCACACTAATTCTAATTCAATTCAGAAATGTTAGAGAGAGTTTAAAATCCTTTAGTAACACTATTTTTCATAGGCCCGCCACCTGTAAAAGCCAGACTGCCATAGTTAATCCTGGATCCCAAGCGTGCAAGCATTAGAAAGGGAGAGAAAAATATCACTAATTAATATGTGGAACCTATAAAAATTATCTACTTAAACCTAGCCTATGTTTGCTCTATCTAACTATTAAGTTTTATACCACACTTACCACCATGGTACAGAAGCATTTATTATCAGTCCCCCCTCCACTCCAGCCATAGGAGCTAAGGCAGTGAGGTGAGTTTGCATGTTGCACCTTATTAAAGAGGATGTTGGTGGCTAGTGCTCTGTGCCATACACCAGTGTTTCTTCCAACACAGCTGTGCTGATTCACACCAGCTAAGAATCTGGCCTATGTGTCTGTCCCTGCACAATGACTCCAGGAGCTGCTACCCTATCACCAACTGTGTCTAAAATGTGCAATACAGCCATTCATTTATTTTTTTAAAATTAAAATATGGAGTGCATTGTACAATGATATTTAGAGATGATTACTGTCTGCCCAGCTTTCTGTAGTTACATGACTAAGCTTATAGGAGTAGGCATGCTAGCCTGGGACTTGGCTGACCTGGGCTCAATTTCCTGCTCCATCACAAATCTCCTGCATGATGATGGACAAGTCAATCTCTGGGTTTCTGTTCCCATTTGTAAAATGGGGATAATAGCACTTCCCTACATTACAGAGGTGTTGTGATGATAAATACATTCAAGGCTGTGAAGCACTCAGATATTACAGTAATGGGGGCCATATATGTACCTTGGCTACACAGGAAGGAAGGATTTGTCAAAGTCAACAATGCACATATTAATACAGGTCATCTGTAAAATCTCAATTCCTGGGAGTAGAAAAGATTATAAAGATGGAACAGAAATCAATCCATGTATTTTACTCTTGAAAGTCAGAGAGATGGTTGCTGTGTATGGGAATAGCTTCCTTTTTCACTCCCTGGTCAGTAAGAATTCAGGCTCTGAATAGCAACTGTGGCATGTAAAATCCATTTACTCCATGTTTGTTCATCTGACCCGTAATCTCGAACTCCATTCAATCTGCACAGATTTCAGTTGTTTGCCTGATAGCAACAGCTCTTGATTATGACCAGCTGGGCGCTATGAAATATCTCAGAACACTCAGGGCATTGAGGCCCCTGCGAGCCCTATCCAGATTTGAGAGCATAAGGGTAAGGGTACCTTTTAGTGTCTATGAAGTATGTGCACTTTAATGCTGAGCACCTTCTAACATTCCTTACAGGAAAATAACATGGAGTCTTCTCTTTTAGGTGCTGTATAACAGTGAAAAATGGAAAGAGTCAAACAAATTATATACATAATTCTTTTAAAGAGTCTATAATAAACTCAGATCCAGTGGTGATTTAGGGAGAGATTTTTTTAAATCAGTATTTAGGACTGACCATTCTTTTTACAATGCAAACTTAAAATCTTCTACCATTTTAATAAATCATTGGGTATTGCAGAATCTTAAAATGATTCAGTGGAGAGCACCAAATTATAGCATTTACATGATTTAATAATACTTTTAATAATGATAGATGCACACATACCTCTATCAGGTATAAAATAAATAAAATGTTAGTGCCACAGAATAGTATTTTTGTGATTGTAATCTCCCCTTTTTCTAACCACATAGATCCTATTGACATTACTGGGCACTCTGTGTGCTTCACTAGAGGGAAATAGACAACTTTAACACTCTATTTCTATGAGTTTACATTAAATTGGAAACAAAGACTTTATGTTCTGAAGGCATCATGGAAAGAATTGTGTATATATTTGAATGTTAAACCTTCTTTTCTTTCTGTATTGGTCTAATTCTATGTCTTCCATTTAGGTTATTTCATCATCATTCCACTAACAGGTTTTTTTTTTCAGGAAGGAAAGGCAGAAGAGAAGTAAAATGGTAGGATTGTGCTAATAGTTTGGACTTTTGCTTTATGTCTCCATTCAGGTCTCTTTAATAAGCCTCATAGCTAACTCACTTGGATACTCCGAAATGGGTCCTATTAAATCCCTTAGGACCCTCCGAGCTTTGAGACCATTAAGAGCATTGTCACGGTTTGAAGGGATGAGGGTAAGAGTAAATAAGTAATCATCGAAGCCCATCTGTGTGAACATCAAGCATGTAAAAGGGCCATGTTTCTTTGGTTTTATTTTCATTATGACTGCAAAGGAAATGAATGATAATGCCATGTGAAAAAAAAAAACCAACCACCTTCATTGTCTTGATTGCAGTAGTATAGCGGCAGCTTTTATTCTCTGACTGATTTCATGATAAGCTAATCCCGCTGCATAACTTGTCATATTATGTTTTAAAAACAGCTTTTTGGATGAGGTAACATCTGGCTAATAATTATCTCTTTAATTATGCATCACATTGTGGAAAATAATTTTGCTACAGGTTTGCTCCCGCCTCCAAATTTTATTAGAATGAATCATAAAGTTGTTGAGGACTTTTTCACTAATAAAGAAAATGAACATTAGAGGCATACTATATATGAAAAACAAATAAGCAAATTCACAAAAAAATTCCTCTGAAGAATTTGAATTTTAAGATAGAATGCCAGGATTAGCATTGTGACCATGTGATTTGTGTTCAGTGTTCTATCTTGCATGTCTCTGCAATTTGCATTTTCTTGAATGTATGGCTGTCCCCACAGCTATCATGCATATTTATTTGTGCTTGATTAGTTTAGCAAGTATGTTTAAGGATCTGGATTTGGGCTTTGTTTTTTAAATCATTTTTGTCATGCATGACTAGCAAAAGATGATAACTTCATTCTGTACCAGTCAAGGTTATTACTAATACACATAGCAAAACAAAACAAATCTCTTTCTGATTTGGCACAAATCAAATCTCTTTATGAAATGGCACAACCTGTAACATTTGTGAGCACAAAAGATACCAATGTACGCACCATTTCCAAGATTTTCTGTTGGATATATAGGTAAAATGACATCTGTCCTAGCTGAAGAACCTAAATCCCTAAAATATGTCCAAGACAATGGTAAGGTGTTAATAATAAAATAAATTTGGGATATGGCTTCTTTCGCCTCTAGGTCGCAAATTCAAATTCAATATAAGTCACTAGTGATCAAAAGTCTATAGAGTTTGTGTGCAACAAGTTGGTGGTTTCAGCTGAAGTCCTAATGGTCCAGTTTCTATGTTATAATCATACCATAGTAAGACAGCCAGAGGACTGAATGGGCCTAAAAATTGAGCTAACCATAGAGATAAAGTACATTGGTGGAGCAGTGTGGGACATCCAAATCTGAACTTTTTTTGGTTCATCTACACTCTTCTTAGTGAACCCATATGATATTGTATTTTAAAGAGTATTCACACCAAAAACAGTGCATAGACTTCAGCAGCCAGATCCTCAGCTGGTGTAAATTGGTGCAGCTCTACTGAAGTTATAGAATTACTTCTGTTTGCACCAGCTGAGGATCTGGCCCCATATCTTTATTAAGTGTGGGTTGTGCCATATACTCAGTTTCAACTATCACAGATCCCATTGCTTTATTACGTTCAGGAGCCCTAATAGAAGCAGAGCAAATATGACAAAGATCCTGATCTAGACCCAGAGTTGCACCAGTTAAATAAAGGTATGATTTATGCTCAGACCTCTTACATCGATTTAGACCTGACTTATATTGGTTTATCTTACATTGGTAATATACAAACTGAAGCAAAACAAGTTTTAAAGTGTTATAAGGACGTCCACACATGAGTTTGTATTGATTTAACTAAATGGCCTAGAAACTTTTGTGTGTAGAGAAGTCCCAAGGATTGGGCATTTGAGAGGTTGAAAAGCTGAGGGAGTAGAGAAACACTTAAGGAAGGTTGTTGGGATGTTTACTGAGAGCTGGAGAACAGGATGATTTGCTGTAATCCTATTATATAGAGGAGACCATTTTCTGTTACATTACTCCCAGAAGTGCTGTTCCTAAAATGCCCATATTCAGAGGTATCCCAGGTTTCCTGACATGAAGTTCTTTTCCTCCCTGCCCGATAGGTATAGTTGGAATGTATACAGTCTTTGTGCCTCCTCTTTCTGTGCTATCAGAGTACCTTGTAAGTTATGATAAAGTAAAACTTCGAGACTACATGCTACTGGAAGATCAAATTATATTTTTAGCATGTTTAACCATACTTATCATGGTTAGGGACAGTAAGAACTTTCATTATTAGGAACTCATATGCTGCAGAATGCACAAGAAAAAGATGTATTAAATAATGTTAATGTTGAGACGCAAACACACAGAGTGAGGAGATATTAATAGTTCGTGTTTGTGTAGTGCCTTCAGTTGAGGAGGTCAAAGTACTTTGCACGACTAAGGTGGATGCAAGAAAAAATCTCTCAGGATGCTTCAATAAATTGTATTGTACCTAGGTTTTGGAGTTAATTGGTCCCAACTAAAGGCTAGAGAGGTAGTTAGGTGATTCGGGGCCAGTGAATTGGAGACATAGTGTGTTTGGAGGAGTGGTGTCTGCAGGGTCCCACCCACACAAGGGATCCCTCATTACATGGCAGACTAGGCCCCCTGCCCTCCATATCTCATTTCTTGCTATCTGCCTGTGGGCTGGGTTCCAGTCCAGGCAAAAGAAATCGTCAGTCCACACCATCCCAAGAGAGGGTTCTGTGAGTTAGGAGGGAACTATCTGCCACTCTTCCAGCTATCCCAAAAGAAAACCCTGTGGAAGGGCCTCGCCCAGGGCAACAGCAGCAGAACCTTCTGCTGGTGCCCAGGGGAAGCCACGTAACTGCCAAACCTGCCCCTTCCCTCAGAATGGAGTTTGTGACTCGGCTTTAGTGTGCATAGGTGTAATTCCAGTCATGTCAGTCTGGCAAGTCCAGCTCCAGCATGCAGAGTTGTGGCAATAGTTTAAAAGGGTAAATGGAAGTACCCAGATAAGTATAGGCCAGTTAGCTTGATGCTGACCCCTGACAAAATCATGGAAAGGCTGGTACAGGATGCATTCACCAAAGAATTAAAGAATGATAACATAATTAATGCCAGTTATCATGGTTTCATGGGAAAAGGTCTTGTAAAAAAAAATTGATCTTATTTTATGACTGGATTGCAAGTTTGGCTGATAAAGGTAACTGTGTTGATATAATATCCTTAGAGGGTTCTATGAGTTAGGGGGGAACTACAAGCCACTCTTCCAGCTATCCCAAAAGAAAACCCTGTGGAAGGGGCCTTCCCCAGAGCAACTGCTGGTGCCCTGAGGCAGCAACATGGTGCATACACAGCCGCCAAACCCTTCTACCAAAATCTGTCTGACTGATAGATCCCAAAAAGTAATTGCAAATGGACACTTGTTATCCAATGATGGTTTCTAGTGTGGTATCAGGGATTTGATCTTGACCTAAAGCTGTTCAATATCATTATCAATGACCTGGAAGAAAATATAAAATCAATTCTGGTGAAGCTTGCTTATGATACAAAAATTGATGAAATGGTAAATAATGTTAAGGATAGATCAGTTAAGCAGCGTGATCTTTAGGATGGTAAACTGGGCTCACTTGAACAAGATGCATTGTAATAGAGCCAAGTACAGCATACACCTAGGAACAAAGAAAAGAGGACACAGTCATAAGATGGGGAACTGTATCCTGGAAAACACTGATTGAGAAGGCTCTGGGGTCATAGTGATGTGATGGCTCACAGAGCTAATGTGATTCTTCGAAGATAAGCAAGAGAATATAAAATAGGAGGGAGGTGATAATACCCCGTCATACAACATAGGAGAGGCCTTTACTGAAATACTGACGTTCTGGCATCCACATTTAAAAAGGGATATTGAAAAATTGGAAAGAGTTGGAAAAGAGCTACAAGAATGATTCAAGATCTGAAAAACCTGCCTTACAGGAAGGAATTTAAGAAGCTCAATCTATTCCTCTTAGCCAAAAGAAAGTTAAGAGGTGACTTGATCACAGTCTACAAGTACTGACATGGGGAAATGAGTTCTAATAGTAGAGGGCTCTTAATCTAGCAGACAAAAGCATAGTGAGATGCAAAGTCAGGCTAGAAATAAGGCATACATTTCTAACAGTGAGAATAATTAAACATTGGAACAATTTACCTAACAATGTGGTGGCTTTTCCATCATTGAAATCTTTAAAATGAGATTGGATATCTTGCTAAAAGATAGGATCCTAGATAAACCAGAAGGTATGGACTTGATGTTGGAATTACTGGGTGACCTTTTCTGTGTCCAGTACTAGACAGAAGATCAAACTAAATGTTCACAGTGGTACTTTCAAGCCTTAAAATCTACTGGGCAGATCATCAACTGGTAGAATAGTCCATGAAGTCAGTGGAGTTGTGACAGTTTACACCAACTGAGGATCTGCCCTATTATGAATCTGTGAAAGGAAATGTTGAAGATTTAGTTATCCTCCAGGTGCCAAGTAGGGGATTGGGTGACAAAAGGCTACCCCCAACAGAAGTTATGGGGAAGGAGGTTTCAGGCACAGCCTATAAGATATTAATAGGAATGTTAATATTAATAGGAATGTGCTATAAAACTCTCTCTCATAGATGACTGTACTGTACATATTGTTATTTCTAGACATAACAGAAATTTGGTCCTTACTTTAGCGAGGTTTGCATCTCAATTTTAACATAAATTATTAATAGTTTCTTTATGTAAAATCAGTATAAACCAGAAGAGAGTTAGGCCCTTCATTAATAATTCATTCAAAGAGGTGTTACGTGATTTGCTTAAAGTCTTGTGTCATATTTTATTATTTACAAGCTACTGAACATAATTCAGCAACAAGAAAAATGGAGGGTGCATGCATGGCCGTTATTTCTATTGTCTAACTTGCATGATTATGTTTTGTTCCTAAGCATGATCATTTGCACTGCAATCTCTCTATCTCTAACAGTCATAATGCTTTCCTCTCTGTCACACATAGTGAAGCTGCAGTGTTGTTGGGCCAGCATGGATGGACATTGAACAAAACCATGACACTAAAGAGCAAATGATAATTATTAAGATATCCGTTTGGGCAGTATTCAAATGATCATTTGCTTTGTGAATTATTTTGCCTTTTGGCTTACAAAATAAAGATTGGGTTAAACCTATAAAGTTAAAAATGCACTAAATCTAAAAATGAAAGATACAATTAGCAAAAGGGACAGTAGTTGTAAAAAGTCCACATATGGCATAAATGGGTACACGGTCTTGCTAAACATTTGCTTCTTTCAGAAATGTGCAAAATATAGTTCCAGGCCTCGAAAGAGTTATGTAATTGTGTATTTTCTTCAATGTACCAGAATAAACTGCCTGCTTTAAATGTTTAAAATCATTTTACTGTATTCTTTTATCCTTCCCAGAAACACAAAAGTAGTGGTGAAATGAATTTTATATTATAGGCTTGTCAGAAAATTGCACAATCTGATATAATGCAAGACCTGACATTGTCCATAACCAGATTCACAGTTGAATAAAATTTCATTTTTGTGGATCGATATCACTTTGTCTCGGTTTAAGAAATGTAAATTGAGAAGGGGAAAGGCTTAGTGTCTGTATATCAGATTCTAATCTTGAAAGCATGAAACAAACAAGGAGACAAATTCATATACTAAAGTCTGGAATTTGTAGAATGGCTGCCAGTTTACTTTGGATGGGTCTCTGCAAAGTAGTGGCAGCGCCTACAGGAGCTGTGGATATGTAAAAACTGTACAAGCCATTAATATAGTGTGAAAAAAAATACATTTTGTAACAATGGTTTTTCTTGGGAAAATGTCTTTCATGTTATGCTTAGCATGCATCAAAGGCTTTACATTTTGTATGGTGGTTTAAAATGCTAAATAACATGTCTATTACATGATTGTTATATTTGCCTTTTGGAGTGCATGTTGATATTATTGAAATTTTGTGATTGAGGTCTATTGAGCGCATATTGCATATTCCATTTGCATTGATTCAGTACCGTATTCAGAACTGGGTTCTTTCCAATACGATATTTTTATGTGTGGTTGTATTCATGGGGTTTGCACGTTAATACTGCCTGGAGCCAATGGAACTCTGTGGAAAACAGAATTATGCAGATTTTGGTACAGTATGTAGTGGGGAAATATGAGTCAGATATATATTAAATCAAGGCATGTTGGCTGTTTTAATGCTAAACACTGTAAAGGTAGGAGTAGTAAGGGAAGGGATTAAATTATAACAGTAGATCCTCCAGAGCTGCGCTGGTCCAAGAATTTCAGTGACCCTGCTTTATCACTGTAATAGTGGTTTCCAGTCAATGGTATTTTTGACAGATGAGACACCACTGATCAATTACTACTCAGATAATCAATGCCCTTCATAGTTAAGGTTAAAATGTCAGTGTTGTGTAGGAGACCGGAGTTCAGAATGAGGTTTAGATACTTTGTTGCTTAGAAGGAAGCCTCTCTTCCTCTCTTCTGGTCCCTTAAACATTGTGAAAATATTTGCTGTGTCCCGCGGACTTCAAATTATGTGCTTAACACATCCCTAAAAGTAGGGTCCAATATAAAGCAGGGAGAATCCTGACAGGTACTGGAATCTTGCCCTGTTATGAACAATTGGTTGCCAATTGGCAAATACTCTTGAGCAGGCCCACCAACAGGAATTCCAGGCCCCCACAGCAGAACTGTCCCGCCCCACCCTTTCTATCCCAGGTCCAGCCCCCTCCCCACTCAGTCCACTCACCACTGCATCCCTCACCCCACGCCCCCC